>OX453313.1:14095621-15330144 GCA_949710035.1 Crambus lathoniellus | reverse complement strand
CCTGCGCCAAATCGGTCGTCAAAGATAAGATAAGATATCCACTTCCTCAGTGATTGAGGTTTCCGGGAGTAGTGCGCTTCCACCTTCAGCCTTATCACCACTTGACATCAGGTGTGATGAAGGCTAAGTCACAGTTTATATATAAGCTAAAGTAGCATATATATTTACTGTGGCTAAGTGCTACCACAAAGTGGATTAAAAAAAATGAATGTTGTAAATAATTACGTGATTAAGGCGATACTCGGAAAAAATGTGCTGAAGCGAGATAGCAATGAGAAAACGACGCGCACGGGAGCGAGACCGATTTTGCAGATTAGGCAAAAAAACCACAAAATCCCTTCGTTTTAAAAAACTACAGCGATTAAAAAAAAATGCTTCTATACGATCCTCAATATTATTGGTGTCCACTAATTAAACCAATTTCCAATAGTGTAAGTAACCACATTTAAGAATAATCTTCACTTTTCGTATTTTTTAGAGGTCTTTTCGAAAGTGTCGAGGCAAAATCATAAAATCGTGTTTTTGAAACTATACGATTCTAGATAAAGGTATGAAGAAATGTATATTTTATTACCAGATTTTTAACAACTGTAACCGTCCTATAGTTTTAAATCAAAAAGTCCATATTTTTCCGAGTAGCGCCTAATTTTAACGACTCAACTATAAAAATACTTAATTTAACGAAACGAAGAATAATATCGCTTTGAAAGCGTTTGTCCTTGTGTTATTGCTCAGCCCTGTCCTAAGGGTACCATACCACCCACACACTATCAGTCCGCCCGCCCGCCCGGCAGTTCACCTGCAGTGCTCGATCGGACAGGCCCCTTGACATACGATTTTTGTATGAAAAACCGTGAGTGTGTTGCCGATTTCAGCTAACTGACCAGAGGGCGAGGGAGGTTGAGGGAGTTGTCTAGCAACTGGCTTTCTGTTATCGATATCGCCAGTAGAATAGAAATAAATTGTATGGGATTGACATTAGCGGTCACGTGACATTTCGATCGCTAATGTCAATCCCATACATTTGTCTTTCTATTCTATTGGCGATATCGATAAAATAGAAAGCCACTTGTCTACATGGGCTGGAGGCTGACTGATAGTGTGTGGAGCCCGTTATTCACAAGGACTTGGCTGATTCCTTTTTAGGGTTCCGTAGCCAAATGGCAAAAAACGGAACCCTTATAGTTTCTGTCTGTCCGTCCGTCCGTATGTCACAGGCGGTCACAGCCACTTTATTCCAAAACTATTACGACTACAGACTTCAAACTTGCTAGGTAGATATTCTGTGAACCGCCTTAGGATTTTAATAGGAAAATAAAAAAAGAAATCAGGGGCTCCCCATACATGGAACTGAAACTGAAAAAAAATATTTTCATAAAACATATTAGTGTGGGGGGTCCTAAGATAGGTATTTAAAAAGGATATTTAGGTTTATTTTATCATTTTTTATCAAAGTCAATATTTTTAAAGATCCCCCCCCTCTAACTTTTAAAATAAGAGAAAATTGGTTTGAACAAGATATAGAAAGCAGTTTTTGAGATATAACACATTATCAAAAACCGCAAATGTAAGTTTGTCTTTCATACAAACACTATGGAAAACAAAGTTATTTTTTGTGACGAAAAATTATTGTGGTATTTTGGGTAGGAATAGGCAATCGGTACGGTAAGTGGGTACGGGACCCTTCATGGGCGAGTCCAACTCGGACTTGGCCAATTTTTTGAATTAGGGCTTATTTAGAGGAAAAAAAATAAAATCGATTGGCGGCGCTAGTTGGCTCTAGTCAGCCCCCTAAGTATCGTTATTCGTTATGTTAGAGCGCGCTTATTGTCAATAGGAATGCGTCGTCGATAGTACCTACAGCTAAAACAATGCACTTGACCTCGTCTATGCAGTAAGCTCTAAATATAACGGTGACGTGAAAATTACATAAGTACGTCAGTATGCGTTAATAACGTTACAGGTATTTAGCGGAGTGATGTCAAATATTCTATTGTTTGTCGTCAAATTAAAAAATAACAGTGGTAGGTAGCAGTAAATGTGGATGTAACATTTTAAAATTAGTCAAATAAAGAATCATATTTGTTTGTGATTATACTATACAATACATAAACCTATGCTAGTGGTCAGTAGTACTGTAGTTTAAAAGTTTATTAAGAAACCTAATTAAGTAGTTTAATAGTTTAGAACACAGAAAGATTTTTCGTCTTTCCATGTTCTGTGCTTAGAATGTTCCCTAAGGTAGAATGCGCCTGATTTAGATCAAGAAGAATCATCTCGATATTAGTAGATATTACTTTTAGTTTTTGAGAAATTCGTGCACAAAAATAAAGACGAAATTAAGCGTACGTGCTTGAAAGCCTCAATAGAACGCGATAAGTACTCAAATATTCTTAAAATACCTTTTTTGAAGTCTGTTTAAAATGAACGAGATCATTACGGTATATTAGGCTTAACGCTAAATCACAATTTATATATCCTCAGACAGAAACAATTGATTTCAAGGTGAAATAGTTAACCCCTATACTTAGCCGACATTTTAGGATGGATCAATCTGATATTGTCGCAAGTGAACCACGGCTAATTAAAAACAATTGTTTGAAAGTAAACATTCTTGAATCAGTTCAAGGCCTAAACAATTATTTGTCGAAAGAAATTCGGGTGATGATGAATTAGATCTATGGCACAGTGCAATTCCAGTTAGACTCTATGCACAGTAGAGTCACAGGAGTAAATAAAAACTACCACGTAGTACCCTGGAACTTTACCTAACGTAAATCGTCCCTAGATCACATCATACTTAAAACTAAACTCAATGCTACAACAGTCGTATTAGAAAGTACCGTAACGGATCATCAGGCTGTGATGCTTTCACTAAACAAAATTGATAAACCTAACGCCCATAAAATAAAAACAAAAATAGATTATATTAAACTTACAGCCTTAATGGAAAATACTGACTTTGAACCAATCCTTAGCTGTTTTAACGCAAATGATGCACTCAAACATTTTGTGAACGTGATCAGTAGAGCGATCACAAGCTGCACTTTCCAACATTCGGTGCCACATCGTCTCAGAACCTACAAGCCTTGGATTACTCCAGGTGTATTGAAATGTATAAGGAATCGTGACCGTATGCACAAACAGCTTAAAGAAACACCTAATAACGAAATCCTAAAAGTAACCTACAAGCGATATCGTAACTACTGTGGTAATCTATTAAGAATTTAAAGAGGGAATATGAAAGAGAAAAGATTCGGAATGCTGGATCTAACAACAAAATGCTCTGGGATGCCATTACAGAAGTTACGTGTACAAAAAAATCCAACACCTCAGCAGCTGAACTTATCAAATCGACCTCAATCAATGAAATAAACGAGTATTTTGTGAGTGTTGGTAAAGAATTGGCTAAACAGTTCAAAAATAAACAACCCAGTGTACAAAGTAGTAAAGACCATATATGCAAATCTCTTGTGTTTCTAGATACAGATGAGACTGAAGTCGGTAGAATCATAGCTTCACTACGAACAGACTCTGCAGTTGGCATTGATGGAATTCCAACAAGGTTTCTTAAGCAGTACGCCTACATAATAGCTAAGCCACTTGCTCATATTTTTAATTTGTGTTTTACTACTGGTGAATTTCCTGAACTATTTAAAGTAGCTCTCGTACATCTTGTATACAAAGCTGGGGAAAAAGACCGTGCCAGCAATTACCGCCCAATTTCCGTTCTGACTTCTTTATCTAAGATATTGGAAAGGGTCATGAACGGCAGATTGAAGAATCATCTAGAGTCAAATAACCTTCTTCATAGTAACCAATTTGGTTTCCGTGAAAAAAGATCTACAAGTGATGCCGTTCATGACCTGACTAATCATTTGGTAGAGTCTCTGGACAAAGGGAAGAAGGTCATCGCTACCTTCCTTGATCTGGCGAAAGCCTTTGACACGGTCTCGATCCCCAAGCTATTGGACAAACTGGAATCGCTGGGGGTAAGAGGAAACCAGTTAAAACTGTTCCAGAGCTACCTGCAGAACAGAACGCAATGTGTCAAAATTGGTGACCTCATTAGTGACAGACTACCTATTGAGTATGGCGTTCCTCAGGGCAGTGTCCTGGGACCAACATTATTTCTAGCATACGTTAATGACATATCTAAAATCGAACTAGATAATACAAAGTTGATTGCTTTTGCCGATGATACCGTACTTGTGACTGTTGCGGATACGTGGAATAATGCATTTAATTTCGCGCAAAATAGCTTTGATAGCGTTTCAGAATGGTTAAGAGACAACTCTCTCACTCTAAATGTAGACAAGACCAAATTTATGACGTTCTACTTGCGTTCCATTCCACCATTAGCTGAGATGTCTATTGTTGCACATAGACACTCTCATGCACATGATGACGGCACTACTCAGCAATGTATCTGCCCTAAGCTTTCTAGGTCTACCTCTATTAAGTACCTAGGTATTACCCTAGATGAGAGGTTGTCCTTTTCTCCCCACATTAATATGTTGACGTCCAGAGCGCGAAAACTCATATATATATTTAAAAACCTACGACACGTTGCGGATGACAAGATCTTAAGGATGGTTTATTTTGCCCTTTTCCAGTCCGTGTTAAGCTACTGTATCCTAGTATGGGGTGGTACATCAAAAACAAGTATGTTGAAATTAGAACGTGCTCAACGAGCAGTGCTAAAGGTGATGAAATTTAAGCCTTTCCGTTTTCCTACTGCAGAGCTATATAAAATCTGTGAAGTTTTGACAGTTCGGCAATTGTTTATCTTGCAGTTAATATTAAAGCAACATTCCCTGAGTGGTAACCTTCACCCACAACAAAGTCACAAAAGAAGACAAATTGTGGCTATACAAAGAACAATTAAGACCAGCTTTAGTACAGGGTTCTACTATTTCCTTGGGGCATTCCTGTATAACAGAATAAATAAAGTATTATCCATTCACCAATTGAATAAATACCACTGCAAACAAGCTGTAACTAAATGGCTAATTAAACTTAATTATGACGAGACTGAGAATTTGTTATTAATAACTCAATGAATTTAAAAGTTAAATGTATTAAGTATATTTTCAATTTTTTTTTTGGTATAATTGTTTTTTTTTTTATTATTTTCTGTATTGAGATAATAATTGTTTAAGAATCAAGAGTAGCATCATATATAGCAATAACTTATCTTAGACTTCTTTTTTTTTTGTGATTTGTCTTACATTCTAACCAGTGCAAATGGAAGGTTGCTGGTACTTATAGCACGGGCTTTCCCAGTTTAAGTACTAGTTATAAATTTTATAGAATCTAGAATAAGTAGGATAATCATGATGTGCCACAAATATGTAAAATGGAGGAAAAAATAAAGAATTTATTTATTTATTTATATTTATTTATTTACCTATGGAAACCGCATCATCATCATCATCGGCCACTTAATGTTTCCACTGAATTACACCAACAGAACTGGAGCTCGATGGATTCAGGCAGCAGACAGGCGAAAGTCGCACTACTGCGCGTGGACGCTCGTCTATCCAGGGACCGTACTCTGAAACGCTAATCCGAAACTTTAACTTTTTAAAGCCGCCCCTTTCACTTGATTCTGTCATGACTGGAGCGTGAGAGGGACGGGTATAACGAAGTTTCGGGTTTTGCGTTTCAGAGTAGGCCCTCAGGGCCTCGGTCTCCACTGCTGGGGCAGTGGCCTTCCTTATGGATGGATAAAGAGAATGGGACATGACCCACAACGCAGGCCCAATGCGGGTTGGTGGGTATTAACGACTGCAAATGCAGCTGGGACCAACGTGCCTTCCGAAGCACGGAGGAGCTCGAGATGAAAAGTTTTTGGTCACCCATACAATGACCGACCCTTGCGAAAGATACTTAACCTCAACTTGGAATGTTGTTATGGATTGAATGAAATCCTAGAATAAATAGATTGTTACATCGCCATCGCACATGGGTTGCCTAGCTAACTCAAGCGCGGATAATGTTAAGACTGCTAACGTCACACTCGAAAGAAATACCTTTCCAGACGACTCCGTAGCTCTGTGGTTAGTGCATTCACCCGGACAGTGAAAGGTCATGGGTTTGAGTCCCATCGGAGCTAGACTGGTCGATTTTTTCTAATACTTCATTTCTTATAATAAAAATTGCAATATGAATGCAAATAAGTAAAAATAAAAAATACTTATTAGAAGGACCCGCCTCGTCTCACTATTAGATTTGAATTTCATTTCTTTTATTATTGGGCTTGAGCCCACGACCTTTCACAGTCCGGGCGAATGCTCTGCTGGAGTTGCCGACAAAAATCGCAGGCCGTAACTTTGAATTTCTCTTAAACGGAAAGTTCAATGGATAAAATCGCGTTCAGAAGCCAAGTGGAAAAGTTATTGCTGGCAATTAATTCAACTGGTGCGACAATTATAAATAATTGGAGTACAGTCTTCAACAAAATAGATTAAAATTTGGAATTAAAATGAATTCACATTTTAAGATTCCGAATTTTAGTTTATTTTAAGTTATTTAAATTTTTACTTTTTTGCATTCACAATCAGCCCAAAGAGCATAGCGAAAGGTCGTGGGTTCGAGTCCCATCGGAGCTGAGGACCTACTCTGAAACGCAAAACCCGAAACTTCGGTATACCCGTCCCTCTCACTCTCTACTCGGGACAGAATCGAGTCAAAGGGGCGGGGCTAATCGAAGTTTCGGATTAGCGTTTCAGAGTACGGTCCCTGGTTGTGAGACGGGTCGATTTTTTCTTAATACTTCATTTACCATTTTTTAGTTTATTTGTTTTTTAAAAACACATTTCATAAAGAAACAAATCAAACAGTATTTGAATGGAAGTTTGTTATATAACTACTTAATGATTTTTAATATTGCAATCATCTGTTCTCGTAATGGCAGCTAAGACAATTTTTTACTGACGTTAGAATGTTAAATTTTTCGAAAATTCGGTAACATTCGAAATAGCTCTCTTCTCTATAGTCTTTAGCCAACGTGAAACTAAGCTGATGATTTGGGGATAGACTATTACGGATAAATTATAATTAAGAAAAAACATAATATTATGATTTATGATGTTATTCCTCTGCCTCCTAAACGTTGACAGGCGGATAATAATTTTAGTATTAAGTCCGCCTTGCATGTTTTATAGTGTGTATTTTGTACAGAAGATAAATAAATAAAATGTAACGTCAATAGGTTTTGGACTTGTGACAAATCAAAACCGCCATCTCATCAACATAAAATAACTTCATCACTATAAAATTAACAACAAAATCAGTTTAACACAGTCAAAATTGTCGTATCGTAACACATCAACTAAATTAATGTTTCTAAATCTTTCACTCGATATTAATCAGCAAGACATTTTGTAGTTAACGAAATCAACAACCCATTCAGGATTGAAATAAAAGTGTCATCGTTTGAAACTAGGTCGAAACACAGGAATTCACATTTAAATGAAATAAAACTTCAGCTCGTGTCTCCGTCTGTTTGTCTCGTTTAATATTTATTGTACGTTTCGTGTGACAGTGTTTCGAAATAACGTCACGGTAAAGTACAGTCAGTGACAAGTGTGATTAACAAAAATCTATTCCTGTCGGATACCATTATAATCTATTACCTTACCATTGGTTTTTTTTGTAGACATACCGACCTATTATTTTTGTTCTTAAAGGATGCCACTTTTTGAAACTAATACCAATACATGTTTACTTACACAGTTTTTTTATTAACATGATAATGATGTTTTATTTTATAATTTAATTTTAAACTAATTAGAGCTACAAAAAAAAAATTATAAGCCAACTAGCCATTGCTTCGTTATATTTTGTTTTTAAAGTTAAACATAAAGAGATCGCTTATTAGTGATAAGGCCGCAAATTGTACCACTTTATTTGTTAAGATTTTTTTTTGTTTGTACTTACTTATTTTAGTCTGTTAACTTTGCATTGTGTGATGTTTTTCCAACATGTCTAGTCTAGATATCAGAAACCTCTTTGCCATTTTTGAAAATGAAGAGAAAAACAGTTGAATTACATACCTAGCAGTATTACCAGAGTAAACAAAAGAGAACATAAATAAGTATGAAAATAAACAACTGTCAAGTGAAGTAGGTAGGTACAGTGCCACAAACTTTGCTGTGCCGGTGGCCAAAATGTGAAACTAACGTGATTTTTTTTAATGTCATTTTGCTGTCAAGTTGATGTCCAACCATAGCGCTGCTGGCGGCTGAAGTTCTTAGAAGTCAGGGCCGGTTAAATTACAACAAAAAAAAGAAAAACGTACGTAGCGCCGCTGTCACCGGCACAGAAAAGGTTGTGGCACTGTACATATACGTGGTACTGAAAACTTTTTAGGTATTTTGTACCAAAGCTTGTTATTGATTATTTGGTGTCACTGGTACTTCTTTTGAGACATATTTGTTTTGTATTTCCAACTAATAGGTAGCTACCTACCATTAAATATTTTGTTACTTTTGTCACCGACTATATTCCGTTTAATAATAACATTACATACCTACGTACATATATTTGGGTCGTGTAACTCTGTGATCTAAATGCATGAAAAATGACACAGTCACTGAAGCAAAATGAAATGAAACAACAAGCTAGCTGTTATCTTTTAAATAAACAACACAGAAAAAAATACAATACTATCAGAGATGAATGAAACATGAATTAACTGCGTCATACGCTAACGTGTGTGTAAATATAGCTTTGAAACAATGAAATAAAATACCAAGTTCTATTCCGCTATAAATGTAAGTAGGTACTGTCGGCAGCGAGTCATAGTTGCCGCTTTTCGTTTATTTTAAAAACCTTAACATTTCGATTTGAGGTTAAGTTCGAAATTGTTTCAAGGATTGAAGAATTAGTTAAAATACATTGACTGATCTCTCACTCAACCACTGAACGGAATGCGCCGAAATTCGACACGCAGAACTGATATTTCATTGACGCAGATAGTTAAACAGCGCATCCTATGGCATCCTTAGAAAACATAATAATATGCAAATGTTCAATCAAAACGTTCAACAAGTTCAATGATGAAAGGAGTTTGTAAAGGGAAATAGTAATGTATTTTGTTTATAAAGAAGTATAAAAACACTACTTTCTCAATAAAGTTTTCAGACGAGACATCTATAAACTAGTTCTATTCTATAGAGTACGTTACAGTACGTTACTACTCCGAATATGAAAACTAATTGGGTCCACAGACTATCAGTCCGCCGGCAGGCCGCCTGCAGTCCTCGATCGAACGGGCCACTTGACATTCAGTTTTTGTATGTAAAACTGTTGAATGGAGACCGCGATTAGGCAAACGTACAAGTAGCGGCACGTAAGTCTAGCGCTGACCCAAACGTGGAGGGGATGCGCAGAAGTCAAAAATAAGGTATTTTGGACTTTGCGCCATGCCATAAACATGCGCAGGTATTCCTTTCACGTCACTTATGTGGCGCTACTTGTAGCGTAGGGCGCCCCTTTTTTATAGTGAGGAGAATGCGTTTACGCATACCCCGTCCACGTTGGTGTGTGGACGGTGGTTATGTGGGACTCGCCTAGCCGCTTTCTGACTCTCCATCCAGTCGCGGGGACTCGATGGGGGGTCAGAAAGGAGGAATACCCACTAAGCCCCTCACTACTTGCTCTCATCACCGTCGGTCGGTGGGAGTCGTAATCGTAGGGCCCGGTGTGACAAGCTCCCCCTTGCGTAGGGCGCCCTGCTGCCAGGTGAAGTGACGACCTGCGAAAGATGGCAGGCGGGGGCTGGATGCGAGAAGCTGAAAACCGTGCTCAGTGGCGTGACCTGCTAGAAGGAGCCTATGTAGTGGATGGATACGAGCTGATGACGTTGTAAAACTGAGAGCGTGTGGCTGATTGATTGGAGAGGGGCAATTGCCCCCCCCCCCCCCCCTGGCACACAATTTCACCTACACAAAATTTTTGCATCCATAATTTTACCAAGTGAAAAAGCTAAGAGTGCCCCCCTGAATCAAATTTGCCTCCCTCCTCAACAAAATTCTGGATCCGCGCCTGATAGTCTGTGGGGCCCTTTAAAGTATAGGGACTTACCAAGTGTTGCAGTCCCTCATGATCTTGTCCGGTGGGTAGTACAGTTTCCCGTTCTCCTTGCACGTGTTCCCGAGGGTCTGTGGCGGGGAGAGGCCGAGGCAGATCTCCTCGTAGTCTGGACAGCAGTCGTCATGGCTGAACGTTCGGTTGCAGAACTGATCACAGTAGCAGAGCGTGTCTGGAGAAGGAGGATGTACGTGTTAAGAGCTGGAGAATTACCACTGAATTTCATGGTACGAAATAAAGCAATTCATTTTAGGAACCTATTCTGGAACGCACCAGTTTTGAGTCGCTTTCTTATAGTTGATGGTAGGCATTCTGGACCATCAGTAAAGGTACAAAGAAGACAATCCGTTTAGCAGTGGGGATATTAAAATGCTGATGATTATTAAACATTCATGATTGTTTAGATGCTCTATCTCTTTTAAGGGGCTGACTTCAGCCAGCTAGCGTCGCCAATTTTATTTTATTCCTTCTAAATAAGCTCGTATTCCAAAAAAAACGGAATCCGTCAAGTTTTTTCGAATAACGGGAAAAGATTTGCCGAATTTTAAAAAAAGCTTTCTATTCAACAGCTTTCTTAAACAGGGTTTAATACTTCGTTTGTAACTCAAAACTTTCTGGTATGTTTTGAGTGACCTTTAGGATACTGTTAGAGCAAGGTGCTTTGCTTGCAGCTGCTATCCGCGACCGCGCGCAGACTTAACTAGCGTGCACTTTATTTTGTATTTGAAAACCTAACTTCAACAGCTTTCGTAAATGGCACCATACTCTGAAACGTAAATCCGAAACTTCGGTAAGACCCGAACAGCTGTTTTTTTTCGCGATGTCGCACTTTGTCCCATAGTAAAAGTTGTTTTGTATTGATGGGTACTTTCACCCCCTGGAGTATGTCCCTCGTTTAAACTAACACCCTGTATAATAGTACTAACCCGACGCCCGGTTCGAACCGATACCTTAAGAGGGACGGGTATAACGAAGTTTCAGGTTTTTCGTAGCAGAGTTAAGGTCATAGCCCACTTATACCGCACCGCTCCGACCCAACCAAAGTATGAGCAGCCAAATATGGACTTAATATCGTTCAATGTAGATGCAGTTTACAGTAACAATATACAATAGCAGACAGCGCGTGGACAGCGCGCGGTAAGCGAGCCTGCCACAAGCTAAAGTGCGTCTACAGAGCACGACATTAAGTCCATATTAGACTGCTCATACATTGGTTGGGTGGGAGCGGTGCAGTATAAGTGGGCTATGACCTTAAATCCTCAGGAAAGAGTTTTAAAACTTCAAAACACAGATCTTTTTGGTACTTGCCTAATATTCTGTGTGAGCACGTGTCTTGCCTGTTGTTGCAGCATTGCGAGACGCCGGACGCCCCACAATAGGGGCCTGGTGGTAGATCAGGGTACCGGTACGCGAATGTGATCCCCACCATCGCTACTAATAGTAAGTATAATCTGAAACAAATGAAATATGATGTGATGATTCTTTTGATTGATTGATTTGGTTTTTTTTTATCGACAAAATGATATTATTTTATGTTTTCACTTAGTCCAGCCCCTTTCAAATATGTTGTAATGGCTAGGTTTAATTTGTATTGTAAACATCAAATCTAAGACTAGCGATTTGCCTTTATACCCCGTCTTAAAGTTCCCTAAACGACTGTAGCAGCGCTGCTCTGGGTTTCATACAAAATAATTCGAACACGAAAGTTTTTCGAGCTTGGGGTAAAGGAGCATAATATCATCATCATCATCATCATTTTATTGCACTCCATAAGTATACAAAGGTCTTAAAGTTAGGCACATAGAGCATTATGGGTCCGGATTGGACATGACAATATAGTTATAAGTACAGGGCATTTCATTATGAACAATATTATATTATAATATATATTACATAATTATATTAAAAATTAAGTTATTTATTACTAATAGATTCCCGCGGTTTTAAACTATATAAGTACGATTAACGTGAGATGCGGATTTATTTCTCGGTCATAAATTCATCTATTGTATAGTAAGCTTTTTGGATGAGATGTTGCTTTAATTTACTCTTAAATGAATTAATGCTAGATTCTTTTTTAATTAAAATTGGGATTTTATTATAAATTAATATAGATCGATACAATGGACTGTTTCTGTACCCCGAGTGTAAGTTTTTATGTCAAGCAAACGCAAACTATTTCGATTCCGTTTTTATGTCAATTTGTATGAAAACTGTATAAGCGCGCTACTCGCCGCTAGAGGCGCTGATACAGTTTTCATACAAATTGACATAAATACGGAATCGAAATAGTTTGCGTTTGCTTGACATAAAAACTTACACTAGGGGTACTGAACATTTCTAATTTAGGTGGAGGGAGGATCAAATCGTATTTGTGTCGAGGATTTTTTTTAAATTCAAAATATGTCGGGTGTTTACGTACAAACAAACCTATCTCCAATATGTACATTGATGGTAGCGCAAGCACGTTCTCTTTAATAAAATGTGGCTTACAACTTCCCCGTTGACGAATGTTGTAAATTATACGGAGACATTTCTTCTGTAAGATAAACAGGTCAACTGCATCAGTGCTTTGACCCCAAAGAATAATTCCATAGCGTAACCATGCGTACGCGTACGCGTAATATGCCGATAGGGCACATTTTGCGTGTGTATTGGCTTTCAGGACACTAAGAGCGTAGATAAATTTTGATATTTTTCTCCTAACATTATCGATATGAGCTTTCCAGTTCAAATGGGAATCGATGGTTATGCCTAATAGTTGAATATTGGGTACTTCTTTAATGTTTTGTGAGTTTTTTACTTCTTTTAGGTCTACTGGTGGTTTTTGGTACGGATGGAACTGTATCAGATGAGTTTTATTTTTATTTATTTCCAGGTTATGAGCATCAAGCCAGTTTTTTAAAGTACTTAGTGTGGAGTATATTATTGGGTTACAGTTTACATTGCTTGGACTTTTAAAGAGGAGTGAGACATCATCGGCAAAAAGAATGCATTTTGTTTTAATTGTTTTTGGTAACTCATTTATGTATATGAGGAATAATACACAACCCAAAACGCTCCCCTGCGGTATTGAGTGGTTTAATGTTGTAACTTCCGATTTTATTGTTTTGGTCTCCATAGTTTGATCATCAAAATACTCAATCTGTACGAATTGTTGTCTATTCTGTAAATAAGAGCGGAACCATTTCAAGACATTTCCACGGATACCTACTCCATGTAATTTTGATAGCAGTACCTCGTGATCTACCCTGTCGTAGGCCTTGGACATGTCTAAAAGCAAACCGACTGCATGAGATTTATCTCTTATATGATTTAATATTTCTTGTATATAGTTAAATGTAGCTATGACCGTCGATAGCTTCTTACGAAAACCGAATTGATTTTTATCTAGAATTCCATACTTTTCTAAAAAGGAATAAATACGCTGGGACATAGGTTTTTCAAACAATTTGGACAGTGTGAGGAGCAGTGCTATTGGTCTATACTGGTTAGGGTTATTTGATTTGCCATCTTTCTTCAAAATTGGTATAATTTTTGCTATTTTTAGCCGATCCGGAAATATACTTTGTTCAAATGATTGGTTCACAAGACGGGTAAGTATTGGTGTTAATTCTTCACGACAACTTTTTATTAGAACTGTAGGTATTTCGTCATTTCCAAAGCTATGTTTGTTGGGAAGCTGTCTTATTGGGCTGTCTTATTGTGTGTCTTATTGTCTGAATATGGCTGGTCATGTCAATTAAACCTGTAAAGTTCCCCTAAAAACAGAAATGCGTTCATGGACTTATTCGTAAACTCGCGAGTGTAAAACTCGCGAGCGCGCGCGAGTTGGCACCTTCCGATTTTAATTTTTTTTTGTCGTCAACTCGCGCGCACATTTATTTATGTACAGTCAGCTACAAAAACCTTAATAAATTTAATATGGGTACTTGGTATTCTAGTAACGGTTTAAAGTACAAGGACAATGTAGCTTTGCGAATTATCGTTTGGGTTCTAAAGTACCAGGATAACATAGCTATGGAATAGGTAGTTATACTTGCGACTGGTCAGAAAAAAATCTTTACCTGTGTACTATAACTACCGCCTCCTTATCTATGTTATCCTGGTACTTCAGAATCCAAACGATGATTTAAACCCATATTGCATCGAATTAGATTGAAATGTAAAACAAAACGGCGCGAGTTGAAAACAACAAAAATAATTAAAATTGGAAGGTATCAACTCGCGCGCGCTCGCGAGTTTCACACTCGCGAGTTGACGAATAAGTCCGTTCATGGGGTAAATTCAACTTTTTGCATTTTTTTACAACCTAAACGAAATACAGACAAATTCTGACATCTTGGCCGAGCGCGCTAACCACTGCGTCTGCGCCACGGTCTACTCTCCTTTCGCAATGGTCGGTCACGGGATGGGTGACCAAAAACTTTTCATCTCGAGCTCCTCCGTGCTTCGGAAGGCACCGTTATGCCGTTGGTCCCGGCTGCATTTGCAGTTATTATTAATTACCACCAATACACACTGGGCCCGCGTGGTGGGTCATGGCCCATTCTCCCTATCCATCCATAAGGAAGGTCAGTGCCCGTGGGAACATTAAATGGCTAATGATGATGGGTAGGATTTTGTTCTCTTTGCTTATTCCAGACAGGCGCAGGTCCAGAACTTGGTTAAGGGGAGAAAGGGAGGGTTCCATTGCCCCATTTAAATTGCTGTAAGTATTTCGTTAAGGTGACGAAAAAATTCAAAATATAGGTACATGATGTTAGCTTGGTCAAGCTCAAAATATACAAGCCCGAAACCACAGCTTGTACTCATAAAATTGAACAACTTTCCCCAAGAAACATGGGTCGAAATCTGAAAAAAAAAAATTGCTCCCTTCATACAAAATCGATCAGATGACTGTGCAGTTTGTATGGGAGACCAAAAATATTTTTCACGTTTCGACCCGTGTTTCTTGGGGAAAGTTGTTCAATATTTTTTTTATTTATTCACAACGGGGTAGCACTTAGCCTTCATCACACCTGATGATAAGTGGTGATAAGGCTGAAGGTGGAAGCACACTACTCCCGGAATCCTCAATAACTGAGGAACTGGCTATCTTATCTCTAACTGCCGGAACACAATCATGCTGAAAACATCATTGTTATGGCGTCAGACTTAGATAAGATGGTGGTAGCTAGCCAGGCGGACTAAGAACAAGTCCTACCACCAACCAAACCGAATACAATATGTACCCCCACTGGGAATCGAACCCGGGACCTCTGGGTCTGAAATCGATGGTATGAACCACTAAACCACAGAGGCGGTTAAAATTATGAGTACAAGCTGTGGTTTTGGGCTTGCGACTGACCAAACTAACGTATTACTAACTGACGTATTTCTCTCCTCAGGTGACCTATTAAATTAGCAGGTTAAGGTTTGACGAAAAAAAATACCTACTTACGCGAAAAGTTTGGATGGATGTAAATGTAACACGATCACACTGAAACGGCTCAACAAATCAGGATGAAATTTGGCATAGATATAGATAGATTACATTTCGGATGAACATTAAGGCTACGTTTTTTTTCCGGTATTCCCTCGCGATCAGGAACATTGTACTAATCAATAAACATTGCAACCCGTGCGAAGCCAGGGCAAGTCGCTAGTTCATATATAATTTGTTCTTTCGTACATGACCTTATTTTATCAAGTTCGTTTGGTATACAGAACTCTTTCAGTTAAACTGATAGCAAACAATGACCATACAGAGCTTGATACGAATTTGTGGAAATTAAGACGCACAATTTATCAGCAATTAAAGTTTAGCCCACTTATAGCGAATTTTTGAAGCATGATATAATAGCATTTCTTGGCGGGCCCTCCTGATAATACTTATTTCAATTTAGATTGCCATTTTTTAACAAGAAGAGGTAGACCGAAATAAAATTTATTACCAAAATAACTCAATGACCAAAAACGTATACGTACAGTGCCACAAATTTTTTCTGTTCCGGTGGCCAAAATGTGAAACTATCGTGTTTTTTTAATGTCATTCTGCTGTCAAGTTGATGTCCAACCATAGCGATGCTAGCGTTCAGCCGCCAGCCCTGACTTCGGTCTTCGAAGTCAGGGCCGGGTAAATTGCTACAAAAAAAAGAAAAACGTACATAGCGCCGCTTTCACCGGAACAGAAAAGACTGTGCCACTGTACTCCCATGTTTTTTTTTCAACCTCCTCTGTGGTCTAGTGGTACTCTCCGGTACTCACCACTGGTAGCAGACAAAGAGATACCACGTTCGATTCCCAGTAGAGGTAGAAATTGTATTCGGTTTGGTTAATGAAAGGACTTGTTCTAAGCCCACCTTGGCTAGCTAACACCATCTTATCTATGTGTGATGAATTGTGTTCCGGCAGTTAGAGATAAGATAACCAGTTCCTCAGTGGTTGAGGATTCCGGGAGCAGGTAGTGCGTTTGCTTCAGCCTTATCTTCACTTATTATCAGGTTTGATAATGGTAAAAATAATGTTTCTGATATCGATGCGTTCAATAGAGCAAAGTGGCAGAAAATTACGAGGAAAGCAGACCCTACTATCACTCTATAAGATGGAGAATAGTAGATTGTATTACAAGGAAGCAAAATAACATATTTACGGCGAGGGCGCTATTTTGAATCCAGTGCGCAGTGAAGGATTCTAGAGTAGAATCCCGAGCACAGCGAGGGATTCTAAAGTAGAATCCTGAACGCAGCGAGGGATTCAATATACGTTGCCCGAGATGAAAATAATTTTGCGGCCGAGTAATACACTCTACTTTTCATTTCGAATATAAGGAAAGTAAATAGACTCTGCTTTTCATCCCCCTCTATAAGAAAAGCAATAAAGACAACTAAAACTATCTAGAAAAATAAAAGAAGGTGGCGGGGGGCTTCTCTGTTTTTTCTATTATAGGTATGTAAAAAAATTGAAGTTTTGAAATAACTTCTTGAATAAAAAAACAATTTTTAATAAAAAAAATTTTTGAACAAATAATTTTTTTTTATATGTCTATCGGATGCGTCCTAACTATCTCCAGAGTACCATATGGGGTTGAAAATTTTGTTAGATTTTAGCTACGCTACGAGACGCAACGTTTTTGAGATATTCTCGTTTTTATAAAAAAATAGTAGATTGTATTACAAGGGAGCAAAATAATATACGCCGCCCGAGGTGAAAATAATTTTGCGGCCGAGTAATACACTCTACTTTTCATCCCCCTCTATAAGAAAAGCAGTAAAGACAACTCAAACTACCTACCTTTCTTTGTCGTTCGGATACATCATAGCGCTAGTCGGGCAAGAAAAAAAAATTGAGTTTTGAAATAAAAACAAATTAAATAAAAAAAAAAATATGTCCATCAGATTCCTTATAAGTATCTCCGGGGATGCCGTAGGGGGGTTGAAAATTTTGTTAGATTTTAGCTACGACTCACCGTTTACGAGATATTCTCAATTTTATAAAATTCCGTTTTTGAAAATTTCTCGGTCACGAAAAAAGTCCCGGCCCCAAACAAAATCAGTTGAATTTTTTTTTAAGTACTGCTCACCCTTTGCTACACTTGGAGTGCTTCTTTAATTATGTTCTAAATTCAAATCTCATCGTTTTGGACCCTGTTATGAAGCTGTTCAAAATTCAAATCTCATTTATACCCTCTTGTCATAACAGGTAAAAAATGAATCGTTTTGGACCCTGTTATTAGATAAACAATCATCGCTTTTCGAATCGATGGGATGAAAAAAAAATTGCAGGTCCCGTCCCCATACAAAATTAGTTGAAAACTTTTTCATTGCCGATGAGGTAACTCTATGGTTGACTGTAACCAAATTCAGTTCTATTCTTAAAATTCATTTCCACCCTAGGGTGAAACGGATAGTTTTGGACCCGCTGCTCAGTTTAAATATACATCACTTTCCGAATCTGAGAGATGAAAAATAGTTTCTAAGGAGAGAACGATGTTTCTAACATTTAAAATTAGCTGAAAAATCTTATATGTTCGTTTGTAGCAATTGTTTGAAACGTAAGTGCATCGACCTACATTCGCCTGAATCGGCGATAACATGAGCACTAACATTAACTTTACTTTTCAAAGCGATTTACGGTTTATTAGTGTCACTTTGAAAACAACAGTGTGAATTCCAATGCCGTGTAAACAAGTTTTATTTTATACTGCTTCCTACTAATACACATAAAAAAACTATCAAATAGACATAAAAGTAAGTAACTTCTTTCGAATCGTCCAACATTTTATCTACGTTATGGACGTACCTATCTATTAAATGACAAGAAAAATAGTCGAAAATCTCGTCACATTTAACAGAAGCAGCAGCATTTACAAATAAATACTTATGTATTTTTATCCAAAACGAGATAATTAGTCTTCATCACATCAAACAGCAGAAATAGAATCATTATACGACAGTCCTTTGCCGATTAGTAGGTATTGCTAAGAAAAAAGATTTGGAGAAGATGTGTATAAAAGGTATAATACCCGAAGAGTTTCACCCATGGATTCATGGCTTGAAAACTGTTAACAATGTAGAACCAAGTTATTGGTATAGTTGCGATTCGGATTAATTTTAATGCTACTTTTAAGTCCCAAATGTTAACATAATTACTAATAAAACCTAATAATTCCCTAAAAATGGAGAAAGACTGTCGTTGCTAGACATAAAAATGTACAATACGGTTCTCTGTTTGCCAGTTTCTGAAAATGAAGTACATAAACAAGTCATGTCCTTAAATAATACTAATGCTGTAGGACACGATGAAATTTGTACAAAGATAATTAAAGCCAGCATAAGCGCTTTTGTAAAGGTACTGACTTACTTAATCAATTTGTCATTTTCATCTGGAAAATACCCAGATATTTTAAAATTATCTGTCGTTAAACCACTGCATAAAAAGGTGTAAAGAGCGATATTACTAACTAAGTACCACCCGATCACATTGGCTCCAATAATGTCGAAGGTATTTGAGAAATGTATGTTGCAAAGATTATCAGCGTTTTGCGAAAAATATAATATACTAACACCCGAGCAAAATGGCTTTCAAAAAAACAAATCGACGGCTACTGCTATTTTCTCACTCAAAAAGTCAATCCTTAAGAGTATAAATAGACATCAGGCTACAAAAACACTGTTCTTTGATCTAAGCAAGGCGTTTGATTTCGTTGATCATGAAAGTCTTTTATATAAGCTTGAATCGATAGGGATAAGAGGTATTCCTTTGAATTGGATCCGTTCTTACCTCAAAGATCGGCAACAGTGTGTAATGATCTCAAAGTTAAATAGCCAAAACGAAGTGGTGTCATTTGTTTCAGAATATTAAACTAACGAATGCGGAGTCCCACAAGAGAGTATATTAGGACCATTCCTATTTTTAATATACATTAACAATATTCCAGAAGTCACGAGACACGATTGTGTCTTGTTTGCTGATGATATCTCTGTGACAATTAGCTCAAAAAGGAAAATTGCTGACATTGACTTAAAAGAACATGAAAGTGACATTAATAATACAATACAAGCTGTAGGAAAGTGGTTAGAAAATAATAATTTACAAATGAATTTGACTAAAACTAATTACATTAATTTTAATAATAATAAAAATATGACATTTAATATTAATTATAAAGATTCAAATACTAACGAAATCAATAAAACAAAATTTTTAGGTTTGACGATTGACAAAGATTTAAACTGGAGCACACATATTGAACATGTTTGTCTAAGAATAAATAAATTTGTTTTTGCGCTAAAGCGTCTCAGAAACATTACCGATATCAAAACAGTATTGTCTACATATCATGCACATGTTGTGTCTGTACTTCGTTACGGTCTTATAGTATGGGTAATGGTTCCGCATTAGAAAGAGCGTTTATTGCACAAAAGAAGTGCATTAGAGCTATAACAGGCAAATCGCCACGTGAATCTTGTAAACCACTATTTAAAGAGCTTGGTTTGTTGCCACTACCATCTTTATACATTTATGAAGTTTGTGTTTTTGTAAAACAAAATTCTGATTTCTTTGTTAAAGCAACCGAATTGTATCCACGAACTAGTAGAAATGTTAATAGACTTGTCTTAGATGAAGTTCCCAAAACAGAAAAGTATAACAGGAGTTGTCTGTGTATGTGTGTAAGGTTATTTAATAAAGTACCAAATGACATTAAAATACTTAATTTAAAATTATTCAAGACAAAATTATATAAATGGCTCAATGAAAACAATTTCTATAGTGTGAAACAGTTTCTTGACATGTGAAATAATGTATTATGATAATCTAATGTTATTCAATTAATAATTTACAATTATTATTATTCAATTATTATTCTTTCAATGTAACAAAACGAATTTCTCAACAATTTATAAACATATCTTTTGCATGCCGACTCATTGGCAAATCACGCTGTACTTTTTAATACAATGTAATGACCTTAAATACCGTGTTTTAAAGCAAATAAATATTTTCTATTCTATTCTATTCTATTCTCTGTCTACCTTTCCACGCCTAATAAACTGAACAAAATCTGGTGAGTTTATCTAAATTCCACACGGTCAAAGTCAGGTTCGAACAGTAGTCTAATTTAATATGTAAATAATTAGTTATTTTTAGAATTATCATCAGAATTTCGACACACTTTCGTCTCATGACATCTGTAGGTACACATTATTGTACGGCATCCTAGTGCCTAGTGGTGGCAGTATCACTAGGAGTGAGTAGGTAATTATCGTCTGTTTTATACTAACTATACTACAAAAATCAATCTTCAAGTCAATCCATTTGTATAAATACAAATATATGCATGACGCACATTTTATCAGCCATCGATAAATCAAAACCTATAAGGTATTTCCTGCTCACTACAAATCGTTTTTGGCTTAAGCCTAGGGTATGATTTTCAATTCTAGGAAAAAGAATTTTCTATTTTGACTTTAAATAGTGCATGTGAAAGTAGGTACATAGATGTCTTTACTTCTTCAGAATTTCTACTATAAATGCAAGTACCTATGTTTCGGACATCCGATTCCGATATTGGAGTAGTTCCAAAGATCTTCATGAAATTCAGACAATGAAACAGATCAAGTTAGTGAAAAAATGGACATCATTGTTATTAACAAAAATCTCGTTTACCCTTGCTTCATTTATTTATTTAGCATTTTGAGGTTAAAATTATGTAATCTCTGTGTACACACAGTTTTGAATTTTCTGCATACAAATTGTTGCTCGTCACTGTATTTCTTTCATTTCTTTACAATTTGTTTAACTACTGATAAGTACTTAAATAACAAAATATTCCTTTTACGGAAGCTGTAACCTTGTTTTTAAATGGTGAGTAGGTACTCGAGAGTCGGAGTCTAAAGTGTCAAAAGTGTTTGGTTAATATCCACTTGTTTCCGCTCCAGTCAAGGTTGAGATCAAAATTTGTCATATGAGACAACTGACAGCCATTACATACTAAATGTCAAATTTGCTGGTGTTCACTTTTTTATTCAGGGTGAGAACTCCAGTAACCTCAGTATTAAGTCGAGCTTCATGGTGCGGTACCATACTGGTTCTGCGTCGGTCGCAGACGATGTCGTCTTTTGTTCCGAGCCTCGATAAAACCTTGATCATCTTGGCCCGGTAACGCAAATATCGGCGCGAGTGCTCTTCGGTTTACATTACATGAAGCTCGTAGCACTACGGTGCGGTCACATTTATCTGACGTCACGTGTTAGTACGCCGTCATATGACATCGCTTTTCATAGTAAATGTATGCTATGCACTAGAAGCACACTTATCTTATAACACGTCCATAATGATATAAATACGGCAACAACTGACTAATAATATTCGGATCCAGTTAGGGTGCGGTCACATCTGCCTGACGCAGGGCTGGCGCCAACGCTGGATTGGCCTGTCAGAACGTTTACACGAACCAAGCGCTAGACTGTCATCGATTTCGGTGCCAGTCACTTTCTGGACCCTTAAAATTCAGCCATTACGGTAAACTGTTGGTCCAGTCTACAGTCTTTTCAAACCTAGCCCAAGACCTGATTTTCGTTTGCCCTGCTGCTGTGTGAAAGCTTTTTGAGCATCCTCCTAATCCATACTAATATTATAAATGTGAAAGCGCGATTGTTTGTTTGTCCGTCTTTCACGTCAAAACGAAGCAACGGATCGACGTGATTTTTGGTGTGAGGATACTTGGGATTATTATTTATAGGGGGGACACCAGCGAAGCCGGGCGGGTGATCAGTCACCTAGGTCACCCATTTCACCCAAAGGAGGATACTTGAGAGCTGGACATGTGACATACCTAGGCTACTTTTCATCCCGGAAAAATATCACATTCCCGCGGGATATGGCCGTGTAGTCCACGCGGGCGGAGCCTTTGTTATCCATATGAATTAGGAATCAGTATTTCAGAGGAAGGTTGAAGGGCTTCCTTGCAATTCTTGGACTTCTTTGCAATTTATTGTTATTATTATCCCTGATGCTTATCAGGGATAGGAAAATTGCACAGAAGTTGGTACCTAATAACCTCAGTTGTTTCTGATATCCGTACCACAAGTGCATTAGCTACGATTGTTATGATCAATGGTAGTGATGTTGTGGCATATCAAACAATACCCAGCCTATTTTAGGACTTTTAAATCTAATTAGTGTTTAGTATCTGCTCATCTTCCCACGTCCTCAAACCATATTCGTAGAAACAAAATATGAATTAAGTGTTTTGTCTCGGCAAATAGTTGTCAAAGAAGATAATGTATTAATTTTTTTTAATGTTAATTGTCCTACTTAAAACCAGACATGACCTTGCGAATATATATGAATATGCTCGCGAAACGCATTTAAACCGTGTCATAATGTGACACACATATGCTAACTGTAACGCGAATATTTGTTGTTTGAAAATATTTGTTTTGATATCTGTTGACGTCTAGTAGTCTAGTAAAGAAAAAGATAGAGCTTGCGTAGAATCATTGTTACCAGCCATTTTAATATCTCCATTGCTGGATTACAGGGTTTCCTTATGTATGGATTTTTAGGATCGTCACCATGTTATGGTAAGTCACATGGTAATGGATTGGTCACCCATCCCATTACAGACCGCCTCTGTGGTCTAGTGGTTCACACCACCGATTTCAGACCCAGAGGTCCCGGGTTCGATCCCCAGTGTGTG
The DNA here is from genome assembly GCA_949710035.1 of Crambus lathoniellus. Classification (NCBI taxonomy): domain Eukaryota; kingdom Metazoa; phylum Arthropoda; class Insecta; order Lepidoptera; family Crambidae; genus Crambus; species Crambus lathoniellus. The sequence continues at coordinate 15,306,860 of OX453313.1, read as the reverse complement.
GGATAAATAATATTGTATTCGGTTTGGTTTGGTAAGACTTGTTCTTAGTCCGCCTGCATAGCTAGCTTTACCACCATCTTATCTAAGTCTGACGCCTTATCAACGATGTTTTCAGCATTATTGTGTTCCGGTAGTTAGAGATAAGATAGCCAGTGCCTCAGTGATTGAGGATTCCGGGAGTAGTGCGCTTCCTCCTTCAGCCTTATCACCACTTAACATCAGGTGTGAAGAAGGCTGTGCTACACCGTCGTTGAAAAAAAATAAATATAAAAAAGAATCTTCTAACCGTCATAATCGCAGGGAGACCGTGGACACTTAAAATGTTCTTCAATTTGTGGACTTACACGCAGATATCATCAAAGTCGTTATTCACAATAGGTACTTATTGACAGCGTTTCGCGTTTCATTGCCGAAACATAACGACGCGAGGTATAAATCTTTCTTACTAATGTAGCGTCAGACGTAGATTTACGATATGAATGAATTGTTTCTAAGAAACTGTTAAAATAGCTGTAACGTACTGCTATATATTTAAAGTTCAAATTCGCCACGCATTCACATCAAAAGTAAATATTCTTTTGTCGTAGCAAGTTGGAATTTACATACAACATTTCACATTAAATCGAAAACAATAGCTTTTGTTTAGAAAAACTTGATGACATAAGAAATAAAAATAGTTTCTATTTGGTTATAAATAAGTCTGGGTTTCGGCTTTTGGTCAAAAAAGATATGCGGTAAGTATTCTTTTGTTTTTTTCATAACGGATTTAGTTAAATAAATTGGGCTTCCGAAGTTTTGTTTTGTTTTTATAATTCCGCAAAAAATGCAAGATGCACCATCGCGTAAAGACACATTGCAGTGGCTTGCATTTCAAATTACGTAGGTAGGTATAACCCGCATTTTTAAACCGCCTCTGAGGTCTAGTGGTGGTACACACCACTGCAACGCTATCAGGTGTCAGACTCGGGGGACCCTCTCAGTTCAATTTCCAGTGGGGGTAAATATTGTATTCAGTTTAGTTGGTATAAGGACTTGTTCTAAGGCCACCTGGCTAGCTACCACCATCCACCATCTTATCTAAGTCTGACGCCATAATAACAAACAATGTTTTCAGCATTTTTGTGTTCCGGCAGTTAGAGATAAGATAGCCAGTTTCTCAGTGGTTGTGGATTCCGGATTTTCCGGAAGTAGTGCGCTTCCACTTCCAGCATTATCTTCACCTAACATCAGGGGGAAGCCTGCTAACGTTAAGACTCATAATCGTGTCTCAATCGTGTTTCAATTGTAGTTCAATTGTAGTGCTTTTTTACACACTAGTTACAAGAAATGTGTACTTTTTTCACAATATTTCTGATGGTCACACCACACACTACATTCACATCACATCATACTGTCATAATTCTTGTAACTAGTGTGTAAAAAAGCACTGCAATTGAACTACAACTGAAACACGATTGAGACCCGATTATGACTAGCAGACTTGGCCCCCAGGGCCATCATCAGAGATGTGATGCAGGCTAATTTCTACCCCGTATTGGATTTTAAAAAATAGTAGTCGGTGAAGGAGCAAGGTCGTGTGTCATTGATTTTGAATGTGCATTTATTTGTCACTGAGGATTTATTTTCGGACAGGCAATGTTGTATCTTAATTATATATCAGACTAGGGTAAGTATATAAAACACTGTCAGTTTATGATATCTGCATGAGTCTACAATCGGGCTGCAAGCAACTTCAATGATCGGTCATGGAATGGGCGCCCAAAAACTTTTCATCTCGAGCTCCTCCGCGCTTCGGAAGGCACCGGGGCGGCGCGGCCGGCGGCGCGGCATTTGCAGTACTGGTGGCCTACCACAAGCTCTAATAGCAGTTATTTTTAAGTTGAGAGACAGAGACGCCGCTTTACACGCCGTATAGCGGCGTCTCACTCTCTCAACTTAAAAATAACTGCTATTAGAGCTTGTGGTAGGCCACCTGGGCAGCGTGGTGGGTCATGGCCCATTCTCCTTATCCATCCATAAGGAAGACCTGAGCTTCAGCAGTGGGAGATGATGATGTTATCAAACGCATTGAACTGTTTACGCGTTAAGTAACTATTCCTAAATGATTCTGTGTAACGGATAACAGAACCAAATGATGATATTACATAATATATAATTATATCGCAGGCGGATTGTTGAATCCGCCGGATAGTTAAATATGGCAGCTTGTACCCCTCGAAGTTCTATAGAACACGTGATAGGTTAGAAATTTAAGGCGATCGCCTTAAATTTCTTGGTTATTTTTTTGTGACTCCATCAACTTATGGGAAGATAAAATAGCTTACAGAAAAAATGATCGGCCTAGGCCATGTACATTATTACTCAATGGCCTAGGCGTTTAATTAAATGGCGGATTTAACTTTGGCTGCGACATATACACGGTATTTTTTTTATAATGACGGATAATTTTAGGGATTATTCTACTCATGAGAACAAACAACTGTTATTATGGGACCAACACTGAAATCGCGAAAAAATCAGCATTAAAAGAAACTGTGAAAACAGTTTTGTTTCTTTTCAAAAATAAGGGAATATGGTTTCTTGGACTGAAATTTTCTATATTGATTGTTTTGAGTAGGTATATTTTCCCTCCAGGTGTCATGAAAAATCTCCACCCTGTATTTATTAATATCAGGAATTCAATGCGTCTGGAGGTTTATCTCAAATCTTATCTTTCACAGAACTGAAGCTTCCAAGATAAGATAAGATAAGATAAGATAAAAATATTCTTTATTCACTTAGACATAATAAATATGTACTTATGAATCGTCAATATTTTCCTACCACCCATTCAAGACTTTTTTAACTGACAAGAAGAATGGGCGCAAGAAACTTGCCAGCGTTTCTTAGTTAGGTAACGACATTTACAAAAAAAAACATATCGTTACTAATACAACAATTGCTCAGTATAAAAATACATCATATTAAACAGTGATTATGTTATGTGTTACATCATGACCATGCATTGCGGTCATTCAAATAATCGTCTACTTTATAGTATCCTTTGCTCATCAGCGACTCTTTAATGTAATATTAGTGATTAAATCTTAGCAGATAAATATCCTAGAACACACCCCGAACCCTAGGCGAGGGAGAAAATGTAACATAATAACACACAACTTTGCAAAATAAACGTTTTTCTATTCTATTCTATTCTATTCTCTTTAATGTAACATTTAAATTTATGCAATGGTAGTTCAATTATATGCTGTGGAACTTTATTAAAAAAGGCTATGCTTTTCCCCAGAAATGAGGCTCTGGATTTTTCTAGCCTAAACTTGGGAACGACAAGTTTATCTTTATTTCTTGTGTTAAAGCGATGAATATCGCTCTGCTTTACAAATGTATTATAGTACTTTTTCACATAAATTATATTTTCATAGATGTAATGTCCTGCAACAGTTAAAATGTTTATTTCTTTAAATAGATCTCTTAAAGAATCTCTCGATCGGAGGTTGTAAATGGCGCGAATAGCCCTTTTTTGGAGCACGAATATACTTTGGATGTTAGCGGCTGAGCCCCACAACAAAAGGCCGTAGGACATAACACTATGAAAATAACTAAAATAGACTATTCTAGCCGTTTCAATATCGGTTAAGAGCCTTATTTTCTTAACTGCGAATGCAGCCGAACTGAGTCTACTCGCCAAGGCTTCGATATGAGGATCCCATTGTTTGATCCCAAGAAACACAATATAAGCCTTAACTCAGAATAAAACCTTTCAGTATGCTAATATTATAAAGCTTTAATCCTTACTTCCTTACTTATATTATAAATGCGTCTCTGTCTGTCTGTGTGTTACACAATCACACCTAAACTACTGAACCGATTTGAATGAATTTTGGTACAGAGATAGTCTAGAGCCTGAAAAAGGACATAGGCTACTTTTTATTCCTGAAAAATATCACTTTCCCGCGGGATAACGTCGTGTAGCACAACGCGGGCGAAGCCGCGGGCGGAAGGCTAGTGGTAAATATTAGTTCTGAGAAATATTTTTCCTGAGAATTAATTCTTTTACGATCTCCATAAAAACTTTCATTCTGTCTGTAATATTTTAACCGCCTCTGTGGTTTAGTGGTTCACACAACCGATTTCAGACACAGAGGTCCCGCGGGTTCGATTCCCAGTGAGTCATATTGTATTCGGTTTGGTTGGTGGCTTGTTCAAAGTCCGCCTGGCTAGCTACCCGCATCTTATCTAAGTCTGACAGTGTTGCCGGCAGTTAGAGATAAGATAGCCAGTTCCTCAGTAATTGAGGATTCCGGGAATCGTGCACTTCCACCTTCAGCCTTACTTATCATCACTTAACATCACTTAACATCAGGTGTGATGAAGGCTAATTGCTACCAAGTTGTGAATAAAAAAAGGCATAGGTTTTAGCCACTTGGCCGAAGCCGTGGCCAGCAGCTAGTACATAAAATTAATAGTGTTTAGCAGTCGTTATATAGTTAACACTTATACAGTAACAATATGTAATAGCGCGTAAGTCGGCGGCATTTAACACCTTTACACTTTACATGACATCATAATGACGACGCATGTATTTCACAAGAGTATGTCAAAATACTTGAATATGTCTTGTTGTAAGTACTTAGTTGGTATCGGACACTAAGTGGTCATAATACTTAACTTATATAATTTATGTTATTGTTTAGAGGACGATCATGTTTACCAACAACCAACAAGCGAGCAAGTATGGAAATATCAAGTTTTTATTATTAAGGTCTCCATTTTAACTATTATGAAAAACGGGGTCAGTGTTTACATGTTTACATTTCAGTCGAGTCGATGTTGTACTTTTGTATGGAACAGCTGGTTTTTTTTCGCGATTCCGTGGTTGGCACCATAGTTAAAATTGTTCGTATTGATGGACACTATCATCCACTAAAATCTTTGTACTAATTAAAATTTAGAGGTGTATTTGTTTTCGAGATCCCGATGTTTCGGAGTAGTTGCCCACGCCTGGAGTAACTCTGTATTACGTTGTGGAGATAAGGGTGAATTTGCTACTTTTCAGACTGACGACGCTTCGACTGTGCGTCAGTGAGACTTGAGCCTTAACTCAGATCCGCAGGAGAACTAAAACGACCGACATCGCTCGAAGGATTGTATCATTGAAGTGGCAGTGGGCGGGACACATAGCGCGGAGAACCGATGGCCGTTGGGGCGGAAAGGTTCTCGAATGGCGACCGCGTACCGGAGGACGACGTTCCGTGGGCAGGCGGACCAAGGTGGACCGACGATCTGGTCAATGTCGCGGGAAGCCGCTGGATGCGGGCAGCGCAGGACCGATCGTTGTGGAGATCCTTGGGGGAGGCCTATGCCCAGCAGTGGGCGTCGTTCGGCTGACATGATGGTGATGATGATGATAAAGATAAACACAGCTTCAGCTACAGTTTGGGATTCGAGTAAGGTATGTGACGGTGGTGGAGAAGCCCACGGCGCAGTGGTTAGCGCGCTCGGCCTGCGATCGTTGAGGTTAAGCAACTTTTGCAATGGTCGCTCACAGGATGGGTGACCAAAAACTTTTCATCTCGAGCTCCTCCGTGCTTCAAAAGGAACGTAGCCGTTGGTCCCGGCTGCATTTGCAGTCGTTAATATTAATACCCACCAACCCGCACTGGGCCCCGCGTGGTTGGTCATGATGGTCCACTCCCCTTATCCATTCATAAGGAAAACCAGTCATTCAGTAGTGGGGACATTAAATGGTTGATGATGATGATAATGTGATAGTGTCCAGCAATTTTAATTAATTATGTTTTAAAATTTGCGTTTGCCCCTAAATAAAAATACAAATAAAATATGGACAAAGTCGCAGGCGGTTACTATTTATATAAATTTGTTTGTTTACTCTTTTTCTCCTTGTCGCATTTCACCTCGACGATTTATCTTAATTACATTTCAACTTTATTTTTATTTCTTGTGGCGTGGCACCTTGCGAAATGCGGTGTCGGCTTAAAACTTGTTCGGATTACATGTAGATTAAAAATAACTGTTTATTTTTTTCGAAACGGAATAAAGTACTTAGCATAAAAGTTTCTCAGGATGTGTAATGTCTGGCCAACGGGATTGTAAGTGCGCTAAGATGTGTGCGTTGAAAATATAACTGGGCGACTTACAAAGAGTCGCAAATCGCGGTGTGGACTGTGAGGCGGGTCGTTACGTTCCCTAAAATATGGTTGAGCGAAGCGAAGCCATCGCTTCGCTCAACCATATTTTAGGGAACATCATTCTTTATGAACGGGTGCTGCCAGTGGGATGGGTCTGCTCCTATCTGCTTGCCTTAAAATGTGTGTTTTTTTTATTTAATTAAGAAGTACATTTGAAACATGTATTGCGCAACTTGCAGTGTATAGTAGAATTTTCTTTGTGCTTATAACTACTAGAGTTCTTGTAAGTAATTGAAAAATTATTACCGCTATGATCATTCGTTCGCCTATAATTAACTGTATTTATCATAACCCATTTTGTAATTTGTGATGGAAACTGACCTTAATCATAGTTAAGGTCATTTTTCAATTTGATGAGTCTGTATGAAACAAGGGAGAAAATAACAACCCGTGAAGAGTTTCTTGCAGGTTCTTCTCCAAGGTCAAGGTTTGCGAACCGATGGGCGTTTCCAAAAGAAAGGATTTTCCAAAATTTATCCCATAAGGGGATGAAACGGGATTTAAAAAATTGTATGGAGGAATACTACAGAATATCCTACTAATATTATAAATGTGAAAGTTTAGATGTTTGGATGTTTGGATGTTTGGATGTTTGGATGTTTGTTACTCAATCACGCGAAAACGGCTGAACGGATTTGGCTGAAATTTGGAACATAGATACTTTGTAGCCTGGAGAGGAACATAGGCTACTTTTTATCCCGGAAAAATATCACATTCCCGCGGGATAACGTCGTGTAGTACACGCGGGCGAAGCCGCGGGCGGAAAGCTAGTTGTTTATAAAAAAGCTTTAAAGAGTGAACTAACTACCTACGTAACACGAGCGAAGCCGCGGGCAAAACCTAGCCCATACTGTTATTATAAATGCAAGTAAGTCTGTCTATCCATTTGTCTGTTATTTACCTTTTCACGTCTATACCACTGAACCAATCGCAAAAAGATAACTTACTTACCTACATTATTTCACAATTGGTTTCACAATTCATATTAATGTTAAGATAATGTAAAATGCATTTTCAATAACTCTAATGCAGCTGCATTAATCACAATGATTGCATTCAATCAATCATACTTATTAAGAACTTGAGATAATATGAACATAAATAAAACACTTTAATTAAATATAATAATATTTATTAATAATGATTCAATCAATCTTTCATTCATTACCTACGTGATTAGGTATAAATTATTTTGGTTCACATACTTACCTAGTACTTATATGAGCTTTTACTAATTATTGATATAGGTACATAGTAGTAGTAATTATATTTAACTTTATAATAGTAAACTTCACAGTGTTCGATTAAGCTGCAGTTTGGTTTGGTTGGATGACAAAATTTGTCAGCATAGAAGCTTGCCATGTACCGTGCCTAAGTGTCTTTTGTATTTTACATAAATCTGTGCTGCGCAGAATATAATAATATTAATAAGCATGTAGATAGGTATAGGTTTAATTTTAAGTTCTCATTTTTAGTGAACTCATTTTAAAAAATCGCTTTATTTTTTAACGCGAAGTGATTTTGTGTTTTTTTTGCCTAATCTGTAAAATCGGTCTCACTCCCGTGCGCGTCGTTTTCTCATTGCTATCTCGCTTCAGCATAATTTTTCCGAGTATATCGCCTTAAAATGTACGCTGTGACAAAATAATGTTACATACTGGAACTCAGTATATTTGAGTTTCTAGCACAGCATAGCTTAATAAAAAAAAAGTCGGTGTCTTCATCATCATCATCACGTTTTAAGATTCCTACCGCTGGGGCTTGGGCGTTCATGGATGGGTAAGGAGAACGGGGCATGATACACCACTCGGGCCCTAAGCATTTTAGTGGGTCTAATGAACCTACGCAAATGTAGCCGGGACCAAACGGTTTAATGTGTCTTCCGATGATGCAAGGAGGAGCTGGAGATAAACAATTTTTGGTCACCCATCCGGTGACTTAATCATTGCGAAACTTGCTAAACCTTACGACCGTAGGTCGCCGCGCATGACCGCACTTCCTCGACTGTTTTCAAATGCATAAATTAATTGTGCGGCTCAAAACAATTTATACTGTAATAGTCTGAAATAAATACTTTCATGGCTAAACCTCCTCACTTATATTTACAAATATTTATTTAAGTTATTCATTAAATATTAAACGTCATTCACAAGATTTCTTTCGTTTCCTTTTTCTGATTTCTGATGTTTAAGATATTAAATTAATAATTCTACGATATTAATTTATTTTTTATAATAGCAAAACAGGCTGTATAGGCTGCTGTGCCTTTGCCTGCATACCTTTGGTAAATAAATGTCCAAAGAGATACTTACAGATTTTGAGATGACCCCTCATATTCCTATTTTAAATTTCATTACGGCCCTAGGGCCGCAACATACCACTTTAAACCCGCATTTTAGGCAAGTTATGAGTTACTTTCAGAATATGAGACATGAAAATAAAATCGATTTGCGGCGCTAGTGGAAACTTTCGAAAAAATGAAAAGTACCAACTCCTATTTATAAAGAGGAAAGATTTGATTGTTGGTTTGTTTGTTTGCATCGAATAGGCTCCGAAACTACTGGACCGATTTAGAAAATTCTTTGACCATTAGAAAGCTACATTCTTCCCGAGTGACATAGGCTATATTTTATCTCGATATTCCCACGGGAACGGGTACCACGCGGGTAAAACCGCGAGGATCCGCTAGTTTTACATAAATAAAATAGCTATTCAGCTGGTTACTCTCAGGTGTTTGACTTTGATTTTTAGTCATCACAAGTCCAATTCACACCTGCACGGGTAGCATGATGAACTCGAGAAAGGTTTTGTCTACATCGAAACGTCAAAAATGACATTTCATCGTAGACAAATCTTTTGTTCGGCTGTCAATACGGTATTTTACTGTTTTTTTTTTTATTTCTTTAAAATGTTTTTCGAAATATTAGCTACACAAAACAAGTTTTCATTTTGAATTATCTTGAATATTTTCAAAGATATAGGACTTCAAACTTTATAATTAGACAAGGACAGGACGCTATCTTAGTGACGTCAGTGGGTTAGTAGCGTCACAGCCATCTCTATCGTCTTCTACAAGCCATGCGCATAAAGTTGGCAACGTAGTTTTAAGTGAACCGATTTGACACCGTTTGCACCGTTTGACAGGTAAACAGAGAGTAAACCTCGAGTACTGAATCCTATGGAGATGGCATATCTTCTATACATCTATACAAATAAATAAAATTGGAGTGTCTGTTTGTAACATTAAATAACCGCTTTTTACGACGTGCATATGATTAAATCTACGGTACGGTACATATACCAAAATGACATTTTTTACAATTTTTGGCTGTCTGTCTGTTTGTTCCGGCTAATCTCTGAAACGGCTGGACCAATTTTGACGGACCGATTAATACGACAATTAGAAATAGTTTAAAATTGAATTCCAAGATTTTCTTAATTTGTGACTTACTTACACCTCACTTTTTCGTAGGTATGCCACCTCCATAGGATTTAGTACTCAGAGGAGTAAACCGGTTCACAGCAATGTTGCCGTTCCGTATCATAGCCATAGCATGGCTTGTAGAAGACGATAGAGACGGCTGTGGTAGCGTCATAGTCACGCCATAGAAGATTTCGTTTTAGAAAGAGACAGCTATAGTCAAAATCAAACAGACTATAATTCTTTTATTATAAAACAGATTCAAATTATTTTTTCACATTTGGTATTCTTAATTGCAATATTTTTTAACGTCATCATTAAATATCTACATTTCAACAACAGTAAAATACCCTATTATAGACTTTCGAGGTAGACAAAACTCTTCTCGGGTTTGTCATGCTACGCGTGCTGGCTGTAAGTATAGATAGATACAAATCCTACATCAAAGAGTTATTTTAATCCACATGTTGAACACGATTAAAGCCTTAAATCAAACTTGTCTGTGTTGAGATACTAGTTACACTCGCAAACAAGATTAGTCTGTTGACTTGAGCATACCAGCGTTAATTAGGTGGTCTGTGACCTTGGGATGCCACAGGCTCTGTAACAGAACAGAACACAAGAAAGAGGAAGATGGAGCATCTCAAGCATTTAAGGCGAGGAATCCCGACCGAAATAGGCACGCTAACGCTTGCTCGGCCGCGCTCGATACACTTCGCGCGGACCCAGCGGCAGTCGGCAGTGAACTGTGAACTCGCGAACGCCCCGCGAATCGAAAATCACTTAAAATTCAATTAAAAATTAAATAATAATAAAATTAAATTTATGACGGCCGGCATCCCTCGGCTATTCAAAGACAATTATTTTCATATGTTTTTCATTAACTAAAACCAAGTATACTGCAAGTAATATGATATTTGAATTATTATTAGACGGATGTTTGGTATTTTATTTGACACAGTAAAATATCACCAATCGAAAAAAAAAAACGGCCGGAAGCACTAGATGAATATCTGTAAAATAACATATATTTTTTCCAAATTTTAAGTACTTGTGATTTACGAGTAATCCATAATTTAAAATACCCTATTTTGGGGAATCGGCGCCTTAAGTAAATCTATACATACAAATAAATAAAATTTGAGTGGCTGTTAGTAATATTAAAATAACCGCTTTTTACTACATGCATATGATTATATATACGGTAGATACATATACCAAAATAACATTTTTTAAAATTTTTGTCTGTCTGTCTGTCTGTCTGTTTGTTCCGGCTAATCTCTGAAACGGCTCTACCGATTTTGACGGGATTTTCACTGGCAGGTAGCTGATGTAATAAGGAGTAACTTAGGCTACTTTTTATCCCGATATTCCCAGCACGGGAACGAGAACCACGCGGGTGAAACCGCTGGCGGCCGCTAGTAATAATCTATACAAATAAATAAAATTGGAGTGTCTGTTTGTAATATTAAAATAACCGCTTTTTACTACATGCATATGATTATATATACGGTACATATACCAAAATAACATTTTTTTCAATTTTTGTCAGTCTGTCTGTCTATCTGTCTGTCTGTCTGTCTGTCTGTTTGTTCCGGCTAATCTCTGAAACGGCTGGACCGATTTTGACGGGACTTTCACTGGCAGGTAGCTGATGTAATAAGGAGTACCTTAGGCTACTTTAAATCCCGATATTCCTACGGGAACGAGAACCACGCGGGTGAAACCGCGGGCGGCCGCTAGTAATAAATATATCAATCAATCAATCAATCAAAACATTTATTTAGTACAGTCGAAGGACAAATTATAACTTAAGTATACGACAAATTACTTAAATGAAGACAACACAGAAAAAAAAAAGACAATTTAAAATACCTCTAAATAAAAAAAGAAAGATAGTCCCACGACTGTACCAAAAGGGATCTAGTTCAGCATATGTCAGTTTTTGAAAACTGACGCTGGTTTTCAACTAGATCCCTTTTTCCTTGACATCTGAATGCCAAGACAGCCCTAATAGCTAAATTAAAAAAGAAACATACAAAAACAATGGCACTGACAACAAGGCGCCATTGTGCCGGCCAGCTGTGTTCGCGGGCTGGCTAGTCTGCTGCGAGCGGCGCGCCAGGCAGGTGCAATCGTGCAATGCAGGCGCGATACTTGCACCACTACTATATGACACCACTACATACATACATTGTTCCAATACCAAACTAATTGTACCTAGCTTGAGTATTATGAAAATTTGAAACAACGACGGGTATTACCACATACACCCACACCCACACCAGAAGAGATATTGAAAGGTTCGTTTTCAATTTACCTACCAGACCGGGAACTGACCCCGGGACCTCCAGTGATAGCGACCTTGAAAACCGGTGCGTACACCACTCAGCCACGGAACGGAGGTCGTCATATGTTAAAGTTTAATAAAAAAAAAAAAAATTGTTTATATACTGTACTAGTACTGAATTAAGTGTGGAATCGAAAACAGGAATGTGGCTAAGTAATTATTATTTTTTCCAAATTTTGAATACTTGAGATTTACGAGTAATGAATAATTTAAAATACCCTATTCTCGGGAATCCTAGCCTTAAGTATCAGGCGTGTACAGTTACTTTCACATGCCTAAATCACAGAACCGATTTGGATATAATTTGTCACAGAAATAGACTTGACATTGGAGAAAGGCAAAAGCTACTTTGTCGATATACGGGCATTGACTAGTCAAGAAATAAGTTGGCATCAAAGCAACCGCATTATAAAGTTCAAAGTGCATCTGAGCTGCATCGTGCATTAGGCTAATGCGCCGAATCGCGATGAAAGTCTCCTGTTACTACACAGGGTTGGCACTTTTAGAAATAAGGGGGATAGGTTTTTTTAATTAATGGTTGCGACAGTTACCTAGGTACTCAATCTTACAGAAAGACATACTATGCGTCTATCTGTCCGTCTGTTACTTTGACACCCATAAAGCATTGAATCGTTGTTAATGAAGTTTGGCACATTCATAGACTGGATCTTTAAGAAAGACAAAAGCCGATCAAAGTGATCCCTTTCAATCCACAGATTATCAGCCCGCCCGCAGGCAACGGCCTGCCGGTTGGCCGCAATCGGCCACACACTTACAGTTTTACATCATCATCATCATCATCAGCCATTTAATGTCCCCACTGCTGGGGCACTGGCCTTCCTTATGGATGAATAAGGAGAATGAGCCATGACCCACCACGCGGGCTCAATGCGGATTGGTGGGTATTAACGACTGCAAGTGCAGCCGGGACCAACGGCTTAACGTGCCTTCCGAAGCACGGAGGAGCTCGAGATGAAAAGTTTTTGGTCGCCCATCCCGTGACCGACCATTGCGAACGTTGCTTAACCTCAACGATCGCAGGCCAAGCGCGCTATCCACTGCGCCACGGGCTCCTCCAGTTTTACATACAAACACCGAATGTCAGGCGGTCATCCTGTTGGATCGAAGACTGCAGACGGCCTGCCGGCGGACTCTGTCTGTGTGAGTGTGTGAGTCAGCAGGCCTCTTTAAGAGTGCGTTAGAGCCGAATTCCACGCAGACGAAGTCGCGAGCATCCAGTACTTTAATCTATATATATAAAAATGAATCCCTATTTCCCTTGGTCACGGCATCACGCGTGAACGGCTGGACCGATTTGGCTAATTTTGGTCTTTAATTGTTCGTGGAAGTCCAAGGAAGGTTTTAGCGGTGAGAAAATAGGGGAAGGAGGGGTAAGTAGGGGTAGAGTAGAAGTAGGGTAGGGGTAGAGTAGGGGTAGGGTAAGGTAGGGGTAGGGTAGGGGTAGGATAGGGGTAGGGTAGGGGTAGGGTAGGGGTAGGGTAGGGGTAGGGTAGGGGTAGGGTAGGGGTAGGGTAGGGGTAGGGTAGGGGTAGGGTAGGGGTAGGGTAGGGGTAGGGTAGGGGTAGGGTAGGGGTAGGGTAGGGGTAGGGTAGGGGTAGGGTAGGGGTAGGGTAGGGATAGGGTAGGGGTAGGGTAGGGGTAGGGTAGGGGTAGGGTAGGGGTAGGGTGTGGGTAGGGTAGGGGTAGGGTAGGGGTAGGGTAGGGGTAGGGTAGGGGTAGGGTAGGGGTAGGGTAGGGGTAGGGTAGGGGTAGGGTAGGGGTAGGGTAGGGTAGGGGTAGGGTAGGGGTAGGGTAGGGGTAGGGTAGGGGTAGGGTAAGGGTAGGGTAGGGGTAGGGTAGGGGTAGGGTAGGGGTAGGGTAGGGGTAGGGTAGGGGTAGGGTAGGGGTAGGGTAGGGGTAGGGTAGGGGTAGGGTAGGGTAGGGTAGGGGTAGGGTAGGGTAGGGTAGGGGTAGGTAGGGGTAGGGTAGGGTAGGGGTGGGGTAGGGTAGGGTGGAGTAGGGGGTAGGGCCACGGGAACGAAGTCGCGCTGGGTCAGCTAGTATAATATAAAAAAATACCGGAACACTGAAGAGTAATTATAGTACCCTCATTATAAATTTTAATTTGACCGAAACGTTGTCCTTGGTGATAACCCTAGAAGAAACTTAAGACTTTTAGCCAAGAGAAAGGTTTGCTTCGAACGCAATTTGATTTACCTAATTATCTATTCTATACAATAATGAAAGTAGCCTTCCGCCCGCGGCTTCGCCCGCGTGGACTTTTTCACGTGAAAGACGGAAAACAAACAAACACACTTTCACATTTATCTATATATATAAAAATAAATCCCTATTTCCCTTGGTCACGGCATCACGCGTGAACGGCTGGACCGATTTGGCTAATTTTGGTCTTTAATTGTTCGTGGAAGTCCAAGGAAGGTTTTAGCGGTGAGAAAATAGGGGAAGGAGGGGTAAGTAGGGGTAGAGTAGAAGTAGGGTAGGGGTAGAGTAGGGGTAGGGTAAGGTAGGGGTAGGGTAGGGGTAGGATAGGGGTAGGGTAGGGGTAGGGTAGGGGTAGGGTAGGGGTAGGGTAGGGGTAGGGTAGGGGTAGGGTAGGGGTAGGGTAGGGGTAGGGTAGGGGTAGGGTAGGGGTAGGGTAGGGGTAGGGTAGGGGTAGGGTAGGGGTAGGGTAGGGGTAGGGTAGGGGTAGGGTAGGGGTAGGGTAGGGGTAGGGTAGGGGTAGGGTAGGGGTAGGGTAGGGGTAGGGTAGGGGTAGGGTAGGGGTAGGGTAGGGGTAGGGTAGGGGTAGGGTAGGGGTAGGGTAGGGGTAGGGTAGGGGTAGGGTAGGGGTAGGGTAGGGGTAGGGTAGGGGTAGGGTAGGGGTAGGGTAGGGGTAGGGTAGGGGTAGGGTAGGGGTAGGGTAGGGGTAGGGTAGGGGTAGGGTAGGGGTAGGGTAGGGGTAGGGTAGGGGTAGGGTAGGGGTAGGGTAGGGTAGGGTAGGGGTAGGGTAGGGTAGGGTAGGGGTAGTTAGGGGTAGGGTAGGGTAGGGGTGGGGTAGGGTAGGGTGGAGTAGGGGGTAGGGCCACGGGAACGAAGTCGCGCTGGGTCAGCTAGTATAATATAAAAAAATACCGGAACACTGAAGAGTAATTATAGTACCCTCATTATAAATTTTAATTTGACCGAAACGTTGTCCTTGGTGATAACCCTAGAAGAAACTTAAGACTTTTAGCCAAGAGAAAGGTTTGCTTCGAACGCAATTTGATTTACCTAATTATCTATTCTATACAATAATGAAAGTAGCCTTCCGCCCGCGGCTTCGCCCGCGTGGACTTTTTCACGTGAAAGACGGAAAACAAACAAACACACTTTCACATTTATAATATTAGTATGGATACTGCTGTATGTATGAGCTGTATCATTAGAAACGTTATGTCACGTTCATCCCCTGAAATATTCCCTCGATGAGTTTTAAAAATATATAATATGTATACTTACATAATCACTAAAATAATTAGAATACAAATTAATAACTAAAAAGTTAAAAAACTAACAAACAAGTTCTCATGTTAGTCGGGGGACCTTTTAAATTTAAGTTTTCCACAGCATGGTACCCTAACTGCAATGAGAGCTTTTTTTTTACTTTTCAGACAGATTTGGCCAGTGGTGTTTTTAATTTACAGATATTTCAAGGGATGGTGGAAATGCCCACCAATGCGAAAAACTTTAACTATTGGATCGGTCACGATATAGTGAAAAAAAAATCAGCTATTCCTACTTTTTGGTCTAGTCAGTATTGTTGAGAGCTGGTTTTTGTTTCCGATACAATTTTTCCTTGTTGATTGATTTTTTCGCGATTTCATGGCAGGCCTCGAAGTAAAATTTGTTTGTATTGAAGGGCACATTCATCCCCTGAAATATTCCCTTCGATCACCATTTAGGCGCTTCTCGGAAAAAGTATGGACTCTTTGATATAAAACTATAGGACGGTTAGAGTTGTTATAAATCTGGTAATAAGATATATATTTCTTCATACAGTTTAGAATCGTATAGTTTCAAAAACACGATTTTATGATTTTGGCTCGACACTTTTTCTTTTCGAAAATACCTCTAAAAAATACGAAATATCAAGATTATTCTTAAATGGGGTTTCATAAACTATTGAAAATTGGTTTAATTAGTGGACACCAATAATATTTAGGATCGTATAGAAGCATTTTTTTTTAAATCGCTATAGTTTTTTAATGCGAAGTGATTTTGTGCTTTTTTTGCGTAATCGGCAAAATCGGTCTCGCTCCCGCGCGTGTCGTTTTCTCATTGCTATCTCGCTATAGTATCGCCTTAGGGCGTTTGTGCACTACCACTGAATTTTACCGATCCGGAAAAAAACGGATGCTTGTATTTAATTAATTACTAATATAAATGATTAATTATTAAAAAACAAGCATCCGATTTTTTCCGGATCGGTAAAATTCAGTGGTAGTGCACAAACGCCCTTAAGGTGTTATTGTTGATCGAAACCCGGGACACAATTTTTTTCTGGTTTATTAATTTGACGAAGAACATAGTGAATGCTAAATATTCATCTTAACGGCAAATCTTTACTAATATTATAAAGAGTAAAGATTTGATTGTTTGTTTGTTTGTATCGAATAGGCTCCGAAACTACTGGACCGATTTCGAAAATTCTTTCACCATCACCATTCTTCGTGAGTGACATAGACTCTATATTTTATCCCGATATTCCCACGGGAGCGGGTACCACGCGGGTGAAACCGCGAGGATCCGCTAGTACCTACTAAAGTCAAAGTCTAAACCCTACGGCGGGAGACCTTGGAGAAGAACCGGCAAGAAACTCTTTATTTAGAGAACAGATTCAAATTCAAAACTGTACGGTTTTTTATATCTCGTTCTTTTATCAGCATGCAATGTGATCTGATTGTGAAAAAACGGAACATGCTAATGCTAAAGCTATCGGGTGTTAATAACCTTTTTTTACGTTTCGCTTCACGCGTTAAGATGCTAACTAGTTTAGCGCCGGCGCCGGCGCCGTCTGACGCGCACCTAGCAGCTCAAATAACTTGCCAGTCGTCATGGGAGAGAGGAGCCTGTGGCGCAGTGGTTAGTGCGCTTGGCCTGCGATCGTCGAGGTTAAACAACTTTCTTAATGGTCGGCCACGGAATGGTGGCTAAAAACTTGTCATCTCGAGCTCCTCCGTGCTTCGGAAGGCACGTTAAGCCGTTGGTCCCGGCTGCATTTGTAGTCGTTAATACACACCAATCCGCACTGGGCCCGAGTGGTGGGTCATTGCCCATTTTCCTTATCTGCCCATAAGTAAGGCCAGTGCCCCAGCAGTGGGGACATTAATTGGCTGATGATGATGATTCGGAGGCGTATAAGAATGCGGCATAATATTGTGTTTATCAACTCTATTTGAACATAGTTTATACACGGTCCTGCAAAAATAGTGCACAAAATTTTAAGGAGTCAATGTAGTACTCATGCAACACAAACAACTTTCACAATGGGACCAAAGTTAAAATTGCAAATAAAAAAATCAGCTACCTAACTATCCCATACATTTTCATCTATTCGATTTTAAATTTTCTATGGAACAGCTGATTTTTATTCGCGATTTCAATGTTGGTGTACTTACTTACCATAGTAAAAGTTGTTTGTCATGAATACATTGACCACTTAAAATTATGTGCACTTTTTTTTGCAGGACCCTATATACTCGTATAGCTACAACTCTTCAAGCACGAAGCCAGTGTTTTACCAGCATGCTAGTTTACTAACACTAGCTTACTTTACAGGCTTGAGAAACTATGTATATTCGACTATTCCGACATAAAGCGACTTAACTGTACTTTTACTGTAGGTACTATACGTTTTAAGTTGAGATGCAAATATTTTAATAAGCATGCATTCATATTCATATACAAAATATCCAGTTCATTTAAATGACAAAAGGTATGTTTGGTTTGTGAAAAATACCCAGAAGTAATAAATTATTTTAGTACAAATGGTACGCTTTGTGCGGTGCACTACGCCAGACAGTGTTGCCTTAGGTACTTGAACATACAAAAGCGATTTTTCAATCGATTTTTGTACGAGCACAATCCTACTAATCCTACTAATATTATAAATGTGAAAGTTTAGATGTTTGGATGTTTGGATGTTTGTTACTCAATCACGCCAAAACGGCTGAACGGATTTGGCTGAAATTTGGGACACAGATACTTTGCAGCCTGGAGAGGAACATAGGCTACTTTTTATCCCGGAAAAACATCACATTCCCGCGGGATAACGTCGTATAGTACACGCGGGCGAAGCCGCGGGCGGAAAGCTAGTTTTAAATAAAGGTGACTGAAGTTCTTTTAATCTTTCATGAAACTTCGTTTAAATATTTTTCAATTTTACATTTTCGAAAGATCA
Organism: Crambus lathoniellus; assembly: GCA_949710035.1. Lineage (NCBI taxonomy): Eukaryota > Metazoa > Arthropoda > Insecta > Lepidoptera > Crambidae > Crambus > Crambus lathoniellus. The sequence goes on along the minus strand of OX453313.1, from coordinate 15,288,441 downwards.
TGTTTTACATAATTAGAGGTGCCTGTTTTGATAGTGCAACATACCTAACTAGCAAACTTTATCGTAAAAAAGTCAGCAGCACGTTTCTATTTCAACTGTTGGTATTGAGAGGGACCTTTAAAATGTCACGTAAACGATCTGTGCACGTTCTTTCAACGCGATTTGGGCGCACTTCTCTCTACTTTAAATGCTATAAATATCGTAATATTATCGACTGAATAGCCATATAGTCGAAAGAATATAGAGTAATTGCAATTTGATTGTTATTAGTGCTACAATAGCCATCAGTATGCCATTTTTCCACATATCAGCTTCTTCCAAGTCGGTAGAACTTCTTTTAGTCGACTTATGTATCGTAACATAGCAGTGCGGTTGCAATCACTCGACTCTTTGATCGTGTGATTGCAACCAAGCAACACTCATAGACCGTTTTCATTGTCCTCAAATCTTTATCGCGCAGTTGTATGTCTGCAAGGAAAGAAAGGATAAATATTTGTTTTCAAGTAAGTATTTTGTCATATTACATTCACAGCTGCATAAAAATAGGTAATTTGTGACCTATTAAAGTAAGCTCATAGATCTTACTTTCATATGGGGAATTAAATTTTTCGTCTATATCATATACATTAAAGTTACTATTTTCATGGGCCGCTAAATTTCTCATTAAATAATGCATCATAACTAATCCTTACATCCTTACATCCTTACATCCTTACATCCTTACATCCTTACATCCTTACATATATTATAAATGCGAAAATGCGAATCTGTCTGTCTGTGTGTTACACAATCACGCCTAAACTACATAACCGATTTGAATAAAAATTGGTACAGAGGTAGTCTAGAGCCTGAGAAAGGACATAGGCTACTTTTTTATGTGAACAAAGGGCTGTAAGGGGTTAAAATAGGGGATGAAAGTTTGTATGGAAATTACGTAATTTTTAAAGCTAGAAGCTTCAAAATTATTTTATAGGCTTTTGATTAGATAAATAAATACGACATTCAAAGTTTGTAAAAAAAACTACCCTAAAGAGGGTGAAAACAGGGGATGAATTTTTTCGTGTGATGACGTCGGCAAAAACGTTTACGGAACGGATTTTGATGAAAGATTTTTTGTTATACAGCTATTGGTCCTTGCCAACATATAGCTATAATTTATTTGAAGATCGCAATTTCTGATGTGGAACCATAGCAGTCCAGCCAAACTATGAGAGATATAAAAATACCGTTTTAAGGAACATTGTTAAACGTGATGAGCACTTTCTATTGACGTACAAAGTTTGAAGGTCTGGTACACCTGATGTGGAACCCTAGCAGCCAGATTAAACTATATGAGATACAAACATAGCGTCTTAAGAAAAGTTGTTTAACGTCATGGACATTTAATATTGACGGAAAAATATCGAAGGTCTGGTAACTACTCCTGATTTGGAACCCTTGCAGCCCAGCTTAACTATAAGAGATACAAATACAGCATCTTAAGAGAAGTTGTTCAGCGTGATAAGTATTTTCTTTTGACATACAATATATACTAATATTATAAATGTGAAGGTGTGTTTGTTTGTATGTCCAACTTTCACGTCAAAACGGAGCAACGGATCGACCTGTTTTTTTTAGTATGTGGATAGTTTAGGAGCTAGAGAGTCCCATAGGCTAATTTTATCCCGGAAAAATATCACATTCCCTCGGAAAAACGTCGTGTAGTACACGCGGCAAAACCGCGGGCGGAAGGCTATGTGATAAAAAATTTTAATGTGTTAATACGTAGGTACTGTTTATGTAATATACACGGTATTTTTTTATCACCCCGGATATTTTTAGGGATTATTTTACTCATGAAAACAAACACCTTTTATTATAGGACCAACACTGAAATCGCGAAAAAATATCAGCTGTTCCATACATTTGATTAAATACTTTTGCACTTTTGTATGGAATAGCTGTTTTTTTGCGATTTTAGTGTTGGTCCCATAGTAAAAATTGTTTGTTTTCATGAGCAGAATAATCCTTTTTATTTGATCCGGGGTGATAAAAAAATTACCGTGTATATTAAGTGAATAAATAAAATAATTCATACTTATTATAACACTGTATGCGATTCTATTCAGAGGGCTACCGGCTAAAAATTATGGGTATGGACATGGGCTTCATTTGACATTTGAAGCCCATATTATGCCCTTAAAAGCACAAAATATGGGCATCAAATGTCAAATGAAGCCCATGTCCATATCCATATTTTCTTGCCGGTACAGGGGCTGCATACATTGAAAAGAAATAGAAAAAAATACCACCAAGGGTCTTCTTAAACGGAACAGATACCAAAAATATAGTTTTTGAATTTTTTGTCTGTCAGTCTGTTGTCCACGTTTCAGGCAAAAACTACTGAACGGATTTTAATGAAACTTTTTTGTTATATAGCTATTAGTTGTCGCCAACCTATAGGTAGGCTATAATTTATTTAGAAGATCGAAATGGCCGATGTGGAACCATAGCAGTCCAGCCAAACTATGAGAGATATAAAAATACCGTCTTATGGAAAATTGTTAAATGTGATGAGCATTTTCTATTGACGTACAAAGTTTGAAGGTCTTGGTACACCTGTCTGGCATTACCATTATTATATCACGCGATATGATATAGCACGTCTTGCTGTCTTGCTTCCACCTTAGTGGGGTAGGTAAGCAAGACAGCATGACGTGCTATATCATATCGCATGATAAAAGCCGTTCATGCTAGGCCAGCTGATGTGGACCCCTAGCAGCCAGGTTAAACTATATGAGATAGCATCTTAAGAGAAGTTGTTCAGCGTGATAAGTTTTTTCTTTTGACATACTGTTTGTATTGTTTGTATATCCGTCTTTCACGTCAAAACGGAGCAACGGATCGGCGTGTTTTTTTTAGTATGTGGATATTTTAGGAGCTAGAGAGTGGCAAAGACTAATTGATATCCCGGGAAAATATAACTTTCCCTCGAGATAACGTCGTGTAGTACAGGCGGGCGAAACCGCGGGCGGAAGGCTATGTGAAATAATTTTTTAATGTGTTAATATGTATCATAGCGCTAAACTAATAGATATAAAATAAATACACAAAAAAACGAAAAACCTTATTAGCTAAAAAAATGAAAAATGCTGCCGAAAGTCACTATTCCACGCGAACGAAGTCGCGGGCACAGCTAGTATTAATTTAATAGTAAAAATTGATTCTCCATTCTTAGCAACTAATTATTATCACAAAGCAGTCATTCTGCTTTTAACGGAGAAATAGAATTGAAGTTTCCATTTTACGACTTCTAGGAACGCCATTTGCAGTTATATTAGGGTTCCTTAGCGCAAAATGTTGATCATCATTATTAGAACAAAATACTGTGTCTAGTCTAGTAGGTACTGCAGAGTAGGATAAAGTGATTTTATACATAGCCAAAATATTTATTTACTTTTTTAATTTCATTGAAATACTAAAACTTGCTAATAGTCCTAATTTAAGGTATATTTTACAAATAATGATTCAACCGTTTCATATCTGAAGGAGCCTAAACTTGGTATGTTTTGAAAATGATTGTTATTTTAATTTAAAACAAGTGAATAAAATATAATGATGTGATACATTTTTTAATCGGCTTAGTAAGCCCTTTCATCAGATATCTTACACGATAGGTTTGAGAAGAAGAAAAAAATCCCATACGAATAAAAGATGACGTCATAACTCCGAAAAAAAAAACCGAAAAAGGAGTTTCGTTTTTTTTTCGTGCTACGGGTCAAATTGATTCTTATGGCCTAAAGATCAATCGTTCCGATTTTCATGCCTTTAACACCATTTGCAGTATTTTACTGAATTTCGGGGTGTATCGCTAGGACTATAAATATTTACTTAAAGCAGCATTTATTGATGAGGTGTCATGCCTTCTTTAGTCACGACTAACTTAACACGACTAAAGATAGTTTTTAATCGTTAATCAGATTAACATATTGCCAACACTGTATGATGTATGAAATAATTAATTAATTTCTATTAATAAAACATTAATTAAAACATTGTTCTTGAAGCCATAATTTAACTGACCTACGGAACCTTAGTGTTGGTAGAATTTATGCACAGTGATTCAAGAAAATGTTTAAAGTGCTGTAAAAGAATTTATCGAACATTCATACCACTATTACGCTGAATGATGGCTTTCAAATAATGCTTAGACCACCTTTGGAGCTGTAATAGATCATTTTAAAGCGTTTTCTCAACTTCAATAGTTAAGTCGAATGAAAGCCGTGCAGAAAGCTATCATATGATATTAAATTCTGTTACAGTAACTGAAATGCTATTTGGTTGAACGGACAGCTTTTAATCTACAATAATGCTGTAATCATTAATCGACAGATAGTTCTATAAAAGACAGTTTGATGACACTTTAGCAATTCAGATGCTTTCAAAGAGTTATCATAAGACTTAAGGTTGAATGAAGGCGTTCGAGAGACATCTTTATACAATTATCGAGTAAATGTGATATGAATTTGTCGAGTCCACGTTTAATAAACATATTTATAGAGTCAAAAAGCGTCGAATACTAAAAACTCAAGAGAGCTGCTTTCACACAGCTATTTGAAGTAATAGGATCTTTCATACGAGTGTTTTTCAATCTATAGTCGTAAGAGTAATTGATTATACGATCGTTTTGCTAGTTGGGTACCTACTTATATTATTTTTGATTGCATTAATTTATTTTAATCGAGTCTAAATCCTTTTAAAAACTAATAACAAAAAGAAAAAAAACCTTCATATATATTTCATGACTTATCCAGAAACCTGAAAGTTAAAATCATAATAATCGAACTAAAAAGTAAAAAACAAGCTTTCATTGCAGTCGGGGTAGCATGCTGTGGAATACTAAAATTCAAAAGGTCCCATATCAATGAGAGCTTGTTTTTTATTTATTTTTTAGTTCGATTTTGACAGTCGTGTTATTAATTTTTAAATTATTATTTTTTTATTTTATTTCGTTTAGTGACTATGTATACAAACTATATATTTTTAAAATGTGCTCGATAAGACCTTTCATTTGATACCCATATTGCTATAATTGAAGAAAAAACTTTTCAGTTTATTTTTTTATAGCGCGCCACGTCCGCCATAATGAATATTAAAAAAACACATAACCGGTGTTACTTAGGTTGACATTGACATAACATTTACAATGATACCTGAAAGATTAAAATCCGTTAAGGCATTCAATAGTTACGGTGAAATAATTGATTCGACGCTCAGTTGGATACCACAAGTCTCCGAGGTGAGTCGAGTAGTCCATTATTCGTTACGTTTTCTGAATAGGTTTAGGAACTTTCTCCCTGTAAAAACCAAGATCACTCTCGTCAACTCTCTTATCCTTCCACTCCTTGATTACGCTGACGTGTGTTATCCAGATCTGAATGAAGATCTTTTAAACAAGCTGGACCGGCTTCTCAATAACGCTATTCGTTTCATCTTCTCTCTTCGCAAATTTGATCACATTTCCTCATACCGGTCACAGCTTAAGTGGCTCCCCATCCGTCAGCGCCGACAACTAAGGTTGCTCTGTACGCTCTATTCCATTCTCACCAATCCAAATTCCCCTGAATACCTAAATCAAAAAATCAAAATCAAAAATCAATCAAATTCTCTCTTTCATTCTGGCTATATGTCTGAGTCTTTCACTCTGCATGCACTGCGTCTTTGGAACCTCCTTCCTGATGCTATCAGGAGGTCTCCCAGTAAATTCTCTTTTAAAAAGAATGCTCGCCTTTTTCTACTGGATGGCTTGAACTCGTAGTTCTTACATCATAAGCTCATCATCATCATCGATGTATTTATTTCACTTTTGATTTAATCCCTTTAGTATGTAGTATATTATTTTATGTATTTTTTATATATTTATTTACTGCATGTATTTGAATTATATTTTTATTATTTATATAAATAAAATATAAGTATATATCTATCTATATTATATTTTTTGATATTTGTTTATTTTAGTGTGTATATATAGCATGTATTAGTAGGTGTTGTACCGCATTCGTTGTTCTCTGTTTCCCAAAGGTTGACTGGCAGAGAATACTTTTAGTATTAAGTCCGCCTTGTATATTTTACTGTGTGTATTTTGTACAAAAGTTAAATAAAAAAAAAAATAAAAAAAAAAATAAAGAAACTCGCATACATACACATTACACACATACATACATTAAGGCGCTACTCGGAAAAATATGGACTTTTTGATTTAAAACTATAGGACGGTTACAATTGTTACAAATCTGGTAATAAGATATATATTTCTTCATACCTTTATCTAGAATCGTATAGTTTCAAAAACACGATTTTATGATTTTGCCTCGACACTTTTTCTTTTCGAAAAGACCTCTAAAAATACGAAAAGTGAAGATTATTCTTAAATGGGGTTACTTACACTATTGGAAATTGGTTTAATTAGTGGACACCAATAATATTGAGGATCGTATAGAAGCATTTTTTTTAAATCGCTGTATTTTTTTAATACGAAGTGATTTTGTGTTTTTTTGCCTAATCTGCAAAATCGGTCTCGCTCCCGCGCGCGTCGTTTTCTCATTTCTATCTCGCTTTAGCACATTTTTTCCGAGTATCGCCTTAACCCTAAACACATTACACTTCTGCTTTTGGGCAGTCGTGTAATAAGATTTGATTGAACTCACAATCACAAGTAAGCGCCGACCGGACCCACGAACTTTCACTGACCGGCAGGCTTTACCGATCTTAAAGTGACAGTAGCAAAACAAAACACATATTCGTATTACGGAACGTAGATCGCTACGATAGCGCCACAAGCGAGCGATCTGTGAACTAAAATTGCATGAAAGGTACCGTACCGTACTGTACCGATTGCAACTAGTAGCAGTCGCGTTGCAATGAGTCACACACACCAACACATCAAAATATGACTATAAAAATATAACAGTTTTTGTTTCATCGAAATCTGTCCAGGATTTCCAAAGTTACAGCGTTGCAAAGTTTCACTAGCTTTTGTAAATTTGCTTTCCTTGCGCGCTATTGCGATGACGTCATGTCGCAGTGACATCTCCGATTGCGGCTGCTGCGAGTGATTTCCGTCCAACTGTACCTACATAGAGTCCGTCCGTGCGCAATCTACGCGCAACTGGTGCGTTTTCGGCGCTAGTTACAGGACATTTTCTTCGTTCTAAGATTATGGTAAATGATTAGTATTCGATTTCGACCGCGCGCAGCCGCACTCTAAAACTGTCACCCTTACTGTCCGTCCATTTGACGGCTTCGTGTTATTGTTGATCGAAGTTTGACGGTTGCTATTTATATTGACACAATACCGCACGCCATTACGAAAGTTGATTTTATTCACGAAAATACAACTTATGTATTTGAAGGTGTTTTTTCACATGGACTCAATACAAAATTGATCATTGATCGACTATAAGAAAAATAAATAAATTTATTGCGAAACCGTGAGAGCGCAACTATATAGCCAAAGGAGAATATGAAGGGCCAACTCGCGATGTGACGTCACACGTTAATGCCATTGGTTTCCTCGGAGGCCGTACTTTAACGTTCAATATCTCAGTCATTTTTGAAGATAGGAAAAAAATAATAACATATTCTTTTTTCTCGAGTAACATATTTTTTAGATACTTATGCTGATAACAAAAATCATTGGTGTGACTCATTGTACAATAGCAACTGGTTGCTTATTTTGGTAAGTAATAAGCCAGCGGGCGAATGCTCAGTGTTGTGAGTTCTGAGTGAGACGGGTCGATTTTTTCTAATTTCTTCATTTTCAGTATGCTCGCGACCGCTCAGGGGTGCTCGAGGATGTTCTTTCATGAGTTTCATATGTCGCACCATCGTAGCACATTTTTGCTCTCAATGTAGTATTGCGGCCTGAGTAGGCTCGAGCCTGCGCGAGGATTTTTCCGTTCTGTCTGAACAGACCCTATTGTTTTCCCATAGTATGTTCACGTCAAATAGTCCATTACAATACAATATTTCACGTTTTCAATTTCGAACGTTTCGTTTCTAATTCAGCCATTTTCAAGTGGCCATAGATAAATAGACACGAGAGATTTCTGGCACTGGCCTGGCGTCTACAGATTTATGATATTTTTCTTTTAGTCTCATTTCTTTTTAGGCCTATAAAATATTGATTGAGTCTGATCTAGATTTTGCGTTGTAACTATTAGCCTATATTTTTACCGTCGACCTTCTAAAAAGCTTTTCTTTCTGATTTAAATTTAAAATGCATGACAGACTTATTTTTATAAGGTCAAGGGTTTAAAATTCCTGTTTGGGTATACCTAGGTGTAGGTGTTTTATTAAGTAGGTATATCGTGTGAACACATTACAATAATAAAATTAGAGCAAAAGTAACAATTTTTAATATTGTTACACATTGACTGCCATTTTGTCTCTACATTTTCCCACCACATCCGGTCTAGCGATAAAAAATAAAAAGTCACTCATGTATAATTTTCACGCATCGATAAGAAAACTATCGCCGTCGCCGCAATCGAAAGGTCGTTTAATAAGATTCATTTTCGCTTGTCAAAGTTCATTGGTGCAGACCATGAAGCTCGACTTAGTTACCTCAGTATTAAGTCGAGCTTCATGGTGCAGACGCAGAATGTGATAGATAATCTATCTATTTATCTCTGATAAGTAGCCGGAAGTTTGAATAAAGAATTAATATTGTGGCGCCAACTTTAATCTGTCAACTTTTATTTAAATAATCTGCGTTTAATCTGTGAACGGAACGGGTTTGGCAATTTGTTGTTTTATTTTGAAGCAACGAGGTTGTGAATGGTCGTCGATTCGATTCCCGCTGAAAGCTTTGATGTAGACAGACCAACAACTTTTTTAAGCACGCTTTTGCTTTGAATATGAATGATATTTATTGATGAATTTTTTCAAATCAATAAATTACTAATATTACTTTTATTAGAAATATGAAAGTTTAGATGTTTGGACGTTTGTGTTTGTTACATAATCACGCCAAAACGGATGAACGGATTTGGCTGAAATTACTTTTTATCCCGGAAAAATATCACATTCCCGCGGGGTAACGTCGTGAAGTCCACGCGGGCGAAGCCGCGGGCGGAAAGCTAGTTATAAATAATTAGCGATTTGCGCGCGAATTCGTCCTCCCGGACTCCCGGAGGAATCAGTTATTTTTTTAGGCTATGTGCCATTTTTAGGTAAGTATGTTAAAACTATGTCTATGTCAAAATTCATCAGAATTCCAAGCTTCAGTAAAACTTTTCAGGCATGAAAATTTACAGACAGACAAATTTACTTTCGCATTAATTTTATAATATAATAGGTACTTAACTACTAAACTAACCTACCTATGTATTTAAATTATTGTGCCGCTGAAAAAAAAATGTTGTTTGCGGTAGTAATAATATTTTAAGCAGATTAACCTTAAGCAAAGAATATATACACTAACGCGAAGCGGCCATTTCGCAGTGCACCTGTTTAGCTCGTTTTGTCGTCGACTGTAGGTACTTCAAAATGATAATTCTCTTTCAAACTTACGCGACAACATCTGTTTTAGGCAAACAGATAAAAGAATACGTGTGTGTCAAATGTACGGCAATGACCTACTTAATGCGTTGTTTGTCACCAAATCCTTTGGAAGTAGAATCGGCGACGCATTTTTAAAGCCTTTTTAGAGCATTTTTTATTTTAATTTAATGAAACAGCGTTCAATTATGTAAATTAAGAATTTTATTTCTTGATGTGAGAATAAATTTAATAAATCTTAGCTAGATTGTAAAAAAGTTCCACTAACTTAAAATAAGTTGCATTTATATTTCTAATTCCTTTATTTTTTCGTTATTTATTGAATTATTTCATAGGTAGGTATGTTATGTTGATGTGACTCACATTGTGACTCATGTTTATTTAATACAAAACAAATTTTACATCACAAGGTTGAATGTAAGAATGCCTTAACTGAGTTGGAACTTTTTTTTAAAGTCAGTCATAATAAAATTTTGTAAGAGTTTTTGGCGCATTTCTGAGTGCATAGTAAGCGCACTCAGAAATGGCGCTTAGTGTATATAGTAAATAAATACGCGTTTCCGTTAAATTTTGACAGTTAGATTGTACCTTATAAAAGCAATAAGCTCTGGAATAGAATTCAGGCGCTACTCGGAAAAAGTATGGACTTTTTGATATAAAACTATAGGACGGTTACAGTTGTTATAAATCTGGTAATAAGATATATATTTCTTCATACCTTTATCTAGAATCGTATAGTTTCAAAAACACGATTTTATGATTTTGCCTCGACACTTTTTCTTTTCGAAAATACCTCTAAAAATACGAAATACGAAGATTATTCTCAAATGGGGTTACATATACTATTGAAAATTGGTTTAATTAGTGGACAGTAATAATTTTTAGGATCGTACAGAAGCATTTTTTTAAATCGCTATAGTTTTTTAATACGAAGTGATTTTGTGTTCCTTTTGCGTAATCTGCAAAATCGGTCTCGCTCCCGCGCGCGTCTTTTTCTCATTGCTATCTCGCTTTAGCATAATTTTTCCGAGTATCGCCTTAACGCGTACGCGATAGTATAACGTTTGCATATTGACAAACTTACGCTCGGGGTACAGGTTATGTGGTTACACTTTATTTTTAACCGACTTCTAAATCAAAAAGGAGGAGGTTCTCTATTCGTCTGTATGTATGTTTTTTTTTTTTAACCGACTTCTAAATCAAAAAGGAGGAGGTTCTCTATTCGTCTGTATGTATGTTTTTTTTTTTTTTTTTTTTTGTGTATGTCCACCGATTACTCGAAGACGGCTGAACCGATTGAAATGGTTCAAACGTTATTACATCAGGTTGGTTTCCAAGTTGGTCCCATTTTTTGAAATTGTGAAATCGGTTCAGTAGTTTTCAGGAAATCTTGAAAATACTGTCGTTTTCGTTACCACTTTATGTGAATTTAATACGTATCTTTAGGCATAACTCCTTTGCTTATAAACCGATTTAGATGATTCTTGTTTTGTTAAAAAGGGGATACCTCAAGGTATTTTAACCGACTTCGAAAAAGGAGGCTTTCAGTTTGATCACATACCTATTTACCAGAAAACACGTAAATTGCCTGCACGATGCACTAAAAAGAGTGAAATAAAAATTATTTTTATAAAAAAATAAAACCGCCTTCAAAAAAACCACATCAAAAAAGTAAGAAATAATTCCTCACCAAATAAATAACGTAAGTACTTTGAAGTCGGGCGGGTTTTAACAAAAACAACAAAAATTGTACATGTTTCACGCCCGACTTCAAAGTACTTACGTTATTTATTTGGTGAGGAATTATTTCTTACTTTTTTGATGTGGTTTTTTTGAAGGCGGTTTTACAAGTTTATCATTCATAGCAGTAAATGTAACGAACATAATAAGGTAGATTTGGGAGCTGGAGAGTGACATCAGCTACTTTTTATCCCGGAAATATATCACGTTCCCGCGGGATATCGTTGTTTAGTTCTGTAACGTCGTATAAAGGGCTTATTACACTTCCTAATTAGGATCCTAATTTAGCATACCTTGCCTGTTTTGATTGCATCACTTGCTAAAAATGAGCTCAAAGAAAGCAATGTATGCTTAATTAGGATCCTAATTAGTATAAGTGTAGTAAGCCTTTAAATCTTAGTCTGCTTGTATAGTAATATTATGAATGTAATACGTAGCTATTTCGGTTGCTGTTAAGACTTATTCTAGGTCCGGCAGGGGTAGCTAGTTAACTAAAACCATCTTATCTTTGTCTGACGCCATAATAACTTTTATTAACCGACTTCAAAAACGGAGTAGGTTCTCAACTCAAGTCGTCTGAATTTTTTTAAGTGAGTTTTTGTTTGCACTTTTTTTTAAGGCGGTTAATTTTTGCAGCTTTATTGTGTTCCGGTAATTAGAGGTAAGATAGCCAGTTCCTCAGTAGTCGAGGATTCCGGGAGTAACGAGCTTCAGTCTTATATCACTTAACATCAGGTGGTGATGGAAGAACGTAACCTCGTGGTGCATAAAAATTGTTTCGACCTTTACTCAACATTCATTTGATGGTATCATCAGCTGTCATCATGATGTCAGCTGATAACAGCCGATGGTTAGGCCCACTGGACCAATAAAGGTATTGTTAGCTTAACGATATCAAAGGTGAGTTGTGTGAAATCAGTGTGCTTACGCAAAGATATCGAATATCTATTGATAAGCACAATAAGTACCTAATGTTATATTTATAGCTCTGATAAATACCGGTAGACCGTAGACGAGACACGTAACTAGAATGACATAAATTTGTGAATGCTAAGCGCCTTTAGCAGCGGTCAAATCAAATCTGGGATAGGTTGACAAAATCCTTATACTACTCGGTCAAAATAACATGACACCTGCAGGTTATAACCGTCCCTCTTACTCTCCGGGCATGACAGAATCGAGTGTGAGAGATGGGGATAATTTGCAGGTGTCATGTTATCTTGACCGAGTAGTACAAAGTATCGACATTCATGTTTTGAGGATCTAAGTTAGGTACTATGACTCTCTTACTCGATTACATGACTCTTGCTCTTCAACTGTTACCATGTAATTAAAAATTATGACAATACGATTATATTTTATCTAAGCGTTAAGTGTGTTAGACACTTAAAAGAAGTATTTTATTTAAGCCATGAATGTTTACTTTTTAAATCTTTAGATGATCATACTTTTTTCCTAGATTATTTTTAAGACTTATAATTTAAACAAGCTGACCCGGCAAACGTTGACTAAGAAAGGCTAAGAAATGACAGTTTTGTGAAGTATGACAGTTTAACGGTTTTCTATACAAAATTACCATTTTTATTTTATAATTTTCCTGGATAAAAAGTAGCCTATGGTACTCTCCAGCTCTAGAATTATCCCCATACCGAAAATCTCGTCGATCCGTTGCTCCGTTTTGACGTGAAAGACGGTCAAACAAACAAACAAACAAACACACTTTCACATTTATAATATTAGTATGGATAATAAGAAATAAAAAAAATTTATTTTAAATAAATTATCACAAAGTAACCAACATAAAGAGGCTAAGTATATTTTAATTTTTGTAAATACCAAATTGTATTTCGCGTTTAGAATTTTCTTCTATTTCAGCATCTCGTCAACTTAGTAGGTACAGGTACGTGAACGAAATAAATCCTTGTTATGTAAAATAGTGTTTTACTCACTTATTAGCCATGGCAGCTTTTGTTAACACTAACACTTATGCACAGCCTGAAGAGACCAACAGTCGAGAAAATGTTAATAAGTCAATACAAACGCAAATCAGTCAGTTTAACACAAAAACAAATAAATTTCCAAATTATCATCTAGCCATTATGGCTGTAACTATAAAAAAAAAAATAGAAAAAAAGTTTAAAATGTCACTTTCGATGTCGAATTTCCCGCGCCAATTTAAAATTCGAACGGTAAGCGTCAACGCAGAGTGACGATCGCGTACAGACTGCGCCTGAACGGGCCTTCATCTCTTTTAATACCGCGAAAACCATAACAACAATGTTGTGATTATCATATTATTATTATAGTATGTTTCAGAGCTGGACTGACACATTTCTGTAACTAAGACGGCCAGAAACAGGCGTCGAACAGAAAAATATTTTCACTAATTGTGCCTTTTGAGAAATTGTTTTCTTTTGCAAACTCCTATCTCGTTTTCTTTTAGAACATTTTTCTTCTCTCTAACAATTTCACACTTGTAAAATAATAACAATGAGCAACATGACATGTGCTGATATTTCAACTCTCCTTAAAAATGTCATAATGGGTAACTCCATTATATCCACAGGCAGAATTTCAAGGTTATTTCACTGATATCTCAATAGGTAGGTGTACATTCTTGAAAGTCACCATGGGAAAAGTCATCAGTAGGCACTTATCAGAATATATCGCAAAAAATCTGAACACATTTCTTATCAAGAAAATAAACAGTGAAAGGAATTCGGAATTTTATACTTCCCACTTATGATACCTAAGCTGGTTTATCAATATGAACATGCGATTATAGGCTTAGTAACTAAGTAACAAAGTTGAAATTAATGCACTTAAGTAGGAAAACTACGTTTGTTCTTATTATCAATATTTCAAGAATGCTGATAAAACTTTGTAATTTTTTAGCATAGATAAAGGTAAGTAATAAGTATACAAATAGAAAAAAATTGCATACTTACATTAGGTAGATAATAGTTGATACTTAAGGCGATACTCGGAAAAATTATGCTGAAGCGAGATAGCAATAAGAAAACGACGCGCGCGGGAGCGAGACCGATTTTGCAGATTAGACAAAAAAAACACAAAATCACTTCGTATTAAAAAACTACAGCGATTTTAAAAAAATGCTTCTATACGATCCTAATTATATGATTGGTGTCCACTAATTAAACCAATTTCCAATTGTGCACTTAGCCCCATTTAAGAATAATCTTGAATTTTCGTATTTTTTAGAGGTCTTTTCGAAAACGAAAAGTGTAGAGGCAAAATCATAAAATCGTGTTTTTGAAACTATACGATTCTAGATAAAGGTATGAAGAAATATATCTTATTACCAGATTTGTAACAACTGTAACCGTCCAATAGTTTTAAATCAAAAAGTCCATACTTTTTCCGAGTAGCGCCTATCTTATTTTGCAAATACTTACTTACACATAAAAATGCGAAAGTATGGATGTTTTTTTCTCATCTCGGCAATCGGTTGAACGGATCTGAATGAAATTTTGCATAGTGATACATTACAATGTAAAATAGTTATATGTAGGTATAAGTAACCTAATTATTAGGTTTTGCGAGGCAATGTTATTGTAAATTGTACTTAATTGTTTTCGTGAAATAAAAATTTTAATAATAATAATAAATAAGCTACTTTTACACCAGGAAAATATCGCATGCTCACGGGAAAACGTCGTGTAGTTTGCGCGGGCAAAGTCGCAGGCGGAAAGCTAGTCCATACTAATATAATTAAGAGAAAAGATTTGTATTTTTGTTTGTAACGAATATACCAAAAACCGATTTTAATTACAAAGCTTCATTCTTCCTGAGTAACATAGGCTATATTTGATCCTAATATATTCCCACGGGAACGGGTACCACGCGGGTGAAACCGCGGAGAGCCACTAGTCATTTATAATTATAAGTGAGTGGATGTCATAAATAACTTATAACACTCAATTATCTAGCCCGTTCTAAATTTAGACTAAAGCTACCTAGTGTAGATAAAAAAATCGAACCCACAACATGCATGAATGCATCTTAAAATATCTGTATGACTTTTTATTAATTTTACAATGCACTTGCTCGAAACGAGCGTTTTCCAAGCAGCAAAATCGTGCTATTTACTTTTCAGTTTTTTTTTTAATTTTTAACTCCTGTCGTCAGCCCGACCAATAGTAGACAAGTGCATAAAACGTACCATTTTACCCGAGACGTATATATCCACCCGAGCCGTAGGCGAGGGTTGATAGTCAATTCGAGGGTAAAATGGGTTTTATGTACAAGTTATACACTCTGCTTTTCACTTAGAGTGTTGAGTGAGTGAGTGGCAGCACAGTGACTTTAGCATAGATCGTAGTCCATAATGCTCTTGAAATACTTATTTCTTAGAAAACTCATTAATTTTGCCTAGATTTATTAATTTAGTAATTTAAAATGAATTATGTACAAAATTGAAGTAACAGAATGAAATACCTAATAAGTTTATTCAACGAAGTTTAATTGCGTGTGTGGCAGTTTACCTGACGCCCTTTGTCTTAAAGTCTGAGACTTAGACGAAGATTTTACTTTATGCACTAGAGCATAAAAAGCGATTTTATGCAGCCTATACCCAACATAAACACGAACTTTACGAGCATGAGAAGTGAAAAAGTTATTTGCTCAAAAAGTGGCGTATTGCAGGGACGTATAGCGTTCGGGATGTGGGCTATTACACACTCGAACTTTTTCTTTACCTTTCCCGAACTCGTGCGTTTTCTTTCCCAACTGTCAAAATATTGTCTATTAAAAAGAAAAAACAAACCACGAAGTTTTTACAAAAAAAAATCATAGAAGTTTTTAATGATTCATGCAAATATTTCTAAAAAGAAGCTACTAAATTGTTTTAATATCAGATTTAAAAGTAATTTTTATTATACAATAAATTAATATTAGTATCGGCCAAATTAAATTTATGAAAATAAAAATATATAAAATTGGCTGTATGACCACAGATTACTAAATATGGTATGACGTGCACTATTTACCATAGTATCTGCTTAAAGGAGTTTGCGCAAGTAAGTGAAAAGAAAAGAGTAACCTTATTTCTTAATTTTCTAAATTAGTTTTTTCTGGTTTTTATTGTGGTAGGTACTTAGTATGGTGGAATTAGTGCAATAATGAGGCTTTAAAGGAAAACGATGCGGTAAAAGAGAGAAATAAGGAAAGACGCTCCTGTAGGATTCGGATTGCTTTTGTTAGGTTTCGATTTATTTCATCTCATTTAATTTTATTTTCATTTCATATAAATAAAAAAATTCTACTGAAGCCTTGGCTGTATGATCATAGTTTCCTTTGCCAACCCAGAATGGGTGAAGAAAAAAAAAAAGTCTCTGCTTATATTCTTTTACGATTAGTTAGTTGAGTTTATTGTGTTTTATTATTTTATTAAATTGCATCATTTTTTCGCAACTGTATTAAAAATAGTTGTTCAGTACACGTGCGGAACCGTCATTGCAACTTGTTCCAACTGTCAACCCTCACCTTCGGCTGCGCCTCGGCTCGGGTAGACTTTGTCGGAACTCTTTGCAATGACAGACTTTCCGCACTCGTAATGAAATATACTATTTAGATTTTGATTTCGATCACTAAGTACATACATACCGATATTCTTTTTTTTTAATAATCATTATGTATGTTTGGCTGAATGTATGTATAGATATTTTCTTTGTGACTTTTGCGATATGACGTGGCTGCTATTTGCACATGCGCAGTAGGTAAGTACATAGTTTAGCGCGTATGATTGTACTAATTATAGGATAGTCTTAGGATAATTTTTTTCGCGAGTATCTTATTGTTTTTACAAGGGAAGATAATTAGACAATCGTGAGGGCATTTCTCAAAATCTTACTGAAAAATTCAGGGTTTTTGAGAAAATACGATTTATCAAATCATACTACGAATTACATTAAGTATGTATACTTACGTAGAAATATACTGGCGAACACGGTGTTTTTGTTTTTTTCAGGCTGCCGAAAAGTCCGGAAAAGACAGATTTTCCGTACACACATCTAATAAAACACAAAATAAATATACAGTGGCGGTCAGATAATTAAAAACAACAGTTGATTTTCATACAAACGAGGTATCTTTGAAGCCTTGGTTCTCCGCCAAGGAGGACCTAGCTGTGATCTGATGATTATGGCCATCCAGGGAGTGAATGGTAGAGATTCTGATCGCTATAACAACCAACTGATCTGATCAGCGTTCTAAGAGATATAAGAATCCGAGTTTTCAGTTTCTGGAATTCCATACAATTTTATGCTAGTTTTGCGGATTCTTTAAACATATCCTTATATCTTTTAGAATGCAATTGGGTATGTTTAGCGATTTCGTTTGTATGAAAATCGACTGGTGTCTTTAATTATGTGACCGCCACTGTATTTCCTTGTCAATTTATATTCTATTTTTTTGTGTTCACAATGCAATTTTACAATGCAAAAGCGACTCCGTAGCTCAGTGGTAGAGCATTCGCCCGGACAGTGAATGGTCGTGGGTTCGAGTCCCATCGGAGCTAGTTGTGAGACGGGTCAACTTTTTCTAATACTTCATTTTAAATTTTTCTATATTTCCATATTGTGTTAAATATTTTATGCCCATTTAAATTCATATACTTACCTAGTTGATTGATTCAAAGACGACAAATGATCTGCATGCAGTTCAACTAAACCCTAAACGAAAGATAGGTGTTATTCTGTAAATTAGCTTCCTACTTGTGGCTATAACTGAGATGGGTTATTTCGACTTAAATATTAAATTAATGTAATTGTATGTTTGTCCGAAATTTAATGCATTACTTTAGAAAAAAAACCACTTGAATTGTCAATTTTGTTCTCGGCCCTACCACCCTTGCCGACCCACACCTGTATTTTGTGTTTGTCATTTGTTTCTTGCCGACTTTGTTTCTTTCTTCTTTCTTTCTTTTCTCGAAGTTGCATAAAGCATGTGGCCGGACAAGTGTTGAGCAGATATTTTTCGTGCAGTCTCTTTATTATTGTTTTAGTTTTTCCCTAGGATATCCACCAGACTTTCCAAAACACTTCCCAGAATCGTAAAACTCACATTTTTCAATGATAGATAAGTGATCGGTAAACGCTAAAAATTTCTTTTGAAGAAAACCTATAAACTAAATAGGTCGTTAAATCCAATATTATGATAGCTGTGGTATGATGTAAACAGTAGCAAAACAACACATGGTATTGGGAACAAAAACTACGCAGAACGCAGAATACGTGTCTTTACGTATTTATATCACTGAATATTAGAGCAGGTAAACAAAACGCAAAAAGGAAAATAACCGGCACAAAACAGTCATAGCAACTTCTTTGAACAGATACCTATTTTTGTTTTGTGATGATATCTAATCATCATCTGTTAGGGTTGCTACACTCATATTCGGGTCAGCATTAATCGGCGGGTAAATAGTGCATTCATTGCGCGCTCGCGACAGACGTCTAATCAAATAAGTCAATTTGACGCACCAACTGATTCGTCACAATTCGTCGGCCGATTAATGCCGATCCGAATATTGTAGTTATGTAGCATCTCTAACTTCTTCTTCTTCTGCATTCGATACGGGCGTCTTCCGCAACTCGACAAATTATTGCGCCTATTTTGCTTAAGAAGGCTGCAGCTAGACTACTCCAGCCAGTACAGCTTAGCCAGGAAATCACTCAGCGCCCTAACAACGGACTCGGAGACCGCTTCACACATTTAACCAGGACACGAGCAGCTGTCTCTACGGCCCTCACGCAACCTCTGCAAAGGGGGCTGTCAATGATACCTAAGTTGAAAAGATGTTTGTCAAAATTACCAGGTTCTGTTATAGCACCCGTCACAAGTCGTAACTATGATCTATTTAGTTTAATCAGAGCCCTGAACATACGGGCGTCCAGGCACGGTAGTGCCATTTGCCTGCCTGCTGTTTCCAGTGAGCTCCATTATTGTTGGTGCCTAAGGGCAGTGTGTTCACGGATCTTACCAGCAAACCAGCTCGCCGGAATGGGTGCAACCGGTTCGGGGCCTATTATCACCCTGCCCGATCCCCTCCTCGCCAGCTCATCAGCCTGGTCGTTTCCACGTGTTCCACTGTGGCCTTTGATCTATTGAATAGTGATATTATTAAGTGTATACCCACCATATTTAGTGTATGATGACACTCATGTAAGAGGCTCGATGTCTGCGACTGCCATTAGGAGCCTGAAGTACTGATTTACTGTCGGAAAGTATAAGTATGTCATAGCCGGTTATTTCTCTGGTTGCGAATGCTTGAGCTGCCAGCAAATCGCCCATACACTTTGCCTGAAAGACAGTGTTGTATGAACTTAGTGGCTGCGCATTTGTGTGTTTGTCTTCTGAGAACACACCTGTCCCTGTTCCCTTTGAGGTCTCTGAGCCATCGGTGCAAATCAGAAGTGCTCTCCCTTTATATGTCTTACCCTTTGAAACCTGAGAGTACCTAAGTGTTTCAGTCTGTGCTGCTTTCGCAGCCTCTTTCTGCACGTGTAGATGCAGTGGAGAAAGGTTCAGCAACTCTAACCCCAAGGACGAATTTCTATAGTCCTTGTGATCGTATTTTTTTAAATATTAAATGGGCTTGCTTCCTCAATCTGGCCCAAGGCCAAAGATGAGATCTAAGACGAAGCGAGTTCACCCAGAAGAAGCATGCAGCTTGAAGAGTTTTGTGTTGTAATTACCTACTCGAAAAACAGACGCCGCGTCGGCAGGACATTCCATATACACTGGGTGCTTACCATCAACTCTTATTGCGGTTTTGTTTAGGACCTTAACTGATCTGCTTCGCTTATTCGTACCACGACAGCTTAATATCAATGACAGCGATTCAGTGATCGATCAATGACATTTCACAGCCGCTAAGCTGTCAGGAACTCTTATTTGACTTATAACCCGGTCGATTTAACATGTCACCTGCAGGTTATACCCGTCCCTCTCACTCCCCGGGCATGACAGAATCGAGTGAAAGAGACGGGTAGAAGAAAAAGGATACAAATCGTTCGGTCATTAACATTTAGCAATTCATTTGCGATCCAGTTTTTAGAAGGTCAGAGTACGAAAGAAAGCAATTCATTTTAGGAACCTATTCTGCATCGCGCTATATTTGAATCGCTGTCTTAAAGTTGATGGTAGGCACCCTGGGCACGCTAAAAGTTCTGCGCTCCTGGCCGCTCATAATGTTTGAATTTCGAATGTTAGTTACGCAAAACTTTCAGAGTACCCCTCGTATCCTTGAAATTTTTGTATTTCAGTCGGGAGGGAGCTGCTAATAACAAATAACATTTCATCTTAGGTAATCCTCTTAATCGATCGATTGATTGTCTTTTGATTTGACTGATTGTCATTTGAGAAATTCTTCCTATTGAAAGCGAAAATATCTTTTTCATTGATAAAGCGACGCTGCACTGGGCGTACAGCGCATAGTAAATAGTTGTACAAAAATCGCTTAATCAAGTCATTCTCAACTCGCTTGATAACTAGTAGCTCTATTAGAAAAAAAAAGTACCAATCAGTGGCGACGCAGTCGCCGCCGCCTCTCCCTCGAGAGGCGTGTGGAGCGGCGAACTTAAGAGCGCTGATCCCTTAGGGCTGCACCTCTGAGTGTGGTGGGGGCGATACCTCCATTGCCGCCCCCTGTCGGTGCGCCGATCTGCTGCGATCTCGACGTGCAGCTTCTACACCGATTTTCCCTTCTTCGGGCCAACTGCCCTCTCCCTCAGCTGGTCTTTCCTTAGAGCGTTTGCCCCTTACTGGCGGCGGGTCACACCACCGGCTTCCCATTACGTGCCTGGCTGGTCTTCCATTCTCGACACAGACCAGGCACCTCGGTTCGGACCGGCACCCGGCTGCCATATGGCCTGGTTCTCTACATCTGAAACAGAGGTTGCCTCTGTCAACCCCGCCCGGGCACCTCTTCGCCACTTGTACCTGTGTTTGTCTTGGTTAGAGTATTTTCTGTATGTTATCGTTAGTGCCTTGTCGGATATTCTAGTAGCTATACAATAACATTAATTTAGGAAGAGCGGGGTCCCCTGGTACAAGTATTACTGATACTCAAAAGGAGATCCTGAGCACTAGCTAAGATAATCATGTATATAGTTACTGAATAAATATTTTGTATTTTGTATTTTGTATTTGTATTTCTATTATAAAGGGTGTCTCAAAAGTAGGTATAGGATTTGAATTTCGCGCTATTTCCGAAATATTCAAGATGGCGGGTTGAAATTTGACATACATCATCTTGACACATGTAAAATTAATCGTGGAGCGTTTCACAATAAAACAGCGCATAGAAGTTATACAAATATTTAACGAAAATTCACGATCAATTACAAACACTCGTCGAAAGGTCGAAAAATCTCGTAATTTCAAGAAGAGGTGATGTCAAATGAATGGCCACCGAGATCTTGCCATCTGATGCCACTGGATTTCTTTCTTTGGGGCTACGTAAAAGATAAAGTCTACGCCAACTATCCACAAAACATAGACAATATAGACAAAATATTCGCCGAGTTATTGGTGAAATAAGTAGCGAAATGTGTGAAATTTGCAGCGGAATGTGTGAAAGTGTCATGAAAAACTTGCACACAGCAAAAATGCCCGTGGCGGCCATTTAGCAGATATTCTATTCAGATAAAATTGTACAAGTCTCTTCTTTAAAATAAAATAAAACTACGAAGAAATTCCAATCCATTCGCGTTTTATTGAGACATATCATCCTATACCTACTTTTGGGACACCCGTTACCTACAAAAAAATAAGCAAAATAAACTTTCTCCATTCGAGACAATTAATATTGATATTTTTACCTAAAAATGCCAGTCACTTACTTTATATATGTTTGGTTTTATTAAAAATTATTAGTTTAATGTATTAAAAATGCACTTGACCGCTTTCAGATTGTAATGGACAGTTGTAATTAAGACAAGACGTTTCAGGTCACGCGCGCAACGTCTCAGTCAGTAGGACATGTTAATGAGAATTTATATAAATATAGGTCTGCGTAGATACGAGAAAGAGGTCAGAAGGATTCTTAGGCGATAGAGCACCACATAGGCGTTCGCCAGGAGGGGGTCTGTGTTATTTTTTTTTATTACCTACCCAAAATTTTAATTTTCTCATTTAATTCGTCATCCGAAGTATTAATTTGCCTACCCCCTAAGGCCATGGGCTGGCAACTTGCCCTCTCTTGGGCCATGGTCTGACAACTTGCCCTTAAAACACCACCAAAAATAGGTTAGATTATATATGAGGTATAGATATTCATCCAAGGTAAAATTGTGAATCACGAAAGGTAGGTAGGTATGTGATATTTTAATTTTAACCGGATATTTTTATAGTGAAAAAACATGATGCAATGTAAAATTTTACCCGTCATGACACGACGCACCGTTACAGTCGAATCGTCAATGAGAACTCCAAAAAAGCTTAGAAGGAGTCTTAGACGACAGAACACAGGATAGAGATTAGAAGGAGCTTTAGACGACAAAACACAAGACAGAGGTTAGAAGAAGCTTTAGACGACAAAACACAAGATAGAGGGTAGAAGGAGCCTTAGACGACATAACACAGGACAGAGGTTGGAAGAAGCCTTAGACGACAGAACACAAGACAAAGGTTAGAATGAGCTTTAGAAGACAACACAAAATAGAGGTTAGAAGTTGCCTTAGAAGACAACACAAAATAGAGGTTAGAAGGAGTCTCAGACGACAGAACACAAGACAAAGGTTAGAAGTAGCCTTAGGCGACAACACAAGATAGAGGTTAGAAGGAGCCTAAACGACAACACTAGATCGAGGTTAGAAATTAAAAAAAAAACAAAATTCAATATCGTTTATTCAATTTAGGTTTGTTTAACAACACTTATGAACGTCAATGAAGCTACGCCATCGGTTCGCAAATCCTACGGCAGGAGACCTTGTAGCGAGAAGAACCGGCAAGAAACTCGCCAAGGGCTATTTTTTTCTCCCTGTTTTAACTTATACAGAGTCGTCAAATTTGAAAAATGACCTTCACATAATAGTTAGGTTACTTTCCATCACAATACAGAATACCGCTTAAATTAAGTACAATTTTGCTTATTACCTAAAACAGTAAACAATTTTCAACTAAACAAGGAATCAAATAGTTTAATGGACACACTAATCTTAATCTTATTCACATTATATTATAGGATTAATGAAAAGGAAACTGCAAGCTGCGCTGTATATTCAAATTTATAAGTATTAATGTTATGCAACTGCAACTGCAAGCAACTGTTACGCATTTAGAACCTACCTGCCTACCTGCCTGCTCGAAATGTAACCTTGAGTACTCCGAAAACCTTCGTTCTACCCTTCCCTCTCGCTCTGCAATCATGCATGACATAATCGTGTGAAAGGGGCGGAGCTAACGAAGTTTCAGATTTTGCGTTAAGACTACGGCTCCAGGCACGTTACCATGATAACGTGAAGAAATGCAGAAACGTGCAACAGTGGAAAAAATATCGAGACAAGAAGTAACTTTACATCGAAATTCGTGCATAAAGGACACAGCACATTACATCAACTCGGAAAGGGATCGACACCGTATCGCCTTCGCCTCGCCGTCAACCAGGCGTCAACCTAACGCAAGCACGTAACCAAACCGGATCAGCGTCGGTACGTCTCGGCTCGGCTACGGCTAGGCGACGCCGCGCTTACGGCTAGGCGACGCCGCGCTTACGGATCGCCGCACAGTGGTTCCATAAAAAAAAGAATGAAAGAAAAAGATGATAAAAAAAATTTTTAAAAAAATGAGAAAAAAAACTATTAAAAAAAATTTGATGTTCATTTTCATTTTCAGACCACTGTGCGTAGAGCCGTAAGCTCGGGTACGGAGAGACGTGAGCGCGTGGACGACTAGCGGTAAGCGCGGGGATAGCAAGTTGAGCGACCCGCAAAGCGGTTCGTGAGTTGGTCCCGAGGCGAGGCGATTACGTTACGATTCCGATTAGTGTGCGTTGCAGTAGGGGGTTTCATACAAAGAATACTGAACCGCTCGAGTTGATACGTTTACGATCCCTTTCCGAGTTAATGTATGTGCTGTGATCTTAAGAAGGTTTACTTTAGAGACAGACACAGAGTTACTTTCGCGACTTCTTCGGCGTGGTATTCAGCATTATCGCGCTTCTCTTTCAAAATTTAAGAACAAAATTAAATTATAAAGCCTATGTCCTTCCTTTTCCAATGTCTAGTCTATGTCTATGACAAATTTATATAATCGGTTTAGTGGTTTAAGCACAAAAAGGAAGACTACTTTCGTAATATTTGTATGGAAGTACTAGCGGCCGCCCGCGGTTCCACCCGCGTGGTTCCCGTTCTCGTGGGAATATCGGGATAAAAAATATTCTATGTGTTATTCCAGCCTATAATCTATCTCTGTTGCTTATTTCATCCAGATCCGTTCAGTAGTTTTTGCGTGAAAAAGTAACAAACATCCATACATCCATACTCACAAACTTTCGCATTTATAATATTACTAGCTTTCCGCCCGTGGACTACACGACGTTATCCCGCGGGAATGTGATATTTTTCCGGGATAAAAAGTACCCTATGTTCCTCTCGAGGCTACAAAGTATCTAACTATGTCCTAAATTTCAGCCAAATCCGTTCAGCCGTTTTGGCGTGATTGAGTAACAAACATACAAACATCCAAACATCCAAACATCTAAACATCCAAACATCTAAACTTTCACATTTATAATATTAGTAGGATTAGGAAGGAAGTGGGATGGATATTACGTATAGGATATAGTATGAATTTATATTTACCAGCCCCTTAATAGGTGAGCAACATAATATGCAAAATTGTCAGTAGGCAAACAATTTTGGTAATTAATGTACTCAAATGAGTTTGTCAGACCAATGTCGATTCAATTTGAAGATTATATTGACGCTAATCTGTATTGAAGCTTGGATAAGTAAGATCTTCTTTACCTAATATTCTTCCCGCGTGGTTCCTGTTCCCGTGGAAATAGTAAGATAAAATATGGCGTATGTTTGCTCGGATAAAGTTAGGAAATTGGCGTTCCGACTTGGAATCCGCGACGGAATTTCCGTCCAGTCTGGCGTGGGCCTTAAGGTCATAGCTCACTTATACCGCACCGCTCCGACCCAACCAAAGTATGAGCAGCCAAATATGGTCTTAATATCGTTCACTGTAGATGCACTTTACAGTAGCAATATACAATAGCAGACAGCGCGCGGACAGCGCGCGGTAAGCGAGCCTGCCGCAAGCTAAAGAGCGTCTACAGAGCACGACATTAAGTCCATATTTGACTGCTCATACATTGGTTGGGTGGGAGCGGTGCGGTATAAATGGGCTATGACTTTTATTATACCCTCTTTTCGGTCGGGATTAAAATTGGCTGATGATGAATTCATGAATCCTTATTCAACAGCCCCATTTAGCGAGACGACTCAACTGTTTTTCAGCTCTGAATACCAAGCGCGATTTAATTCATACTTTGTTACAGTTTATTTATATTTAGCCCACTAAAGGGAGGCAGACGTGAGTCAACGAGTAACGAGGTCAATAAATACAATAAATATTTTGGTTGCCCGTCCCAAACGTTTAATTGAAATGTTAACTTTTAGGGGCACAGTCAAAGTAAGAAGAGTATGTTTACACGTATCTAAATGGGGGACTTTTAGGTTCGTATTTAAATGAACATGAGATTTAAAGAAAGATAGAGAAATTCTTTAATCATGTAAAAGTAAGCAAATAAATCATTTAACATTTTTTTCCTACCACCCGTTGAGAACAACTTTTTAGAAAAAATGGGCGAAAAAAAGCTACAGCTTTTTCAGAAGCAACGTCATTTATCATTATCATCATCATCAACCATTTAATGTCCTCATGCTGGGGGCACAGGCCTTCCGTTTGGATGTTGACCATCCATAGAAAAGAGAACTTACTTAATTCATAAAACTGCAGAATTTATGACCGATTTCCAAATAAAAAACAATTACATAAATTAAATGTCGCGCTTAGAAAAAAAAACAAACATGTCGAAATTTCACCAGTTAATAATTAATTATTATTATTATTATAATTTTATTTCGGAATTATCCATAGTTGTTAGTAACATAGGTACTTAATTCTAGTGTTAGTATACATTCAAAATTACACAAAAGTACAAAAATATCACACCTAGGAAGTCGCCGCTGCCGTGTATAGTATCCAACGCTTCAGCATCGGCGAGTCCCAGCGTTCGGTTAACGCGCGCACGATACTGTTCGGGCTGGCGCGCACGCGCGATATAGCCCGAGAGCCAAACTAATTCGCTCTATGGAGACTCAACAATAATTCTATATCAGTAATTTCTTAACATTGAAAATTTGATTATCTAGTTTAATAAATAATTCATTAGTAATCCACCAATATTTATGACAGCGACATTAAAAAAAACAAATACAAAGCTTTAAAAAATCTATAAAAAATAGGCAAAAATGGTATAAGTGTTATTTACTTTACATTTGTATACATTTATTATTATCTTTCGTAAAAGTATATAATCCCCCTATATTTGTAAATGAAAAACAAATAAACTAAAAAAAAAAACTCTCTACGTAAACTCAAATTGGCGTTACACCTATTTTAAAAATGCTATCAGAAATAACCGACTTCTTCCTAAAGTATTAGTTTCCCGTTTTATATCTTTATGGATTTCGACTTTGGTGCTTAGATATGGTGAACATAAACACATGTTAACGATAAAATTGGTGATAGGATATTTGCTGAAAGAATTGCACCATTTTTGGGGTATAACTTTTTTTTTATACCTTCCAATGCGATATTATCTTGGATTCCAAAATATAGTCTCTTAAAATTATATTTAAGGGCCGTTTACAAAAATTTGGCCTGTTATTGAATTTTTTACAAAAATATCGGATAGTTCTTGGGGTAATAGTAGCGACCCGCTTCGCTTGCGCATTATTGCGTAGAAGCAATCTGTATGCGCTTGAGCAAACATTGTGGATGCACTACAGTATCGCGCCAGCCCAAACAATATCCTGAACGCGTTATTATACTGCACGCGCAGTGCGCTATAAGCACGCCGCGTGAAGCTAACCCACAGGCCACACGTGTAGAAAGTTTGACAATTGACAACAAAAATTAATGTATTTCAAACTACACACATAAACAGAGGAGCCCGTGGCGCAGTGGTTACTGCGCTCGCCACGCGATTGTTGAAGATGGAAACTTTCATAATGGTCGGTCACGGGATGGGTGACCATACCTTTTCATATCGAGCTCCTCCGTGCTTAGGACAACACGTTAAGCTGTTGGTCCCGGCTGCATTAGCAATCGTTAATACCCACCAATCTGCACTGGGCCCGCGTGGTGGTTCATGGCCTATTCGGCTTATCCCTCTACAAGGAAGGCCAGTGCCCCAGCAGTGGGGGCATTAAACGACTGATGATGATGACTTAAAAAAAATCCACAACGTTGGTTGGGTATGATTAGTACTGAGGATTAGACTGTGCCGCTAGACAATCACTGCATTAATTTACACTATGTCTAGACAGTATGTTACACGTGATGACCATTTGTTTATTTATGGACAATTTAACGGCGAGAGGTATGGGGTGTCGATAAACTAGTGAATAAATAAACTTGCACAGATGTTGTGAAGTCACCAGGAGGGTTCGAAAGGAATGTTAGGTATTTGGCACTGTTTTTTGCCTGTCAGTTCATTCATGTGAATCAAGGGTGTAATGGAAAAAATGTTCTGGAATTAGATTAGAAGACAAACACAGGCGGGAATGTAACTTACGAACCGATAGTTTGACATGTCGGGTGATGGAGTTAGAGCTACTGATCCTTAATGTTTTGTTTCAGTACACTTAGTGAAAATGTTAGATTGCTTTTCAAAAAAGACTTTAAGGGCTCTATCACAGAACAGCGGCTTTCACCGGCAGCTTCCGCTACAATGCAACGAAATGCTGGAACAATGTCCCGCCCCCGTTGAGAGATTTAAAGTGCAAGCAGTCATTTAAAAAAAAAGTTAAAACACTGTTATTAGAACGTCAGAAATACGCGTAACAACTATATCTGATACGGAATGTCTTCTCGACATTCTTCTCGACATTTCGGGCATGGGCGGTGTGTAGTTTATATTGTAGCTATTAGACTGTAATAAAATCGTTGCTTTTATTTATAATAGTCAGTTTTATAATTTGTTATTGTATTGTTTTACATTATTACCTACTCGGTTGCGGAATTTTATTGAATGATTAATTAATTTTAAAACAATCAATTTATTTATATGACATGTATGTATCTTTTCAATCTATTTTAATGTAACTATTGTTTTTTTTTTGTAATTGAATTGGCAGCAGCAACGTTAGCTATGAATTTATGATAACTATATTTTTAAGGTTTTTTCTATTTTATTAATTAATATTTATTGTTTGAAATTCAAATTATTCAGTATTTTAATAGTCATCTTGCAATTTATTTATTTCTAATCCACGTCATTGGCAGTATTATTTATAATATTAATAATTACATTATTTATGCAGGTAGGACGCTTTTTTTTCTTGCGAATCCATGGTGACGGCTGAAAGTCAGCGATTTGCTCTAGAGCAAATAGACTGCTGAGCTGCCACCCTTTTGCACTACTACAGCACACATACATGATTGTTGTATTAAGTTTAATGTGTTTTCAATGTGTGTTGATTCTGTTTTTGTATTCATTATTGTGTGTGTCTGAAGTGACAAATAAATGTCTTATCTATCTATCTATCTATCTATCTATCTATCTATCTCAATGGGCCGCCATGACAGCGACGCCAGAAACACCGACATGAATGTAACTTGCGAACGGATAGTTTGACGTGTCGGGTGATGGAGTTAGAGCTCTTGAGCCATATAGGACTCGTGGATTTGATCTCATTTTCTTTTGTTTCAGTCCACTTTGTGAAAATGTTAGATTGCTTTTCAAAAAGTCTTTAGGGGCTCTATCTCAATGGGCCGCCATGACAGCGACGCCAGAAACACCGACATGAATGTAACTTACAAACAGATAGTTTGAAGTGTCGGGTGATGGAGTTAGAGCTACTGAGCCATATAGGACTCGTGGATTTGATCTCATTATCTTTTGTTTCAGTCCGCTTTGTGAAAATGTTAGATTGCTTTTCAAAAAGTCTTTAGGGGCTCTATCTCAACTCAATGGGCCGCCATGACAGCGACGCCAGAAACACCGACATGAATGTAACTTACAAACAGATAGTTTGAAGTGTCGGGTGATGGAGTTAGAGCTACTGAGCCATATAGGACTCGTGGATTTGATCTCATTATCTTTTGTTTCAGTCCGCTTTGTGAAAATGTTAGATTGCTTTTCAAAAAAGACTTTAGGGGCTCTATCTCAATGGGCCGCCATGAGAGCGACGCCAGAAACACCGACATGAATGTAACTTACGAACAGATAGTTTGACGTGTCGGGTAATGGAGTTAGAGCTACTGAGCCTTATAGGAATCGTGGATTTGATCTCATTATGTTCTGTTACAGTCCACTATGTGAAAATCTTAGATTGCTATTCAAAAAAGACTTTCAGGGCTCTATTTCAATGGGCTGCCGCCATGACAGCGACGCTAGAAACACCGACAGAAATGTAACTTACGAACTGATAGTTTGACGTGTCGGATGATGGTGTCGACTTTATAAAACTGTTAGATTGGTCTTCAAAAAGGGACTTTAAGGGCTCTATCTCCATGGGACGCCACTGTAGTCGACGCCAGCAGTACCTATTTATTTTTGTTGGCTTGACGTCGCAATCTATCTTATCTATCCACCGCCGCGCGCCGCGTGAGGTAGGGCTAGGAATGTTGTTATACAATAGGGGATCGGACTGATTTTTTTATTTATTTAAAATGTTTTTAGAAATAACAGAAACACGACACAGAATTATTTAGTTTCAAAAATTTTACATATTTCAAGAGATATAGATCATCAAACTTCCTTATTAGACAAGGACAGCGTTAAACACACGTGACGTCAGATGTTAGTAGCGCCATACTCCCATAAAATTTCGTTTTAGTAAGAGATAGCTAGAGACACAGTTTTTCACAATCAGCAGCTCATTATTTGCTTGTTAATTTGTCTGTTGTTAATAATATTTACATATCAATAAGTCCGATCACAAGAGAAAAATCTTTCTGTGTTCTGTCAGAGGTTCTGTGGTCCGATCTCCTATTTGACATGTGAGCTCTAAAATCTTTTATCCCGAAAATATATCAACAAAACGAGTGCTATTTTAGAATTGGAAATAATTTATGATGAAGCGAGAGACAACCTATTTGAGTTTCGATTTCTCGAAATACTCAGGTACAACCTTGACCCAACCTCGGCACATAAACATGGAATTCCCGAAGGTAAAACGAGGATCTTTCATGTTTTTCGATAGAAAAGTCTCTGCCAATTGGTGATAAACTTCAAAAGATACAGAAGACGACGGCCTTATTCGACCACAAATCTTTTCTTGCGTTTTACGATGTACGAAATAAGACCAATCAGGGTTGCGTCCATCACAAAAATATTATAAATGCAAAAGTGTCTTTTTTTATTTGTCCGTCTTTCACGTCTAAATGCAGCAACAGAACGATTGTGAGAGAGTGAGAGTGACATAGGCTACTTCTTGCATAAATAGGCTGCATCTTTTTATCCTGGAAAACATCACATTCCCGCTGGTTAAGACAAGGACCCGAAAACAGGGATTTTAAACTGTGGATTACTCGCAAATCACAGGTTCTCAAAATTTGGAAAAAATATATGGTATTTTACAGTCTTTAATCTAGTGATTCTGGCCATTCAATACTCTATTAGTGAAAATTTACTGCAACAAATAAAATTTCAAACATACGTCTAATCATAATTCAAATATCCTATTATAGGTACTTACATTTCCTTTTATTTTAATTAGAGAAAAATATACCTTTGTCTTTGAATATGCGAGGCATTCCAGCCGTAAAACGCGGGCGAAGCCGCGGACGGCTAGTATAATATAAAAATTAATACTTACTTCCCTTGGTCACGGCATCACGCTTGATCGGCTCAACCCAAGCCAGCTCCCACTCAGTATGGCCTAAAGCGGAGAGGGATAAAAAAAAAGCTCAGCCCAGCCACTGAAGCGCCCCAGTGCTCCTGCTGCCTTGGTTTTTCTGGGGGCGAGCTGCTTGAAGTGTTCTTCAAAGCGCCCAATCAATCAGCCCAAGGTATTTAATATGCCGCCGCAGTGGGATCCGCGCGACATCTACTACCAGATTTGCTTTCGCTGAAAGCCCCCGCCGTGGGCCGTGAATATTAGGTTTTTTTCAGGGCTACGTTGAAGCCCAATACCCGGATCCTCTCGACGATCAGCGAGGAACCCACATCTGCTAACCTTCGAACCTCCTCGTAGGTCTTTCTCCAGGCGACGACAAAAGTGTCGTCTGCGTAGCAGATGACCTGCATCCTGGGTAAGAGGTTCCCGCGCCACCAGTCATACCCGATGTTCCACAGGAGGGGACCCAAGACCGACCCCTGTGGAACACCGCATACCATCTCCCTCTCTAGTATCTCCCCGCCGTCGCCAGAGGGACGCCTTCCTACCTGCCAGGTAGTTTTCAACAATTGCCACCAAGTACGGGGGCAGGCCATGATAGCGCAGACCATCTTTTATCACGCTGAAGGGAAGTGCGTTAAATGCATTCTTTATGCCTAAGGACATCGCAATAACGAACTCCCCCCGACCTGTAACCCTAACCGTCAGTTCCCTGAGCGCTAGAATGGCATCTACCGTAGACCTCCGGCGTCGGAAACCATACTGATTGCCCAAAAGATCCGGGCCTACCGTCTCCAGGTGCTGGACGATCCGGACCGCAATTATTTTTTCCAACATCGTTGCGACCTCATCCAGCAACACCACCGGGCGATAGACTGATGGGGAATCAAGAGGCCGTCTTGGACAACCCTGCTTTGGAGAGGTTTAAAAATTAAAATGTAATAAAATTCAGTTCACTTTGTCCAACAGACGTATCTCAAGGCCGAAATGAAGAGTCGTCCTAAATACTCGATTTAAATGGCCATCGAGGTCCTTGCAGAAATAAACGTGAGACATTGTTTACTCTTCGGAGTATAGGTAAAATAAGGTACAGTCAGCGTTATATAGTACCTAGTTAGTAGCAGTTACTACAGGTGATCTGTGAGTCAAGATCACCAAATACTCGGAACTTATAACTTAATACTTGGTAATAAGCCGACATTAGTACCGTGACAGCAACATCGCCACCTATAGGTAGCACGCAAAGTAGTCAAAAGTATGGGGGAGAAAACTGAGCTTTATTTTAGGTGATGTAAGAGATGATGTGAGAAATAAATTATATGTCACTTATGACCTAATTTGTTTATATTCATTCAAGCAACTTGTTTCTTCGATTTTTGACAATCACCAATTCATCTTTCGGCAATAGCTATACATTATTTACCGAGAGTCAGCGCGTAACCATTTTGCAAAATGTCGAAATTGAGTGATCCACCTATCAGACTTTATCTTTCTTCCCTTACGTTACGAGTTACGAGTGACAAATTTTTGGATTTCAGTCAGGGGTTTTGACAATTTTTGACTAAATATACATGTACTTTTAACCAGAAATTTAAGTAGGATATCTCAATCCAGACGCTCCTATTATTATAGTATTCGACGTTTGCGTGCTCCGGTATATTTGCACACGTTGGATGGCCTGAACAATTTGATTGCTTTGGCTGATCCCGCGTACGCAACGTATTCAAACATTCTTTCACTTTTAGAATGCTATACCTACATTATCCCTGATTAACATAGGCTATATTTTATCCCGATATTCCCACCACGGGACTACGCTACGCGGATAAAAACGCGAGGATCCGCTAGTATAAATATAAATTCAAACCGGTAAAAATATTGACTCAATCGACACTATACCATCTTGTTAGCACTTCCATAGTCCCTTTCATAAAAAGTGTCCCAATGCTCGTATTGTATTATATCTTCCCTATTTTTAGGTTTACAGCTACCGACTCCCGTAAACTGAGTGTTATCCAGAATTAGCACGACAATAACTATTGACGTTGTCGTTATACCTGCTCCGTTTACGACCAGCGGCTGGCAACCGGCGGCGTCTAAAACGGAACATTGCAATGATGACAGCTTACCTGCCCCCCTATTCACAAACCATCGGAAACATTCCCGGCAACAGAATGTAGAGTGCGTGCCAGATAAGTCTGCGCGCGATTCAAATCGAATACCTACTACTAATATGTTCCATAACCTAAGAACAAAAACATGTACTGTAACTAGCGCCAATAATATTTTGACAGCTTTTGACGGAATGTATAGCTTTACTATTTGCGATTACCATAACGACCATGGAGCTCGACTTAATACTGAGGTAACTGGAGAGTGCAGTACTAACACTTTTTTGTGACCAAAAATTACACAGTGGCTGTCTTCCGTCTCACCTACACTTTAAAAAATTACGTCTGGTCATATGAGACAACTGACAGCCACTACATACATAAATGTCAAATTTGCTGGGTACACTTTTTTATTCAGGGTGAGAACTCCAGTTACCTCAGCATTAAGTCGAGCTCCATGATAACGACAGTCGCGACTTTGCCTGCGAGAGCTAGACGATGTTTTCCTCAAAGATATTTTCTCGCAGGAATTAGATATTTTCTGGGGTCAAAAGTAGCCCTATATGATATAGCTAGACCAAGTCTATGTCAGTGCCTCATCCAGATTAGGCGTTTCGCCGTGATTAGAATGAAATATATTCCCGGGTTGAAAAGTAGCTTAGGTATACTCTGTTCTAGTCTCTTCCAGGGTAGGCGAACCTTTAAGCATAAAATCAACGTGCCCTTTTTTAAGAAATGTTTATTGCGGTCATAGACGGTGCCATCGAATAATTTTGACTTTGTGATTATTGGGAACATAATCTATACTTATAATAAATCTGTAGGGAGGTCAATTCTGTACATGAAATCTATACTTATAATAAATCTGTAGAGAGGTCAATTCTGTACATGAAATATATTTCCAAAATAAGTAACTATCAGGGGGTGATTAGGGATCATACTGATGCCAAAAATGCAATCAGTAAAATTTTTGTCTGTCTGTCTGTCTGTCTGTATAACCGTTATAGAAACAAAAACTACTCGACGGATTTTAACGAAACTTGGTACAGTTATTCTTCATACTCCTGAGCTGGTTATAGTATACTTTTCATGACGCTACAATCAATAGGAGCAGAGCAGTGAAGGGAAATGTTGGGAAAACGGGAGAAGTCACTCCATTTTTAACCGACTTCTAAATCAAAAAGGAGGAGGTTCTCTATTCGTCTGTATGTATGTTTTTTTTTTTTTTTGTGTATGTCCACCGATTACTCGAAAACGGCTGAACCGATTGAAATGGTTCAAACGTTATTACATCAGGTTGGTTTCCAAGTTGGTCCCATTTTTTGAAATTTTGAAATCGGTTCAGTAGTTTTCAGGAAATCTTGAAAATACTGTCGTTTTCGTTACCACGTTATGTGAATTTAATACGTATCTTTAGGCATAACTCCTTTGTTTATAAACCGATTTAGATGATTCTTGTTTTGTTAAAAAGGGGATACCTCAAGGTATTTTAACCGACTTCGAAAAAGGAGGTTTTGAGTTTGATCACATACCTATTTACCAGAAAACACGTAAATTGCCTGCACGATGCACTAAAAAGAGTGTAATAAAAATTATTTTTATAAAAAAATAAAACCGCCTTCAAAAAAACCACATCAAAAAAGTAAGAAATAATTCCTCACCAAATAAATAACGTAAGTACTATGAAGTCGGGCGGGTTTTAACAAAAACAACAAGAAATTGTACATGTTTCACGCCCGACTTCAAAGTACTTACGTTATTTATTTGGTGAGGAATTATTCCTTACTTTTTTGATGTGGTTTTTTTTAAAGGCGGTTTTATTTTTTAGGCATCCGTCGCGTGTGCAACCTTCTGGATTAAAGCTATTATATATACATTAGTTCCATTATCGGTCAAGAGATGGCGCTGACCAAAAACTGCAAAATTCTACATCGCAAATTCTTGGACGAATATGCCTCGCCGATGAAAGCATTTTTACGTTTTATTTACAACCAAAATATCCTCCTTCCTACCTACTCGCAGGTTGCTTTGTTTGGGTGAAGCACAGTTTTAGTTTTTTCTATTTATTTATGATGGTACGGTACGGAACCCTCGGTGCGCGAGTCCGACTTGCTCTTGACCGGTTTTTTCACTGTCCTACGTTTGAGATATAGTATAAAAATTTCTAAATTTTTGTACTATGAATTTGGATGCAGTATCAAAAATTCGTTTTGGCTACATAAACAATTGACTTTTGTTATTTATTTACGTAATACTTTTG
Organism: Crambus lathoniellus; assembly: GCA_949710035.1. NCBI lineage: Eukaryota > Metazoa > Arthropoda > Insecta > Lepidoptera > Crambidae > Crambus > Crambus lathoniellus. Next base: position 15,252,685 of record OX453313.1, on the reverse strand, counting down.
ATAATCCTTTGTACACTGAGAAAAATGGGGCACTATAAACTATTGTGAATGCACATCTTTTTGACCAATTGTGCAACCACGTTAAGTTACACTGCCGACGGTGCACACAAAATTATGGTTCCACCGTAATTTAGTGACGTCACAACCTTATTTGCAGCCCGCACTATAAAAAAAGAGGTCAAGAAATCATAGCGTTTAGCCCTAAAGAAAGAAAAGATGTAGTGCACTGCATCAAAATACCTAATGACGGCATTTTATATTATACTGTATTGCGATTACTCATAGTTCCGTATCATTATACTATTATGTGCGTTTGCACTTAACTTATTGGTTCCTACCTATAATATTTCGTGCCTGCCCATGATATTATATGATTGCTGGAAGCATATCTTTATATGCCAGTGCACTAACTGTTATAGTGCCTTTTTATCGGCATGATCTTTTAACGTGCTCGAGCACATTTTTTTCGCACTATTTAATATCGTGATGGCATAGATATTTTTCAGGATTAGCACTAAATCTATCTAAGGGTGTTTCCGGACGATAAAATAGTATAATCAAATTAGTGATCGGAGAGGTATCCTGATCCTGAGTCAGGCTGATACGTCAAACGAAAAATTCGGTTACCACATAAGTACAAACTAGCGCCCCGTTGGAACTAGTAAACGATTTCTATGGGGAGTCGAAAAAAAAAACGAACTTTTTTATATTATTTCAGGGTACCTCTACGAACACTAATTTGATTATATTATTTCATCGTCGGGAAACACCCTGTATAGATCTAGTGCTAATCCTGAAAAATATCCACGTACCTACATCACAATACATAAAATAAAATAAGTACAGAAAAAATGTGTTGAAGTCTTCGGGTAGGTATGTAATTCAAAAAATCTTTAAAATTATACATAAGTACATTTATTTTTCATAAAAATTAGAACATCCAAAAGATAGTAAGTATAATTAGATAACATAACCATCTATAAAAAAGGTGCACAAAGATTACACATTGGTCATTATAATAAATGAATTTAAATATAGTTGGCAAATTTTGGCAAACAGTCGTAAATACTAAAAGCCAATTAAAGGTTTCCCCATCTGGAATTTTAGGTATCTATTAACTCTCTGCATGTGGCAAGCCCGTCAGTTGCGGCTGGGTAGTCTTTAATCAGGAGCCTCCAGCCTTCTGAACCCTTCAGGACAGGATACAGGTTCAAATATTCCTGGACCTTGCTCGCTTCATGATAACAAGTATACAGCCGGGCTCTAACAGTTTCTGACCACAGTTCTTCGATTCTCGGCCAGGGAACGCTCACGATATCTCCCTTGAGCTGGTCTACGGCATTTTGTACAAATTCAACTTCACCTGAAACAAATTGCCCATGGTACATTGAAAATTCATGTTTTTTTTCCCCATATACTTAACTTAAGTAACGGTACTTATTCTATTTTTTTTCAATACTGACCACGAACACGAACGCGTCTGACGAAACGAAAAATAGGTAACTGGTAGGTACTTACTGGCAAAGTGTTGGATTTCTTCATCGAAGCCCCACTTTTGAAGCAGTTCTCCCATGGGATCCATTTATATAAGATTTATAATAACACAGTAACTTAAAAAGCACAGCAACAACACGCAACCAGAAATATGAAACGCAACCGCACGTTCGGTCACGATGATGAAATGAACGAGAGAGAGAGATTATTTGCGTCGGGCCGGGCCGGGCGACTCGCCTACCTCCCCCCGTCCCCGGACCCCTGCCCTGGAAACCCCCGCGTTCGATGCATGCACGTAATCTTTATGTGCATACGCCATATTTTTTAATTTATTTTGAAACTTTTTTGTGTCGATCAATATTTTATCAACCTGGCACGATTTTTTAACGTGCAATAATATCTATAAGCACTGAATTTTAATGTTCCTCGTTGTTGATATACTTATTGTGCAAATAATGGAGAACGCCAATAACAAACTTGCGGCATAGTTTCATATATTAACATGCATTGCATCAAATGTAATGATGCAACTCTTTGAACCATAACTTTCTACGCAAAAAAACGATATTTAACAGTGCATTTATGACGTTGCTAATTTATTGTGCTTTGATCATTGTAGATTATGATGTATAATCCACAAATTTACTATGCATTAGTTCTTGCACGATAAAAGTTAAGACATTTAGTACTTTAAGTTTTGGTGAGGTTTCTTGCACAATGAAGTTTGATGCCCAGCAAAATAGATATACTTTCGTGTCACTATTTAAAGTGTTGCGCACTGTTTTATTAGTGGTAAGCAGGGTATTTTAAAATGCGTGCATAATATTTAACTACGTCGACTCCAATCCATTTTTCTCAGTGTATGACTGAAAGGATTCCTACTAATAAGTATTATAAATGTGAAAGTTTAGATGTTTGCTACTCAATCACGCCAAAACGGCTGAACGGATTTGGCTGTTTGGGATACAGATACTTTTGTAGCTTGGAGAGGAACATAGGCTTTTTATCCCTGAAAAATATCACATTCCCGCGGAATAACGTCGTGTAGTCCACGCAGGCGAAGCCGCGGGCGGAAAGCTTGTAGTAAATAAATACCTACTATCAACTCAAAACTCTTTATTTACTTGTGCTTGCTCGTCATAAAATAGGTAGGTACCTAATATCTCTCTTTTTTTCTTAGGGCCGATTTTTCAATGCCTCATTCAATCCATATTGAAAAGCAATTTGTCATTCATATCTATTTTGTTTTAAAATTGACATTTACTTTTGTTGGATATTAATTTATTAACTGCGGATTGAAAAATTTGCTCTGCATTATGAATTATGATTTTAACCGCCTTTGTGGTCTAGTGTTTCATACCACCGATTTTAGAACCAGAGATCCCGGGTTCGATTCTTAGTGGTACATGGTAGTAAACATATTGTATTCGGTTTGGTTGGTGGTATTAGGACTTGTTTTTAATCCGCCTGGCTAGCTACCACCATCTTATCTAACTAAGTCTGACACCATAACAATGATGTTTTCATCATTATTGTGTTCCGGCAGTTAGAGTTCCACCAGTTCATCAGTGATTGAGGATTCCGGGAGTAGTGCGCTTCCACCTTCAACCTTATCACTACGTGATAATCGCAAAAAGCTACCCCGTTGTGGATAAAAAAAATTATAAAAAAATGTGATCGGTGATGTGTGTGATTGTGAACAAAATATTGTGTTGCCATTGGTTCGCCATCCCTGACAAATGTGCTATTCTAGACCATAATCTATTGCTATTGAAAATGAAGATTTAGAAAAAAAAACACACAATTACAATAAAATTATCTTTAACAACATTAGACACTATATTATTACTTACCTTTTTTTTAGTTGAAAAATAAATTAATAGAAAAAATCGACCCATCTCACAACCAGCTCTGATGGGACTCGAACCCACGACCTTTCGCTATCCGGGCGACTGCTCTAACCACTGAGCTACGGAGTCGTTACGAGAAGCGTCGAATTCATCTAATACTTCTTACGCGCTGTATAGCCAGCGTTAATTTCATCAATGTGAAGATATTACTACCCACACATGTGGGTTGTGTGTGAGATGGGTCGATTTTTTCTAATACTTCATTTTCCATTTTTCAGTAATAAAAATTGCATTGTGAATGCAAAAAAGTAAAAACTTAAATATTTTTTTTAGTTGTCAAATCACGTTTGTTGCACAGGAAACCCACTTAAATATTTATTTCATTCTGTTTTTTAGTATATTTATTGTTAAAGCGGTAATAGAAATACGTCTACTGTGAAAATTTCAACTGTCTAGCTACCACGGTTCATGAGATACAGCTTGGTGACAGACAGACAGACGGACAGTGTAATCTTAGTAATAGAGTCCCGTTTTTACACTTTGGGTACGGAACCCTTAAAAACTGACCAATGTCTCAACTACCTCCAATGGGACTCTAGCCCACGACCTTTCACTGTCCGGGAGAATGTTTTAACCACTGAGCTACGTAGTCGAGTAAATTTTTGTAATACTTCATTTACTTACAATAATAAAAATTGCATTGTGAATGCAAAGAAGTAATAGTACATTACAGCCGAGGACAGGTAAGTAAGAAATTACATTGTCGAGGATGGTTCGAGGCAAGGTAATTTGCTTACCGTACAAGGCTTGTATAGTGCTTTTCTCAAGAAATGCGAGGAAATAAAAAAAAACTGTTTAACTAAATAATATTTATTAAAATTTATATCACACATGTTCGGGCAATTATTAAATGTAAATGTTATTGTTTTCCCGGGCACACTTATGTATAAATCGCCCATAATAATATTATTTTAATGATGTAGGTATCATTAAAATACGCCAACAACACAGATTCCGAAAACGTATGCGCCTTTTTTCACTTTTCCAAATCAGATCGTAGGTTTTCATATATCTTTCTTTTGATTTTGCTTCTGCTCTCAAATATGGTGGAGTAGGTACATACAATGTCTGTTTATGTTTCATTGGCAGAACTCATTTTGATAATTTATTACACAATATTTATTTATTTATTTATTTATTTATTTTATTTGTTTGGGAAATTTACAGACATATTTTAAATAGATATGCAGTACTATGAATAGTCTAAGTCTAACAAAAAATTTCCACACATAGAAATATATTATATAATGCATTACGGCAGTATACTACAGCTATAAGAATGGACTAACTTTGCAATGTTATTATTAATTAATGTTGGTAACGATCAATTAATATCGTCTTTACTTTAGCAGTACTATTGAAAAAGAGGTCTAAATCATTAGCAAACTCATTAAAGCTGTAAGTAGCCCTGATAATAAAAGTATTTTGGCGAAAGTTCGTTCGAGCAATAGGAGCACATAAAATAGGTCTTTGTCTTAATGATAAATTTGTTCGCAATGATAGTTTCGACAAGAGCTCAGGACAGTCAATAGAGCCATTCGCAATTTTAACAATTTACAGAATATCACTTATGTCACGTCTAAGTGTTAACGGCAAAAAGTGAAAATGTTTACATCGGTTATCATAGTCGATAGAACGACGATGCGATTTGTAGTCTAAATATTTTAAAAATCTTCTCTGAATTGATTCGATACGAGATTTGTACTGTTCATAACGGGGATTCCATATTTGACTAGCGTATTCTAAATGACTCCTTACATAAGCGCAGTACAGGACTTTGATATATAAATAAATAAACTGTATTGATATCAAATCAACCGCTGAAAATCATTCCCGCCGTTTTTTTTAATATTGGTTTGTGAGGCCAAGTGGAACGGTCATACAGCCTATTGATACTTACTACTTGCTACTAAAATGCGCAACTTCAATACCCGCTTCTGGGTGGTAGATGGCGCTGTACATATTTCCCATACACAATTACTCGTAAAGGATATTTTGTCTATGATACATCTCATTTTGTTTTTTCGATTGATGTTCGTGCTAAGGGTACATAGCGCCTGTGGTACAATACGAAGTAATATACTCTGTGCGCACCGTATTTAAAAAAAAGTTAACCTAATTATGATATAATAATTACCTATATAATAATAATGTGGCTGTATGGTGCAAATGTCCCTTTGCTTTTTCTGTTTTTATACACAGGAATAACGAAAGAAAAAATAAAGAAAAAAAAATGGTAATTAATATCTTTGGGTAACCTTTTCCGAGGTAAACATTCTAAATTTGAAAATCACTGCAGTAATGAATTTCAGTACTTACTTACTGCACTGATTTTAGTGCAGTAAGTAAGTACTGAAAATTCATTACTGCAGTGATTTTCAAATTTAGAATGTTTACCTCGGAAAAGTGCCACGTACTGCATTGTTTTCTCAATTATAAATATTATAATATTAACATTTCAGAGCATAAGTGTGAAAAAATAATTTATATCTATGTTAAATTCTATGCGAATTATTTCAGCTATTTCGCCGTGATTGATTAGGAAACAAACATCTGAAATCCAGCTCCGCTTGGTTTTACCCTCTAAGTTTTACCCGTGTGGTGCCTAACCCGTTCCAGTGGGAATTTCTGGTTAAAATTATAGTCTACTAGCTTTCCGCCCGCGGCTTCGCCCGCGTGGACTACACGACGTTATCCCGCGGGAGTGTGATATTTTTCCGGGATAAAAGGTAGCCTATGTTCCTCTCCAGGCTTCAAAGTATCTGTGTCCCAAATTTCAGCCAAATCCGTTCGGCCGTTTTAGCGTGATTGAGTAACAAACATCGAAACATCCAAACATCTAAACTTTCACATTTATAATATTAGTAGGATTTCACTCGAGAATAATGTAGCTTTCTAAAGAAATTTCAAGATCGGTTAAGTAAACCATAATATTATCTTCTAACTAAGCCATGCTCTGAATATTAACAAATACGGTAGTTTTAGTTCAAGAGGGTCAATTATAATATTTCACGTATTTTAAGTGATGATTAAGGCCTTAATATTGTTTATACATAATTTCAAATTTATAGAATCCGAATGAATAATTATTATTTATTTATATTTATAAATACCACAGAAAATTACACATTAGTAATTAAAAATATCAATTACTGACTATTACAGATGAATCAACAAAATATTTCAGAAATGTTTGTTCTATTTAGTACAGTCGGGGACAAATTCGGTGAACCACATCTTACTTCTTTTCATGTGGCTGGCGTCTCACCGTTCAGTTGCAATACCTTTTCGTAATTGCTTATGCATTGTACTACCATAGTTTAATACATAAAAAAATAGTAAGAGGGTCTTCGCGTGAATGGCGAGGCACCAGCCACGTGAAAAGAAGTAAGAGGTGGTTCACCGAATTTGTCCTCGAGTGTACATAGATACCTAATAAGGCTAATAAATCATTAAATTCTATAAATACTAATGTTATTACACATTTTTCATTCATCTCATGATGACATTTATGTCACGACGACACGAGTCATCCACTATTTCACTAGTAGTGATAAAATAATTACTTACCACAATTATAACCAGTGTTTTCAAACAGTAATTAATATGACTACAAATTTGTGGTTAAACATTTTCCTTAAAAGGCTGACATTTAAGCCGACTAGCGCCGCCAATCGATTTTATTTTATTTCTTCTTAGTAAGCCTAATTTCTAATATGTTTCCAGTAAAAAAATCATTTTCATGACAAGCTTTTTTGCTGACTGTACTTAAATATTGTATTGTCATCTAAACCAAACCTGTATACAAAATTTCAGCTCCATCGGACACTGGCAAGTGGGTCAAACTAAGCTTACAAGATTTGTCCCACACTAACTAACTAAAAAAGCTTGTAAATAATAAATATGTAGTTTAAAAAACTAAAAACACACACTTTTATAGGTACAGACTCAAAAGTACAAAAAGCCGTCTAATCAGTAACTGAAATTAAAAAGCGTGGTGCGTGCGCGTTGTCAATTGCATGCTTTGCAAGCTATGGGTGGATGGTAATCGATTCCACAGTCCATTCATGTGTCTGTCCACTCCACCCCGTAAACATTATAACTCAAAGGCGTGACTGTATGTATTTAGTTTTACAAATTCAAGTAGAGTCTATTAGTTACCAGATGCGCGAGCCGAACCATTACTTCCTCCCTGCTTCATCATCAGACCTTCACCACCAAGTGTAGCGAATAGGTCTCATCAGAACGAAACAAATGAGCCCTATCTCGAGGGGTTTTCTAGTGGTCATTAAGAAGTGCCACTGGCTTCCTCCCTGCTCCATCATCAGACCCTCACCATCAAGGTGTAGCGTTTAGGTCTCATCAGAACAAAACAAATGAGCCTAAATTCGAGGGATTTCCTAGCAGCCATTGAAGAGTTCTATTGCCCACCTCTTGACTCCATCATCAGATCATCTCGATAGTAGCAAATTATTGTATTGTCATCGGATTCATATAGACTTGCAAAGTTTCAAATCAATACGACAATTAGAAGTAGGTTAAAATTGAATTCCAAGATTCTCTTACATTGTGACTTAGTTACAAGTGAAGCTAATAAAAGTGTGGTAAAAAGGAATACGTCAAGGTTCTGTGAATAACGTCTAATATTTATCGAATAACTTTACAAAATTTGAGAAGCATGCAAGCAGTTTTAAAACGGTATTTTTGCAAAGGTGACCACTTTTGGTTCAAACCTGTTTTTAAACTATTGAACGCATTTTTAGTGTTGTAACGTTATTCAATAAATAATAGACGTCATTAACAAGACCTTGACTGATTCCTGTTTTTATTAGAATAAATAAAATAAGATCGATTGGCGGCGCTAGTTGGCTCATGTCAGCTCCTTAACTGGCTTTGTACAATACAGCCGACAGCGTGCAAAGCTTTAACTGTTGACTTTTTGACTGTTGCCTGTTGACTGTTGCCTGCTATCACGCCTGAATATGGTAAGCGTTGATGCGATCTACGATGAATCGCGCTTGCCTAGAAGGTACCGGTTCACTCGCGACTTGAAGGCGATTGTATGTACCTATCGAGATGGGTTGAGATAGGTTTGAGATCGCCATTTACGGGTCATTTACGAGTCAGTTTTTCATAGCCATCCTGTCATCTCGTTCATGCAACAGCACCGAAACTGACATCTGGCGTAGAGTAGCTCTCTTGCTTTAATAATTGAACTTCTACATATTGAGTCCAGATTATCTATGGTACCTAAAAACTTTTATCAATAACATTATGAATATCTAATTTACAATGAAAGTAATTAGTTATTCATATTCTACAAATCTTCCTTTATTTGATTTTATATAATTCTTCATTTATCTTTAGCTAATTTTCTTAACCATAGACTATATTCGGATCATTCTAGAAATGTACAAGTGAGCATTGTCTATGCTACTTACCTTGGAAAATTCGAGATTGATGGTAAAGCAATATGAATTAAAAACAAGATTCTAGAAAAGTCGTGGCAGAACATATAAATAGGGCCCGTCTCGCCCCAGTGGTTTTTTCTCTCGATAACCGCTACTTAACTGACTGTGAGAAAGACTGTGAAGCAAAGTCACTGTGAACTGTTATTGCATAGACATTTTTTTACCTACGTAGTTTATTCCTGATAAACCTAACTGTCCTAAGCTGCATCATTGTGTGAACACTGCAATTTTCTTGATTCGTCCTCGATCTTCAGCGTCCGGGTAAGTCGATCTGCTAAATGGCAAACAAATTACCAACATCTCTTTATGTCACTGCTTTGGCATAACGCTGTGTTTTCTTCTTCCTCGACAGTTCTTATTATTGACTGGACTACCTGTCCGGAGCGAGCACCTGCGAAGCTGATATCATACCGGCGAGCCCTCGTTCGCTGACCTTAGGCCTTGAGAGACCGGCGTTCGCAACCCCTCCTCGGAATATTAATCTCAGGTGTAATCGTTTTATATCTTTATCTCTTAACTACATCTCTCCATACTCTCTTCGTTTATGAGCTGTTCATAAACGTGGCGCCCATTAATTGTCTCTAATCTTCTCCTCTCTTATAAGTTTAACTTAACTACATACATATAAGTATTACCTACCTGCCTTTCAATTTTGTAACACTCCCAACTTTATTTAAACTACACTTGTGAACTTATAAAATGTTTAATATTGAATAACAACCATATTTTAATTTGTGTTTGTATTTGTATATCCAGTCTGACACGTTGTAAACCTATTTTAAGGATAGCCATAGCCTAGGTCTCCTATTCATATGAATTTCTTTTGAAACCTTATTTGCTTAGTTTAAACTTCATTACCTGTTTATGTAATTTCCAACTCAGTGAGAATATTGTAATTTAAGTCCCTCTGACAGTGCAACAAGTGAGCTGCAAAGTAGAATATTTATCCCCACGCCCTGTATTTCTTGTAAGGACCTAATTTTACATGTTATAAAAATAAAACTTCACATTTCATTATATTTCCATTTCTTTTATTTTACATCAAAACCTATAGTTAAAAATACAAGTTACATTTAGCGCCCAACGTAGTTTGCACTCAATTCTTTGTTGACAGTTTCTCACTGGGTTTCTACCTCTTTTATATTTATTTGTTGTATCTCTCTCTCAAATTGTACCTGTATCAATTTCAGTGATGGAGCATACTGCGTTCTACGGTCTCCTCAAGGACGAGGTCAGCTATGAGCTCAACCTGCGGGGAGTGGAACACGAGCGTGGTGCCACAGCGGAGACGTTGGCTGCCCGGCTGGAGAAGGCTGAACCGGCCGCTGCAGAGGTCGAGGACAAATTTATTGATTCCCTTGATACGGGAATAGAAATAGAGGTATGTGCACGGAAGTTGGCCGAACTAAGCGCTCTTGTCCCCAAGTATTCTACCACTACACATTTCCAAAAATGCTGGGCAAGGTTGACTCACGTTATAGACCGACTAGACAGACTGACCGGGCAGACCAGGGAGCAAAGACGTATAAAATCTTCGTCACTGGAGGAGTTATACAGACTCCGCTTTTGGATGTCAAATAATCCACCGCGCAGTAGAGGTCCTTCTCCGTCAAGACAACACCTACATCCGACTGCTTCCCGTGATGAAGAAAACCGCATCACAGACGTTCGGAAGAACGGTGTCGATGGGGATGTACACTCTGAGGGAGCATCTATCCCTGTCCCTCCTCCTCATCCCTCTCACTCCTCTCCTTTTCTCAGAAATTCTCCTATATTGAAGTGGGGTGTAACTTTTGACGGACACACCTGAGTCTTAGAATTTATTACTAAAATTAAAGAATTAGCTGCCTCCTGCTCTGCCCAAGACCATGAACTGCTCTCAAACTTCTCACATCTGCTTACTGGTGATGCATTGGTGTGGTTCCGCGGTTACAGGGACAATATAACTTCTATGTCTCAACTTTTTGATTATCTAAAAGAGGAATTTATACCTGTTGATTATGACAGACGACTTCTACTGCAAATAAAAGGCAGATTGCAAGATAAATCTGAAGACATAAAAATTTATATCAATCTCATGCTTTATGAGATGTCTAAACTATCTAAACCACTCTCTGAAACTGAGAAGTTGGATATATTATTATCAAATATGAACACTTTTTATATTGCAAAATTAGCTCTCCATGATTTCTCTTCGACTGCGGAACTCAAATCAGTGTGCTCCAGGCTAGACATAGCAAAGTACAAATGTGAGAATAGAGGTGCCTTAAATTCTGGCAATACTGCTATTGTTCCCGGTTTCACAGTGAAATCTAATCTTACTAAATCGGTAAATCAACCGTTTATTAAACAAAAACCTTTATCGGGAAATGTTGCTACCATCTCCCATAATGCTTATAATTCCGCCATGCTACAAAAAGATAGTGTCACTTGTTTAAAGTGTAGTGGCAAACATCACTATTCAAAGTGTAATGTATACAATACACCTATATGTTTTAAATGTAAAAAACCTAATGTGCTTACTCGCGACTGTACTTGTTCAAAAAACTGAATAAGCGGTCAGTAGCATGTTCTCTCTCTCTTAAACCTGAACCTTCAAAACTAACTAAACATACTACTGACCGGGAATGGCAGGAATATCTAACTTTCTTAAAAAACTTTTTCTCCTCTCAGAAGATAGCTCCACTTTTTGAGTCAAACTTGCCTGACAACCGTGCGTTTATCAAAGTCAACATTTTGGGAACAGAGTGCTTGGCCTTGGCCGATTCTGGTGCATCAACTTCTATACTCAGCAATGATGCGCTAGGAACGCTTAGGGAATTAGGTTTACAGACTCATCTTCAGCCATCTTCTAAAACTCTTAAAGTTGGCAATAACGCTAAACTTAATATTTTGGGATCCATTACGATACCTATTACTTATAAGTCCAATCTAAGACTAATTACTCTCAATGTATGCACAGATATCAACAGTCCTCTTATTTTAGGTGTAAATTTTCTTAGGGCATTTAACCTATGTCAGGATATTCTGGAATATACGACCGACTCTCAGTGTACCTCTGCTTTCAACTCTTTAATTGACGCAAACACACACTTACATACTTATGAGGATCTGTCGGTTGTACAAAAATCTCAGATTGATAACATTATCACTGATTTTAAAAATATTTCTGCCGATTCTAACAACTTAGGTCTCACTGATCTTGAAGAACATGTCATTGACACTGGTGATCATCCCCCAGTGAAACAAAAATACTACCCTATACCAGTTCACTATAAACAGCGGGTCGAGGCTGAAATTAATGATATGTTAAGAATGGGTATTATTGAAAAGAGTAATTCACCTTGGAATTCCGCTCTCTTAGTAGTTCCCAAACCTAACGGAGACTTAAGGATCTGCCTAGACAGTAGAAAACTGAATAGTGTCACCAAAATAGATTCATATCCTATGCCGCGTATCCAAGACATACTTGATTCTCTTAATAATGCTAAATTTCTAAGCTCTATTGACCTGAAAAGCTCATTTTTTCAAATTAATTTACACCCAGACTCGCGGGAGAAGACTAGTTTCTCCATTCCTGGGGTTGGGGCTTTCCAATTTTGCCGCATGCCTTTCGGACTTGTCAATGCATCTGCTAGAATGATGAGACTTATGGATAAAGTCTTTGGACCAGAGTTTGCTGGCCGTCTGTTTACCTACGTGGATGACGTAATACTGGTCAGTAATTCATATGACGAACACGTCGAGTTATTGAAGCGTGTCTATCAACGTTTAAAAGAAGTAGGTCTCACCATCAATTTTGACAAATCAGTTTTCTGCAGATCTTCCCTTAAGTTTCTAGGGTTCATCGTCGACCGACACGGACTACGCACTGACAGTGACAAGGTTAAGGCCATTTTGGAATACCCTGTCCCTACTAACCAAAAAGAAGTCAGACGTTTTCTAGGCATGGCGTCATGGTATAGGCGTTTTATCCAAAACTTTTCTTTAGTAACTGCTCCTATAAACAACCTAATTAAAAAACAGCCCAAGGGCAAAGCTTTTAGTTTTCCGCAGGAAGCTCTCCTTGCCTTTAACGAGATTAAGCAACGTTTGGTATCTGCACCCATTCTTTCTATACCTAAATTTGATAAGCCTTTTATCATCTCTACCGATGCCTCTGATTTAGGTCTCGGTTGTGTCCTCTCTCAAAAGGACGACGAGGGTAAAGAACATCCTGTCGCCTTCGCTAGCCGTTCTCTTACTAAACCAGAAAGAAACCATGCTACTACTGAAAAGGAACTAAATGCTTTAATCTTTGCTCTAGAAAAATTTAGGGGTTATATTGAAGGCTCTCCCTTCCCCACTACGATTTATACAGATCATAGTAGTCTGAAATGGCTTGTCAGTCTTAAATCTCCCACAGGAAGATTGGCGAGATGGGCAGTCCGGCTTTCTCAATTTAATCTTAAAATTGAGTATCGTAGGGGCTCTGATAATGCCTTGGCCGACGCTCTTTCTCGTTCATTTCCCGTAAATGTCACTTCTGATGACGATCCATCTCAAAACTCCCCTTCTTCTTCTACTACCAAAGACTCTTGGTACCTCAAGAAAGTACAAGACGTCAAATCTTCTCCCCACAAGTTCTCTGATTGGAAACTAATTTCTGATCGTCTCTATAAAAGGATGAAAAATTCCAACCCGCTCTCTGCTGACTGTGAGTGGAAACTCGTGGTTCCTTTCGAATCGCGGCATGACGTCATAGCTAAATGTCATGACCACCCGAGTGCAGCCCATTTAGGCATCTTTAAGACTTTGAAACGTCTTACTCAATCTTATTATTGGCCATCTCTACATAGAGATGTCAAGAAATACATCAAAAATTGACAAGTTTGCTTGGCGTATAAGAGCACGAATGAAGGTCCCCCAGGCATCATGAAAAATCCCAAACAGGTCCAACGTCCCTTCCAAATGATATCTACAGACATAATGGGTCCTTTACCTCGATCTTATCAGGGCTACAAATTCATTCTAGTAGTTACTGACGTTTTCACTAAGTATACATGCATATTTCCTATGAGGAACTCACTTGCCAAGACAGTAGTTTCCATTATTGAAAACAATATATTTATGAAATATGGGATTCCTCAAACAATTGTCATGGACAACGGTCCCCAGTATATCTCTAATGCCATGAAGGATTTAGTTGCGAAGTATAAAGTTCCTAATTCTTTTTATAACTGTAGGTTCCTGCCACAAAACAACCCTTCTGAAAGGACTAATCGTGTCATTGTCACTGCCATATCTTCCTATGTAGGTACAGACCACAGAAAATGGGCTGAAGAATTACCAAAAATTGAGTTTGCAATCAACACAACCGTTAGTGAATCCACTGGTTTTAGCCCATACTTTCTAAATCATGGCCGCGAAGCTGTACTCTCTGGTGACTGGTACCCTAACTCTCCACTTAAAGAAGAAGATATTTTGTTTACCGACAGGACTTCATACTCATCTACTCTACCTCATCTTAAAGACATTTTTATTAAAGTAAACTTGAACATGTCCAAAGCCTACTCCAAATATAAAATTCATTACAACAAAAATAGGCGTGATATTGAATATCAGGAGGGCCAGACTGTATGGAAGAAAGAATATCCACTTTCTGATGCTAGTAAATTTTTCACTGCAAAACTTGCTCCTAAATTCACTAAATGTATTGTGAAAAAGAAGATCTCTCCTCTTACATACATTCTGAAGGACTTTCACACATCCAAGGATTTAGGCACTTGGCACATTAAGGACATTTTAAAATCTGTACCTATATAACTACACCTATATTTTGCTCATTTCATTTTATTTATGTATGTGATTATCTATATGTATTTTTCTCTTTTCTCTCTTGCTCTGCATCTAGGTACTATCTCCTACTTACCTTATCCGTATGGTTGCCGGAGAAAGAATAGTACCATCGCTCTCCCCTTGCGCGTCGTAAGAGCCGACCAAAAGTCCCATTTTCCCATCCTATATTTTCCTTCATCATGACACCCATTCCCTTACCTTATCCGTATGGTTGCCGGAGAAAGAATAGTACCATCGCTCTCCCCTTGCGCGTCGTAAGAGCCGACCAAAAGTCCCATTTTCCCATCCCATATTTTCCTTTATCACGACACCCATTCCCTTACCGTATCCGTATGGTTGCCGGAGAAAGAATAGTACCATCGCTCTCCCCTTGCGCGTCGTAAGAGCCGACCAAAAGTCCCATTTTCCCATCCCATATTTTCCTTCATCACGACACCCATTCCCTTACCTTATCCGTATGGTTGCCGGAGAAAGAATAGTACCATCGCTCTCCCCTTGCGCGTCGTAAGAGCCGACCAAAAGTCCCATTTTCCCATCCCAAATTTTCCCTCATCTTCATACCCATTCCCAAACCCTATTATATATTCTTTTATGTACTCTATTTTTTTTGTATGGTTTTTATTATATATATATTAATTTATAGTATCTAGTTTATTCTATGGGACGGCTGGTAATCCCATAAATGAAAAATCAAAAGCCTTACTACTCAGAGCGGATTGTAACTCTGTATAAATATGCCTTAACGACAACAGATTATTCTTATCACACTAGTATATTATACTCATCTATATATCAGAGCGGCTGCGACTCTTAAAATAGGCCATCGGCACTCCATTTATTTATGTATATCCATATTTATCTAGTATACGCACACCTTAAATTTTCGGCAAGGGCGCATGGTATATAGGCCAGAAGTAAGACCCACCGTCGATATCAATTATCTGTATTGTTTATGTATTCCGTTTATTTATATAACTTATTTGTTTACAGCTAGCATGTAGTATACGTATATTGATTATTTTTTGTTGTTTTTGCTTTTGTTTCCTTTTGCCCTTTCCTTTCCTTACTTGATACCCAACCTACAACTTTCTTTATTTTCCCACTCTACTATACCGTGCTATCCATTCCTTCTTTCTCTACACAACCTTTTCTTTCTCTACACAACTTTCCTTTCTCTACAATTTTTTCTCCTCTTGCTCTATTCTTGTTTTATCCATTCCCTTCATGCTTCCTCACGCTTTCGCTTTCTTTTCTTTACTGTGTGGGGATAGTGACCTGTCCTTCACTCACCTCATCCCAGTTCCTTTCTTTATTTTTTTTCTTTTTTTTTTCTCAACTAATGAGGTATTGTAACATATCATTTTTTTAATATGTTACATTCATAATAAACTATGATAGTACTAACCTTCATTCCTGTTTTTTATCCAATATTTTGTACCTTTACACAACACAGTTTTTATACATCCCTTATCGCAAAGTACATACATTCTCATTAACTCAATTCCAAACAATAATTGCTAATTTTTACATCTTAGGTACACTTATATTTGTCAACAAACATCTATCACGTCTGACGTTTGACATTTAATTTTATCAGAGTAAACATCATAATTTTTGAACACTGGCTCAATCTTGTGAGGAACAGCAGAACTATTTCCACGAGCAATTATCCAGAGATATAAGTCTTCTCATTCTTGCATGGATGTCCAGCTATTTCCATCTCTTTTTCTTATAAAGACACCTTGCGTTGAGAGTCCACACTTCATCAAACTTTAGCGCCATCTGGTGTCAAATAGTGGCAAAGTATGTCGCACATATATTGTCATCTCTCTCACACCTAAATGCATAGCCATCCTGTCATCTCGTTCATGCAACAGCACCGAAACTGACATCTGGCGTAGAGTAGCTCTCTTGCTTTAATAATTGAACTTCTACATATTGAGTCCAGATTATCTATGGTACCTAAAAACTTTTATCAATAACATTATGAATATCTAATTTACAATGAAAGTAATTAGTTATTCATATTCTACAAATCTTCCTTTATTTGATTTTATATAATTCTTCATTTATCTTTAGCTAATTTTCTTAACCATAGACTATATTCGGATCATTCTAGAAATGTACAAGTGAGCATTGTCTATGCTACTTACCTTGGAAAATTCGAGATTGATGGTAAAGCAATATGAATTAAAAACAAGATTCTAGAAAAGTCGTGGCAGAACATATAAATAGGGCCCGTCTCGCCCCAGTGGTTTTTTCTCTCGATAACCGCTACTTAACTGACTGTGAGAAAGACTGTGAAGCAAAGTCACTGTGAACTGTTATTGCATAGACATTTTTTTACCTACGTAGTTTATTCCTGATAAACCTAACTGTCCTAAGCTGCATCATTGTGTGAACACTGCAATTTTCTTGATTCGTCCTCGATCTTCAGCGTCCGGGTAAGTCGATCTGCTAAATGGCAAACAAATTACCAACATCTCTTTATGTCACTGCTTTGGCATAACGCTGTGTTTTCTTCTTCCTCGACAGTTCTTATTATTGACTGGACTACCTGTCCGGAGCGAGCACCTGCGAAGCTGATATCATACCGGCGAGCCCTCGTTCGCTGACCTTAGGCCTTGAGAGACCGGCGTTCGCAACCCCTCCTCGGAATATTAATCTCAGGTGTAATCGTTTTATATCTTTATCTCTTAACTACATCTCTCCATACTCTCTTCGTTTATGAGCTGTTCATAAACGTGGCGCCCATTAATTGTCTCTAATCTTCTCCTCTCTTATAAGTTTAACTTAACTACATACATATAAGTATTACCTACCTGCCTTTCAATTTTGTAACACTCCCAACTTTATTTAAACTACACTTGTGAACTTATAAAATGTTTAATATTGAATAACAACCATATTTTAATTTGTGTTTGTATTTGTACTAGCGGCCGCCCGCGGTTTCACCCGCGTGGTTCCCGTTCCCGTGGGAATATCGGGATAAAAAGTACATATAAACCTTCCTCTTGAATCACTCTATCTATTAAAAAAAACCGCATCAAAATCCGTTGCGTAGTTTCAAAGATTTAAGCATACAAAGGGACATAGGGACAGAGAAAGCGACTTTGTTTTATACTATGTAGTGATATCCAGTCTGACACGTTGTAAACCTATTTTAAGGATAGCCATAGCCTAGGTCTCCTATTCATATGAATTTCTTTTGAAACCTTATTTGCTTAGTTTAAACTTCATTACCTGTTTATGTAATTTCCAACTCAGTGAGAATATTGTAATTTAAGTCCCTCTGACAGTGCAACAAGTGAGCTGCAAAGTAGAATATTTATCCCCACGCCCTGTATTTCTTGTAAGGACCTAATTTTACATGTTATAAAAATAAAACTTCACATTTCATTATATTTCCATTTCTTTTATTTTACATCAAAACCTATAGTTAAAAATACAAGTTACAGTACAAAGAAAGTTGTTATATTTAAATTTAAAACTTACAGCTTATCTGCATATTTGACATTATCGCAAGGGTTGTCCAATTGCAATTTTGGTTCCAGAGTAACCTAACCAGGGCGCCAAGCCTGCTAACGTTAAGTCATAATCGTGTCTCAATCGTGTTTCAATTGTAGTTCAATTGTAGTGCTTTTTTACACACTAGTTACAAGAAATGTGTACTTTTTTCACCATACTACTGATGGTCACACCACACACTACATTTACATCACATCATATTGTCATAATTCTTGTAACTAGTGTGTAAAAAAGCACTACAATTGAACTACAATTGACACACGATTGAGACACGATTATGACTTAACGTTAGCAGGCTTGGCCCCCAGGGACCGTACTCTAAAACGCCTCTCCGAAACATCGGTTAACCCCACCCCTGTCACTCGATTCTGTCATAACTGGAGGAGTGAGAGAGACGGGTATAACGAAGTTTCGGATTTTGCGTTTCAGAGTAGGCCCTCAGAACAAGACACACACAGAATACCTACCTACTATTTATCCCAATATGCTTACTACGGGAACAGGCACCACTCGGGTAAAACCAAATTCTATTGCAGTGCTTCTTATAATTTTTAAAATGTTTTTAAAGGCTTAACTAGTTCATTTGATAGATTCGGCTACATTTAAATCATCATATAACACAGACGTGAAAAACAAAATGAAATGAAAGCACGTGTATTTGATCTAAATAGAAATGTTTGGCATTTCGAAATATGATTGAGCTCTACCTACGCTCGAGCCAGAAATATGCCATTGATTTGATACATCATTCAGTATGCACGCGCACACTGTAGACTAGACGCTAAGAAAAAAAAGGATTTTTAAACAAGAAGAAAAGAAAGAAAAAAAGAATTTAATTTGCATAATAGGTATTATGCAAATTAAAAGAACATCTTCAACAAAATTATCCTACTTGTTCTACTATAAAACGTTGTTCAATCAATAGAACAAAAAATATGATATTTTTTTTCCTATAATGTTCTATTAGTAGAATAAGCGGTAGAACGGATGGTAAAAAACCTTCAATCCCTGCTGTACCTCCAAGGCTCCGGGTTATTTTTTGTAATTCACGATGTTCAGTATGAAGAATTGATAGAATAGAATAGAATAGAATAGTCTTTTATTTGCAGGCAAACACGGTACAGTAAAAGCTGTTACAAAATGTCATGCAGATCACGTGTTGTTGTTGTGTACAATAAGAGCCGAGTAAATAATCTTTCCTCAACTTTTTCTTCACAATTTTAATTTTCACAGGTCGTAAGTGTGCGCATCTTTCATTCGCCAAATCAAACTCTTATACTTCTGCTTGGAATGCTATAAGCTAAGGGTTATATTTAGTAATCCGACATGAATTTAAACAAGTGCACCGCTGCCATTTCGAAAGGTTTTAATTACACCGTTACAAAGTGAAATTACGTGATGGAAAAAAGATTTAATGAAATAATAAAACAAAAATTGCGTTATTTTATTTTAATGCATTTTGTGAATTGTAATTGAAACAGTAAAATAAGTACCCTATTTGTAGTACCTAGATGGTTAAAATGATTTATGATGTGATGTGATGTGTGTGATGATTCATAAAATAACAGAGGGTTTAAAACAGTCATTAATCTGTCATATGGTAATGATGTAGATATTTCAAGTCATGAGAATTTTCAGTGTCCCTAAGATGGACAGATATAGCTTGTAGCATCTTCTCTTTCGTACTGTTAAAATCAGGGCTTTCACCCAAGGTAATGGCCACGTTGTAAAATTGTCGAGCAATCTTGTCATCAGGGTGATCTTCTATAAAATATCTAAAAACAAAAAAGTTTTTTACTAAAAAATCATTTTATGACAAGGTTTCTTGCTGACTATTCGATGTCATCCAAACCAAACCTGCATGTAAAACTAGCCTTCTGCCCGCAGCCTCGCCCGCGTGTAGGTACTACACGACGCGCGCGCGACGTTAAGGTCACAGCACGTAAACGTATCAACTTGAGCGGTTCAGTATTCTTTGTATGAAACTCCCTACTGCAAGGCACACTAATCGGAATCGTAACGTAATCGCCTCGCCTCGGGACCAGCGAGCGGTAAGCGCGGCGTCTCGCCTAGCCGTAGCCGAGTCGACGTACCGACGACGCTGATCTGTCTGATTTTAACTGTCAACGTTTACGAAAACTATCGGATGAACTGCTCATGTCGGTAAAGCAGTCAAAGGACATGAAAGAGATAGAGCGATAATTTTCGATAACGAATACAGTTCGCCAAACTCATACTAGGGGTACCGGTTTGGTTACGTCATAGTTGATATAATCTGCTGTGACCTTCCCGCGGGAACGAGATATTTTTCCGGGATAAAAAGTACTAGCCTATACCACTCTCCCTTCCAGCCCCGAACTATCCCATTACCTAAAATCACATTGATCCGTTGCTCCGTTTTGACGTGAAAGACGGACAAACAAACAAACATACTTTCACATTAATAATATTAGTTTGGATTTTAGCTTAATCGGTTGTGATTGACTGGTTCAGAATTGAGTTCCAAGATTTGTCCCAATCTAACAAAAAGGTCAAGTAAAAATTTATTGCAATGAGTCACACCAACACATCAAAATATGACTATAAAAAATACTGCATTTAATGCGCGAACTCGTGCAAGTACTAATAGTTTTTGTTTCATCGAAATCTGGCCAGGATTTCCAAAGATACAGCGTTGTAAAGTTTCACCAGCTTTTGAAAATTTGCTTTCCTTGCGCGCTATTGCGATGACGTCATGTCGCACTGACATCTCCGTTTGCGGCTGTTGCGGGTGATTTCCGTCTAACTGTATCTACATAGAATCCGTCTGTGCGCAATGTTCGCGCAACTCGTGCGTTTTTGACGCTAGTTACAGTACATTTTCTTCGTTCTAAGGTTATGGTAAATGATTAGTATTCAATTTCGACCGCGCGCAGGTGCACTCTAAAACTGTCACCTACTGTCGATACCGAAAGACATTTATCCCACAAACTTATCTGACCCAGTGGTAGAGGCGCCACTAGCAGTATAAAATTATCGAAATGGCTGTCAGTTTTTAGGGTGCATATTTAACTACCAAGTCAGTTAAGGTTGTAAGTACATTTTGTTTTGACGGTTGATATATGTATTGACAGAATCCCGCCCGCCATTACGAAAGTTGATTTAATTTATTATTCACGAAAATAAAACATTATTTGAAGGTGTTTTTTCACATGGGCTCAATACAAAATAACTTAAACATTTCATTGATCGACTATAAGAAAAATAAATAAATTTATTACGAAACCGTGAGAGCGCAACTATATAGCCAAAGGATTCTATGTAGGTATATTGAAGTGCGACGTGACGTCACACGTTAATGCCATTGGTTCACCCAAATTTTCCTCGGAGGCCGTACTTTAACGTTTAATATCTCAGTCATTTTTGAAGATAGGAAAAAAATAAAAACAGATTCTTTTTTCTCAAGTTACATATTTTTTAGATATGCTGATAACAAAAATCATTGGTGTGACTCATTACAATGCAATTTTTACTATTGAAAATGAAGTCCCCTAAGTATTAGAAAAAAATGACACGTCTCGCAACTAGCTCCATTCAATTCAAACTAGAACCTTTTTCTCGATCGATTGGGTTTGTGTACCATCGGAGCTAGTGTGAGACGGGACGATTTTGTCTGATTCTTGATTTTCAATAGGTCAAGTAGATAAAAATAAATCAAAAAGGATCAAAAATTATTAAATTAAAAGACCAAATTAATTAGATCATTAATTTCTGCCTACATAAACCTGCTGTCAAATCACTGTACATAACAGACTTTTGCTTGTCGAAGATAAAAATGATAATTAGGGTCAGGTTTACCTCCCGCGTGATACCAGTTCCCGTGGGAATATCGGGATTTATAGCCTTATAAGAAAATTATAGGCTTACCCTATGTCACTCAGGAATAATAAAGCTTCTCCCATCACATCCCAATCTTTCGTCTTTTATTATTTTAATATTAGCATATACTAGCTTATAACACTCACCTCAAGCTCTGTTTAATGTACTCAAAATGCTCAAGATAACAGTAACACAAGTTATTGTCTTTTGGAGATATTATCTGGGCACCAACATCCGTATCAGTTTCTCCTGATATTTGAGAAATATCCGATTGTGTCTGATCCATATAAGAAATAGGTTTCTGCTCAAACTTCCTCAAATACAGTTTCCTGATGAGTGTCGAAGTTATCACTGGCATCTTTAGCCAATATTTGTAAGTCTCCTTACTGTGTTCTGATTTAATATTATCAATTTCTCTATTCACTACAGTCAGGATGGATTCTACATCGTGCGTCGATGCGAGCTCAACGATCTTCTCACACAGCTTTTGGATGAACCATGATCCGTCTTTGTCACTAGAAGCAGATTTAGGAATGAAACACACAAACAACATATAACTTGTACTAACAAACGAATATGGAACTATTTACAAGATAAATGAGACAAAACGTCTATCTAGCCAGTCATGCGAATAGGTATATTCAGAATTGTAGACATACCTAACACACTGATACAGACACATAATACTTTACCCTCAATAAAGAATAGAAAATAAACCTTACACTAACTACTAGCATTGTATGGAAGAGTGATCACAAACACAAGAACCACGTTAAAGGGGGGTAGCCGTGAGTTTGAAAGTTGATAGTTCAATTATCATTATATCTGTCGCAGGGATTTTGTCAAAGTCGTGATATTATAATTCCACTAGTGAAATTACAATTTCACGTGATATTATGAATAGACAGTACGAGACAGTATGCACACGGCTGCCAGCCTCGGAAGTCCTGTAGAACACGTGATAGGTTAGAAATTTAAGGTCACAGCACATACATCAACTCGGAAAGGGATCGTAAACGTATCAACTCGAGCGGTTCAGTATTCTTTGTATGAAACCCCCTACTGCAAAGCACACTAATCGGATTCGTAACGTAATCGCCTCGCCTCGGGACCAGCTCACGAACCGCTTTGCGGGTCGCTCAACTTGCTATCCCCGCGCTTACCGCTGGTAAATTAAGTTACCTACCTATTTGGTGATTTTCCGCTATACGTGCTATGTATGATGAGCCGATCAGACTCAACTGGCAAAGTGTAAGGTTGTTTCTCTTCATCAATGTCCTTCTGAATAGGACCTCCCATTTGAAGTTGTAAATTTCGAAACTTCAGTGTTTGCCAATCTTCTTCAATGCCTTGGGAAGCCTGGAATTTGAAAAGAATCATCATTATTCATTTCTTTGCCTTTGCCTTATCCAAACCTTATAAAAATATAAAAAAACCTTATATTTTAATATTTAAAAAAGAGTGAAAATAAATTTTAAATGAGACGTTTTTACCTGAACTATAAATATTTTGGGTTTAGTGATTAAAGTTGGTCTTATGTGAACTTTAAAATGTTTTATAAGCTCTAATTCGCTGTACTCTTCGTCTTTGGCCCAAATGAGGCCATCCTTGGAGCCAATGGTCAAAATGGCCACCGCTATACACCCATGGTCGGTGAAGTTTTGTTTACTGACTGAAAATACCAACAAAAAAATTGATTAAGACACCATTCAAATAAATGCTAGTAACTTCCCTTCATGAAGGATAGATCAAGCACATTTATACACTACAATTTAAATTGATAGTGTCCATCAATACGATCAAGTTTTACTTTACAGTCCATACATTTCAGTCGAGTCGATGTCGAAGTACAAGACAAGTACTTTTGTTTGAACCTGCTGATTTTTTCTCGCGATTTCGTGGTTGGCCCCATAGTTATTCTGTGCCCATAGTATTTTTTTTCGTATTAATGGACACTATCATCCTCAAATCTTTGTACTAATTAAAAGGAGACTGGCGAACTTCTATGTGTTTTCAGACCTCTATTTATAGGTCTCGTTCATGGAAAAAATCGAATGGTACTTAAAGAACTATGCTAGACTAACAAAAAAGTTAATTGTTTATATGCTTTTAAAGTTGGGACAACAGAGATATGGTCAATAACCTAAAAAATAGAGGTTAGGGTAACAATCATTTATACATTTTATTTAAAAACAACGCAAATAATGATTTACTAATAAATAATGAATGATAAAATAGATGAATGGGTAGGTAATAACAAAGACAAATAACGAAAGGAATCATTATTTTAATAAAGACATAGGTAAGTATCGCACCGCTGCCGCTGCTGGCGCCATCTGCGCTAAGCTTTGCGTGCGGATCTTCATTAGTTTTTAATTTATGTTATGTACCTTCTTTGATGTAGGTATCTAATAATATGTAAATAATAAATGACCTAGTTTTACATGTTTACTGCGTCAAATAAAACGGATTTATGAAGTGTTTCAATGTTATTTTGCCCTTTTCAGTCAATTATTTGCGATTTGAAAATTATTTATCTTTTTATTCCATTCTTTAATAAATCAGGCGTTTGTAAAAGTTAATTGTAGGAGTTTAAATTAATTTAATTTTCATGTTTCTGAAAGTGTACGACTTCGTAAAATATTAGGGCGATTCTCGCCGGTCTTGTAACACCTACCTATGCTTTCTAATCGCTTAGCCTAAATAATAATAGATGACCTAAATATACTAACAAACCATTCTAGTATTTACTCTAAGCTAATACTGAACCTCTGTCAAGAATTCTATTAGTTACTAAAATACCTAGCTAGCTTGAACGCTGTAATACCTAACTGTTGTCCGATTAATATATAGATAACTACTATGGATGCTCTGAATCAAATCTGAAGTGGCCTGTGATGTCGTAATGGAGAACCCTGGTTGTAAAGCGTAGACCCATGATCTTTTAAATGAAGCGACAGAGACTAACCTTACTACTAACTAACTCATACTTTGAACTGCCTATATGCCTACATCAACTTAACAGCTGTTCATATTACATGGCCGTTGCTTCTAATTTTCTAACCTCATTTATAGCGACAAAGACACTCAAAATAAGTTAATACTCTTGTATAAATCTAACATTAGTTTACCCCTACATTGCTTGGACATTTAACAGTTAGGTCCTAACCGATTCCTAGGTCTAATATACTTTGAAAACCTGGTGAGTTATTTTGCTGAGTCCACCATGCTAATTTTCTGGTTACTGACCCAAGGTTAACTGTCTATTAAAACTGGTGGAATTTAATAATTTAGGTTACAATGGAACTGAAACTAGTAACAGCATCCGGATTTGCTTGCAAGGTCTAAGGTGAAATTGGCATGTGTGGTTTGAAATGTAATTTGATATTCCTATATGAAGATGGAGACACAATTACTATAATAATACCTATTAGCTTAAGCATATGGTTTTGCTTGCAAAGTCAGAGATGGAAATTGGTATAATCATTAGGGTGAAGAGAGTCTATTGATCTTAATCACCATCTTGGCCTAATACAAATGCTCCAGCAATATTATTTAACCGGTAAAGTCAGGGCACCTCCGCCGCCCATAACAGTGGAACTCGTCACCAGACTTGGACATCCCTCCTCCGGCGCTGCTTTATTACATTTTCATATAAAAACAAACTTCAACATATAAAGTCAAGCTGTCATGTTCGTCAATTCTTTATATATATATATATATAAGAGGACCAAGCTAAATGCTTCAAAGCGACTTGTTAGTCTACATGAAGAGATCTTTCTCCTTCATGGCAGCAGCAGTTAAAGTTAACGTTAATTGATATATCCTTTTCCTTTTGTTGAATAATCCTTATTGGGATAAATCCAACAGGTTGAGTGCTTAAATTAGGAGCACTAACAAGTCTCAATTCTAATTCATAGTAAGTACATATAAATATAGACTCTCCTAACCTTTTCTATGACCAAGTTTCCCCGTAGAACTAAATTCCCTAGTTATGTCTATGTGTCTGACTCGGATCTTATTGAACTTTTGCAACTTGTTGGTTAAAATTTGTCTCTAAAGAATCTCGCTCATGGTAATATATCCTTAATCTCACCATTGGACTGGTCTTGGAAATAACTTAAGAATCCAACCAAATTGGACAGAAGCTTTCGCCTCACCCCGATAGCTTTACATAATTTATGGCTAAAATAGAATCATGTTCCAACTCAATAGGTTAGTATCTGGAAAACCTTGAATCCACATCAGCTTCCATAAGACACTGGTCAACGTTACACCGAGTTCCTTCGAGTTTAAACATCTTCTCTCGCCACCGAACAAAATCCTCTTCATACATTAATTTAGTAGTAGTCTGATCCAGAGAACTCTTCCGCAACCAGCTCAATTTATAGATTATTATAGGTGCCTTTTGCATCATAGGAATATATTACCTTTTGTCAAGCCAAATATATAGGTAAATTTAGATTCTCCACTTATGTTTGATAGATTATTTCAACCTTCATATCTTTGCAATGCGTGAACCTATAAAGATTACTCTAATCAAGTTCTTTGGACTGTTCCACTAGCACTGTTACTTCACAAATCATTTCCCAAATACTGAAAGCACTAGTTTACCTAATCTCTCTTCTTAAGATGTAACATTATTTTGTTTTATAAAAGACAGCCATTTTGCTGGAAACTGTCAATCGGACTTTTCCTCACTATCTATAATCATTCTGTCAAATTGCCCGGGTTTGTTCGTCTATCACAAGAATCTATGGCTAGGGATGTCAACAAAATTCGGATTTGATCGTAGATATATTTGTGATAACACATAATGCTACTTATAGACCTAACAGCGACCCTACTCTTTCTACCTACTCTGTATACCAGACTCCCCTCGTAGCCTTGCCCCAGCAGACCTCCCCCTTTCTGCCAGAACAAAAGTCTTCGAGTTACCTAGCTCGTGATTCTAAGTAGGTACTTACCTGCCTAATTTCCGACTAAATGCGACTTTCCTAACAAACACAAACCTGGCGCCTGTATCGCCAGTTCTGACGCCCCAATTCTGTCAAGTTTGGGTGAGTGGGCCCCCTAAAATCCTATCGCTC
The DNA here is from genome assembly GCA_949710035.1 of Crambus lathoniellus. Classification (NCBI taxonomy): domain Eukaryota; kingdom Metazoa; phylum Arthropoda; class Insecta; order Lepidoptera; family Crambidae; genus Crambus; species Crambus lathoniellus. Next base: position 15,225,496 of record OX453313.1, on the reverse strand, counting down.
ATGCCGTGGTCCATCTGCTTGGGAAGGGAACAGATAGACACCCTACAGGTAGGTATGGTTCAATCAGGCCGCAACTGCCTCCAAATCTGGGGCATACGCCCCGCGCCATCAGACGTGTTAACTGAAAAACTGTCAGTGAAAACAGCCCGCCTGATCAAACCATGTGGAAATTACTAAGCGTTATCCAATGAACACTCATCTGACACTCCACAATGCCAGACTTTCTTTACCTAGCGACCTCCCGTGAGCCTTGCCTGGAGCCCGGAGACATAAACATGTACTCCTGAAGAAACAAACTCTATGCTTCCAACCCTCTCTGACTCAAATTAAGCCCATTTTCTAGGATTTTACTTGGGAATAATTTACTTTAATTGAAATGCTTTCTGTAAACAAACTAGACCTTTTAATTTCGGATCCAATTTACCAGTCAGAATTCCAAAATTAAAACGTTTAAAAGATCGCGAACCCAATAAACGCCCTATGGTGCAAGGACTCACTGTACACTTGCTTGAAGACTACTTCTCGCTTGATTAAAAATGGAAACTTCTTCAAAAAGTGTTTCGTCTTCCATACGTGTTGCCTCGAAGTCGATCCCGGAGAAATAAGAGCGAGCGTCGCGTCGTTTTTGCTTATATAGGCCTACTCATACCGCGCCAAAAGTTAGCGTCCTTTTTTCTTTTTTTTTCTTTTACATCCTAGAAATTCTCCCCACTCTCAGGGAAATTTTACCCCTATGTTTAATGGAAACTTTTCAGTATATTTCTAATCCGTCTCTTAAATGTCTCATGTCTAATTATTTAACTTTGAAATACTAATTTGACTAAGGTTTATTAGTTTTAATGTCTTAATTGTACATTCTAGAATAATTATTATTCATTTTTCCAAATTTTATTTCCTATAAATATTTCTTTTTCCCCTTTACAACAATTAAAGTATTTTACTTTTAATCTTGTGTGAATACCATACATCAATAATTACCCCCTCTCTCTGTTTTATAAATAAGGTATTTATTTCTCACAACATGGCAACCCAACTATTCCTGCATCCCTATTCACCCCCCACAAAACTGATAGGCCATCTAGCGTCTAACGCCAAACCATTTCAAACATCCTGAACGTCCCGCTTGGCTTTCGTTCAGAAACCTTTGATAGTCTATCTAATATTAAGTTATAGAATTTACTAAACTATTCAAAATATTACCTTCTCACATAATATAAACACATTATTTTGTATGATCCCTTTTTTTATTATTTACGAATGAAAACTATTATCAAAATAGTAATTTTTCGAACATAATTTCCGAACGTATCACCCCTAGCCAATATACATTCCTTATATTTGAAACTTTGAATCTTATCTAAGATAGAAACCAATATTCTGTACTTTTGATTATTTAACCCATATTTTTATTTAAGTTATACATAATGTTAATTTAACATTCTGTGAGTAAAAACTTCTCGCTATATTTATGTGATGTCATTTGACTTGTCTTAGTTCTCAACTCTGCCGCTAGTTGTCGCTGCACTTGGACAGGATTATTCCATTTTGACATGACATTTGTTTACAACAAGATTTATAATTTTACTAACTAATAACAGTTCGTGTCGATTATTTCGTGAACCAATATCGAAATACAAGTATTGTCCACACTCCCGTGAAGCAAATTCGATTGACAAAACCCTCAACAAAGTGCATCTTCTTATATGAAATAATTTGTCACAGAGTCCAACTGTTGTGAAACATCATTGTTTCAATCCCTGAATCTCAGGTATTTATTAACTATATTTTCTCGCTAATTCAAACAAATTTACTGTATCTAACTTCCTCAGATTAATCATAAAACTTCCAAATTAAATGCAAATGACCACAACTGCTCCGCTACCATTAACCCGTTTCTTTTTCAGTGTTTACCTCAAGCAATCTGAAACCACTAAACAAGCCCCAAGCCTTATAGACGGAATCTCCCTCCCATATACACTGTGTTGACAAAGTATGAAGCAAATTCCCAGCGCAACAACATGGTAAATGGCTAATTTTGTTCAATACAACCCAGTTGACACAACCCAATTTGACTTTGTGATTTATTCCCACACCAGAATCCATTTATACTATTAAAAGTTATTGAGGTAAGTAACATTAATACATTTCGACTCTAAATCCTTAAAAAATATTCGAGATAGTTTAGGTGCGATTCTGAACCGTTACAGCCGACCCCAAAATTCTTCAAAGGTGACAGTACCAAGTATTGGATCCGGAGTAGAATTTTTCTTTCTATCCAAATCTCTAATATTTCTTTTTACACATATATTTATATATATATAGACATGTTTTTTTTTTTTTTTTTTTAATATCTATATATATATATTATTATTATTTTTATATCAATATATATATTTTTTTTTTTTTTTTTTTTATATATATATATATCCCTTTCTCTTATTATTTTCCCAAAATCAAAGAATTGAATCAATTTGGACCAAGAAAAACCACAATGCTCTTTGTCCTACCAAAGGACATTGCGGCCTCCAACCCCTATCGAATCAATTTTTAGTGAGCCCTAGTGATTATGTAATTAAGAGTGTAGAGTGTATTTAGACCAAAATAATATCAAAAGTTATCAAGCGAGCTTTAAGTGATTTTTATTGCTTTATCCAAATTCATCGTATGTATATCCGACACCAGAGACGTACAAAGCATGGTGAAAGGTACGGGTTGTGAATCCGCAGTTTAGAATAAACTCGCCTCGGTGTATAAAGAGTAATCCAACCTTACGATTACATGGCGTTCTAGCGCAGCAATTTATACTCCCAAAGTGCCCCTGCATATCTCTGTACGCCCCCTTCTAAATGAAGCATATACAAAGACCTTTTTGTCAAAAAGCTTACTCAAAACTCTGGAATAGCCTCCGATATCACTTTGGAGAATGTATAGTTGTCGAGTTAAACATGGCCCGTCCTGACCCACGGAAAGTGTAAATTTAGTACAGGCGTTTACACCGGGACAAGATACAAACATAAACACTGTTTGTATATATATATATTTTTTTTTTTTTTTATTTATCCTAACACCAAAGTCCCACTGTACAAAATTCAAGTCTGTTAACACGTGCTCTACGCCTATCCCTATCACGTGCTGTTGTGTGCGGATCTTATCTTTTGGGTTAATAATAATGGTTGTAATCAGGCTTCCCAATTTGTTTACACTCATGGCCTCATATTTTGAATCTTTTTTTTTTTCATATATAAAATAGATATATATATATATATATACACTTACATTTTTTTTTTTCATATATATACAGATTCCACTCTTCTTCACTTTTAACAATTCCGTCCTTCCTCAAACTCACATCCGCGCCACCATGAACATAACCAACGTTTCACCTGATTACTTGTAGTATACTGCCCTAAAAAGCTATTAACATTAATTTGTAAAATTAATACTACCGATCCTCATAATACTGTCACCTCTTCTATTTTCCTTTCCCCTCCCTATAAATATAAGAACTCTTCTTCTGTTTAATTTATTAACAAAACTTTTCGCTCAGATTCGTTCGAAATTAATATATTTTTTTTTTTTTTAGTTAATCGGTTCATTAACAATGCATGAATTGACTCCAACACATGATTAGACTATCTACCATGACCGAATACTATCCCTTTCCTTTGCTAATAATGACCCAAAGCCAAAATTGTACATGTTCGACCAACATTTCCTACCCGTTAGCAAATTTCAATTATCCACCTAAAACATGACAATATTACACCAATTGAATTAAAACTCTGTAACAAAATTTAACAACCCAATCCTAACATTTACCATAATTAAGAACGTAAAACCCCTTTCGTAATAACAATTTCAACCTTGAAACACATCACTACCATCACTGTTGCATCGAACTATAAAACCGACCTAAGTAAATATATAAATACCCCCAATATATATTAATATAGGTATATACCGCAGTACCGACCAACCTATCAACGCTTACCTTTTTTTTCCATCTAACAACTTCCCTAACCTAGACAAACTACTAAAAGTCTATTCCCACTACTCTCTATCCGAATGCTATCAGCGAATTTTGCTAACCTATCAACACTTATCACCTTCTTGCTACCATCTATTAAGTCCATTACGTGTCAGAGCTCAATTCATGTTAGGTACATAAAAATTAAATTATTAATCAACTAACATCCCTATATAACTCTTTTAAATATTAATTGTAAACTTCACATTATTAACATAACTTTAACATTTTAATCCTGATAAGTAATATTAAGTTTTTTATTTTTTTTCAAAAGTTCTACTAAGTGTCTTCCTTAACTATGTCTATAAAAAAACTATAAGACCCCTTATTCCCTCAAATGACATATTTGGTTTTGGCTTATCCTAATTTTGGTTTTAACTCCAATTCACGTTTGGTGTTAACGTCTAATTTAATTTAGGTTTAAGTCAAAGTTTATTCATGGAATTCAACTTTAACCTTTCGACCCCCCACTTTTAAGTAGTACCTGACCTTATGCCCTAATTTTTAAAGTATAGAGCATGAGAATTGACTTCTACTTCAAATTCGCAACCAACCTTTACACTTTAGTACAACCTATATTGGTTCCTTTAAGATTCCTATAACTATAACCTGCCTTTATCCCGTAAAACATATTCTTAACCAATTTAACTAATTGAAAAATACACCATATTTCAAAATTAGTAAATAAGTTTCCCCCATTATAAACCCCGTTATCCATCTCTAACTTTGGTTACTAATAATGAAATTAATTAATAACGTTTATTTCACTTATCCCGCTCATATTCTTCTATGTTACAAAATAAGTAGGTACCTATATCACAAATACCAAACATCGACGGGTATCATCACACTGCCAAGCCCCATAGCAACACTGAACAGTTTGTCTACGACAATCACCTGGGCAGGAATCGAACCCGAGACCTCTACATATAGTGACTTCCAACCCATTCGACCCCAGTGGTCGTTAACCTATCATATGGACGTCCCACTTAATATCATTTTCTATAGCTAATTTAATTCTAAGGTCTTAATACTAACCTAAATAGAATTCCTAGTAATTTTAATTACATTAATTCTAAACCCTACTAAATGATTAACCTGTAACTGTAGTTACACTTTTCCACGACCCCCAATCCAACATACTATAAAATTTAACTGCACTATCTATACTGATATTATAAAAGGACAAAGTTGTTTGCCCACTAGTTCGTTCATCTACGATAACCATGTCCGCAACCCCCCCGCTAGACCGAACCAACAAAACTCTCCTTGACCATAAAGTGACATAAATTACCTCCCAAACCCCACTGGAACTGGCCCCAACACGACACTAGCGGAACCCGTAAAAATCCTCTAGCTATAATCATTTTGTATTGAAAATCATACACATATAAATTACAAAAAAGATTAACTAACTAATAACATTTAATTCGTTACATCGATTCAACTGTCTCATCGTTTGCCTAAACTGGAGTCATCATATATTTGTTTTTTCTTTCCCTATAAATGCAAGTACCAATCTCTACCCTATGGATGATAGTTGAGAATGATGTTCTCTCAATGCAACTCGTAAATTTTTAATTTAATAATTTTATGTATGACTAACATCCTAATAAAATATTCCCCAGTGTCCACACAATGGTACTCTTAGCATAGCGACAATTTCCTTACTTTTTCTACCAGCATCTATCAGTTGTCTCACTGCTTGTCCGAATAAATAAGAATAATAATAATAATAATCCCTAATAACACCCAAACCTCGACCATATGTTATTTCTTTTCAAACATAACGTACCTATAGTCCTATCACAAAGCAATTTATTAAGATTAACCAATGGTTCAACTAAGAATGTATATTTAATTACTAATATAGAACCAAGATTGATAAAAAGAACAACAAACCAATCACGTCGCCTGTATGAAAGTTCTTTTCCTTCTCCATTCACCACCCCCTATTCAACATCATCATGTCAAGTGAACGAGGACCACTGCTGGCATACTATATTCCAATTAAATCCATCTGTTTTTTTCTATATAGAGAATATACAATTAGTCTATGAATATTCCCGGCATACCTGTAACACTAATGCTACCCATAACTAGTTATAAATAGTCAACAGTTGTTCACTACATCACGCCAGCGACCCCAAACTGTCAGACACACTTGGTTCTTACATTATTTACCTATTTAAGCTAATTTGTAATATTTACTACCTACTTTTAGACATTGCAACCTATAAAACTTAACTGGATACCTAAGAGAAGCAATATTAGTTAGGCAAGCAATCTCCTATAATTCTCATTGACATAAGAATAATTACTTGATTTATTTTATAACATTGTTGTATTCCTTCTTAAACCGTCGTTGAATTTTCTAACTCAAATTTCAACGAAAGGTAAAGAATTATTTAACCCTATTTTATTCTTGTTAAGTACCTATTTATTTATAATGTTCCGGACTAACACACCACCCCACCCTAGTCTACACTACTTATCCATCCAAACAACAACTCCTACTTGAAATCAAAACCACTGTAATTATAATAAAATTTCTGCAAGTCTTATAACCAACATCTAAGTTTCTTTTATGTTCCCGGATGAAAATTTTGATTACTTACCTAAACCAAGTAATTTTTCCCTTCTTGTTCCTATATTAGATTGTTTAATAATTATGAAATTATCCTATTATGGTTTTTCCAAACTCACTGAACCATTTTAGATGAAATTCTCTCTACTTGCTGTTCAAATTAGAAACCATTGAATCTAATGTTTCTAATCTAGCCAATCCAAAATCTTCACTAACAAATTCCTTTTGGTTCATATTTCATGAATTCCAATACCTAACTATTAGTAAAAGAAACCATTCTTTTACCCAAATAGCTATTTTTCAAGTTTTAAGAAGTAAGAAGTAATGTTACCTCATTGTCCTAACTTGATACAAAACCCACTAAATATTGGTACCTTACCTTTTAAATATATCCATAACTACATTTAACAAGCTAAGCTAACATTATTTTAGTTTGTAGCAATATAATTTTCTTCCACTAAGTTAGGAGTCTAATCATTACCCACTGACATATCTAATTTTGTTCTTTAAAACTTTATCACCGACCCCAAAATACAAACTAATAGTTCTATCATTCATCGAGACAAGATTTCTCTTTAATTCTGAACTATTTTCAACTTTTAGGTTAACCGAGCGTTTGAAAATTCAAACCGTCCCCTACTAAGTTATCCGTTGACTTATTTAGCATTGCAAATACCGTTCCCTTCAAACAAAATTACCCTCTTTGAGTCTAAACTGTCCACAAACAAGTAGGTACTAATTGTGTCTAATTCTAAAAATTTTCAACAATTTAATTAAAACTAAATCTCTGATTAACTTACCAAAGTGGTTGTTATCCAATCTATAAGTCAGAAAGGATCTTCCCTCTCTTATGTACACCATGAAAAGCCAGACCTCATAACACTTCTTCAGTTTTCATTATCCACTTATTTCCATGAGAAATCACTCTCATCAAGACACATTTTTCAACCAAGCCAAACTCTTTAATTATTTACCCCTTTGAAATACCTTGTACAAACTATAAATTAACTAAAATACTATTTTCTTACTTCAAATTCATAACTCTTACAACGATTTACACTAAAACCTATTTGCATAACTATTTAATGTCCTTTTTTTTTTTTAGGTTATATTTTCACAATAATGATAAACACAACCACAGATCTATCCTTCAGACAGTTTCAGCATTTTCACCAATTTCACAAACTTAGATGACACTCAACCTTTAATAATTCATAAATTTTCTTGATGAAAACAAAAACATTACTAACAACAATTTTTTTTTTTTTTTTTTTTTTTCCATGTTTTTGGCTTGGATGCGAGTTCTTTAAGCCATGTCTGGATTTATATCCTAACAACAATAAAAATAGCGCACCACAGAACAACGTGATCGCCCCCCTCCCCAACTAATATATGTATGTAATATTTCACCTAATGTATGTCATTATCTATCCTAAAATTTTTTTTTTTTTATAACATTTTCAAACACGCCTTTAAACTACAATCTCGGACCGCACATCACATAGTCATTAATTTGCACGATTCTGATACATAACATAACCCATTTTAATTAATTAATAAGAACCACAATTTTTCGTAACCTACCGGTAGCGACATCTATCACGCAGTAGCGTAATTACCCTGTTAGCTAAAAGAATTTGCCCCTTTTAAAACAAAACAAGTGTTTGCTAGAACTCATTCATCAATAACATTCTGCCTTATTTATTATTATCATTAAAGTTACTAACCAAATTCCACTCGTTCGAAAATACCCGTGGCGACCTCCGTTGAGTAAAAATGTAACTACTGCCCTAACTTTCTTGTGATGCCGTGCTAATGGGCGATTTCCTAAAAGCTCGATCACTAGATGGCGCTGTCCCACCTATCTATGCAGTTAGAAGGTACGAAACATGAAATTTTACTTTGACCCTTTTTTTTTTTGTAAAACGGAACGTCAGACAGAAGTTATTTATTTACCTTAATCTTTAAAATTTAACTATTTCGTTTCTGTTCCTCACAGTAGTACTTATTTAATTTATTATTAGTTTCCTTTGGGTTTTTAATTTAAATATGATTCATACCAAAATATACTAGCCGCTACACACTTCGTTCAACGCCATCTAGCGAAGCTTTCGGAAGCTAGAAAATCTATCCTGTCACTCATGTTCTTAAATATCGACCTTTCCAAGAAACAACCTCAAAATCTAATTTTGTGAATAGAGGGCTACCGGCTAAGAAATCTGGATATGGGTATGGGCTTCAACTGTCACTCGAACTCCCCATTCCGATAGATTTTTGCCGCTTTGCTCTGTTGAACGTTGCTAGCTAGTTATCGTTATACCCGATGTCACAAAACAAGGAACCGATAGCGACTATTTTCTTTATAAATTGACTCAAAGTTTCCAAAAACGTATGAAGTTCATACCCATAAAGTTACGCGGTAGCTCCCAAAGTCTTTACTAAACATCAAAACCGTACTACTTGTCATATAACGTGTCTCTATAATTTATTTGTATACAAATATGCAAGCCCATACAAAGTTTGTACTTAACAAGGTCCATACAGTTTCCCATAATTTTTCCGTTCGCCTACCCAGAGCTAACACTAAGGAGAGAAACAACCTTGTCAATGACAAATGTCATTCTCCATGTGTTCCTCATACATGCTCTTTGATTAGCTCCATATAACCTCTACTCAAAAGTCTTTCAACTATACAATTGTGCTATACAAGTTTGTGAATTCACCTGCCCGGCTTTCGACAATTAAATTACCTAATTATTGACGAATTTCAACAGAGATAATATTGGTAATCTATGAAACCACAATATGATGTTACTCAAGAATTATAACTATTGTTCTTTTTAATAAAAAGACAATTAATAGTAAGTACTTGTTTAATTATGTGATTAATTATTTATTCTCTAACAGAATGCAATCCAACTTAGCATTTCATCTAACTAAAATTCAACATTACTACCTATGAAATCTCTGAAAAGATAAACATTTTCTTATTTTTGATTCTGCTAGCATATTACAATAATGAATTATTTCTTCCATTTCAGAAAACAAGTTGCTATACTTAACTAAACCTAATCAAGACCTATGAACAGTTCTCAAAAGACCCTTATTAAGAAACATCCTGCCCGGGGACGCTTAACAGAAGTTTAATTAAATAATTAATATTAACCCCGTCGCTTCAGTTTTCCTTCTGCACTAAACAACAAATTGTGGCTATTCCAACTCAATGTAAACTAGCCACTTACCTTCAGAAATACTCAGAGCTCCAATGTAATTTATATGCTAAACTCATTAAAAAGGTTTGTAAATATTGTCTTATTTTCTTATTCCTATACAAGATTTGCTATAATATGTGTTAATTTTTAATCCTGGTAACGGCACTACTAAATTGTAACACCTACCTATGCTTTCTAATCGCTTAGCCTAAATAATAATAGATGACCTAAATATACTAACAAACCATTCTAGTATTTACTCTAAGCTAATACTGAACCTCTGTCAAGAATTCTATTAGTTACTAAAATACCTAGCTAGCTTGAACGCTGTAATACCTAACTGTTGTCCGATTAATATATAGATAACTACTATGGATGCTCTGAATCAAATCTGAAGTGGCCTGTGATGTCGTAATGGAGAACCCTGGTTGTAAAGCGTAGACCCATGATCTTTTAAATGAAGCGACAGAGACTAACCTTACTACTAACTAACTCATACTTTGAACTGCCTATATGCCTACATCAACTTAACAGCTGTTCATATTACATGGCCGTTGCTTCTAATTTTCTAACCTCATTTATAGCGACAAAGACACTCAAAATAAGTTAATACTCTTGTATAAATCTAACATTAGTTTACCCCTACATTGCTTGGACATTTAACAGTTAGGTCCTAACCGATTCCTAGGTCTAATATACTTTGAAAACCTGGTGAGTTATTTTGCTGAGTCCACCATGCTAATTTTCTGGTTACTGACCCAAGGTTAACTGTCTATTAAAACTGGTGGAATTTAATAATTTAGGTTACAATGGAACTGAAACTAGTAACAGCATCCGGATTTGCTTGCAAGGTCTAAGGTGAAATTGGCATGTGTGGTTTGAAATGTAATTTGATATTCCTATATGAAGATGGAGACACAATTACTATAATAATACCTATTAGCTTAAGCATATGGTTTTGCTTGCAAAGTCAGAGATGGAAATTGGTATAATCATTAGGGTGAAGAGAGTCTATTGATCTTAATCACCATCTTGGCCTAATACAAATGCTCCAGCAATATTATTTAACCGGTAAAGTCAGGGCACCTCCGCCGCCCATAACAGTGGAACTCGTCACCAGACTTGGACATCCCTCCTCCGGCGCTGCTTTATTACATTTTCATATAAAAACAAACTTCAACATATAAAGTCAAGCTGTCATGTTCGTCAATTCTTTATATATATATATATATAAGAGGACCAAGCTAAATGCTTCAAAGCGACTTGTTAGTCTACATGAAGAGATCTTTCTCCTTCATGGCAGCAGCAGTTAAAGTTAACGTTAATTGATATATCCTTTTCCTTTTGTTGAATAATCCTTATTGGGATAAATCCAACAGGTTGAGTGCTTAAATTAGGAGCACTAACAAGTCTCAATTCTAATTCATAGTAAGTACATATAAATATAGACTCTCCTAACCTTTTCTATGACCAAGTTTCCCCGTAGAACTAAATTCCCTAGTTATGTCTATGTGTCTGACTCGGATCTTATTGAACTTTTGCAACTTGTTGGTTAAAATTTGTCTCTAAAGAATCTCGCTCATGGTAATATATCCTTAATCTCACCATTGGACTGGTCTTGGAAATAACTTAAGAATCCAACCAAATTGGACAGAAGCTTTCGCCTCACCCCGATAGCTTTACATAATTTATGGCTAAAATAGAATCATGTTCCAACTCAATAGGTTAGTATCTGGAAAACCTTGAATCCACATCAGCTTCCATAAGACACTGGTCAACGTTACACCGAGTTCCTTCGAGTTTAAACATCTTCTCTCGCCACCGAACAAAATCCTCTTCATACATTAATTTAGTAGTAGTCTGATCCAGAGAACTCTTCCGCAACCAGCTCAATTTATAGATTATTATAGGTGCCTTTTGCATCATAGGAATATATTACCTTTTGTCAAGCCAAATATATAGGTAAATTTAGATTCTCCACTTATGTTTGATAGATTATTTCAACCTTCATATCTTTGCAATGCGTGAACCTATAAAGATTACTCTAATCAAGTTCTTTGGACTGTTCCACTAGCACTGTTACTTCACAAATCATTTCCCAAATACTGAAAGCACTAGTTTACCTAATCTCTCTTCTTAAGATGTAACATTATTTTGTTTTATAAAAGACAGCCATTTTGCTGGAAACTGTCAATCGGACTTTTCCTCACTATCTATAATCATTCTGTCAAATTGCCCGGGTTTGTTCGTCTATCACAAGAATCTATGGCTAGGGATGTCAACAAAATTCGGATTTGATCGTAGATATATTTGTGATAACACATAATGCTACTTATAGACCTAACAGCGACCCTACTCTTTCTACCTACTCTGTATACCAGACTCCCCTCGTAGCCTTGCCCCAGCAGACCTCCCCCTTTCTGCCAGAACAAAAGTCTTCGAGTTACCTAGCTCGTGATTCTAAGTAGGTACTTACCTGCCTAATTTCCGACTAAATGCGACTTTCCTAACAAACACAAACCTGGCGCCTGTATCGCCAGTTCTGACGCCCCAATTCTGTCAAGTTTGGGTGAGTGGGCCCCCTAAAATCCTATCGCTCATGCCGTGGTCCATCTGCTTGGGAAGGGAACAGATAGACACCCTACAGGTAGGTATGGTTCAATCAGGCCGCAACTGCCTCCAAATCTGGGGCATACGCCCCGCGCCATCAGACGTGTTAACTGAAAAACTGTCAGTGAAAACAGCCCGCCTGATCAAACCATGTGGAAATTACTAAGCGTTATCCAATGAACACTCATCTGACACTCCACAATGCCAGACTTTCTTTACCTAGCGACCTCCCGTGAGCCTTGCCTGGAGCCCGGAGACATAAACATGTACTCCTGAAGAAACAAACTCTATGCTTCCAACCCTCTCTGACTCAAATTAAGCCCATTTTCTAGGATTTTACTTGGGAATAATTTACTTTAATTGAAATGCTTTCTGTAAACAAACTAGACCTTTTAATTTCGGATCCAATTTACCAGTCAGAATTCCAAAATTAAAACGTTTAAAAGATCGCGAACCCAATAAACGCCCTATGGTGCAAGGACTCACTGTACACTTGCTTGAAGACTACTTCTCGCTTGATTAAAAATGGAAACTTCTTCAAAAAGTGTTTCGTCTTCCATACGTGTTGCCTCGAAGTCGATCCCGGAGAAATAAGAGCGAGCGTCGCGTCGTTTTTGCTTATATAGGCCTACTCATACCGCGCCAAAAGTTAGCGTCCTTTTTTCTTTTTTTTTCTTTTACATCCTAGAAATTCTCCCCACTCTCAGGGAAATTTTACCCCTATGTTTAATGGAAACTTTTCAGTATATTTCTAATCCGTCTCTTAAATGTCTCATGTCTAATTATTTAACTTTGAAATACTAATTTGACTAAGGTTTATTAGTTTTAATGTCTTAATTGTACATTCTAGAATAATTATTATTCATTTTTCCAAATTTTATTTCCTATAAATATTTCTTTTTCCCCTTTACAACAATTAAAGTATTTTACTTTTAATCTTGTGTGAATACCATACATCAATAATTACCCCCTCTCTCTGTTTTATAAATAAGGTATTTATTTCTCACAACATGGCAACCCAACTATTCCTGCATCCCTATTCACCCCCCACAAAACTGATAGGCCATCTAGCGTCTAACGCCAAACCATTTCAAACATCCTGAACGTCCCGCTTGGCTTTCGTTCAGAAACCTTTGATAGTCTATCTAATATTAAGTTATAGAATTTACTAAACTATTCAAAATATTACCTTCTCACATAATATAAACACATTATTTTGTATGATCCCTTTTTTTATTATTTACGAATGAAAACTATTATCAAAATAGTAATTTTTCGAACATAATTTCCGAACGTATCACCCCTAGCCAATATACATTCCTTATATTTGAAACTTTGAATCTTATCTAAGATAGAAACCAATATTCTGTACTTTTGATTATTTAACCCATATTTTTATTTAAGTTATACATAATGTTAATTTAACATTCTGTGAGTAAAAACTTCTCGCTATATTTATGTGATGTCATTTGACTTGTCTTAGTTCTCAACTCTGCCGCTAGTTGTCGCTGCACTTGGACAGGATTATTCCATTTTGACATGACATTTGTTTACAACAAGATTTATAATTTTACTAACTAATAACAGTTCGTGTCGATTATTTCGTGAACCAATATCGAAATACAAGTATTGTCCACACTCCCGTGAAGCAAATTCGATTGACAAAACCCTCAACAAAGTGCATCTTCTTATATGAAATAATTTGTCACAGAGTCCAACTGTTGTGAAACATCATTGTTTCAATCCCTGAATCTCAGGTATTTATTAACTATATTTTCTCGCTAATTCAAACAAATTTACTGTATCTAACTTCCTCAGATTAATCATAAAACTTCCAAATTAAATGCAAATGACCACAACTGCTCCGCTACCATTAACCCGTTTCTTTTTCAGTGTTTACCTCAAGCAATCTGAAACCACTAAACAAGCCCCAAGCCTTATAGACGGAATCTCCCTCCCATATACACTGTGTTGACAAAGTATGAAGCAAATTCCCAGCGCAACAACATGGTAAATGGCTAATTTTGTTCAATACAACCCAGTTGACACAACCCAATTTGACTTTGTGATTTATTCCCACACCAGAATCCATTTATACTATTAAAAGTTATTGAGGTAAGTAACATTAATACATTTCGACTCTAAATCCTTAAAAAATATTCGAGATAGTTTAGGTGCGATTCTGAACCGTTACAGTCTCCTTTAGTTATGTATTTTTTTCGAACCTAGCAATTATACCTACTTTATAAGGCAATCATACCTACTTTATCAGAAAATTTCATTTAAAATTTTTGAAAATTCTGAGTGCAACAAGTCTTCTATAACCGCGAACGTGATAATAGACGTATTTGCACATTTAGAAACTAACACTAGAGGTAGGTACTGTACCTTAAACTGCTGTGGTTTTCATAAAAAAACGATTACGAGAACGAGAGTTTTTACACTTAAGTCGTTTTTGTTATAACTTTATGGCCAGGAGCGGAAACAAAGGGAGGGATAGGTACTTAAACACTAGTTCACACATTTTAGTTACCTATACAATTTGTAAAAGAATGGTTAAACCAGAATATGGTAGATAGGGACCATTAAATTTAATAACTTTTAATATGGGACCAACTCTGAAATCGCAAAAGAAACAGCTGTTTCATACATAACTTACTTATTCATATTTTCGTTACTTACCTATATAACTTTTTGTATGAAACAGCTGATTTTTTTTCCCGATTTCAAAGTTGGTCCCATAGTATAAGTTGTTCAGTTATGTTGATGGATCCGCATCTGTCTAAAATTCTAAATGGATTGCCACATTATTTTCCTATTTGACTTTCAGACGCCTGATTCCAACTAAAATGACGCAGCTTAAATTGCGTTTTTTTTGCTTGGAGAAATTCCATAGGCGCAAACATAACCCTTTTAGACCACATAGTGTCATAGGCCTGAATTAACCAACAGTCACCTTTCGAACACCAATAACGTGCGTTAACGAACCAACTAACCAACGGTTAGCGTAATCGACAGTTGGTGATCTCGGCTCAGAGTCTAGATGTCATAATGTGTTGCATAGGAACGTTGCATACGTGGGATGGGATCAGTACCTAGGTCCTTTCCTACATATTATAATGTTGGTTAGGGACCGACCATGGACCGACCAACGACTGCGCGGATCATTTACATTACGCGCATGCGTCATGTGTCAAACGGTACAATGTCAGACGGTAGTGGAAACAAGAACTGCCTATCTGAACTGGCCAAAATATTGTGGATTGGGATCAAATTCTATAATGATTCATCGAGGTAATATGTGCACAAGAAAAGAGGTAAATATACTTATCTTCCTTATCTTTGATATCTGAAACCTATCTAATCTCACCTTAGTCTTAGTAGGTATGTTTAAAATATTTGTATTTTTTTTTCAAATTGACTATATTAATAATGTAATTTAGAAAAAATCGACCTCGCACTGTCCGGTCGAATGCTCTGACCAATGAGCGACGGAGAATGTAATAGGTGGTAATAGCACAAAGTAACTACGCGGGCGGTAAACTTTTTATTTTGTGGTAATAGGTAGTACTACATGGAGATGACAAATGATATTTATTTTTCTTATTCAATCAATCAAATGCACTAAGCAGTTTCAATTCCGACTTTAAAGTCAATTACCCCAAAAGTAGCTTTCTACCACTTTTTAACCCTGTTAGAGGATACATAGAAAAAAAACGAAATATGTATTCAATTAATTTTGTGAAAGAATGTCTATGCCAAATTTCAAGTCAATAGGGCCAAGGAATCGCGCTGTCCCATACAAACTTTGGCACCCTGTTTCACGTTTAAAGGGAGTTGAATTTCGCAAAATCCCGTCTTAGTGAGCACCTATGCCCTAAAAGGAGCCCCCATGCTAAATTTGAGACTCCTAGCACTTGTAGTTTCTGAGATTTCGTGATGAGTGAGTGAGTGAGTGATTTACTCTTTTATAAAATAATTTCATAAAATAGTCGTATTTCATGATATGGCCAAACGTTGTTGAATATATCATTAAGCGTTGTCTATTCAATGATTTAGGGCCTTTTTCACAATGTCTAAGTAAGTTCTGATTAGCTGGTACTTGACAGTTAGGCCATACAAATTACAAAGCTGTCAAGTAAACTGGAAAGTATCTTCTAATCAGACATTGTTGAACAGGCACTTAGTCAATTTAAACTGGTTATTTCATGAAGTGCGACCGTTTCATGAAATTCTTAATCCTTTCATGAAGTGAGCAAATCTACGATATGGCCACGATATAAATATATAATATATCAACATAGAAAATACCCTAATAAGACAATTAAAATGTACATGCACACAAATATTTGTGTTATGCAAGGATGGAACCTACGACCTCTACGCAGGAGGCAGGTATCTGTTGCCCTGCTTCAAACAGCCCCCTCTGGAATGAAATTGCATTGGGATTGGATCGAGTTAATATCAAACGTCAAAATTAAGGAGTCCTTTGCAAGGCGGTAAGGTTCTCGGATTTAATGTCAGACATGAACTCAATAATTGGCTATTGGAATTTGTGCCAAAATTAAGAGGACAGATCAATTCGTCAATTTCCTTTAAGTAATACCAGGGAAGCAAATTAATAACTCATCAAATACTTACATTCTCTTAGTTTATCCATCAACTCTTCTTTTGTAAGATCTTTTTCTACAAGAACTTCAAATCCAAATTTAGAAAATGTTTTAGTTAGTTCAGTTACATCTCTTTCAACACTCAAATTAGGATTATAACCCTTAACATGTTGATGACTGAAAATGTATAAAACACACTTCTCAAATCTCTCCAATTCGTATGTGTTTGATTTCTTTCCCAATGCTCTAGTATTGAATACAGAATTAATTTCTGTCACTGGTGATTTCGTATCATCATATTTTTTTTGCACTGTGGTAGGTGACGGTTCATTCGATTCCGAAGTTTCTGTAGGCTGTGTCTTCATCTGACTATCCTGACTTATTTGGCTTTCGTTTTCTTCAACATCGTCTTGATGCTCGTTAGAATCTGCAGATACAGTTTCGATGTCTTCACTATTTTGCTGATTTACATCATCGGGATCTTGTTGTTTATTTTTGCGATTGAAAAAGGTTCTTCCCCTTTTCTTATTCTTTCGTTTCCTAATGACGTTTTCGAAAGGATCTTCAGACAATTCTCTCGGTGTAGGTGGAGTTGTCAGCTCCTCTGCGGACTCCATTTTTATTCTTTCGTAATGTTATGAGTTTTATATCAACCGTTATATTTAGTTGTTATTTTGTGACTGCTAACGGCTACCCTTATCGATGTATTCTGCATTGACTGATAACGACAACCGATAGTATATCTTCCAAGTGAGAAACGATATCACTTGTTTTTTTAGTTTATAATACCTAATAATATCCCAACTAGCAAAATCAGTTCTTATAGCTATCTTCAAGACTACTTCTAACCTCTCTTATAAGAAACTTTTAGTATGCTACAAACCTGGATTTGGGCGCAGTTATAGGAGCTATTATTTCTGTAATTATCTTATAACCAGCTTAAAGAATGTCGCTAAGCCCTATAACATACTTGAGGAAGCGTTTGCGAAAAGCAATTGCTTCTATAATAAACTAAGACGAAACAATTACAAGCACAAACGCTCTTATTATTATATTACACAAGTATCTTACTAATTCAATATTGCTTATAATGTAATTAGCGAATGTGTTTAGAAGTAAATTTTATAAGTTAATATTGTTCGTAGCTATTTTCTGATTAAAGTTAAATTGTATACGTAAATACACTTGCTTTTATTATAGAAATAATAATACATTGTAGTAAGTATTTGTAATTAAGTATGTGAGTGAATGGGAGGATGGGGAACTCATTTTTACTGTAAATATGTACAGTAATTTGGTTAGTTTCACCAATGCCCCTCGAAAATAAGCACATAGTACAATGTTGTAAAAATTTTATTTAATCAAATTCTTATGTATATTCGCCATGTTTTAAAATTGCTCTGCATTAAGTACTTTGTAGAACCATTATAGGTAAATTAGTGCTTGTAGTAGTTTTAGTCCAGATAACTCTTCTCCATTTTGAAACAAATTAGGGTTCCCTGAAATCTATTTACACTAATGTTTTTATTCACTTTTTTAGGACTCATTTATTAGAATTCATTCATTCATTTGAAATGGTGTTCTTCTTTCCAATGTTGAACTTCTTCACCTTCTGAGTGGTGAGATGAAGAAAAAAAAATATTGCTAATAGAATAATATGCAGAACCCTCTGTCAGTTCACCTGAATTCGCACTTGAAAAGCTTTTGTTTGCTTTCTGATCTTGTCGGATTTATTCTCCAAATGACCACCTATTCACTAACTAATCATAGGTACGTTTTTGTCACTATTCTTTTGTAACCACCGCTCCTTTTGAATCGTTTCCAATAATTTAAATTTATATTTAAACTTATTTCCTCAAGAGAATGGAGAAATCAACAAAATGGCAGATGTTTCCTAGTTAAGTGCTTGACCTAGTGGCTCGTAAGCTTTTTTGATCTCATAACGTTCTTATTGAGTCTTATGAGATTTAAAAAAGTCTCAAATAAAACTATAGCAGTTCAAACTTATAGCAATCTCAGAGAAGTGTGTTATAAATCTTGTTCTACTTACAAAATGCTACTATTAGATCAAAATATTGTTCAGGACTATATAGTCTTAGCAAAAACAATTATACGAGACTTATTCTTTAAAGTGTCCTATAACATACTCTTGCAGCTAACTACAAGACTGAGATATAAAGGCAAAAGCTCTTAAGAATATCTATGCTTGTGAAATGCTATTACTAGTAAAAGTGTCCTATAAATGCTTTAAACTGTAGTCTTGTAGCAAGCTATAAGATAGATATATAAAAACTGTTGCCCTTGAGTATATTACGACTTGTCAAATGTTATTATAAGTAAAAGAGTCTACAACAAATCCTTTACAAGAACGTTATTAGTAGAGGCAGACTTATAATCAATCCTTATAGGATTACTTTGCTTGTTGGGAAACATACAATCACACAAATTATCTAGCTCGTAAGTAGTTTTCATTAAAAAACTGTGTTACGGAAACTAGATAACGGATAAATATATAGGTAGGTAGCTATTTACTTTTTTGTTTGTAAATACCATAAACTTACTATACTTAAATAAGTTTATGGTAAATACATACCTACTTAATAACATAAAAAACACCCAGACCAAGACAAATAGATATGTTCATGTACAGAAATATTTGTCTTATTCGAGAATCGAACCCGAGACCTCTTGCGCAGAAGGTACCTAGGTATCCCACCCCTTTTTTTGTGACTGGGAGAAATGCATTTATGCACCCTCGCCCCTGGGTGCAGGGGTGATTCGAAATGTGGGACTCACCTTTGGGGGTCCTACCCACTAAAACTCCCAGTACTTGCTCTTGTGGCAGTCATTGGTAATGGGGGATTGGGGTGACAGTCTCGTCAGTCTCCCCTGATAGGTTTCCCACCCCTGCACCAAATCGGTCGTCAAAGTTTATCACACTAATGCAGCATTTACACGGAGCAAATACTTGAGGTAGGGTTACCATATCTCAGGATTTGGCCTGAGATCTCAGGATTTTTGGACTCATCTCAGGATTGCGGCCGGATTTTACAAAACTCATGAAATCTCAGGATTTTTAGAATTTCCAATAAAATACAAAAGAAATAGTAAAATAAATACATAGATTAAAAGATCTTTATAGATCTTTTAGAACAAACTAACTTCCTTTGGTAATAATTAATTAATAAGTACTAATTTATCGTAGTAGATACATAACTTTTTAAGTAAGGTTTTCTTTAATTATTGATTTATTGCAACCCCGCCCCACCCCGCTCTCAAACTCAGGCTTTTTCAATGGAAATCAGGCCTATTCTCAGGACTTTTGTTTTTTTCATCTGGTAACTCTACTTGAGAACCAATATTGGAATCGTGTAAGCAAATAGAGACAGTCCACTACATTGGATTGTCCTCAAGCCGTGATCAACAGTTATATCTATTGTTTTAGTGGCCTGGCCTGGCTTAGTGTTTTATCTCAAGTCTCCGTATAAATGCTGCATTATTTTATTTTTATTTTTTTTATTTTATGTAACTTTATTGCACAAAATACATTTGTAAAGTACAATAGGCGGACTTAACGCTTAAAGCATTCTTACGAGGCTCCTCACCAAGCGAGCAGCCTCGTGCGGCGGGCCTCGCACGAGGCTGCTCGCTTGGTGAGGACCCGCCTAATCACGTAAAATCGGCTGATCGGATTTTGATGAAATTAAAACATAGAATCCTTTTTATCCTGGTTATTGATCCCCTAAGGATTTTCTCGAATGTCCACGAGGACGAAGTCGCGGGCGGAACCGACCCAGCTCCGATGGGACGTGTGTTGAGACGGGTTGTGAGACGGGTCGATTTTATCTAAATACTTCATTTTCAATTTTTCAACAATAAAAATTACATTGTGAATGCAAAAAAGTAAATATTTTAAGAAATCTATGTTGTTATCATCAAATAATCATAAGATGATCTCCATTCGAGGTGGTGATGAGTCAACTGGTTTTGTTCCTCACATGCCTTACGTGCTAGATTGTGGTGATATCATCGATAAATTTATTAGTTTCGGTTATTTCCCCTTTACTTATATACCTATCTGAAATTATATTATCTGATTAGATAGTAGCCCAGTTGTGAAAATAGGCAAAACGAAACGATCTACGCCACAAACTTATGTGAACAGATATTAATTTTTGGAACTAAAAGATTAGGTATTAAATTGGTGCTTCCCATCGCCGAGATTTTCATCGACCCTGCCTGGATATACTTTCACTTTGACTGCATGCTGCAGTAAATGTTAATGGTTTTTTCTTTTTGCATTCCAAATGTCAGGATCAGCAAGCTCACAGTGAAATTGTCCACGCACGTGACTATGAGAATCTCTTGAGCATCAGGATGGCGGGTGTACTGCTCGGGGGGGTAATTGCGTAAGCTAATCGTACGCAATTCCATAGCAGATTAGCTTTTCATTGCAAATAAATTATTGTACCTATAATACCTTCTGTGTACCTTTACGTACTTCTTTTGAAAATCTATGTACCTCCGTATTTAGGTACAAAGATTATTCAATCCGCTAGGTACCTATACCCGCCAACCTGACGTCAGGACTGCGGGTGTATTTGAATTTGTGTACTTACTGATTTTTTATCTACTGTGTACCCTCAGAAACATGTATTAGACCTCCACAACAAGTATATAAGACTTTTAATTGTTCTCATTTTCTCGGTTTCAATTTTGGCAGACTACAATGGTTGCTATCTATGAGGTCATTGCATACAATTTTGAAGCGTCCGTCTCGAAACACGCTCTCCAAGTAGGTACCTACAATCGCTCACAAATCACGCGAATCGACGAAAAACAGCGCATTTAATCTTACACGTTTTATAAAGTTATGAGCTTGTAAATATTCATTGGGATGTGAAACACCCCACGCTACCAAAGGTTGATTCCATTATAAGTTTTTTATTAATTTTTTATATAATTTTATGTAGGTAGGTACTTACTTAATTGTGGTGTTAAAATAAATGATAAATAAAATGAATAAACAACAACCAAAGGAACAAGTATACCTAATCAAAGGAAATCCCAAATTTTATTCAACATCAAAATTCTCACACTGGCTTTATCAATTCAATCTCTACATTTTAGAAACATGTAGGCAAGTTTGTTAGAAAACATAAAGACTTATCACATACTTATCATATCAATATTGAATTAGGTAGGTAATAAAAAAAACAAACGTAATTGAAAAAAAATAATATTACCATTTACCTACCATTTTTATAATAAGTACCACACACAATAGTTACCTACTCCTAGCATCGCGCTTATAGTTAACACTATAAATTAAAATATACAATAAGGAGACGACAATAGGGCAGTAAATGAAAACATTGGTGGAAATAGTAGAAGTATTTTTAAAAGCTATAAAAAATACTAGTTATGATAAAAAAAAGCTTAGAAAAAATCTTCCGATAGCTCCGATGGGACTCGAAACCACGACCTTTCACTGTCCGGGCGAATGATCTTGTTATTAATAGTTGTGAGACGGGTAGTTTTTTTCTAATACTTACTTCATTTTCAATAATAGAAATCGCATTGTGAATGCAAAAAAAATATTTACAAGGACAAATAGGTACGGTCGGCCAAGAAAGTGGTCAGTACGACTGCTCTAACCACTGAGCTACGGAGTCGTTCAGTGGTTAGAGCAGTTGCCCTGATAGCGAAAGGTCGTGGGTTCAAGTGCAAAAAAAGTAAAAATTTACATAGCATTCTTTTAGAACTATGATAACCGTTAATAATTTTTTCGATCATTCACATTCACAGGATGCTTTTCTAAAATCCTCCATTTTGAAGTGGTTTGTTTGCAACAAAATTATTGTTTGTACGCAGGTGACATCCACGTAGATGACGGCGAGAATTGCCCTATAGCATCCAATGATAATGATAAAAGCGCTGCAAGCTGCCAGCATGTGCCCGAGTCATTGAGTATTGTCATTGCTTGGGCGCACCCCTAGAGGTTGGAGGGTAAGTGCGAGTAGGAGACGCAGGTGGAGGGCGACGATAAAATGGCGGTAAAACCGTCGTCGGCACTGAGAAGGGCGTTGCTGACCGTGACCCCCTGATCGACGTGGCGTAGCGAGGTGGGCCCCCTGAGTTTTCCTGGTAATGGGACCTAGTAGTAGGCCATCCACTAGCAGGCCGGCAGATAGCCTTGGAAGCCTTAATTATGTCTGCTAAATTGCTTCCGAAGAGGGTATCGTCGCGTTCTAGATTTTGCAATAAGGGCAAAAAAGATTTTTCAACGCCCGGTGAATAATAATAAGCTGATTTGATAAGCTTGGTTCTGATATGCGTCTCGGTGAAATGTAAATCCGTTAAAATTCTGCATGCATCTGTGAGCACCTTGATAGCTGATAGATTTATATCTTGATACCTCGTAGCTTTCAGTTTGTCATCGGCTTGGATTAACAAAGTAATCGCTTTACTGATAGCAGCGATGCCCTGTCCGAGCTGATCTTGTTTCACTACAATGTTTTTGTCCTTGTTCCGAATGGCATCTTCAGTGGTCGCCGAAATCTCAGGGTTTAAAATAGGGGCCTTGAGAAGTTTACAATTTTCCGGAATCGAATATTCCCTGAGAAGTTTCTCCTTTACTTCCTTCGCTAATCCCCTCTTCAAAATAGGAAGCAATCGCTCAGCGAGAAATTGATGGATATCCTCTCCAAACTCTGATTGTGCCTCAGCAGCTTCTCCTAGAGCAATAAGGAGTTTCGCATCTTCTGCCGAGTCGAAAATCTGAGCCTCGGGCGATGGCGGCTCAATATGCGCTTGCGAGTTTACGCTGTTCATTGTATCGGTGATATTCACCTCTTCATTTTGTGAAGTTCCGACATCTACAAAAAAATTATATTGAAATCGGGAAGTTTGTAGGTGAACGAAAAACTGTTATTTAAAATAAAAAAGTACCTAATTAAAAAAATTAAACCGACTTTTTTATTTACTTCTTATTTTTTAGTAAATGATACCTACCCATATCTTAAAAACTACTGAACCGATTTTGATAAAACTTAAACTGTTTCCTAAGTTGGAATACACCTGTTTTAAATCAAAAAGAATAATCTCGATATGACTTTTAGTTTTCGAGAAATTCGTGGACAACATACAAATAAGTGATGGAAGCCTAAATAGAACGCTATACTCAAATATTATCCAATTCCAACAACATCACATACGTACAGTACAGGTCAAACTGATAACCGCCTTCTTTTTTGAAGTCGGTCAAAAGATAAGCTAGTTGTGAAAAAGTATTTTTTTATGAACTCGACGTATGTACCATCGCGAACTGCGATAGTTGAGCCACTTGCCAACATTCAATGTGTCATGTAATCAACCGTATGCCTAAAGTACGCCCACTTTGCATTGCACGGCAAAGTTTTGAATGTTGGCAAGTCGCTTAACAATCACGGTTCGCGATAGTATACATACTTGGTGGCCAGATCATTTATCTTTTTACCTGCTTCGTCACCAGCATCAGTGAAAGGTCCAGCTGGTTCCCCGAAATTCCTCAAATACAACAGTCTCATCAAAGTTGACGTTATCACTGGCATTTGCTTATTCACTTCCACTTCGCTTGTTGTTGTATTAAGTTGTTCGTCAGATAGTTCCGTAGCAACCACCATTTTTACTCTAGTTAATATCGATTCTAGGTCACGTGATCTAGCTAAACTGTTTATTTCACGACAGAGAACTTGTATGAACCAAGACCCATTAAGTTCGTCTCTGAAAAAGTAATTTCATTTCTACTCAATGTCTCATCTACGACAAAAACGATATTTTCTATATCTGTGTAGTAGCAACATAACTTAAAAAGTTCTAAAATAATTTTAGGTAAATAAAGAACAACTTGCGTCTTTAACTTCCTGAAATGTCATTCCGAAATTTAAGAGCTCATTGAAATGCTAATATTATTTTATACTATTTCGTTTTTAGGTATCTAGGTACATTAATAAGATTTTGAATGAAATACCTGTGTGATGGCTTTCCTATATAAGAGCTGTGTAGCACAAGCATATCCGCTTCAACCGGAATTGTGTATGGTTTTTCGTTTTCAACGTCATCTGTGTCCTTTCCAGTTGGTCCTCTTTGATCAAAAATAGTAACGGCTGTATGATCTTCCTTGCCCCGGCAAGCCTGAAACACACAGAGAAATTATGGTCACCGAACTGTTAATTTTTATGGGATTGTTGTGTCAGGCGTTAAAGAAAACCAAACGTTGAGCTGAGCCTGACCAAAAAAATAAAAGACCTCGCCATGTTGCGGAAATGTTACGAACTAAATTTTTCTATAGAATTTGACATTTGTAACAATGAAGAGGCAAAAGTGGCGGCCCCAGCCATGTTTTTTTTATTTTACTGGTTAGGTTATACATATTTTTCTTGTATTATTTAATTTAGAGAGGTAATAATAATACTTTTTAGTGTTATACATTGTAAAAGTTTATTGTTTAGAAATATAATTTTGTAAGTATTTAAAATGTAATAAAGGGAATACTAATGAAAACAAATGAGGTAAGTATAAGATAGATAATTATATTTGCCTGAATGATGAAAATTTTTGGTTTGGTGGCCAGAGTCGGTCTTAAGTTTACGTCTTTGAAATGGTTAATAATGTCACTCTCATTGTAAGCCTTGTCGGAGGCTCTGATAAGGCCCTCTTCAGCACCATGTGTCAGAACAGCCACCGCTACACATCCGTAGTCAGTAAAATCTTGGGAACTGTCTGAAATCATATGAAACTTAACATTTGTGACCGATTAACATTGGTTGGTATTTAGCGAAGTAGATAAGTACGAGAATAATGAGCAAGTACAGACAGTTGTGCAAACCGATCGGCAAGTAGCTAATCGCGAGGCGTTCGCCACTTGCCAATGCACTTATGCTTGGCACTCGCCCACAAAACCTTGAATAACTTACATGTTTTTAGTTTTTTCATAATCTGTGCATGTGTTAAATCTTTTTCCTCTTCAACTTCAAAGCCAAATTGTGAAAAAGTTTTTCTCAGACTACACTCATCTTTTTCAGTTCCCTTCCTTTCCGAGCGATTCGAAAAGTTCTTATGATTTAAAATAAGTAGAGCTTTCTTCTGAAACTTTTCTAATTCGTACGTTTCCGCAGTTCTTGATAATGCTCTTTTGTTGTAAAGTGGTGGAGCATTTGCATTAGCTTCACTTCTATTTCTATTTGCATTAGATTCATTTTGTGTTTCTAAAGTTGTTTTGTTTTCTGTTGTGATAAGTCCTTGGTTTTCAAGTGGATTCTCTACTTTCACAGTTTCGACAAATTCACGCACGTCTTTTTCACTCATTATTGTAATTAATATAAATAGTTTTGATTTCCCAGTTTTTTATTAAAATAAAGACACTGCACGTTTGGGGACCGTTTGCAATATCAATTCGTTCAACATGTGATTGAAATGAGTCTTTTAATCTTATCTAATCGATAATAAATACTTAGGTATATGTACCAGCTTAGACCACTTTAGATATGACGTCATGCTTTGTTAAGCAGTCTACACACCAAGCCCGACGACCCGCCGCCGCCGACACAGCCCGGCAGCTTGGTGTCGGCAGCGTGGCTTTATTTCAAAATAATCATGTGACTATTGTACCCGCACGTGCCGCCCGTCAGAGCCCGTGGCGGGACTATTATTTATTCTGTGCCATGGCGCAGTGGTTACTATGCTCGGCCTACGATCGTCGCGGCTTACCAACTTTCGCAATGGTCGGTCACGGAATGGGTGACCAAAACTTTTCATCTCGAGCTCCTCCGTGCTTCGGAAGGCACGTTAAGCCGTTAAGGTCCCGGTTCCATTTGCATTAGTTACTATCGACCAAGATCAACCCGCATTGAGCACGCGTGGTGGATCATGGCCCATTCTCCTTATCCATCCATAAGGAAGGCCAGTGTCCCAGCAGTGGGGACATTAAATGGCTAATGGATGTGTCGGTGGCAACATGCCAGCTTGCTGATTTCGTGCCGCCGACAAAGTTTTTCGTTACTATAGAATGCAATGTGAAGTGAAGTCACCGAAATCGGCGACTCATTCCTGCGGGTCGGCGGGTGGGTAGGTGTGTAGACTCCATTAGTGGCACTTTTTACAACTAATAAATTGGCAGTTACAAAGGGGGCGCACTGGATAATCACCATTTCTTTTTTAAATTCCAATTTTAATCAAACTAACTTATCGATTAAATGATGGCTGGATGGGGGGTGTTACTCCGCGCTAAAACTTTTATATTAGCCTACTGTTTGCGGTCTCACTCAGTCGAGCAATGGGCGAGGGGTGCCGACTCGCGCGCTGTATGCCTGTATGCGAGCGACGACTACTCCCACCAGTCAGTCAAGCGTCAAGCGCCGAATGCGAAAGTGCATTGCGTGTTTAGCTTCGTTTTCTATTATTATATTAACGTACCTGCAAAAGTTTGTATTTTTTCCTAAAACTTTGTTGCAACAATATACTCTACATTATTGCAACATTCCCGTATTGTAAAAAATAAATATGAAGTGTATAGCATTGTTCCCTACCTACTCAACAAATTTACCGATAATTTCAATTTAAGTAAATAGGTAGTTACCTATAATTATTGCAAATAACTTTTTAGGGTTCAGCACCCAACGGGACCCTATTACTAAGACTCCGTTGTCCGTCTTCCTGTCTGTCTGTCACCAGGCTGTATCTCATGAACCGTGATAGCTAGACAGTAGAAATTTTCACAGATGATGAATTTCTGTTGCCGCAATAAAAATACTAAAAACAGAAAAAAATATATTTAAGGGAGGCTCCCATACAAAAAAACGTGATTTTTTGATGGCACGGAACCCTTCGTGCGCGAGTCCGACTCGCACTTCCCTTCGTGCGCGAGTCGGACTCGCACTTGGCCGGTTGTTACGTAAATCATCCCGAACTTTATACATCACCTAATATTACTCTCGAATAATATTATTTTCACACAAGTACCTAACTAGATCTAACTACTTAGAAATACTTATTATCTATGCTCTTTAAATTTTAATACGCTCAGCTCACTTAGTAGGTAGATTTGTTTAATTTTATATTAAGTAGGTACCTAATTTCATTGTATATTCATCAGCATAACCGATGTTTTCTATGATATCGGTAAGTAGCGAGTAGCAACCTTAAAGTTGTGTCCGTTGAGACAGAGCTACGCGGCAGAAAGAGTGCGCTTCGTTGGTGCTTACAACGTGCGTAATATTAGGCATGCAGCGCTCTGTGCAATTGAAATGGTACTTTATTGCCGTGCAGAGAGAGTAGCTTATTATTTGATTGTCCTCGCGCAGATAACCTTCTGTACGTTAGTACTATTATATTATTATATATTCTGTGGCTGGAAACTCCATCGTTTTACTTACTGGCCATCATAGATTAATAACTCTTCTCTTCGCTTACGCTAGATCGATAGTCTTCATACTAAAGCTTCGTCAAAAGTGAAGCAAAAAATCAGATTTATGTGTGTGCGAGCATTACGTGCCTACGTGCGCCGACCAGCTCCGACACGCACACAAACAAAACTTTCATGTTAACAAAGCGGGACGTTCGTGTAAAGTCGGGGCCGACTGAGCCAAATTGGCTCAGTTTGAATTGCTTCATTTTCTTAGGCCTACTCGGTTTCTAGGCGTTATTATTCTAAGCTGGCCATCAATTAGATTCTGTACCTCCCTAATAATACCATGGGACCATGGGTTATTAAAAATACCCGTAGACCCGGTAATGGGTCGACGCACCGGGACCCTGGGTATACACTGATGTCATTATGTATTGCAATGATACTCTTTTTTTGTTACCATAAAAAAAGTTGTTATTTACTTCGTGAAACAGAATCCTTGTTACATTTTGAAGCTTGTCAACTTGTATCTTTGAGAAACGGGCCCCGTTATCTGCTCGGAATCGAGCGAATCGAAGTTTGAGGTCAACGTAGGGGTACACCAAGGCTCGCACTTAGTCCGTAAATCTTTAAGCTAGTTATGGACTTTCTTACATCTGCGGTACAACAGCCAACTTCTTGGAACATTCTATACGCGGATGACGTGGTTTTGATCGACAAAGACCCACTTGTACTCCAGAATACGCTGGAAAAATGGAGATCAGCTTTGGAGAAAGCAGGACTTCGTAAAACAGGCAGAAGACAGAACACATGCACTGCGACTTCTTCAATAGCTACATTATACAAACGCTGTTTGTCCAAAACACAGCCTTCAATTCTGTGACCAGCTTCAAATACCTTGGAAGCGTACTCTCAATGAAGGCACTATCGATCAACTGCGACTGGATCAGCAGAGCCAACCCCAAATAGTAATGGGAAAAGGCGGAAAAAGAGAAGAGAGAACTGTTATTTTTTATACCATAGGTGGCCAAATTATTAGGGACAGTACTGAGATTTTTAATTTTGACAGTTCAGTTGAATTTCTTTAACAAATGATTGGTTGTAGGTCTCTTATGTATTTTTTAAATGATTTTGTATTCTATTGAGATCATAAAAACTGAAAATAAATATACAAAACTGTTATAGTTTCTTCGTATAAGAATATATTATACTGATAGACGTAACTAAAGTAATTTTTTATATGTATTTTGTAATGCCGCCTTTTGCTGCAATGCTCTTAATGCACGCTTTTGCATTTTCCTGTAGTGTGGGGTTGTTTTTTCATTCTCGGATGATAGTTTCTATCAACTGCCGCTTGGTGTAAATTAGTTCTTTCGCCATCACTCGTCTGGTGAGTTCCTACATGTTCTCTATGGGGTTTATTTCTGGCGATTACCCAGGCCGTGGCAAAACAGAGAAATTTCTATTATCCAAGAATACAGTTACACTTCTGGCTTTATGGCACGATGTAGAGTCATGCATAAAGATGTTGTAGTTATCAGGTAACCATTAAAAAACCTGCGGCAGTAGGTGAGTTTCTCTGAGTTGCTTGTACTGGTCTTGGTTCATGGTCCTCTCACTCTCAACAATGTATACGCGCCCCATGCCTTTGGCTGAGATGCCAGACTACACCATGACACTAACCGGGTGTTTAACCC
Source organism: Crambus lathoniellus (assembly GCA_949710035.1). Classification (NCBI taxonomy): domain Eukaryota; kingdom Metazoa; phylum Arthropoda; class Insecta; order Lepidoptera; family Crambidae; genus Crambus; species Crambus lathoniellus. The sequence goes on along the minus strand of OX453313.1, from coordinate 15,195,367 downwards.
TCTCCACTCTCCACTAGGCAATCTGCGTGGATTTTTTTCCCAGGATGTCATCGTCTCACAAAAGAACTTTTGTCAACCAAAACTTGAAATGTTGACTCGTCGGAAAAACACTCCTGTAAAATTACAGAATTTATAAAAGAAAATCGTTAAAGACCTATTTAAACTACTCAAAAAAGTTTTATTTATACGACTCCAACCTGCAACAGTTATATTTTGATGTTGTCTAGCCCAGTTCAGTGCATTCTTTTTCATAGGATCGGTTAGGCGTGGTTTTTTGGTAGGTCGCCGACCCATCAGATTCTGTTCGACCAACCGCCTCCGCATTGTCCTTTCCGAAATATTTACACCATCGTCGTTCATCATCATGGTCAAACGAGCAACGGCTCTTTTTATGATTTTAAGGCTGTCTGTTTAATCTGTTAAATCGATGTCTCTGATTTTTCCATCAGTATGAAGAGTGGTGATCCTTTTCCTGCCACTTTTGCCATCGCGATTTGCTTCTAGAGGTTTTCTGTTGTAAATTTCAGTTTTTATTTTATTAACGGCAGAATTTTAAACCCCAGCAACAGCTGCTATGTCTCTTTGGGAATGTGTAGAATGCTGTGACAACGTTTGTAACTCTCTACATTTTCTTGGAGACGATCCAGCCTTAACTTTTCTAAAAAACTAGAAAACTAAAGTTATCGCGTCGAGAAGACATTAATACAATGTAAATTCATAGACAAAACAGCTAGAATGTTGTTTGATGAACAATTACTTACCTTATATGGTTATTTAGGACACGAAAGTCGGTTAAAACTAATACAAAATATAACAAACAAAAACACTACAAAACCGCGCTTTTTTGAAAAAATATTAATATGGGGAGAAATGTCACATTACCGACAGATGAATCGCATATCCTGTGTAGCCACTTGCCAAAAACAATAATAAAGATACCAGTGTTACGCACACAGAGTAAAGGCTTTTCGCCAAGCTAGCGTTGGCCTCGATCGATGCAACAACAAGTCGAAGTGCACGAGTTGCTGACGCCGCGCAACGTGACCGCCGCTGACGACGCCGCTCACCTCACCGCGCTAGTTTTAAGGCATTCTTGTACCTAACATCGGACGAGCTTCACTCAATTATAATATTGTAATTTTTAGTAATATTAAATTTTTATTAAATAAAATTGATTTTTTTTGGACCTTCCGCTGCAAAGCCACGTAATTGGCGCAGTCGGTAGGATACCCACGGGCCGCGTTTGGGTATTTTAGAGTAAAATATCGCATTTTCTCCTGTTCCCGAGCCGCCCGAGCTGGCTTTTAAGTCGCATTCCGGGTATTCCGAATCTACAACGGTCAGAGCTTGCAGCAGAAGGGAATCCAGACATCGATTCATCCAGAAAGAAGATACCAGAAAATGTTGTAAGTACCTTGAATCTTTCAAAGTTCTTGCTTTCCTTATTTCCTAGTGTTTCCTTTATATATTTTTTACGTCGTTATATTAGCAATATTCCCTAACTCTTATAATACCTATAATTTAACTAATTACATTTTTAACTTACTAAAGTTACTAACTAAATTTGTCGTACTACTTTTTAATTAAATTGCCAAAATTTTCCATCCAAGGGCCTCGCGTGATAGTAGTTTAGGTGAAAATTCATCTAGAACTAGGTTTATGGATGAGATTAGACAATTAGAAACGGATCAAGGCCAGAACCAAGAAAAAGAAGCGCAAATCATGGCTAGAGACGATGTCGATGTGATTTTTAAATCATTAAGAGTAGTGCCCGAGTTCGATGGAAACCCCCACGTTCTCACGCGCTTTATTAACATTTGCGATGAATTAGTTATTAGACATTTTAAGACCACAGTAGGAAGTGAATTAAATAATTTGGCACTTATAAATGGCATTTTAAATAAAGTCACGGGCCCCGCGGCTAGACTAATAAATTCAAGTAGTATCCCCGGAAATTGGGACGGGATCCGCAGTGCTCTTATAAATAATTTCGCTGACCACCGTGACGAAACCGCATTATATAATGATTTATCAATGCAGACTCAAGGGTCAAGTACCCCACAGGAATTTTATGAGCGCTGCCAAAATTTGTATAGTACTATAATGACATACGTAACTCTTCATGAAAGCGTAAAAACGACGGTTGAGGCTAAGCGCACCCTTTATAAAAAACTTACCTTACAGTCATACTTACGAGGTCTAAAAGATCCCTTAGGGTGTAGAATTAGATGCATGCGCCCCGCTACCATCGAGAAGGCTCTCAAATTTGTTCAAGACGAGCTCAACACGCTTTACATGCAACAACGTAACGAAGGGCCTAGTCGAAAGGAACATAATTTCCAAGGTAATTTTAATCTGCCGTTAAATAACTTTGCACACAGATTACCCAATTTTAACATGCCCGGTCCATCTAGACAACAAATTATTAACATTCCTGGGCCTTCGAAGCCACAAATTATGCAGCCTCCACCTAACCAAGGTTGGAAGCCTAATTGGCAACAGAATCAGTACCATGGTGGACCGTCTCGCACCCAGCAAATGTTCCGAGCCCCTCCACCAAATTATAACCCGCAGAGTAATGTGTTTAGGATGCCTAATAGGCCTCAGCCGCAACAAACCTATAAATTCGGTGCCCCACGTCCTATGAGTGGTGTTAGTCACTTTGTTACTAAGCCGTTGCCTCCATCTGGACACGATTGGCGGAAATTTGGCAACCCGCCTCCTACTAATTACTTTAAAACACGCGAAGTTAACTTTAACGATTTCGATTACGATTATAATCCCTACTACGAAAGTGATTATGGCCACGTTGACTATTACTATTCTGACTATAATAATTACGATCAATACTCGGATTATAGTAATATCGAAGAGCAGGCATGGTTTGAAAACCCTGTAGAAGACGTAGTAGATCATAAACCTCCTCCTTCAGAAGAGGAAAATTTTCAGAAAGTTTCGAAGTCAGACACACAAAAATAGAAGTTAATTTCCATATACAAAGACAACTTGGCTATATTCAAATAAATGACCCTCCATTGAAATTTCTTATAGATACGGGAGCTAACCAGTCTTTTATAAGCCCTCAGGCTGTAGAAAAATATTTTAGTCACGTACCTTTAAACTATGAACCATTTCAAGTAACTAACGTACACGCTACTAGTAAAAACGATCACTCCATCACTTTACCTTGTTTTTCGGAGTTTAGAGAATCGGGTGATATAACGTTATTCATTTACGATTTTCATAATTTTTTCGACGGATTACTTGGTTTTGATTTACTTGATGCGTGGAATTCTAATATTGACTTAAAAAATAAACGCCTTATCACCCGTAGCACGGAAATACCTATAGAAATGTATGATTCACGTAATGCTAATTTATATGAGGAAATTATCCCAGCCAATACGTCTAAACTAGTTCGCTTACCTATAAATAGTCAGGACGGTGACGTTATCGTGAATAATCAAACTATATGTAACTGTCTTATTTCTGAATGTTTAACTCAAGTAAAGAATAACCGGGGTTGGGTAGAGATAACTAACGCCTCTTCTAACGACGTTATATTTTCTATGGACCGTCCGGTATCGGCTGAGATATTTAACATAGAATTTGACTGTACTGAAATTTCACCTGATCGTGTTAATGAAGTCTTATCGCGTCTCCGCACAGATCATTTAAACGCTGAGGAATTAGCAAATTTAAAACACCTTTGTGCAAATTATGCTGATGTGTTTTACCTTGAGGGTGAACCATTAACCTTCACCAACAAGATAAAACATAAGATAAGAACTACAGATGAGATCCCAGTACACACTAAAAGTTACCGCTATCCTTACGTCCATCGACAAGAAGTCCGAGATCAAATAGACAAAATGCTCGCTCAGAATATAATTAGACCTTCGGAATCTGCGTGGAGCTCCCCTATTTGGATTGTTCCAAAAAAAGGTGACGCTTCCGGTAAAGTTAAATGGCGTCTTGTCGTGGACTTCAGGAAAGTAAACGAGAAAACGGTTGATGATAAATATCCTATCCCGAACATCACTGATGTCTTGGATAATCTTGGAAAGTGTCAGTACTTTACCACGCTCGATTTGGCCAGTGGATTTTACCAAGTGGAAATGGACCCTGAGGACGTACACAAAACCGCGTTTAACGTAGAGAATGGGCATTATGAGTTCTTAAGAATGCCGATGGACTTAAAGAATTCTCCATCATCCTTTCAAAGAGTGATGGATAATGTCTTGAAAGGCCTACAGAACGAGGTCTGCCTGGTTTATTTAGATGATATCGTTGTGTACAGTACATCCCTTCAGGAACACATGGTTAACTTGGAGAAAGTATTTAAAAAACTACGGGAGTCTAATTTTAAAATACAGATGGACAAATCTGAATTTTTAAAGTTGGAAACCGATTTCTTAGGTCATGTTATCTGTAAAGACGGTGTCAAACCGAACCCGAGTAAAATTGCAGCCATAGAAAAATATCCACTGCCCAAAACGACTACAGAAATCAAACGTTTTCTCGGTTTACTGGGGTACTACCGAAAGTTCATACCGAACTTCGCTAAATTAACTAAACCACTAACATCGTGTTTAAAGAAAGGGACTAAAATAAATCTAGATAAAAACTATGTCAGTTGTTTTGAGCACTGTAAAACATTACTAACAAATGATCCAATTCTTCAGTATCCTGATTTTTCCAGAGAATTCTTACTAACCACTGATGCATCAAATGTAGCGATAGGTGCTATTTTATCTCAGGGTATAATAGGTTCCGACAAACCTATCGCGTACGCGTCTAGAACTTTAAATTCCAGCGAGCTCAACTATAGTACTATCGAGAAAGAGCTTTTAGCTATAGTATGGGCTACTAAGTATTTTAGACCGTACTTATTTGGTCGCAAATTTAAAATTATTACCGACCACAAGCCTTTACAATGGATAATGAATTTAAAGGAACCGAACTCACGACTTACTAGGTGGCGACTAAAATTAAGTGAATATGATTTCTCAATCGTGTATAAACAAGGTAAATCCAATACCAACGCGGATGCTCTATCACGAATTGAAATCAATAACGATGAAATTAGTTCTATTTTAGTTAACCCTACAGAACAAGCTACATCGCTCAATGACTCCAGAACTATCACAGCTCCGGAGCTTGATGATTCCAGAACCATTACAGTCCATACAGACGAGAAAATCCGATATTGGAGGTCCCAATCACGGATGACCCTCTGAATAAATTCACCAAACAGATTGTTCTTAACGTTGTAGGTGATATCAAAGGGCGACCCACAGTTACAAAACCTTTTGAAACACACACGCGTACCTCCGTTCAGTTATCACAGTCTAACCTAGAGGAGGACGTCATTAACGCTATTAAAGAGTACGTTCACCCAAAAATAAAGACAGGTCTCTTTATCAGTCCACCTGAAGCTATGTATGAGATAATTCCCATTATACAAAGAACATTTAAAAATTCGGCTATGAATCTCATGATTAGTAAACGCGAAATAGAAAATGTCAGAGAATATCTAAGGCAGCAAGATATTATTAATAAATATCACGATGGTAAAACCAATCATCGTGGTATCAATGAAACCTATCTAACATTATCTCACAAGTATTATTGGCCAAAGATGAGGGAGCACATTGTAAAATTTATTAACGAATGCACGGTTTGCGGTCAAGCTAAATATGACCGAAATCCTATAAAACAACAATATCGCATAGTACCACCTGCAACTAAACCGTTTGAATTAGTTCATTTAGACTCATTGACAATTCAGAGCGAAAAGTTCTTAACTATAGTTGACGCGTTTTCTAAGTACGCACAAGCTTACTACCTAAGAGACGGGACAGCCGTTAGCGTAGTACAAGCATTATTAAGATACTGTACTCATCATTCAGTACCTACTACTCTCGTGACGGACAATGGCCCTGAATTTAACAACCAACTCTTCGCTGAATTTACAAGATTACATAAAATACAGCATCATCGTGTCGCTCCCCATGCTCCCAATGAGAATGGCATTGTAGAAAGATTTCATTCTACTGTTTTAGAACATCTCCGCATTTTAAAAATTGATAAAAAATCAGAATCCGTTCTCAATCTTATGCCTTACGCTCTCCTAGCCTATAATAATACCATACACAGCTTCACCAAATGTAGACCAATTGAGGTTACAACAGGTCATTTCGATCCTCGCGATCCATTCGATATAGACCTCTCGGTACATTTGTTGCAACAATATATTACTAACCATAAAGATAAAATGAGCAAGGTTTATAATTTAATTCATGAGGCGGGTACCTCGCATCGTAAAGAACTAACGGATAATAGGAATAAAGATCGAGAAACTGAAATTGAGTACTCTCCCGAGCAGCAAGTTTTTGTACCAAACCCTATGGCATCTCGACAGAAACTTGCTCCTCGATATACGAAAGATGTAGTTATGGCAGATCTTCCTATTCATATTTATACTAGGAAGAAACGTGGACCCGTCGCGAAGTCTCGATTAAAAAGGGTACCTAAAAGCGCCCAATTGTTGCAGGATCCTCCTGACCCTACATCTTTTCCTGCATCCGGCTCTAATGCAGGAGATAAAGCTTGAGAGTCTGGAAGATGGACCCGGTGTGCTACCCTTTAGACTAGGTCCAGCCAATATCATCTCTAACCATCATTCATTCCTTCAGTACGTAGACCTCCAAGACCTACAAAATATAATTAGTTCTATAGATAGTCAGTTAGCTAGTATAAGCCCCGACCTCAATAATAAAACCGCTTCATTATTCGAACCCCATCTTAACTATTTAAAAGGTAAACTTGTTACCTTATCCAAGCAATTATTAACTTTCGAAACTAATCGCGTCAAAAGAGGGGTTATAGATAGTTTGGGATCAGTAGTTAAAAGCATAACGGGCAATCTCGATTATACTGACGCATTGCATTATAATAACGCTATTAAAAGCCTACAAGATAAAGAAAACGCGATAATATCTGAATTAAATAACCACGTTAGTTTAACTAAAGAATGGTCATCTCAGTATTCTAAAATCATTGATAGTATAGTATCTAATCAAAATAAGATCGAAATAATTATAAATAAAATAAGAGAAAGCGTAGCCACTAATGACCAAGATCTAGTTAAGTACGCTCATTTAGCGCAAAGCTTTCTTATTGTAGGCGATAATGTAGATTCTATAACTTTAGAGATAACGAAACTAGAAAATAACCTAGCTTTTATTAGAAGTTCGACCATGCATCATTCTATTATCAGCCCAGAATCCATTCAAGATTTGATCAATAAGATGAAAATTCTGTATGGCAAAGAAAAAATAATAGATTTAGATATTCGAGAGTACTACGACATAATTAAGTTAGGCTCGTATTATGTAGGAAATAGTATAGTTATAGTATATAAATTCCCTATTATCTTCCCACATATATATAATCTTTATAAACTATCTATCATACCTAATAAAAATCACGAAATCCTTACCCCATTATCACCCTTCCTGGCTATCCTGTCGAAAGATTTCAAGTACATAGAGGCAGAATGCCCGAAGACGAGCAAAGGGTATCTATGTGAAGAGATGCGGAAGCTGCGGAGCCGGACGTCACCAGATTGTATTCATCAATTGATCTCCACACAACAGAGAAGTACCACATGCAATCCTATCACCGTACATTTAGAAAACCCAGCCTTCGAGGAACTCGACGACATGCACTACACAGCCAGCTTCCCAAATCCGACTAAGGTACATTTATCTTGCGGACCAGATCTCCACCAGATACTTCAAGGGAGTTATCTTATCACCATCCCGCATCACTGCTATGTTGAGACCCCGGAATTCTTAATATCAAATACTAAAGATCGCATTAAAGGCCAAGCGATGAAGATCCTGGACCTGACGAAGGAGAGCAGCATCGCAACCGCCATGACACCATCATTCAGATTGACTTCTATCAACCTAGATCACCTACATGCCACCAAGTCGAAGATAGCCCTGCAGACTCCAATTGAACCGATCACAGCCGCCGACTACAGCCTGTATCACACAACTATTCCTATGTATGTGTTACTGTTCGGTGCATGTGTGCTCACCAGCGTAATTTTATACCGCAAATACATGCACAAGACAAAGAAAAATGCAGATACCTCTCAAGATAGTCAAGATGCGCATTCCCAGCCTTCACGAGTCTACGCCATCCCCAGAGTATCCAGACCTGAGATGACGCAGCCTCCAGCTCAATTTACGACAAAAGTCTTCAATAGTCGCTGCACTATGGGGGGAGGTGTTACGCACACAGAGTAAAGGCTTTTCGCCAAGCTAGCGTTGGCCTCGATCGATGCAACAACAAGTCGAAGTGCACGAGTTGCTGACGCCGCGCAACGTGACCGCCGCTGACGACGCCGCTCACCTCACCGCGCTAGTTTTAAGGCATTCTTGTACCTAACATCGGACGAGCTTCACTCAATTATAATATTGTAATTTTTAGTAATATTAAATTTTTATTAAATAAAATTGATTTTTTTTGGACCTTCCGCTGCAAAGCCACGTAATTCCAGTAGCAATATCAAACAAAATAAACTTAAAAAAACAACATAATTTACAGAAACTAATATTACAAACTATAAATTACATAAATATGAGCACTGTCCCTAATAATTTGGCCACCCACTGTATATAAGTAATTTTATTTAGGTAACTATATTGTGGTCTTAAATCTATATATATAAAATTCAAAGTCCTGACTGACTGACTCACTGACTGACTGACTGACTGACTGACTGACTGACTGACTGACTGACTGACTGACTGACTGACTGACTGAGATATCAACGCACAGCCCAAACCGCTAAACCTAGAGACTTCAAATTTTGCACATAGATACTTTATTCAGTGTAGGCATCCACTAAGAAAGGATTTTAGGAAATTCTACCCCTAAGGGGTTGAAATAGGGGATGAATGTTTGTATGAAAGTCCGTCAGTTTTGAAGTTAGGATCTTCAAATTTTGTATTTAGGCTGGCAATTGAAAATTAATATTTACCTGTGTCAGCGTTTTTGGCAATTCAACCCCCGAAAGGGTGAAAAGGGGGATGAAGTGTTGTATCTGGAAAGCCCGTCATTTAATTTATTATTTAGGCTTATGGTCGGAAAGTTAAACAAATAAGCAAACACATATTTCGTATTTTTTCGAAAATCAACCCCTTAGAAGTTAAATGGGATAAATAAACCAAAAAATCGATATGGATGTCGTTAATTGAGGTTTTATGGGATGACGATTGCAAAAATGGCATTTATTTTGATGTTTAACACGCTGAACATGATTCAACCCCTAAAAGGTTGACATAGGGGTGAAATTTTGAATAAAAAACCAGGGGATAAAATAGACATTTCAACTTGAAACTTTGTAGGCTTACTTCTTAAAACAGGCAACCCATTTCGTAGTTTTCCGAAAATCAAAGGCAGGGGGTAAATAGGGTATCATCACCATTTTAGCCGTACGACGCCCACTACTGGGCATAGGCCTCCCCCAAGGATCTCCACAACGATCGGTCCTGCGCTGCCCGCATCCAGCGGCTTCCCGCGACCTTGACCAGATCGTCGGTCCACCTTGTCCCTGCCCACAGAACGTCGTCCGGTTCGTTATAGGGATAAATATAATGCCGTAAATAGGGTATAGAAACCTAAATCATCTTTAGTACCCTAAGTTCTTGGTACCTAACAAGTTTCTGGTACCTAGGCCCGCCACACGTGGCAAACGTTCTGCCTCGCGCGAGGCTGCTCACTTGGTGAGGGAGGACCCGCCTAATCACGTAAAAACGGCTGATCGGATTTTTATTAAATTAAAACATAGAATAGTATTTATCCTGGTTTTTGGTCCCCTAAGTATTTTCTCGAATGTCCACGCGGACGAAGTCGCGGGCGGAAGCTAGTAAAACATAAATAAACATGGGACGAAATAAATGGAGTCATCCCAAATTTTATTCAACTTCTTATAATCTATCTTCATTTTAGAAGAATGTAAAAAAGACTTAAGTATTATCAATTTATCACATGCTCATAATAGGCGTAAGTTGAGTATTTATGTATGTATGTAGGTACATGCTCATCAATATAAAACTAACGTAATCAAAACAATTTAACATCACCATAGCCATTTTCTTAATTACAATTATACATATTTAGGTACTCCCAGCTCTTATTAATATAAACATATAATATATTATAATGAAAACATATAACCATTTCCAAATGAGCAGTTTTCAGGCTAAGCTTTTGCTATAGTTACTTACTTAGTAGGTATATTATATATTATTATAGTTAATTAACCGGCCATGGTTTCCGAGACCTCCGGACATAGTTAGTAATTTTAACAACGATTATCAAAAAGAAATAAAACAACGCTAATGTTAATCATTTGCCACTAATATATTATTAACAAGTGGCTCTCCGCGGTTTCACCCGCGTAGTACTTACCAGTTCTCGTGGGAATATCGGGATCAAATATACCTAGCCTATGTTACGCAGGAAAAATGTAGCTTTCTAATAGTGAATGAATTTTGAAAATCGGTTCACTTGTTTTTGAGTTTATTCGTTACAAACAAAAAAAAAAACAAAATCTTTTCTCTTTATAATATTACAAGCTGATCCTCGCGGTTTTACCCGCGCGTGGTACCCGTTCCCGTACGAATATCGATAAAAAATATAAGCCTATGTCACTCGGGAAGAATAATAATATTAGTATAGATATAATCAAACGCGTAATTTACCAAAAATTAAGGAACGCATTATTTAATACCATGCTGTAACTGTACCCACTGTTTCTTTCTATCGAATCGAGCTATAAGTAAAATATAAATGTCATCGAACTGTCAGCTGAAAACTGCTCATTAATTAAAAATAACCAACTAACTAGGTGCTTTAAATAAACGCTATCGTCTTGATAGTAAACGCAAATGAACAATGAACATTGTCAATGATTGATCCCGTCTGAACGAAGCGTGAAGGTCATAGCACATTACACCAACTCAACGTCGACTCCACTCTCCAACTCAATTTACAGTATGGCATTGAAATGTAAGCTTAATTTCGTATTACAATGTAATACGAAATTAAGTTAAATAATTCACTCGTACGTTATGTAATAATTACATAACGTACGAGTGAATTATTTAACACATAAGTTGAATTGAAAGTCTACGACGCGTGGTCCACGCCTTGATCTTTATGAGATTTCCCACTCGTTGACAACGCGTTCCCCACTCATTAAAAAAATAATAAATAAAAATAAATAAAAATTTTATTCAATAAAACATTCAATACAAAATATAAAAGTAAAGGCTAAAACTAGTGCATATCAAATCAAACATAATAATAATGAGCCTGAACTAGGAATCCCTGTGTTTCAGGCAAAAAAGGGCTTACATAAATACTTAATTAAACAATCCGTATATCAGTTAAAGTAAAATTAATATCTATTATAACTTTATGAGTAAACTTTACAAATTAAATTTAAATCTAAACATTTATTTATTTAATCACTAACAGTAATTTCTCTGTGTCCTCGTAGGACATTTTTTGGAGGGCTTCTTGTAGAATACTCTTTGTATCATGATAATTAATTGCATAAATGCCATATTTGGCATTTAATCTATTATATAACATAGGCCCAAGAAACATGTAGAAGCTAGAAGAAAACACATGTTTCATTCCCGTGTTTTGTGGGCAAACTATATCTTTACGTCTTTTGTTAGTAATGTCAGTGCTATAGGGAAGTGCAGTATGCTGTTTGAGGACTGTGTTAAGTATAAATAATTGTCTAACGGTTAATACATTACAAGCCTTATAAAGAAGCTCTGTTGGGTAAAGGAAGGGACGAAAGGTAGCAACTTTTAGAACCGCTCTTTGAGCTCTTTCAATTGATAACAATAAAGTTTTAGAAGTGCCACCCCATGTCGTAATACAATAACTTAATATTGACTGACACAAGGCGAGATAAACCTGCCGTAATAGTGCGTAATCAGCCACAGTGCGGAGTTTTTTGAATATGTATATTAATTTACGTATTCTACCACATAAAGCTTCAATATGAGGCTTAAATGAGAGTGTTTCGTCAATGATAATACCCAAATATTTTAGATTGTTAGTAACACCTATTTCTGGGCACATGCAACTTTGATTAGTAGTGTTATTACAACGGTGGGCATACAGCTTAGTGTTTATTAAGGTTGTCTTAGTTTTACGCATTGAGAAATATATATACTTAGTTTTGTCAGCGTTTAGCGTGAGTAGATGCTGATGTAACCAATTATTTACTACATTGAAGCCTTGTTGTGCATATTTATATACTTCATCTATCGAGTTTGCGGAAAAAAGTAGGGCAGTGTCATCCGCATATGATATGATTGTTCCACAATGCATTTTTAGGTTACAAAGGTCATTAATGTAAACTAAAAATAGCGTGGGGCCTAATATGCTCCCCTGGGGGACGCCATAGGGGGTATTCGTCAGATCAGAGCTGATAACATTGCCTATTTTCACGCATTGTGACCGCTCGTCTAGATAATTTGTGAATAGTTTAAGCTGAGTACCCCTTATACCCAGTGATTCAAGCTTTTGCAATAGAATAGGTATAGAAACGGTGTCAAATGCTTTTGCAAGCTCAAGGAATATTCCCAAAGTCTTGTTACCCTTTTCGAGTTCCTGTACTAGATAGTTAGTAAGTTGGTGAACTGCATCGGCAGTCGATAATTTGGATCTAAAACCAAACTGGTTCTTAGAAAAAACTGAAAGTTTTTCCAAGTATTGGACAAGCCTGTTATTAAGAATCTTTTCTAATATTTTTGATATGGCGGGTAATATTGAAATAGGCCTATAGTTTGATATTTGATCCTTGCTGCCGGACTTATGCACAGGAACAATAACGGCTTTTTTTAGACATTTAGGGAAAACTCCTTGAGTTAAACACTTATGAAAAATGTGCGTTAGGGGTGAAACCAAGATATGCTTGAGACGTTTTAGTATTTTATTTGATATGTTATCCCAACCAACCGCTGAGTCGTCCTTTAAACCCGAGATTATTCTTTCTACCTCAGCTTCATCAGTGTTTAACAGCACAAATGATCTTACTGCCTTGACCGGACTATTCTGTAAACTTGGGTATGATTTAAATGAGCTAGTTTGAATTTTCCTTGCCAGACATGTTCCGATATTGGCGAAATAATTATTTGCGCTATTTGCTGTTGTAATTTGCGACGTGTGTTTTTGAAATAAACTTGAAGATGACTCATTTTGTTTAGAGATATGAGTAACGTGTTTTATTACCTTCCATACTTTTTTACTGTCAGTTCCAGCCTTTTGTAATTCTTTTTTGTCGTAACTATTTTTAACTTTTTTCAAAAGATTGTTACAGAAGTTACGATATCTTTTGTATGAAACTTGTAATATTAAATTGTCTGGATTAGATTTGGCTTTCATGTGTAGTTTGTCTCTGTGTTTCATACAGCGGATAAGCCCCGGAGTGATCCAGGGCTTAATGTTATAATTTTTATTACTCAAACGTGTGTGTATCGTGCTTTGCAATATTGCTTGCCGAATAGTATTTACGAAGTAAGACACACACTCATCCGCGTCGGCAATATTGTAAAGTAGGTCAAAGTCAATGCTACCTAGTATCTCTTCAAGTTTATTTTCATTTAATCGTGATTTATAATTTTGCGTGCGTGTTAGATTAGGTAATTTACGATTTAAGGTTAGTAGTGCGGCACTGTGATCGGTTAATGATGAGTCTATGACTAATGTTACTGACGGGTAAATAGATTTAAGAAATATGTGATCTAAACAAGAACCACTTTGGTGCGTTGGAAGCGTGTGCGCGGGAAGCAAACCATGAAAGGAGCATACATTTAAATACTTCTGTGCTACGGAATCGCAGTTGTTCGTGCGAATGTCAATGTTTATATCTCCTATTAATATAACATTTTTATAAGTTGTTAATTTTTGTAGTGTGCAGTTCAAAGAATCAATAAAGATATTAATATTTTTAAAAGAGGGTGGCCTATACATTGCTAATATCGCAATATCTGTATTAACAGTTATTAGCAGTCGATTGCACTCATCAATTATTAGCTCTTCTAAGGAAACATTTAAACTATTCTTAACATAAATTACAATACCGTCGTTTTGGTTATAATTTACCTGGCTGCTGTGTGTTTTATAACCTGGTAAAGATGGCAAATTGCAATTAGTACTTAACCAACACTCGGTTAGAACAATAATGTCGCAATTAATGTCTAATCTTTGCTGAAATACACTAAAGTTATCAAAATTCTTAGAAATACTGCGGATGTTTTGTGTTAGTATTGTTATTGTATCATTGCAAGACGTCAGATATTGTTTGCAACTTTCTACCTCACAAGCCCTTGACTCGGATACAGAAAAATTATCTAAATCAGAAATAAAAGAATCAGACATAATAAAGAAATAACAATAAATAACAAGTTCCCAAACTAAAAAAAGAAGTAACGGCGCTCTTAGGCGCAAACATAATCTATAGAGTTTATGTACCTTTTTTCTGCAATGAGTCTAGCAGGGCACTCGGCGTCTCCCGTTTTATGAGCGCAGGGCTTCTTGAAGCGCGAGCATGTAGCGCATTTTGGCAGCTCGCTTTTCTTAGAGCACTCTTTTATGCTGTGACCTACATCGCCGCAGTGACCGCAGGTATTCACCACTTCTCTACAGGATTTGGCTGCATGACCGTACTGCTGACACTTGTAGCACCTAGTTACTAAGGTGAAATCTCTCACAGGGCATGAAGACCAGTTCACAAATATTCGGTCGTTAGTAATTAAAGCCTTCCGTATGTCCGGGGAGACTTCAATGACATAATTGCAGGTCTCGGCATCCCTTTTTCCGGATTTATGACTAAGTCTAATTGAGGTCGAAAAACTCTCAAGTGTCAAACCTTGAATCTTACCGGCTAGATTTTGGTGGTACATGCAGTTGAAAACGTCAGTTTCCTGCATACTTGTAGGGACACCGATGACTACAATTCGCGGCTTTCGTTTGTTTGGTTCATCCACTGTTAGCCCGGAAGTCGAAAATTGTGCCGTCTGCTTTAGTTTTTCGATGTCATCCTTGGTTTCAGTACTAATGATGACGCCTCCGTTCCTAGTCTTGCGTAGGGCCCTAACGTGCAGTTGCATTTGGTCAGGTTTAATAATTTTTTGCACGAGGGTTTTTGTCTCGTCACTCGACTTCATCTTGTCCTTAGGGTATATAGCCACGGAGTTCACATTGCTGGGCTTTATGAAGCTTTTAGAGCTTTTCTTGACCATGTCGGCGAAGGATGTTGTTCCCGCGACTGGCTTGGTGGACTCCTCTATGGTTTGCTGTAGCTCTTGAAGTCTTTGGGAAAGGTCAATTTGTTCCTTCAGGGCTCTAAGGGAGAGATGGTCTTGAATTGCTCTTGCCTTTAGCGATTGGTACTGTATGGCCAAAGCTGCAACTCCATGTGCAATTTTTCGGCATAAGTTATTGATACGAAGCTTTTGGTCAGAGTTAAGCTTGCCTTCGGATGATACATTGCATACTTCATTTAGATACTGTTCAACACCCGAGGTAAAGCCCTGGATCTCCGGTGTGGATACAGCATCCGGGGGCTTATCTTCCTGCTGGGCGGGCTCCTGGGGCTTGGGCGTAGACGGCGGGCTTCGAGGCGTAAGCACACTCCGATTAAACGGGCTTTCCATATTTAAGAATTACTAACAACACTTAAACATTATAAATAAACGATTTAACAAACAAACACGAATAACGAACTGACACAGATAGTTTACTTCCGTGCAGTGTACAACTAGGTCACGGATTTGCAACAGATTGATTAATTTATTTCATTTAATTATTCGACACGTCCGAATACAACAACGATAGCGTATGAATGGCACCATGTTGTCCACTGGTGGGTGACCAACGAGTTGATCGCCTAGCCGACGACCCGTTGATACCGAATCGATAGTTCGAGTTGGAACGGTGTTGGATTGGCGTCGAATCGGTGAAATGTGCGATAACCTTTATTCTCATTTCATCTCATCGCCGAGATTCTCATCGTCATCTGCGTGGACAACGTGTATTTTAATTCAAAATGTCTTAAGGTCGTAGCCCACTTATACTGCACCGCTCACACCCAACCAAAGTGTGAGCAGCCAAATATAAGTAGATCCACTTTATATTGCGGTAATTGCGGCAAGCTCGCTTACCGCGCGCTGTCTGCTATTTTATATTGTTACCTACTGTAAAGTGCATCTACAGAGCACGATATTAAGTCCATATTTGGCTGTTCATACTTTGGTTGGGTGGGAGCGGTGCGGTATAAGTGGGCTTATAAGACCTTTAAAAAGCGACCGCAATTAAATTATCTACGATGAGGATGAGAATTACCCAATAGCACCAAATAACAGTAATTAAAGCGCTGCAAGTTGCAAGTTTGTGCCAGGTCGCACCCCCGGAGGTCGCAGGGTGAGGTCGCGTACGAGACGCGGGTGGAGGGTGGCGATAAAATGGCGCTGTCTTCGTCGCCGATGTGAAGTCCGTTGCTGTCTCCCAGTTCGAAGAGGCGAAGCGAGGTGGGCCCATGGAATTTTCCTGGTAATGGGACCTAAAAGTGGATGGAGTATTCTTCTTTATTTGATTATTCTGCTTCCCGATAGCCTTGGAGGCCTTAAGGTCATAGCCCACTTATACCGCACCGTTTCCACCCAACCAAAGTATGAGCAGCCAAATAGCCCAAATATGGACTTAATATTATTATCGTTCACTGTAGATGCACTTTACAATAACAATATACCTACAATAGCAGACAGCGCGCGGTAAGCGAGCCTGCCGTAAGTTAAAGATTTGACTGCGCATACATTGGTTGGGTGGGAGCGGTGCGGTATAAGTGGGCTCCTTTAATCACAAAATAAATAGGTACAGAAGACAATCTACATACAAAGTGTGCTCGAGCAACGCACACATAGACACCGCTCACGGACACGATATCAACGATATGCGTTTGTGCACTACACTGAATTTTACCGATCCGGCGGTCCGTTTTTTTACGGATCGGCGTGGCATGAAAAACACGGATGATTGGCTTGTGCACTTGTCCGGTTTTTTACTGGCCGGGGTAGCGCAGTGATCTCTTTGAAACTACACTCTACGGACGCGTTTTAAACGAGAGGAATAATGAGTTCCTTGGAACGTCGGCAATTGCTTGCGTTAATTTATTTACGATAACTCCTAAGATATTCATTTAAATTATATGGTGTAAAAGAGTAAAATAATGTGCATGAAATGCTTAAAGCAACTAACGTATTTAGATTGATAAGGGTTATTACTGTATCCGTTTAAATAGCTTTCCAAATTACCGCATTGTTCATAACCATTTTTTAAGAGATAATAAATGGCTATAATATGCTATCCTTAAAAGATAGACATATGCTATCGCGGACTTTTTTGTAGATCTATAGAAGAGGAATATCCCAACATGCATTATTTTTTTAAACCTCGAAAGGATTAGGCAGCGTTTTTGCTGAAAGCTCCCGGGCGGCTTGCCGTTTGCCGGCACTTTCGACAATTATCGTTATATTTCTACCAATTTACACAAAACTTTCATAAATAATATATTAAAACCTTTCTGAAGAACCACGCTACCTATTAGTGAAAACAGCATGAAAATCTGTTTCGTCGTTTTAAAGATTTAAGCATATATAGGGACAGACAGACGGGAAGCGACTTTGTTTTATACTATGTAGTGATTTATGATTAAAATAGAACCATCCGTTTTTTTCCGGACGGACGGTAAAATTCAGTGTAGTGCACAAGCGCACATACGTTTTTCATTGCCGTCATCTCGGAACGGAAAAAAACGGTCCGGAATGGGGAAAAGTAAAATGACGGACGGTAAAATTCAGTGTGGTGCACAAGCGCCCATATGTTTTTCATAGCTGCCATATCGGTCCGTAAAAAACCGGATCGCCGGATCGGTAAAATTCAGTGTAGTGCACAAACGCCCTATCTCGGAGCGGTTGGTAGTGGGAGCACGTAGGTACGAGCGCGAGTGCCATCCGCTTGAGACACGCGTGACACACTTAAGGTCACACCACATTACATCAACTCGGAAAGGGATCGACACCGTATCGCCTTTCGCCTCGCCGTCAACCAGGCGTCAACCTAACGCAAGCACGTAACCAAACCGGATCAGGGACCGTACTCTGAAACGCAAATCCGAAACTTCGGTTAGCCCCGCCCCTATCACTCGATTCCGTTATGACTCGAGAGTGAGAGGGACAGGGCTAACCGAAGTTTCGGATTAGCGTTTCAGAGTAGGCCCTCTGCGTCGGTACGTCGGCTCGGCTACGGCTAGGCGACGCCGCGCTTACGGCTCGCCGCACAGTGGTTCCATATAAAAAAAGATAAAAAAAATATATAATTAAGTACAAAAAAAAAGGTAAGGTAAATATAAAAAAATAATAAAAAATAAAAAAATTGTGATGTGGTTAGTTCATTTTCATTTTCAGACCACTGTGCGTAGAGCCGTAAGCTCGGGTACGAAAAGACGTGAGCGCGTGGACGACTAGTAGTACAGTCATTTGGTGCTCAAAAAGGGGGTTACCTCGAAAGTTTTTCGGGAGTTTTGAAAATTGGTGATTTTATAGATTAAGACGTGCTCTTTTCGAATTTTCACTTTGTCACCTCGTATCTTTGCCGCTCGCGCCGCCATAGGTATTGGAAAAAGGGCACTCAAATACAGTTTTTTGAGAATAACTCCGTTCCAACTCATTTTACGATAATAGTTATGTAATAAGTTAAACAAGAGAAAATTTCCTACAATTTATGTAGTTACCTTTTTTTGTAAAATCAATAGTTTCAGCGTACGAGAGCTGCAAACCAAGGCACGTCTACACCAACACGGAGATCATTGCTGAAGCTGGAGAGCGCTTCCTCCTTGCGTTATACGGTTATAGTGGCGTAAAAAATATGTCGTTAAACAACTATAGTAGACGTGCTTCACAAAATCAGCATATAAAAATAAATTTCATATTGCATCGCTGCCACCGACAGAAGCAGCAGCACGACAACATTCGTTCCGAACCTATCACCAGGTTCAGCAGTGGTATGGAGTTGAAAAAAATGCAGAGCAATGGGGATGGAAAAAAAGCAAGAATGAGCTAATTCCTGTCACCACGCTCGAGCCCCCAGCTTCGGAAACCTTGTTGAAACTTATTTCTTGCAAATGCAAAAAGGGATGTCAAGGAGCCTGTGGATGCAGCAAGGCTGGATTAAAGTGCTCCGTTATATGCACTAATTGCAATGGTACCTGTGAGTGATAATTCGCACGTTCCACTACAAGATAGCGATTAGGAGGAAGAAACAGAGTATATTCTCGAGCAAACGTATGACAAAATCGAGGAACAAGAGGACTACAACGAAGCTGATGATTCCATCACGGATGACGTGGAAGAAATTTCTATTTGTGACATTTCGCTCAGTACCGAAGACTATGAACTTTCAGAACCTGGTCCATCAAGAATAGCGAAGCGAAGGAGAATGCGCAAAATTTTGCAATAGTGCATTACAAGTGGATTAGGCCTACTGGGGATACCACAAAAAAAAACGCACCACTTACTCTACCTCATGGTGGTGTGGAAAGAGTTATTTGGCCAAAACGCGTGTTGGAGTGGACTTTGTGGCTCTCGTACAAAAAAGGTTACTACATAAATTGTAAGAAATTTTCTCTAGTTTAATTTATTACATAACTATTTTTATTGTAAAACTAGCGGCCGCCCGCGGTTTCACCCGCGTGGTTCTCGTTCCCGTGAGAATATCGGGATAAAAAGTAGCCTAAGTTACTCCTTATTACATCAGCTACCTGCCAGTGAAAATCAGTCCAGCCGTTTCAGAGATTAGCCGGAACAAACAGACAGACAGACAGACAGATAGACAGACAGACAAAAATTGTAAAAAATGTTATTTTGGTATATGTACCGTATATATAATCATATGCATGTAGTAAAAAGTGGTTATTTTAATATTACAAACAGACACTCCAATTTTATTTAGTTGTATAGATGAGTTGGAACGGAGTTATTCCACAAAAAACTGTATTTGAGCGCCATTTTTCCAATATGGCGGCGCGAGCGGCAAAGATACGAGGTGGCAAAGTGAAAATTCGAAAAGACCACGTCGAAATCTATAAAATCACCAATTTTCAATACTCCCGGAAAACATTCCAGGTAAAACTACCAAATGACTGGACTATAGCGGTAAGCGTGGGGATAGCAAGTTGAGCGACCCGCAAAGCGGTTCGTGAGCCTGGTCCCGAGGCGAGGCGATTACGTTACGATTCCGATTAGTGTGCTTTGCAGTAGGGGGTTTCATACAAAGAATACTGAACCGCTCGAGTTGATACGTTTACGATCCGTTTACGAGTTGATATGTCTGTTGTGACCTTTATGAACCTTATTTGTGCAAAAATGGAGCAACAAAAAAAGTTATAATAAGTTCAGAGGATGGTTGTTTGAATTCTCGTTTTTAAGGTAAGTACCAGTTGTTTCAGAAGAGAGGTAAGTAGGTTTGCTTGTAGTCCCCATAAAGGAGTTGATATTTTTTGTGATTATGATTATGGCATGAATATGTTGGATATCTAAGCTCGATTTATATACTAGTTTCCTAATAGAAATTGAATCAGTATAAACCACCTGTGGTATAAACGAAGTAAAAATTTTTCACGCCGCCTAATATTAAGTAAGTCGACTTTTTGTTTGTGTAGATATTGTCTTGTTTTGTTTTTCATGGCACTTGATAGGCTTAGGTCTCAAACGGATAGGACAAAAGAAATTGTGTAAATATATCTGATCAGAAGGTATTATGGATTTTCGAACGTAAAAATTGTCAGATGTAAAGTTTTATGTTTTTTTTTCGTAATAGCTCCTAAACGACTGAGACGCTAGCCTCGAGTGGGTTAATTGGAAGCTAAATTAATCGAGATGGTTCTTGCTATACGTTTGATGAAAATCCATCCTAGGCTATTTATGGAGATGGTCAACTGCCTGACGCTGCCGAAACGGTAAAAGATACAGAGGTGGTGCTTTGGCACAGAATATTATAATAGTACTAACGTGCTTTCTCTAAAACAATGTACACCCTGCCAAAATTAGGTGAAATAAAAAAAAACAAAATGGCAGCAAAAAAAAAATACTTATATTTGTAGTGCCTAAACGAAGCGAATTCATTATTTCAGATTTCAGATTTTTTATTTTGTGTGTTAAACTAAAAAGGATGAAGTAAAAATAAAATTTAAAAAGCTCCCGGCAAAAATGACAAATAATTAAATATCTCTCTCGGTATAATTATACCCTTTTAGTACTACTTCTCTTTTTGTAGTCCCCCGACCGAGAGAGAATCAATCAATTTTTTAATTAAGTACTTACTTATTTGACTTTTTTTGCCGAGGGTTTTTAAAATTTATATTTTTTATGAAAGACAAAAAAGCTTTGTCAACACCTGGATAAAACTCTTTAACGGGTCATTGGATGATTCGCACGAATTTAACTCAGCCGAAATGTGCAAATCGACACTTTTTAAAAATATTATTTTTCATAGGCGATTCGCAAGAAATTAATTTATAAGCGTGCGAATTGACACCCTCAAAAATATGTAGTCGTCCATTGGCTAAACTTGGTTTTTTTTTAATATTATTTACGAGACGTGCACGACTGTACTTTTTATTTTTTGACCTCCAAAATAATATATGGGCCAATTGACTACCTACTACATATTTTTTGAAGGTGTCGTAATATGCGTTATACGCACGGGTTTTTTGCAGGATGAATTAAAACGGACCTTAGTTCGACATCATCTTCTGCCTGGTCGAAAGCCTGAGCCTCGAGCGATGGCGCCTCAATTTGCCCTTGCAAGTTTTCGCTATTCATTGTATCGGTGATATTCACCTCATCATCTTGCGACGTTCCGGCATCTACAAAAAAATGGTTTTGAAATCGGGAAGTTTGTAGGTTAACAATAAACTGTTAAGTATTTAAAATATATAAAGATAAGCTAGTTGTGAAAAAGTGTTGTTTTATGAACTCGAGAGATTTACCATCGCGAACTCTGCGATTGTTAAGCCACTTGCCAACATTCAAAAATAGGGTAAGTATTTTTAAATTATGGATTACTCGCAAACCACAAGTACTCAAAATTTGGAAAACATACATATATGTTATTTTACAGTCTTTTATCAAGTGCTTCCGGCCGTTATAATTTTCATTAGTGATACTTTACTGTATCAAATAAAATTCCAAACATCCGTCTAATAATAATTCAAATATCATATTACTTGCAGTATACTTGGTTTTAGTTAATGAAAAACATATAAAAATAATTGTTTTTGAATAGTCGAGGAATTCCGGCCGTCATAAATTTAATTTTTCATTAAGTATTTCATTTTTAATTGAATTTCAAGTGATTTTCGATTCGCGGGGCGCTCGCGAGTTATAGTTCACTGCCGGCTGCCGCTGGATCTGCGCGAAGTGTATCGATCGCGGCCGAGCAAGCGTTAGCGTGCCTATTTCGGTCGGGAATCATCGCCTTAATCTAGCCATGTAATACAAACGTGTATCAACCGTATGCCCAAAATACGTCCAACTTGAATTGCACGGCTAAATTTAAAATTTTGCGCGGTTCGCGATGGTATATTTACTTGGTGGCCAGATCATTTATCTTTTTACCTGCTTCGTCACCAGCATCATTGAAAGGTCCAGCTGGTTCCCCAAATCTCCTCAAATACAACAGTCTCATCAAAGTTGACGTTATCACTGGCATTTGCTTATTCACTTCCACTTCGCTTGTTCTTGTATTATATTGTGTGTTAGATAGTTCCGTAGCAACCACCATTTTTACTCTAGTTAATATCGATTCTAGGTCACGTGATCTAGCTAAACTGTTTATTTCTTGACAGAGAACTTGTATGAACCAAGACCCATTAAATTCGTCTCTGAAAAAGCAATTTCATTCCTACTCAATGTCTCATCCACGACGAAAACGATATTTTCTATCTGTGTAGTAGCAACATAACTCAAAAAGTCCTTAATAATTTTAGCTAAATTAAGAACAACTTGCGTCTCTAACTTCCATTCCTAAGAGCTCATTGAAATGCTAATATTATTTTATACTTTTTCGTTTTTAGGTATACATTAATAAGATTTTTAAATACCGGTGTGATGGCTTTCCTATAAAAGAGCTGTGTAGCATAAGCATATCCGCTTCAACCGGAATTGTGTATGGTTTTTCGTTTTCCACGTCATCTGTGTCCTTTCCAGTTGGTCCTCTTTGACCAAAAACAGTAACGGCTGTATGATCTTCCTTGCCCCGGCAAGCCTGAAACACACACAGAGAAATTATGGTCACCAAACTGTTACTTTTTATGGGATTGTTGTGTCAGGCGTCAAAGAAAACCAAACGTTGATATTTTCCTTGCATTATTTAATTTAGAGAGGTAAGTAATAATAATAATACTAATGAAAATAAATGACGTAAATATAAGATAGATAATTATATTTGCCTGAATGATGAAAATTTTTGGTTTGGTGGCCAGAGTCGGTTTTAAGTTTACGTCTTTGAAATGGTTAATAATGTCACTCTCATTGTAAGCCTTGTCGGAGGCTCTGATAAGGCCATCTTCAGCACCATGTGTCAGAACAGCCACCGCTACACATCCATAGTCAGTAAAATCTTGGGAACTGTCTGAAATCACATATAACTTTACATTTAAGGCCCGTGGTATCGCCAACGACCTTGGGCATAGCATATATATAATTTTACATTGATACATTATAATACATTGAAATGTTAAAGTTTTGAGCACGGCAGTCACAGAAAAGGCTATCCGTAACGCGTTATTCAACATTAAATGTTTAATTTCGTAGTCTTCCTTTTATTTAAGATGCTATGTTACCTAGAAGAAATGCTTAGCTATAATTGAGCCTTTCGATTGGTATAATAAAATTAAAGAAACATTTTTTTTACATTCAGCGGGTTCGATTCCCAGTTCAGCAGGTGATTATTCAAAATTCTTTGACTGCAGTTCGTTTTCTTTTAAAATAAAAATGAAGTCTCCTTTCAGTAAAATTTTATTTATTCAGTATTTAAGGTACTTTCCCTCCATGTGGCATAGTTTTGGTACGCCCTGTATATTAATTCTGGATTCATCAGTAGGCTAATTTATGAGTTTTAGGGCGTCAAAAATGATCGTTTCACGACTACATGCGCCTTAAGACCGATTTACATTGGTTTGTGTTTAGCGATGTAGAAAAGTTGTAACTAATGTTTTTAACTATAGGTTTTGATGTAAATAAAAGAAATTGAAATATAATGAAATGTGAAGTTTTATTTTTATGACATGTAAAATTAGGTCCTTACAAGAAATACAGGGCGTGGGGATAAATATTCTACTTTGCAGCTCACTTGTTGCACTGTCAGAAGGACTTAAATTACAATATTCTCACTGAGTTGGAAATTACATAAACAGGTAATGAAGTTTAAACTAAGCAAATAAGGTTTCAAAAGAAATTCATATGAATAGGAGACCTAGGCTATGGCTATCCTTAAAATAGGTTTACAACGTGTCAGACTGGATATACAAATACAAACACAAATTAAAATATGGTTGTTATTCAATATTAAACATTTTATAAGTTCACAAGTGTAGTTTAAATAAAGTTGGGAGTGTTACAAAATTGAAAGGTAGGTGGGTAATACTTATATGTATGTAGTTAAGTTAAACTTATAAGAGAGGAGAAGATTAGAGACAATTAATGGGCGCCACGTTTATGAACAGCTCATAAACGAAGAGAGTATGGAGAGATGTAGTTAAGAGATAAAGATATAAGAACGATTACACCTGAGACTTATGTTCCGAGGAGGGGTTGCGAACGCCGGTCTCTCAAGGCCTAAGGTCAGCGAACGAGGGCTCGCCGGTATGATGTCAGCTTCGCAGGTGCTCGCTCCGGACAGGTAGTCCAGTCAATAATAAGAACTGTCGAGGAAGAAGAAAACACAGCGTTATGCCAAAGCAGTGACATAAAGAGATGTTGGTAATTTGTTTGCCATTTAGCAGATCGACTTACCCGGACGCTGAAGATCGAGGACGAATCAAGAAAATTGCAGTGTTCACACAATGATACAGCTTAGAACGGTTAGGTTTATCAGGGAAAAACTACGTAGGTAAAAAAAATGTCTATGCAATAACAGTTCACAGTGACTTTGCTTCACAGTCTTTCTCACAGTCAGTTAAGTAGCGGTTATCGAGAGAAAAACACTGGGGCCAGACGGGCCCTATTTATATGTTCTGCCACGACTTTTCTAGAATCTTGTTTTTAATTCATATTGCTTTACCATCAATCTCGAATTTTCCAAGGTAAGTAGCATAGACAATGCTCACTTGTACATTTCTAGAATGATCCGAATATAGTCTATGGTTAAGAAAATTAGCTAAAGATAAATGAAGAATTATATAAAATCAAATAAAGGCAGATTTGTAGAATATGAATAACTAATTACTTTCATTGTAAATTAGATATTCATAATGTTATTGATAAAAGTTTTTAGGTACCATAGATAATCTGGACTCAATATGTAGAAGTTCAATTATTAAAGCAAGAGAGCTACTCTACGCCAGATGTCAGTTTCGGTGCTGTTGCATGAACGAGATGACAGGATGGCTATGCATTTAGGTGTGAGAGAGATGACAATATATGTGCGGCATACTTTGCCACTATTTGACACCAGATGGGGCTAAAGTTTGATGAAGTGTGGACTCTCAACGCAAGGTGTCTTTATAAGAAAAAGAGATGGAAATAGCTGGACATCCATGCAAGAATGAGAAGACGTATATCTCTGGATAATTGCTCGTGGAAATAGTTCTGCTGTTCCTCACAAGATTGAGCCAGTGGTTCAAAAATTATGATGTTTACTCTGATAAAATTAAATGTCAAACGTCAGACGTGATAGATGTTTGTTGACAAATATAAGTGTACCTAAGATGTAAAAATTAGCAATTATTGTTTGGAATTGAGTTAATGAGAATGTATGTACTTTGCAATAAGGGATGTATAAAAACTGTGTTGTGTAAAGGTACAAAATATTGGATAAAAAACAGGAATGAAGGTTAGTACTATCATAGTTTATTATGAATGTAACATATTAAAAAAATGATATGTTACAATACCTCATTAGTTGAGAAAAAAAAAAAATAAAGAAAGGAACTGGGATGAGGTGAGTGAAGGACAGGTCACTATCCCCACACAGTAAAGAAAAGAAAGCGAAAGCGTGAGGAAGCATGAAGGGAATGGGTAAAACAAGAATAGAGCAAGAGGAGAAAAAAAATGTAGAGAAAGGAAAGTTGTGTAGAGAAAGAAAAGGTTGTGTAGAGAAAGAAGGAATGGATAGCACGGTATAGTAGAGTGGGAAAGTAAAGAAAGTTGTAGGTTGGGAATCAAGTAAGGAAAGGAAAGGGCAAAAGGAAACAAAACAAAAACAAAAAAATAATCTATATACGTATACTACATGCCAGCTGTAAACAAATAAGTTATATAAATAAACGGAATACATAAACGATACAGATAATTGATATCGACGGTGGGTCTTACTTCTGGCCTATATACCATGCGCCCTTGCCGAAAATTTAAAGTGTGCGTATACTAGATAAATATGGATATACATAAATAAATGGAGTGCCGATGGCCTATTTTAAGAGTCGCTGCCGCTCTGATATATAGATGAGTATAATATACTAGTGTGATAAGAATAATCTGTTGTCGTTAAGGCATATTTATACAGAGTTACAATCCGCTCTGAGTAGTAAGGCTTTTGATTTTTCATTTATGGGATTACCAGCCGTCCCATAGAATAAACTAGATACTATAAAATTAATATATATAAAATAAAAACCATACAAAAAAAATAGAGTACATAAAAGAATATATAATAGGGTTTGGGAATGGGTATGAAGATGAGGGAAAATTTGGGATGGGAAAATGGGACTTTTGGTCGGCTCTTACGACGCGCAAGGGGAGAGCGATGGTACTATTCTTTCTCCGGCAACCATACGGATAAGGTAAGGGAATGGGTGTCGTGATGAAGGAAAATATAGGATGGGAAAATGGGACTTTTGGTCGGCTCTTACGACGCGCAAGGGGAGAGCGATGGTACTATTCTTTCTCCGGCAACCATACGGATAAGGTAAGGGAATGGGTGTCGTGATGAAGGAAAATATGGGATGGGAAAATGGGACTTTTGGTCGGCTCTTACGACGCGCAAGGGGAGAGCGATGGTACTATTCTTTCTCCGGCAACCATACGGATAAGGTAAGTAGGAGATAGTACCTAGATGCAGAGCAAGAGAGAAAAGAGAAAAATACATATAGATAATCACATACATAAATAAAATGAAATAAGCAAAATATAGGTGTAGTTATATAGGTACAGATTTTAAAATGTCCTTAATGTGCCAAGTGCCTAAATCCTTGGATGTGTGAAAGTCCTTCAGAATGTATGTAAGAGGAGAGATCTTCTTTTTCACAATACATTTAGTGAATTTAGGAGCAAGTTACTAAAGAAAAGTTTTGGATAAAACGCCTATACCATGACGCCATGCCTAGAAAACGTCTGACTTCTTTTTGGTTAGTAGGGACAGGGTATTCCAAAATGGCCTTAACCTTGTCACTGTCAGTGCGTAGTCCGTGTCGGTCGACGATGAACCCTAGAAACTTAAGGGAAGATCTGCAGAAAACTGATTTGTCAAAATTGATGGTGAGACCTACTTCTTTTAAACGTTGATAGACACGCTTCAATAACTCGACGTGTTCGTCATATGAATTACTGACCAGTATTACGTCATCCACGTAGGTAAACAGACGGCCAGCAAACTCTGGTCCAAAGACTTTATCCATAAGTCTCATCATTCTAGCAGATGCATTGACAAGTCCGAAAGGCATGCGGCAAAATTGGAAAGCCCCAACCCCAGGAATGGAGAAACTAGTCTTCTCCCGCGAGTCTGGGTGTAAATTAATTTGAAAAAATGAGCTTTTCAGGTCAATAGAGCTTAGAAATTTAGCATTATTAAGAGAATCAAGTATGTCTTGGATACGCGGCATAGGATATGAATCTATTTTGGTGACACTATTCAGTTTTCTACTGTCTAGGCAGATCCTTAAGTCTCCGTTAGGTTTGGGAACTACTAAGAGAGGGGAATTCCAAGGTGAATTACTTTTTTCAATAATACCCATTCTTAACATATCATTAATTTCAGCCTCGACCCGCTGTTTATAGTGAACTGGTATAGGGTAGTATTTTTGTTTCACTGGGGGATGATCACCAGTGTCAATGACATGTTCTTCAAGATCAGTGAGACCTAAGTTGTTAGAATCAGCAGAAATATTTTTAAAATCAGTGATAATGTTATCAATCTGAGATTTTTGTACAACCGACAGATCCTCATAAGCATGTAAGTGTGTGTTTGTGTCAATTAAAGAGTTGAAAGCAGAGGTACACTGAGAGTCGGTCGTATATTCCAGAATATCCTGACATAGGTTAAATGCCCTAAGAAAATTTACACCTAAAATAAGAGGACTGTTGATATCTGTGCATACATTGAGAGTAATTAGTCTTAGATTGGACTTGTAAGTAATAGGTATCGTAATGGATCCCAAAATATTAAGTTTAGCGTTATTGCCAACTTTAAGAGTTTTAGAAGATGGCTGAAGATGAGTCTGTAGACCTAATTCCCTAAGCGTTCCTAGCGCATCATTGCTGAGTATAGAAGTTGATGCACCAGAATCGGCCAAGGCCAAGCACTCTGTTCCCAAAATGTTGACTTTGATAAACGCACGGTTGTCAGGCAAGTTTGACTCAAAAAGTGGAGCTATCTTCTGAGAGGAGAAAAAGTTTTTTAAGAAAGTTAGATATTCCTGCCATTCCCGGTCAGTAGTATGTTTAGTTAGTTTTGAAGGTTCAGGTTTAAGAGAGAGAGAACATGCTACTGACCGCTTATTCAGTTTTTTGAACAAGTACAGTCGCGAGTAAGCACATTAGGTTTTTTACATTTAAAACATATAGGTGTATTGTATACATTACACTTTGAATAGTGATGTTTGCCACTACACTTTAAACAAGTGACACTATCTTTTTGTAGCATGGCGGAATTATAAGCATTATGGGAGATGGTAGCAACATTTCCCGATAAAGGTTTTTGTTTAATAAACGGTTGATTTACCGATTTAGTAAGATTAGATTTCACTGTGAAACCGGGAACAATAGCAGTATTGCCAGGATTTAAGGCACCTCTATTCTCACATCTGTGCTTTGCTATGTCTAGCCTGGAGCACACTGATTTGAGTTCCGCAGTCGAAGAGAAATCATGGAGAGCTAATTTTGCAATATAAAAAGTGTTCATATTTGATAATATTATATCCAACTTCTCAGTTTCAGAGAGTGGTTTAGATAGTTTAGACATATGTTTAGATAGTTTACAAAATTGAAAGGCAGGTAGGTAATACTTATATGTATGTAGTTAAGTTAAACTTATAAGAGAGGAGAAGATTAGAGACAATTAATGGGCGCCACGTTTATGAACAGCTCATAAACGAAGAGAGTATGGAGAGATGTAGTTAAGAGATAAAGATATAAGAACGATTACACCTGAGACTTATGTTCCGAGGAGGGGTTGCGAACGCCGGTCTCTCAAGGCCTAAGGTCAGCGAACGAGGGCTCGCCGGTATGATGTCAGCTTCGCAGGTGCTCGCTCCGGACAGGTAGTCCAGTCAATAATAAGAACTGTCGAGGAAGAAGAAAACACAGCGTTATGCCAAAGCAGTGACATAAAGAGATGTTGGTAATTTGTTTGCCATTTAGCAGATCGACTTACCCGGACGCTGAAGATCGAGGACGAATCAAGAAAATTGCAGTGTTCACACAATGATACAGCTTAGAACGGTTAGGTTTATCAGGGAAAAACTACGTAGGTAAAAAAAATGTCTATGCAATAACAGTTCACAGTGACTTTGCTTCACAGTCTTTCTCACAGTCAGTTAAGTAGCGGTTATCGAGAGAAAAACACTGGGGCCAGACGGGCCCTATTTATATGTTCTGCCACGACTTTTCTAGAATCTTGTTTTTAATTCATATTGCTTTACCATCAATCTCGAATTTTCCAAGGTAAGTAGCATAGACAATGCTCACTTGTACATTTCTAGAATGATCCGAATATAGTCTATGGTTAAGAAAATTAGCTAAAGATAAATGAAGAATTATATAAAATCAAATAAAGGCAGATTTGTAGAATATGAATAACTAATTACTTTCATTGTAAATTAGATATTCATAATGTTATTGATAAAAGTTTTTAGGTACCATAGATAATCTGGACTCAATATGTAGAAGTTCAATTATTAAAGCAAGAGAGCTACTCTACGCCAGATGTCAGTTTCGGTGCTGTTGCATGAACGAGATGACAGGATGGCTATGCATTTAGGTGTGAGAGAGATGACAATATATGTGCGGCATACTTTGCCACTATTTGACACCAGATGGGGCTAAAGTTTGATGAAGTGTGGACTCTCAACGCAAGGTGTCTTTATAAGAAAAAGAGATGGAAATAGCTGGACATCCATGCAAGAATGAGAAGACGTATATCTCTGGATAATTGCTCGTGGAAATAGTTCTGCTGTTCCTCACAAGATTGAGCCAGTGGTTCAAAAATTATGATGTTTACTCTGATAAAATTAAATGTCAAACGTCAGACGTGATAGATGTTTGTTGACAAATATAAGTGTACCTAAGATGTAAAAATTAGCAATTATTGTTTGGAATTGAGTTAATGAGAATGTATGTACTTTGCAATAAGGGATGTATAAAAACTGTGTTGTGTAAAGGTACAAAATATTGGATAAAAAACAGGAATGAAGGTTAGTACTATCATAGTTTATTATGAATGTAACATATTAAAAAAATGATATGTTACAAAGTAGGTACAATGAGTAAGTACCGAAAGACAGTGGTATTTAAATTTTAAACCAGTGTTCCGCAAAGTGTGTACCGCGGCACACTGGTGTACCGTGGTCATTAATTAGCGTGTCTCGGAAAAATAAGGTTATCTTATAAACTTATTTTAAATAAATATGAGTTATTCCCATCCGATCCACTGTAACTGATCCACCGAGAATTAGTAAGGGAAAGAAAAATACTTTAGGCAGGTACACGCGAGCGCACGAGCGCGTGGCATTTTTGTTTCGTTCATCTTGGCGTTAAAGCTGGGTTAAAATGATAACCCTGAAAAATCTCAAAAAGTGCTATGATTGCAAATTTTTCATATTTGTATAATTATAATAAAGAAAGTTGATAACAATTTAAGTAGGTACCTGCTTTTAGTATACTTACTTTTTTTACTACACTTGCCGCCCGAAGAGACATTAAACA
Organism: Crambus lathoniellus; assembly: GCA_949710035.1. Classification (NCBI taxonomy): domain Eukaryota; kingdom Metazoa; phylum Arthropoda; class Insecta; order Lepidoptera; family Crambidae; genus Crambus; species Crambus lathoniellus. Next base: position 15,163,844 of record OX453313.1, on the reverse strand, counting down.
TTTGTAATATTATGTTGCGAATCCAGATTTGTAAAACAGACCGCTTCGAATTAGAAAATGGGTGACTTTTGCCCGAATTCTCGAACGCAAATCAAATTTGGGAGCGTCTCAAACATCATGGCATCTCTTTCATACGTTTGACATTTAAAGCGACAGGGCCATGCTTGAGACGCTCCCAAAGTTAAGTAGCGTTCGAGTATTCGGGCATTAGTCAAACCGAATGCTCGAGATAATAGCAACCTTATAAAAAAAGAGATTTTGCCAAATCGCGCGACTCACTGAACGTTACTTAAACACACATGCATTAACTATAGCTATGCACGTGTGTGTAAGAGATAAGACGCGTCGTGATTGGTTAACGCGGGCGAGAGTGGTTAGACGCGGCTGCGCTGCGTGCACGCAATATCGACCTTAAGGGTGGTGCACCGTTCCTGACCGCGATTGTACTTATACTTAGCACAAGCCCACAAAAACTTAAATAGATTTTAACTCACATCTTTTTAGTTTTTTCATAATATGCGCATGTGTTAAATCAATTTCCACTTCGACTTCAAAACCAAATTGTGAAAAAGTTTCTCTTAGACTTTCCTCATCTTTTTCAGTCCCTCTTCTTTGCGAGAAATTCAAAAATTTCTTGTGATTAAAAATAAGAAGAGATTTCTTCTCGAATTTTTCTAATCCGTACGTTTCCGCAGTTCTTGATAATGCTCTTCTGTTGAAGTTTGGTGGAGCTAAAAAAACGACTTAGATAACATAAAATACTTAGTAGTTTATGTGACTGTCGCATAATACCGAGTTATGTGCAGTCTCATACACTACTTTATCTACACTCATTACATTTATCATTATATTTAAAAAAATAAGCAAAAAAATATTAATTATATAATAATAATAATAATATAATAATAATAAAAACACTTTATTGCACACAAATATAAATCAATTACATAGAAAGAACACAACAAGACAGAAAGCATACAAAAAGGCGGCCTTATTGCTAAGTAGCAATCTCTTCCATTATAAAATGTGGATTGGCGAGAAAACCCCACTGATAGGAGTCTATACCTTCTCAATTCAAAATTCAAATTTTAAAAAAGTTTCTTATTGTTGCCGGCTAAAGAAGGGCTTGAAAGAGTTGGAAGTCAGGGCCGGTAAATCCTACGGTTGCCATGGAGATTGTAAAATTAAGAAAAATAAGTGTTTTTAACCGACTTCTAAATCAAAAAGGAGGAGGTTCTCTATTCGTCTGTATGTATGTTTTTTTTTCATGTGTCCACCGATTACTCGAAGACGGACCGATTGAAATGATTGAAACGTTATGACATCAGGTTGGTTTCCAAGTTGGTCCCATTTTTTGAAATTTTGAAATCGGTTCAGTAGGTAGTTTTCAGGAAATCTTGAAAATACTGTCGTTTTCGTTACCACTTTATGTGAATTTAATACGTATCTTTACTTTAGGCATAACTCCTTTGTTTATAAACCGATTTAGATAATTCTTGTTATGTTAAAAAGGGGATACCTCAAGGTATTTTAACCGACTTCAAAAAAGGAGGTTTTGAGTTTGATCATATACCTATTTACCAGAATACACGTAAATTGCCTGCACGATGCACTAAAAAGAGTGAAATAAAAATTATTTTTATAAAAAATAAAACCGCCTTCAAAAAAATCACATCATAAAAGTAAGAAATAATTCCTCACAAAATAAATAACGTAAGTACTTTGAAGTCGTGCGGGTTTTAACAAAAACAACAAACAAATTTACATGTTTCACGCCCGACTTCAAAGTAGGTACTTACGTTATTTATTTGGTGACGAATTATTTCTTACTTTTTTGATGTGATTTTTTTGAAGGCGGTTTTATTTTTTATAAACATAATTTTATAATAAGTGAAAGCTGTATCCGGTTGTATCATAATGACCATTATTAAACAGTTTTATTTTTCAAAGTTGACTATGGCATAAAGTGTGTTACAGATCATGGTTGTCAGAATTACTTACTTTCGATTAGCATTTCTGCATCATTTACCTTCTGGTTAACATCAAAATTAAGTAGTATTGGCAGTTTGCTTACACTTTTAGCAATTCCTGAAAATATTTCCCTTTCTTCTTTTGATTCAAGATGGCCCTTTCGAACGTCCAAAATAGTATGCGTATGTGATACATCTCGATTCGCTGAAATAATACAAAGTTGAAATAAAAACATCACTCACTTGTGTTGTGATGTAGGGCAGGAGCCCCAGTTTTGACCACTGTACCGGTTTTGGTCACTTTTCATTTAAAAAGTTATTTATATAAGAATTAAACAACCTTTTATTTATTAATGGCAAATAAAATATTGGACTTTTAGTTAATAATTACAGCACTTAGCTTTTATATGTAATAAGATATTTTAGAAATAAACAGCATGTTATGTCTAAAGGTTAACATTTTGTAAAATTCTTAACAAAAATGTTAAGGATAAAGGTTTAATTTTTTTTTTCTTCAATGTAATTTTTTTATGGTTATTTATTATTTTATATCACATTAGAATATGTTTTTTCTAGATGGATTCTCACAATAAGTGGCCAAAAGTGCTGCATTGTATAATAAAGCCTATAAGGCTATAAAACACTTTCAATACTCTTTAGGTTGTTCTAAATTCTCGCCATTTTGTAACTGAATAAAGACAAGAATAAAATAATAATAAAGGGATTTTAGTCATTATTTGGCCACCGCCACATCCAAATCATGATAATCAGATAAAACTATGTTTATTTGTCCTCTGGTTATAGTTATTTCAATTACATTTTCTTATTCTAACTTAAAAAACAAACGCACTCGCTTATCATTTTTGATGTTTTCTGTAATGTTTGCTTGGTTATTTTGCCGGCCCATGAAAATTTTGCTAAAATATATGCATAGGTTAAATTGAAAAATGAATTGGCACTTAAAGTTCACCTCATGTATTAGCCAAGTGAACTTAAAGTGCCACCACTAAAAATTCCAATATTTTATACAGTAACAACAGAAACGATAAAATGGTGGCCATTCGTCACCATAAGTTCCGGAGAGAATAATAAATTACAAATATTTTATTTTTGTATTCTCCTAAAATTCTCTTCAAAAGCCGATTTTGAACTATTATCTTTACAAGGTATTTATAAGAGGTCAACAGTAGTCTATTGGTTTCCTCCAATACCACACAACAGCTCTAATGCAGCTATTAAGCAGCTTATCTTGTTCTTGTACAGCTAATTATACAGCTGTACTCACGCGATAAGCTGTGTAATTTGGGCCCTTTTTTACGGTTATATCGGCTGTATAAGCGCTTATACAGCCTTTGTACAGCTTGACTGTACAGCTTTTAGTTTAAGAGGAAACTCAAATACAGCTCTTATGCAGCCTGTCTGTGCTAGTTGGGCGTGCTTGCTTGCCCTGCTTGGCTCTCTCTCTCCGTTTCTTTGCTCGGTTTCCTCACTCCGCTTCTTTTTCATTCTTCTGTTTCTAGTATTTCATAAAACCCTTGTTTGCTACCTCGATCCGCTCGGCTACCTCACTTCTTTTAGCTCCGTAAGGCTGCCTGTCCGCTGAAGTAAAGGGGATCGGAGTGGAGCTGCGTTTCCATACTTTTCCATGCGTCATGCTCGTGAACGGGTGCTGCCAGTGGGGTGGGTCTGCTCATGTCTACTTGTGTTAAAGGTGTTCGGGATATGGTTTATAATAGTATTATATTGATTTATGAGCGAGCTGGTGTGTCTCATAGTAATTTTGGTATCCGTGTCTTACAGTAACAGCAATATTTCTAATAATTGTTCAATTTATTCAAAAATTCCTTTTATTTGTTAATACTTATAAATTTGAATATACAGCGCAGCTTGCAGTTTCCTTTTCATTAATCCTATAATACAATGTGAATAAGATTAAGATTAGTGTGTCCATTAAACCATTTGATTCCTTGTTTAGTTGAAAATTGTTTACTGTTTTAGGTAATAAGCAAAATTTGTACTTAATTTAAGCGGTATTCTGTATTGTGATGGAAAGTAACCTTACTATTATGTGAAGGTCACTTTTCAAATTTGACGACTCTGTATAAGTTAAAACAGGGAGAAAAAAATAGCCCTTGGCGAGTTTCTTGCCGGTTCTTCTCGCTACAAGGTCTCCTGCCGTAGGATTTGCGAACCGATGGCGTAGCTTCATTGACGTTCATAAGTGTTGTTAAACAAACCTAAATTGAATAAACGATATTGAATTTTTTATTTTTTTTTTTAAAAGTAGATCCTAACTTCACCTGTAGTAAGTCAAATGCATGAAAACTTAGCTCCACTCCGCTTTATTATATGGAATTTCGGCCAATACCTACGTTGTCCGGGAATGGTGAGAAATTGAAAGATGATTGATTTGACTGTTCACAAAACTTCTGATTTCACGCTCAACTCAAACTCTTGCGTTACTGTCTGACTGACAGACAACGCACGCACAGCCGAAAATACTGAGCGCAAGAAGCTGAAATTTGACATGTATGTTCCTTGGGGAGTGTAGGGTAGCACTAAGAGAGGATTTTTATAAATTTCTTCTAAGGGGGTGTAGGGAAATGGCGCAACGGTTAATGTGTCTTCCTTCCGGGCTAGGTGTTGTTAGCCCAGGGACAACTGTCCGATGGTTGATAGTCGTGGCAGTCTTCATACCAAAGTATGGTGCGGGTTCGAACCGGAGTTCCTTTCCCGGGAGGGATCTCCGGGAGCTACAGCTCCCGGGTGACTATAAGCCGTGACTACACGGCCGTCCTTCTACGGACGAATGGCCGGTATTCGAGAAAATTCTCCTTCTTCTCTTCGCTGCTCGCCATATGAGTGGCTCTGGGGGAGATGAGGGGGGGGATTTTCGGCGCTGCGACTCTCGGCGCGGTCAGCCTGCCGGGTGAGACCCCATTGGGGGAGGCCCAGCAAGCGCCAGCGAGCGAGCCGCAGCATGTGCCTAGGAATAGCTTAGGAGAAAGAATATTTGAGAGAAGGGGGGGGGGGGGGGGGGTTATGGGGGAAGGGATGATGGTAGATAGTCGGAAGTTCTATAAGCTATGTAAGCTACGTGATAAACTTCGTGAGCGCGATGTAGGTTCCCCACTGTAGGTCGTTACGTAGTCTTACCTATCGAGCCTGATTGTATGAAGAACGTTTCATGCTGGTACCTTCCGGATGACAATCAAAATTTAGACTTTGTTGCACTTTGTGTTTGTGTCACCAACTTTACTTTTTTACTTATTAATTGATCAAGGTTGACTGGAAGAGATCCCTTTCAGTGATAAGTCTACCTTTCCCATACAGACTTTAAGACTGTTAAATGTAATTATGTTATTTGTGCAATAAAGAATATAATTAAATAAATAAATAATTATCATCATTTTAGCCGCAATTTTTTTCATCATATGCGGTGCGGCTAAGCAAATCAACTTTTTTTAATGTAACTTTTTCCTTTACTCCTATATCATAGCAAAACTAGATCAGGTAGGGTTAACGACGATCGCCTCCCGGTCTATAAAATGTATGTATCAAATTTCAACGGTCGCAACTGGTCCCTCTTCCCAGTTATAGATGGTGAAGACTTGACCCCTAGGTCGAAAGAGTATTTTTAAGGCTCAGAGAATACATACAGAGCAGAGAAGGCCAGACACAAGTTTAATTTCTTATGTGTTTTTAACCGACTTCAAAAATTGAAAAGGAGGAGGTTATTCAGTGAATATGACAAAAATTGTATTTGCGTATAAATGAAAAACCATAGGTTACTATTGCGTGTAAATATTATAATAAAATTAACTGTTAATGCATATTCTAATAATGTCCATTTGTATAAAAATGGTTTGTGTGTTTAATTAAATTAAAGCCAATAGCCCACGATAAACCAAGTGGACCCACCCTATTTTGTTTGATAAAAGTAGTATTGATCAAATAATACTCATGACTTTGTATTGTAAAAATGTATAAATTTTAAGAAAGACTTACTCCATTTGTTTCCGAGGAATGCCATAATATTGAATGTGATCTTTTTAACTTCGTCACAAGATGTGTGTTTGTCAATAGTGACAGCTGGACTATATATCACTTTAGCTCTTTCGTCAGCAGGATTTTCTTTAATGTAATGTCTGTTAAAAAAACAAAATTAAATCGTTTTCGGCTTCGTAGCTTATTGAAAAATGGTTTTGTTACGTTCAGCGTGCTTTTGATACGTTACTTCATTTCATGATGACGATTTTTTGCATACAAAATTAACGTTGTAATATTGGCTAGCGATAGGATCAAAACATACTTCAAAAATGACTTCATGTGCTCTAAGGTTTCCAAAAATCTGAATCTAGCTGGTTCCCCAAACTTCCTCAAATACAACTTTCTTATCAAAGTTGACGTCATCACTGGCATCTGCTTAACGACTTCCACTTCGTCCGTTGTTGGGTTTAGTTCTTCATCAGACATGTTTATAGCAACTACATTTTTCACTTCAGTTAATATTGATTCTAGGTCACGTGATCCAGCCAATTTGTCGATTTGTTCACAGAGAGTTTTTATGAACCAGGTCCCATGAAGTTCGTCTCTGAAAAATAGTACATTGTACAACAAGTGCATAAAAGGTACCATTTTACCCGAGACGTATATATCCATCCGAGCCGTAGGCGAGGGTGGATAGTCAATTCGAGGGTAAAATGGGTTTTATGTACGAGTTATACACTCTGCTTTTCACTTCGAGTGTGAGGAAAATAAATAACAATATTGCAAAAACGAATAAATAAAGACTTCGCCATATTGGCGGGAAGACTTTCTTTTTATTTTTTTTTATACGGGCATTGGCAGCACAGTGACTTTAGCATAGATCGTAGTCCATAATACTCTTGAAATACTTATTTCTTAGAAAACTCATTAATTTTGCCTAGTTTTATTAATTTAATAATTTATCATGGATTATGTACAAAATTTAAGAAACAGAATGAAATACGTTAGTTATTAATAAAGTTTATTTAACGAAGTTTAATTGCGTGTGTGACTGTTTACCTGACGACCTTTGTCTTAAAGTCTGAGACTTGACGAAGATTTTACTTTATGCACTAGAGCATAAAAAGCGATTTTATGCCGCCTATACCCAACATAAACACGAACTTTACGAGCATGAGAAGTGAAAATAATTTTATTGGTAAGTTCCTCATGTCTCATCGTGATATTGTTGATCGAAGGTCTCATCTCATCTACCTCGAAAAAGGTACCGGTAGTTTACTGTATTCTCGATGATTGAAAACCAATATAACAACAACATACTTCAGCCGAGTAATTAGTGGCATAGCCACTCAGGGGTTAGGCGGGGCAGAGCCCAGGGCCCCCAAGCTTAGGGGACTTCATGGCCCTCAAACGTGAATTGAAAGAAATGTGAAATTTATATGTAATTCCCTTAACGAATTACTTGTGGTGTGAGGGCCATTGTTTATTCTGTGCCATTGTGTTAAAACCTATGATCCCTTGTTCCCCGTACATAACCAAGTTACATACCAACACTGGTACGGGACAAAATATTCCTGGTACAAAACTAGTAATGTAGAAGGAATTTCTATGCCTCTATAATACCAATATGGCCGACCAATTTTGTACTAGGAAAAAATAGTTACTGCTGCATTACCTGGTTTTGTACGAGTAAAGAATTGTGAGAATATGAGTCGGAATGTATGAAAGTCAAAAAGGGTAGGGGTAGGGTAGGGGTCGGAGGGGAGACTGTCACCACATCCCCCGTGATCAATCGACGGAGAGAGAGCAAGTAGTGAGGGGTTTAGCTGGTAGTGGTGCCTGCTCTCGACCACCCCATCTGGTCAGCCCACCTCAAGTGGGTAACCTTATGGGGAGATCGGGAGGAGGCTCTCTCCCTTTCCCCCTTCAGGGGAGAGGTTAGAACCCTCCAGCTCCCCCGGCGAGCCTATCATTCAGACTCGACGGGGGCGCTGGGGGCGGCGAGAGACAGCCCAGGAGTCCCGGTATAACCGGGACATACGGCTTCCTGTGCGCTGACCGAGTCCAGCATGCCAGATACACTGGTATACGTAAAGATAGTATTTGCCCTCACTATAAACAAAAAAAAAAAAGGGGTAGGGTAGGGGTAGGGTAGGGGTAGGGTAGGGGTAGGGTAGGGGTAGGGTAGGGGTAGGGTAGGGGTAGGGTAGGGGTAGGGTAGGGGTAGGGTAGGGGTAGGGTAGGGGTAGGGTAGGGGTAGGGTAGGGGTAGGGTAGGGGTAGGGTAGGGGTAGGGTAGGGGTAGGGTAGGTGTAGGGGTAGGGTAGGGGTAGGGTAGGGGTAGGGTAGGGGTAGGGTAGGGGTAGGGGTAGGGTAGGGGTAGGGTAGGGGTAGGGTAGGGGTAGGGTAGGGGTAGGGTAGGGGTAGGGTAGGGGTAGGGTAGGGGTAGGGTAGGGGTAGGGTAGGGGTAGGGTAGGGGTAGGGTAGGGTAGGGTAGGGGTAGGGTAGGGGTAGGGTAGGGTAGGGTAGGGGTAGGGTAGGGGTAGGGTAGGGGTAGGGTAGGGGTAGGGTAGGGGTAGGGTAGGGGTAGGGTAGGGGTAGGGTAGGGGTAGGGTAGGGTAGGGGTAGGGTAGGGGTAGGGTAGGGGTAGGGTAGGGGTAGGGTAGGGGTAGGGTAGGGGTAGGGTAGGGGTAGGGTAGGGGTAGGGTAGGGGTAGGGTAGGGGTAGGGTAGGGGTAGGGTAGGGGTAGGGTAGGGGTAGGGTAGGGGTAGGGTAGGGGTAGGGTAGGGGTAGGGTAGGGGTAGGGTAGGGGTAGGGTAGGGGTAGGGTAGGGTAGGGTAGGGGTAGGGTAGGGGTAGGGTAGGGGTAGGGTAGGGGTAGGGTAGGGGTAGGGTAGGGGTAGGGTAGGGGTAGGGTAGGGGTAGGGTAGGGGTAGGGTAGGGGTAGGGTAGGGGTAGGGTAGGGGTAGGGTAGGGGTAGGGTAGGGGTAGGGTAGGGGTAGGGTAGGGGTAGGGTAGGGGTAGGGTAGGGGTAGGGTAGGGGTAGGGTAGGGGTAGGGTAGGGGTAGGGTAGGGGTAGGGTAGGGGTAGGGTAGGGGTAGGGTAGGGGTAGGGTAGGGGTAGGGTAGGGGTAGGGTAGGGGTAGGGTAGGGGTAGGGTAGGGGTAGGGTAGGGGTAGGGTAGGGGTAGGGTAGGGGTAGGGTAGGGGTAGGGTAGGGTAGGATGGAGTAGGGGGTAGGGCCACGGGAACGAAGTCGCGCTGGGTCAGCTAGTGACCTATAAATATGGGCCCTCGGGTTTCACAAAGAGAGCTTAGGGCCCACCTGTACCGCAAAAACTATGAACAATTCTGATTGTCGAAACTTCTTTGGCGGCTTTTTGAACTTTTTGTGGTGGGTAAACTAAAAATTTTAAACTCTCGTCAGGATCACGTGACCGTCAGATCGTAAGACGGACACATGAACACACACAAAGAAGTTTTCACTTCAAAAATATACGGTTATCAATACGCATCGCGGCTTATATTAAGTACAATAGATTAGTTTACGGTGTGTCCTCAAGTGTAGGTATTTTCCAGCGCATAATGACAAACCTCTCAATCAAATCAAATCAAATCATTTTTTTTATTCAATTTAAGTTGAGGTAAGTAACAACACTTATGAACGTCAAAGAAGCTACGCCATCCAACCTACTGTTACAGGAAGAAATATATAGTTTTATGCAAGCGAGCGAGAAGAGCTTAGGCAGAAAGCTAAACAGAGTATTATACATGTAAATAAAATACAAGAAGAAAACAGCAGAAGTTCAATTTGAAGAGGTAAGAAGCGTATGTGAACAAAGAATGCGATGTTGTAGCCATCAAAAGCACACAGTTTGCCTAAGATTTGAAAATGATACCGAAGTTTTTGGGTCCTTATCGAGTAACGAAGGTTAAAAGTAATCATAGGTATGATGTGGAAAAGATCTACTCCTCGACCGAAGGTTCCAATAAGACATCGACCTCTGCAGATTTTATGAAACCATGGCCGAACAACCAACATGAAGAAGAATGATTTGGTAAGTATGAAAAAGATTTAAGTATGTTTAGGATGTTTGTGTGAACTGTGTGAAGTAAGTATGACATATTTATTATTTTAGATTTTGATGTAAGCTTTGTTTTTTATCTTTTCATGTGTTTGGTGCAAATGTACCAATAGGCAAAGGCCTACGGCAAGTGTTTGACTAATGTTATCATGTTATTGCTTATGTTCTTAGTATAACTTGTATTGTAGTTATACAACTAAGACTGCGAATGTTTACAGTTTCATAGCTTGTAGGTATCACTACATAGTATAAAACAAAGTCGCTTTCTCTGTCCCTATGTCCCTTTGTATGCTTAAATCTTTGAAACTACGCAACGGATTTTGATGCGTTTTTTTTTAATAGATAGAGTGATTCAAGAGGAAGGTTTATATGTACTTTTTATCCCGATATTCCCACGGGAACGGGAACCACGCGGGTGAAACCGCGGGCGGCCGCTAGTATTGTTATAATTTTTAGATGTTTTAATTAATTTTATTATTTGCTTTAACGGTCCTGAGATTAGCGCGTTCAACCAAACAAACAAAAACTCTTCAGCTTTATAATATGTAATACTAGTGGATCCTCGCGGTTTTACCTGCGTAGACCAATGGTAGTAACCGTTTGCGTGGATATATCGGGACAAAATATAGCCTATGTCACTCAGGAAGAATGTAGCTTTCTAATGGTCAAAGAATTTTCTTCCAACAAACTCTTCAGCTTTATAATATTCGTATAGATTACAATCATCTACGTTGTTGGTGTTTTATGGGATACATTAATAATATTTTGGAATACTTTTAACCACCTCTATGCTCTAGTGGTTCACACCACCGATTTCAGACCAAGAGGTCCCGGGTTCGATTCCCAATGGGGGTACATAAATTGTATTCGGTTTGGTTGCTGGTAGGACTTCTTCTTAGACCTACTGGCTAGCAACCACCATCTTATCTAAGTCTGACTCCATAACAATGATGTTTTCAGTATTATTGTGTTCCGGCAGTTAGAGATAAGATAGCCAGTTCCTCAGTGGTTGAGGATTCCAGGAGTAGTGCGCTTCCACCTTCAGCCTTATCACCATTTAACATCAGGTGTGATGAAGGCTAAGTGATACCCCGCTGTGAATAAAAGGAAAAAAAAATACCTGTACGATGGCTTTCTTTTATAAGAGCTGTGCAGCACAAGCATATCCGTGTCAACCGGAATTGTGTACGGTTCTTCATTTTCCTCGTCATCTATGTCCCTTTTTATTTGTCCTTTTTGAGCAAAAATAGTAACGGCTGTAGGGTTTTCACTGCCCCGGCAAGCCTGAAGTAAAAAAAATATGGTGACCAAACTGTAAATCGTAATGAGTTTGTTCCGTCAGGGACCAACGAGAACCAAACGGTGGGTATTGTCATCAGATTGTCATGGTGTACAAAAGTTGATTAAAGCCTTGTTCATATAGCGATATCGCTGTCGAGCTCGGTAGCAATTATCACGAACATAAGCGATATCGCTGTCGCGCTCGGTAGCGATACCGAATCGGTACGCGATATCGCGAACGTAAGCGATATCGTCACGGTAGGCGATATCACGGCCATCCTCAGTAGCAGATAAATAAAGGCACAGCTTAACCAATTTTTCCATACCGTAGACAGGGCAATCGTGCGGAGTGTGAGGGGTGAGACGCGGGTGGGACGAGCTCCAGTTTCATACTTCGCTCGCCGTTCTTAGTAACATGGGATGATTTGGGACACGTCTTCCAGGGCTATTGCGTCTTTACCGATTAAATTTATTTTTAAATTAAGGGCACGCATAAGCCAACGAAAATCAGATTGCTGGCTTCGTCTGTAATATCAATATAAATGAAAATCTGAATCTTAAACTAAGTTGCTCCCAGGGTCATGAGGTAGGGCAAGTTGCCGCCAGAGCTATCGGGTGGGGCAAGTTGCCCCCAGGGACATGGGGGTGGGGCAAGTTTCCTCCAGGGCCACGTGGTGGGGAAAATTGCCCCCAGTGGTATAGTTGTTTGTTAAACTTGGTCGCCATGTTGGATTTTTGTTTGTTAAACTTGGTCGCCATGTTGGATTTTTAAAATTTATTACCTTGCGTAAGTAGCTGTTTTCCTAACAAATTAGTATCAAAAACCTAGTTTCATCAAAATTTCATCAAACTAACAAAAAAGTTGGCCGCCATCATATTCCTGTCTCGTGCAGTCCACGCAGTCGAAGACGCGGGACGAAGGCTAGTCACAATATAAATCTGTGAACTCCGCCATATAATATACTTTTGACCCGATAACAGTTTTTTAGATTCGTTCATTTGACTGATTCGAATCGGATTCAGATTGAATTCGGATCGAATTCTGATCGAATTCCGATCGGGTTCGGATCGGACGTAGTGCGAAGTGCGTAAGCAAAATCAGAAGTCTGTCAGAGTTTTTAAGATCCGTCATTTGTCTGATACGAATCGAATTCGAATCGAATTCGATTCGTATCGATTATAAATTATTGAATATAAATTTCCTAAAAAAAATAACCACGAAAGGGGTTTGAACCTCTTTGTATGGGAGCCTGGCATAGTGATGACCATGATTTTGCAAGACTGTGGAAAAGCGCGACGCATCTTGAAACCAGTGTAGGTATATCGATAAAGGATCTATAGACGAAAAAAAAATGTTAAATGACATTTTTTAATATGTATGTACACCGTTTGCTCAAAGACATATTATTATAGTAAATAAATAAATAAAGACGGCTGAACCGATTGAATTGATTTGAACGTTATTTAACATCAGGTTTTTTCCCAAGTTGGTCCCATTATTTTTTTCGTTACCACTTTAGTGAATTTATTATGTATTCTTAGGCATAACTCCTTTGTTTATAAACCGATTTAGATGATTATTGTTTTGTTGGAAAGGGGATACCTTAAGGTATTTTAAACGACTTTAAAAAAGAGAAAGGTTTTCAGAAAAGTATTTGTTACATTTTGGAGAAGGTTTTGGCATTATAACCGACTTTAGCATACATTTTACCAGAATACACGAAAATTGCCTGCATGATGTACTAAAAAGAGTGGAATAAAAATTACTTTTATAAAAAAATAAAACCGCCTTCTAAAAAATGACACCAAAAAAGTAATAAATAATCCCTCTAATACTGTATTCACACCAAATAACGTAAGTACTTTGAAGTCGGGCAGGCTTTAACAAAAACAACAAAGAAATGTACCTATAAGTACCTACATGTCTCACGCCCGACTTCAAATAGTCCGTGAGCCAGCAACAGATTTTACTGACCAATTTCCTCTCAAGCGAAAACTCGTGAAATGCTTGAGAGAGTTGTATTATGAATTATGGTGAACGTCTGCTGCTGCCCCGTGGGCAGCCCCTCAAACACGTAAAAAAATTTTTATTTTCAGTCATTTCCTCCCGACTGAAAATTTGTTAAATGATAGTTAACGCAATTATTAGAAGATAAAAAAAGTCAGCCATCCATTGTGGATTATACGTCTGCTGGCCATAGGAACATGCAAAAAAAAAATTTTCGTCAGTGATTTCCTCTCACTTGAAAATGTGTCAGATGATAGTTTACATGCTATTTTGAATAAATAAAAGCGTCAGCTGGCTCTATGTTGGTGGAAAGGTCGTCAGCTGATGCAGTGAAATAGGGAGCATGAGAGTAAGGCGTGAGTGCCGATCGCTTATTTAAATACGTCAGCTGACGGGTTTTCCACCAACATAGAGCCAGCTGACGTTTTTAGGGTTCCATAGTCAACAAGAAACCCTTATAGTTTCGCCATGTCCGTCTGTCCGTCCGTCTGACCCCAGTCTAGCTCATAGACTCTTAGACCCCAGTCTAGCTCATAGACTCTTAGTCCTAGAAAGCTGTAATTTGGCATGAATATACATATTTATCACGCCAACAAAGTGGTAAAGCAAAATTTTGAAAAATATTTTTTTTAGGTTACCTCCACTACACGTAAAGTGGGTATGTAATTTTTTTTTCTTGTATACCCCATAGTGTGGGATGTGGTTGGATAGCAATTTCAAAAACGTTGTGCCCACAAAAAGTTTTTCGTAAAGACAGTTTTTTGATTGAGACATCTGTTTGTGAATTATTAAGCTTTAAAGTGCAAAATTTTGTTAGAGTCAAATGACAGCACCGGAATGGGCGATTTTCGGAAAGCTCAGTTACTAGATGGCGCTGTCCCACCTATGCAGTTAGAAGGAACGGAACGTTATAAATTTTACTTTGACGCGACTTTTTTACGTAAAACGGAAAGTCAGACAGATGTTATTTATTTACCTAAATCTTTAAATTTACCTATTTCGTTTCTGTTCCTCACAGTAGTACTTATTTAATATATTATTAGTTTCCTTTGGGTTGTTAAAAAGTAATTAATTTAAGTATGTTTCATACCAAAATATACCATAGACATGTACATACTTATTCAACGCCATCTAGTGAAGCAATTGGAAGCTTTTTTTTTTTTAAATGGCCTCTCAGAAAATCGCTCATTGAAATAGAAACCATTGACGGTAGCAATGAGACATATCATTACCCTTAAGACTTTGTTTTATGATAAGGAAATTTGATAAACTTTATACAACTATTAGGTTAGGTCACAGAAATGTCAAAAATAAATAAGACTATTATAGTTAAATTGTTTTTTTGCTGAGTACCTTGTTTTATGACACTGCCCTTTTTTGAAGTTTGAGTACAAGAATCGGTATTTTCAATTAAAAATATACGTTGCGTGGTTTAAAGAAAGCTTACAAACAGACAGACAGAAGCGGAGAGTGACTTTGTTTTATACTTTGTAGTGATAGCATGATGATGATTGTTAAAAACAATTTTATTTGTTGGATTGATTTCATTTTTTATCAAATTAGTACCGTACGACGACAGGTGACATCGGTTATATTCTCGTTTCTGAAGATTTCAATACAAAGTACATTGTGCCACTAACACGGCCTTTTGACAATCGCTTTTGTGCTGAAAAATGGTTGTTTTCGAACTTACCCGACATAATATAAACATACGTAAATAATAAATTGGGACGCTCTTGCAAAGTTATTTCGTGACGCACGCGGCACGCGCCATCTAGTCGATATATTTTGTACCACTAGCTCCGGAGTGCGCTACGGCGGGTGTCATCCCTGCATCGTTGACGCACACATTACATTTGGCGCGTGTACACACGTTATGTCAGTTACTTAGTAGTAGAAGGTTAATAAGCGGGGGTCGTAGTATGGAGTGTCGTAGGTTATGCTATGGGGTAGACAAGAAAAAAAAATTACATACCCACTTTTCGTGTAGGGGAGGTAACCTAAAAAAATATTTTTCAAAATTTACCACTTTGTTGGCTTGATAAATATGTACCTATATTCATGCCAAATTACAGCTTTCTAGGACTAAGAGTCTATGAGCTAGACTGGGGTCTAAGAGTCTATGAGCTAGACTGGAGCGCGTAAGTGTATATATTCTTTGCCTGGAGTCAGACGGACGGACAGACGGACATGGCGAAACTATAAGGGTTCCTTGTTGACTACGGAACCCCAAAAACGTCAGCTGGCTCTATGTTGGTGGAAAACCCGTCAGCTGACGTATTTAAATAAGCGATCGGCGCTCACGCCTGACTCTCATGCTCCCTAATTTCACTGCATCAGCTGACGACCTTTCCACCGACATAGAGCCAGCTGACGCTTTTATTTATTCAAAATAGCACGTAAACTATCATCTGACACATTTTCAAGTGAGAGGAAATCACAGAACGAAATTTTTTTTTTGCATGTTCCTATGGCCAGCTGACGTATAATCCACCACGGTACGGCCAGCTGACTTTTTTTTATCTTCTAATAATTGCGTTAACTATCATTTAACAAATTTTCAGTCGGGAGGAAATGACTGAAAAAAAAATACGTGTTTGAGGGGCTGCCGCTGCACCCACTGAGCTCACGAGCAGACGTTCACCATAATTCATATCATAATACAACTCTCTCAAGCATTGCACGAGTTTTCGCTCGAGAGGAAATGACTGACAAAATATACTATCTGCCTCACGGTCTAAAAATACCTACTTACGTTATTTGGATTAGAGGGATAATTTCTTACTTTTTGGTGTCATTTTTTTGAAGGCGGTTTTATTTTTTTACAAGTAATTATTCAAATTCTCAACGTAATAAATTGTAATCCACACACAAAAGCCCTCCGTGTAATAAGAACGAATACCTGCCCAAATTCAACGTTATGTCACTATTATTTATTCTGTGGTTATGTCTAAGTATTTAAGAGCCGTGGCCAAACTATAAACGCTTCGTTTAGCGCAACTCTAACCACAAAAATATATTTTACTTATGCCCGAATACTCGTACGCTACTTATCTTTGGGAGCGTCTCACACATCGCCCTGTCACTTTAAATGTCAAACGTATGAAAGAGATGCCATGATGTTTGAGACGCTCCCAAAGATGATTTGCGTTTGAGAATTCGGGCGTCACATTCATAAAATTGCGTTTTCTTACGACTTATTTTAATTTACACTTTTAAAAATTTGTATTTTCCAAAAATTAAGGAGTGTAAGCTGTGTAAGTTTCTCATATATAACATTATGTAAGATGTAAATATTTCATTCGCTGTACCTTTAACTGGTTGATTGATGAAACAAATCTTCGACGCCCGGGCGGCCGAACGGGGCCAAAATGAAGACTTAAAAATCCCCTTTTGAAAATCCACCCTGATAGAACAAATATGACAGTATAAATAATTATACTTGCCTGAATGATGAAAATCTTTGGTTTGGTGGCCAGAGTCGGCCTTCTAACGTCTGTGAAATGCTTGATAATCTCACTCTCATTGTAAACCTTGTCGAAGGCTCTGATTTGACCCTTTTCATTACCATGGGTGAGAACTGCGACCGCTACACACCCATAGTCGGTAAAATCTTGGGAACTGTCTGAAAACATGAAAATTTACACTGATATGCGATAATGGGGAGGAAAACTAACTTTTCATCACGACAGAGGGCGTAGGTAATATTGGAGGGCTGTTTTGTTGATTGGTTGTTATTGTGACATAACAACCAATCATAACATCCATGGAGCTAGACTTAATCAAAGAATACTATAATATTACTAACGTAAAGAAGCGACACTCACCTCCCCCCGCCAATTCATTTCCCCCGTATTGAGAAAGTAAACCGAGGAGTAAACGTCACACGTTTGTCGTTTGTCTTGTCAGTCACTCAGTCAACAAGAATGTAACCAAGTCAACGATGTCATTATATTTCGTAAGCAAACTTCGATTTGAGGATTGTGCGATATAACCTTGCAGTGGCGTTCGTATATTATGCAGTTGAATCGTAGATGATTGATATCAAATTTAATATTAACAGAAAACAAATATTCCAATACGAATTGTTTGACCAAATAATAAATGTTATGATACGATTAAATTCTATGAAATTAGAGGATCTTTTATTGATTTGATTTAACTTTCATTAGGTGCAAGTATTGGATTAAAGAAATTGGTCGAATGGACTTAAGGCGCTAGTCGGAAAAAGTATGGACTTTTTGATTTAAAACTATAGGACGGTTACAGTTGTTACAAATCTGGTAATAAGATATATATTTCTTCATACCTTTATCTAGATTCGTATAGTTTCAAAAACACGATTTTATGATTTTGTCTCGACACTTTTTCTTTTCGAAAAGACCTCTTAAAATACGAAAATTGTAGATTATTCTTAAATAGGGTTACTTACGCTATTGGAAATTGGTTTAATTAGTGAACACCTATAATATTTAGGATCGTATAGAAGCATTTTTTTAAATCGCTGTAGTTTTTTAACACGAAGTGACGACCGATTTGGCGCAGGGGTAAACTACCTGCCTTCTGCGCCAGAGGTCTCGGGTTCGATTCCCGAACAAGAAAAATATTTGTGTGCATGAACATGTCTATTTGTCTTGGTCTGGGTGTTTTCTATGTATATTAAGTATGTATTTACAAACAAAAAGTATATAAGGATATATTTATCCGTTATCAAGTTCACGTAGACACAGTTTCTTAAGAATTAACTACGGGCTTAGATAATTGGTGTGATTGTAAGAAAATATTTATTTATTTATTTGTTTTTTTTGCCTAATCTGCAAAATCGGTCTCGATCCCGCGCGCGTCGTTTTCTCATTGCTATCTCGCTTCAGCACAATTTTTCCGAGTATCGCCTTAAACCAAAAAAGCGTGGAGACACTTCATACTAGTTATTTTGTTTGCGAACTTCATTTCCCTAATTCTGACCGCGCAAAAAGAGATTCTAAGAAAAATGCAGCCCCTACCCTATTATTACTGCAGCCAGAAGACTCATCTGGTACTCGTATTTACATCAAAATTTGCAAATCTCAAACATCAACAGAAATTCCAAGTACAAGTACTTCACAGGTGTCACACTCAGTGCAGAAAACACAGATTTTAAGTGAAAATTCACCCCGGAAAAGGAAGTTGCGGCTTGTCTTTAAATCAGAGGCTAAGAAACGAAGATTATTGGAATCGTCGGTAATAGGAAACCCCAAGTAGGCTGATATGTCACCTCTGCTAAAAAAAAAAATTGATGCTCAAAAAGTATTTAAAACGAAAGTCTCAGGGAAACAGATATGACCAAGAGTATATAATGTTTGCATTAAAAGTACATTACAGCCGAGGACAGGTAAGTAAGAAATTACATTGTCGAGGATGGTTTGAAGCACGAGCCGCAGGCGAGGGCTTTAATCATTCGAGGCAAGGTAATTTGCTTACCGTACAAGGCTTGTATAGTGCTTTTCGCAAGAAATGCGAGGAAATAAAAAACTGTTTAACTAAGTAAAATTTGGAAAATAAAGTATTTAGAAAAATCGACCCGTCTCACAACCAGCTCCGATGGGCTGGTTGTGAGACGGGTCGATTTTTCTAAATACTTTATTTTCCATTTTTCTATGATAAAAATTGCATTGTGAATGCAAAAAAGTAAAAATTTAAATAAGTAAAATTTATTAAAATTATATGACACATGTTCGGGCAATTATTAAGTGTAAATGTTATTGTTTTCCCGGGCACACTTATGTATAAACCGCCCATAATAATATTATTTTAATGATGTATCATTAAAATACGCCAACAACACAGATTCCGAAAACGTATGCTCCTTTTTTTCACTTTTCCAAATCAGATCATAGGTTTTCATATATCTTTCTTTTGATTTTGCTGGCAGTAAGTTTTCTGTTATTCATTTTGCTTCTGCTCTCAAATTTGGTGGAGTAGGTACATACAATGTCTGTATATGTTTCATTGGCAGAACTCACTTTGATAATTTATTACACAATATAAATAAACTGTACTGATATCAAATCAACCGCTGAAAATCATTCCCGCCATTTTTTTTATTATTGGTTTGTGAGGCCAAGTGGAACGGTCATACAGCCTATTGATACTTACTACTTGCTACTAAAATGCGCAACTTCAATACCCGCTTCTGGGTGGTAGATGGCGCTGTACATATTTCCCATACAAAATTACTAGTAACGGATATTTTGTCTATGATAAATCTCATTTTGTTTTTTCGATTGATGTTCGTGCTAAGGGTACATAGCGCTTGTGGTACAATACGAAGTAATATACTCTGTGCGCACCGTATTAAAAAAAAAGTTAACCTAATTATGATATAATAATTACCTATATTATAATAATTATAATGTGGCTGTATGGTGCAAATGTCCCTTTGCTTTTTCTGTTTTTATACACAGGAATAACGAAAGAAAAAATAAAGAAAAAATTTGGTAATAATATCTTTGGGTAGTACCTTTTCCGAAGTAAACATTCTAAATTTGAAAATCACTGCAGTAATGAATTTCAGTACTTACTTACTGCACTGATTTTAGTGCAGTAAGTAAGTACTGAAATTCATTACTGCAGTGATTTTCAAATTTAGAATGTTTACCTCGGAAAAGTGCCACGTACTGCATTCTTTTCTCAAATATAATTATAACATTTCAGAGCATAAGTGTGAAAATATATATTTTACCAGCCCGGTTGCTTACCGATTTACAATTTAATTTAATTTTAATTTTAATTTTTTAATCGGATGCAACTGTAATACAATGACAGCACCGGAATTGAAATAGAAACCATTGACGGTATTAATGAGACATATTATTACCCTTAAGACTTTGTTTTATGATAAGGAAATTTGATAAACTTTATACAACTATTAGGTTAGGTCACAGAAATTCGTCTAAAAATAAATAAGACTATTATAGTTAAATTGTTTTTTTGCTGAGTACCTTGTTTTATGACACTGCCCTTTTTTGAAGGTTGAGTACAGGATTCGGTATTTTCAATTAAAAATATGCGTTGCGTGGTTTAAAGAAAGCTTACAAACAGACAGACAGAAGCGGAGAGTGACTTTGTTTTATACTATGTAGTGATAGTGTTCGGAAAAGATCGACGTTTCTGAACGCATCTCTAATGTCACGTCAAATTGACATTTAGCTGTCACTTGAAGTTGACAGTGACACTTGATTGAAATTCTTGTACCAAGATGTCGGATTAATTTTGCTGAATTTGTTAAAAATCGCTCGCGTTGAATGTGCCTGGCATATCGAGTTTGAATAAAATCTTAAATTATCTATGTGATCCCGTTTTGTACGACCAAGGTTTTGACGCCATCCATCGGGCTGGTCGCGGAGTTTTGAAGGAAAGATAATTGTCCACCACGCGCTTTTTGTCGGGACTGTATCGTAATAAAAGAGGCTCCCCCGTGTGTGTGTGTGTGATGTGACTAATTGGTAAGGTCTGCAGAAGAAAGGACCCCAGGGGCGCGCGCGCTCCCTTACACCACTTCTGCCTTGGAGACGTTCGACACACAGACCCGTATGTAACCTCACCTTATTTAACATTCTCTCCGCTGTGTATCGCAGTCCAATTGTTCAGTTACATCCCGGCTGAAACCTAGTTTTTTGTCCGGAGTCTATACTAGTAATACCAGCTTCCACTGCGCTAGCCATTCCGCGGTCTAGGCAGGGGTGTACTGAACATTTCTTGGTAGCCAAGAGCGTAGCTTGAAGGCCTGAGAGGCCCACGCCAAAACTTTGTATTAATCAGTGCCGTTTTGATGACCCAGTCTGGTCCGGACTAGATTAATTTGTACTTGTAAATGGTAATTAACTTGCATTTGAAAAGTAAAGGGCATTCCTTTGTTATTGGTTCCATGTCTTGTAATTAATTGTCATGTATTGAAGTTCCAAAGTGTAAACAGATGCCTTTCTTTGCTCATAATAATTATTATTTAGTTTGTTAGCAAATTTGAGTTGTGAATATTGACAAGTTTGTTGCTAAAATAATAGCTAATAAAAGGTTAGCTAATAAGTTTGCACTCAATACTTAGTGAAACTTAAATGATTTGGGACATTGTTTACACATTGAAACTCATTGAAACTTGTGCTTTGAAATAATTAAAATTAACTTGTTGTTGTGTAACAGTATGTTGTGTTGATATCCAAGTGAATTTCAATAGTCAGTGATTTTGAGTGAATTTCAATAGTCAGTGAGTTTTGTTGTTTTCTGATAACCTCCAGATATTTAAGAGTTTGTGTCATTATAAATACTTTGTTGTTGTAATATTGGAATTTTGTGGTTAGTAATAACCTCCAAATATTGGAGATTTTGTGTTATAGTGAATATTTTGAATTTGTTGTTTTTGTTGATAAATTTGTGACGTTACAATGACGGCCTCCTCTGCTAAAGCCAAAATACGTTCTGAGTTACGGTGGTTAGCTTCTGCGGTTGCGTTGTTGGATCGACCGGATAGAACGGAGGCCTTGTTGAACAGATACGTAGATCTGCCCGTACGTTTGGCTGTTGTTGATGAACAGTATGCCTTATTTTTGGAAAGGACTGTTGAGGCCGATGTGGAAATGCGACAAGAAGTCGATTTGGATGTGGACCAGTGTTATGATTTTGCGGACAGAATTACCCAGGTAGCTCGACCTTTGCAAGTGGCAAGAGAGAATGAACCGAGCCCGTCCCCGGTCACATCTAAGAGTATGCCCCCTCTCTTTGCTAGATTGGCCCCCTTAGACTTAAGGCGCTTTGCTGGTCGTCTAGAGGATTGGGAGGGCTTTATTAATATTTTTGATAGTCTGGTA
Organism: Crambus lathoniellus; assembly: GCA_949710035.1. Classification (NCBI taxonomy): domain Eukaryota; kingdom Metazoa; phylum Arthropoda; class Insecta; order Lepidoptera; family Crambidae; genus Crambus; species Crambus lathoniellus. The sequence continues at coordinate 15,141,671 of OX453313.1, read as the reverse complement.
CATGCCCGGGATGATTTGACCCAGGGCCAGAAGTTAGCTTATTTGTTATCCGTGTTGGAAGGGGAGGCCCTTGAATCGGTTCAACATTTGGCCCCCTCGGATGAAAACTACCCTATTGCTAGGGATTTGATTGCCCGTCGGTACCAGAACGTACGACGTCTGGCGGACAACCATGTTGCCGCCATTTTGAATTTACCCCGCGTTGCCAGCGTGATGCACTTGAGAGTGGCTTTGTTGAATCCGCTGTTGGTGGCATACAACGCATTAAAAAACTTAAAACTCCCAGTGGAGCAGTGGTCGTTTTTGTTACTGCACATTGTCCTGGGAAAGTTGCCGGACTCTGTTAAGGTCCGTTTTGAGCAGCAGTATGGTGGGGATAGTGCGACTTATCTGCCACCCTTCTCGGACCTCTTGACGTTCCTGGAAGGAGAAAGTAGACTGGCAGATAATTCCTCTCTGGCCGGTCCTATGGGACCCGAACGACCTGTGCCACAGAGTAGATCCCCCACCGGACCCCCCCGTAGGGGGCGTATGGCCCCTCGCGCGCCCGGCCGCTATGCCACCGTCCAGGAGACCGCCCGCTGCTTGTACTGTCGGGAACCGGGTCACAGCACGACCCGTTGTGATAAGTTCCTCGACCAGCGCGTCCAAGGCCGTCGAGCGATCGCGCGACAACGGACATGGTGCTACTCGTGCTTGGGCCTGCACATGCAGCGCGAATGTACCCAAGCGCACCCATGCCGCTTTTGCAAGGGCAACCACCATCCCCTCCTCTGCATGAACAGCCCAGAGGGCGGCGGAGCGCCGCAGCGCGTCGCTGCAGGATCACCTCGTATGGGTGGGGGTCTCGGACCCCCCGCGGTGTTTGCATCCCGCAGCAGTTCTAGTGGCCACCAGAGTGGCCCCAGACGCTCTCCGCCACGTTTGGACCCTCAAACGGGCGGGGGTCCCAGGGACCCCCCCATGGGAAACCGATCCCCAAGGATGGGGATGAGTTATGCGGGCGTTGCCGGAGGTCGTAGAGGCCCCCCGCGACGTTTTGAGCCTCGCACGGGCGGGGGTCCCACGGACCCCCCCATGGGAAATCGGTCCCCAACTAGGGGGTTCGATTTTGCGAGCGTTGCGGGAGGTCGTAGAAGCCCCCCGCAACGTGTTGAGCCTCGCACAGCCGGGGGTCCCCGGGACCCCCCCTCTGAAAATCGGTCACCGTGCCCCCGCGACTATGGGGCGACGTACACGGTGGATGATAGGCACCGATTCTCGCCGCCGCTCGCCGAATACCCGCGTTTGGAGCGGCGCCCGCCCCGTCTTCAAGGGGCCGGGAGATATAACCCGCCTGATACCGGGCGAATTGGACGTAGGCAGTATGTGGGAGATTGGGACCCACTGGATCGCTATGCGCGACCCCCTTACCATGGGGGGACGTCTGGGGACCCCACATACTAGCAATCAACGTGTTTACGGTCGATTGTAGCCACCCCTCCAGAGACCGTTTTGTTGCCCACGGCCTCTGTACTTGTCCGGGGATTGAATGGCGACCTTGTGGAAGTTCGCGCCTTGTTGGATTCCGGTGCTCAGGGGTGTGTTGTGTCATCTTGGTTAGTTAGGCGGTTGGGCCTCAAGGTGCACCCCCACACGGAAGGCGTGAGAGGTGTTGGCGATGTGAAAGTCCCCGGGTTGTTAGGGCATGTTGACTTCACATTTACATCACGTAATAAGTCCACGCCAGGCATTAAGACCTCGGCGATTGTGTTGGACACAGTTGTTGGCCGTCAACCTTCAGTTAACTTGGGACCGAGTATGTTGTCTTTGGTGTCTGATTCCCCACTCGCCGATCCAAATTTCTTCCGCCCAGGCCCGATTGATGCTCTCCTTGGAGCCGATGTCCTGGGGCGAGTTTTGTTGACGGGGAAGCGAGTTTTGCAGCCAGATGGCTTGGTAGCTCTGCAGACGACACTCGGTACAGTTGTGATGGGCCCTGCTCGCCGCGTTTTGGATTCCCTTGATGAGGATCGCGGTCTTGTTTTTAATGTGTCTCTCTCCGAAGTGGTGCAGAAGTTTTGGGAGGTTGAGGAACCTCCACCAGCCCCGCGGGTTGACCCAGTAGCGGATGAATGCGAGTTGTATTACCAGAATAACACTGGTCGCCTCCGCTCTGGTCGTTTGATCACCCGTCTCCCCTTTCGTGCCGGCCGACCTCCTCTGGGCGAATCCCGACCGCTAGCGGAACGTAGGCTAGTGGCGATGGAGCGTCGCATGAGCAAGGATCCGGTCTTCCGCCAGAAGTATGTTGAATTCATGCGGGAGTATGAGGAGTTAGGGCACATGTCCGTGAGCGATTTGGATTGGCGCTCCGTTGAGCACTTCTTTTTGCCGCACCACGCCGTTTTGAAATCCGGAAAGATTCGGGTGGTCTTTGACGGTTCGGCTCCCACCTCTACTGGAGCGTCCTTGAACCAGTGTCTGCATGTAGGTCCCAAGCTGCACACGGAGATCTCAGACATTTTGACCAACTTCCGGCGGCACCAAATTGTATTTATGACTGACATCCGGATGATGTTCAGACAAACGGTCATCCATCCAGAGGATAGGAGGTACCAATTGATTTTGTGGAGAGAGAGTCCTAGGGACCCCTTGTTGATTTATGAATTGAATACGAATACGTACGGTTTGGCTTCGAGCCCGTTTGTTGCGATTCGTTCTTTGTTGGAGTTGGCCGAGAAGGAGCGCTTGAGATACCCTCGCGCCTCCGCCATTTTGGCCAGTGACGTCTATGTGGATGACATTTGCACGGGCGCCTCATCTGTCTCAGAGGCGATTGTCCTGAGAGACGAACTCACCGCCCTTTTGAAGTCGGGAGGTTACGAGTTGAGGAAATGGATATCCAACTCGCCTGATGTACTGGTAGGTTTGCCCGAAGAGCACCAGCAGGACCCCCACCTATTCGAAAATGTTGATAATCCCCATGTGGTGACCGTCCTTGGCGTACAGTACAAACCGGTCTCTGACACGTTCACTTATTGTGTGGATTTACGACCACCGAAAGTCTGGACCAAGCGTTTAGTATTGTCTACTGTCGCACGTACCTTTGACCCCAATGGGTGGATTTGCCCCGTGCTGTTTATGGCCAAGTGTTTCTTGCAACGGTTATGGGCTTCGGGTGTGTCGTGGGATGAACCCCTCTCGGACGAGTTACTCCGAGATTGGTCGAGCTTCGTTTCATCCCTCCCCGAGATTAATGAAGTGCATTTGCCGAGGCTATTCCTCCCTTCTGAAAATTGTAAAGTTACTCTTCACGGCTTTTCCGATGCCTCCGAACGTGGATTTGCTGCGGCCGTGTACCTCCGCACCGTTACTGTTGACGGAGTTGTTGCTGTGCATCTGGTGATAGCGAAAAGCAAAGTCGCTCCCCTTCGGACTCGTCATACGATCCCGAGGTTGGAATTGTGTGGAGCTGCCCTCCTAATGCGTTTGTTGAACCACGTATGGCTCACATTAGGTCGATCTATTAAGATACAAGAGGTTTATGCTTGGACGGACAGTCAGGTCGTCCTTTGTTGGTTGAAGGCTCCGGCGCACACCTTGGACGTGTTTGTGGCCAATCGAGTGTCGCAGATTTGTAATTCCGACATCGAGTTGATTTGGAGACACGTGCCGGGAACCATGAATCCCGCGGATTGTGCGTCTCGGGGTTGTGTAGCCCCAACCCTAATTAACCACCCCCTCTGGTGGGGCCCACAGTGGTTGATGCGGCCTGAGTCGGAGTGGCCGCCCTCTCCAGCGTTGTCGAACGTAGCCGTTCCTGATATGCGGGCATGCGTCCTGGAGACTAACCCCGCCGGGGAAAAGGATTTGTTGTTGGATCGGTACAGCTCCTTACAGAAGCTGCTTGGTGTTACCGCTTGGATCAGACGTTTTGCGTACAATTGCAGAAACCCACGCGCGAGGCGTGATTCGTCGGTTCTCACTCCGGACGAGCGTAGGGACGCGCTCTTGTTTTGGGTCCGGAGAGTACAAGCTGATAGTTTTGAGTCCGAGATTGGAATTTTGCGTTTAGGCCGTCGCAAGTTGAAGGGCGCGGTATCGCGATTGAATCCCTTCCTGGACGAGAGTGGGCTTTTGCGAGTCGGCGGAAGACTTCGAAATGCGAACCTGCCGTATGGAGCTCGTCACCCCCTTTTGTTACCTAAAGCCGGACATTTGACTCAACTGATAATAACAGATCGCCATGTGAATGCACAACATGCTGGCTGTAATGCTTTGTTGGCCATTTTGCAGCGTGAATTTTGGATTTTGTCTGCTCGTCGAGCCATTCGCACTGTGGTTTTCCGTTGCCTGCCTTGTTATCGATTGAAGGCCGCGACCATGCAGCCCCAGATGGGTGATTTGCCTGCTGATCGCGTCACGGAATGTAGAGCTTTTGCCGGAGTCGCCACCGACTTCGCCGGTCCCTTTACTGTAAAGGCTTCGAGACTGCGTAATGCTAAAACCTATAAGGCGTACTTGTGCGTGTTTGTGTGTTTGTCCACCAAGGCTGTCCATTTGGAAATTGTCTCGGAATTGTCTACCGAAGCCTTTGTCGCCGCCTTGAGCAGATTTGTTTCCCGTAGAGGACTGCCGACATTGATACGTTCCGATTGTGGTACTAATTATAAGGGAACGTGTAATTATCTTAAGGAAGTAGTTAAGTTTTTTGTTGATAATAAAATAGACATTGGAACCACCCTCTCCCGGCGTGGGATAATCTGGAAGTTTAGCCCTCCAGCTTGTCCGACCTGGGGAGGAATTTTTGAAGCTTGTGTAAAGGCTGCCAAGACACACTTGCGTCGCGTGATTGGAGAAACTATTCTCACGTTTGAGGAACTTGATACGGTATTTTGTAAAATTGAGGCCGTCCTCAACTCGCGACCCTTGTGCCCGTTGTCTTCGGACCCGAATGACCTGGAAGCGTTGACCCCAGGTCATTTCTTGATCGGACAGCCCCTTTTGGCGTTGCCTGAATATCCGATTCAGGATGTAGGATCCCATCGTTTGTCGCGATACCAACTTTTGAGACAGATGTCCCAAAACTTCTGGGCACGTTGGTCGATGGAGTATTTGCATATCCTACAACAGCGCGTGAAGTGGACAGATAAAACCACCCCACCCCAGACTGGCGACCTCGTGTTGATTAAGGATGCTAACCTGCCGCCCCTATGTTGGCGAAGGGGGCGCATTGTTAAACTCTACCCCGGAACTGACGGAGTTCCTCGTTTTGCTGAGGTTTTGGTTCGAGATTCGGTTTTGAAGAGAGCAGTTAGTGGGCTCTCCCGATTACCCGTAGATTGACGTACCGTTCTTAACGGTCCGGGGCGGGGGGATGTTCGGAAAAGATCGACGTTTCTGAACGCATCTCTAATGTCACGTCAAATTGACATTTAGCTGTCACTTGAAGTTGACAGTGACACTTGATTGAAATTCTTGTACCAAGATGTCGGATTAATTTTGCTGAATTTGTTAAAAATCGCTCGCGTTGAATGTGCCTGGCATATCGAGTTTGAATAAAATCTTAAATTATCTATGTGATCCCGTTTTGTACGACCAAGGTTTTGACGCCATCCATCGGGCTGGTCGCGGAGTTTTGAAGGAAAGATAATTGTCCACCACGCGCTTTTTGTCGGGACCGTAAATCGTAATAAAAGAGGCTCCCCCGTGTGTGTGTGTGTGATGTGACTAATTGGTAAGGTCTGCAGAAGAAAGGACCCCAGGGGCGCGCGCGCTCCCTTACACCACTTCTGCCTTGGAGACGTTCGACACACAGACCCGTATGTAACCTCACCTTATTTAACATTCTCTCCGCTGTGTATCGCAGTCCAATTGTTCAGTTTACATCCCCGCTGAAACCTAGTTTTTTGTCCGGAGTCTATATTAGTAATACCAGCTTCCACTGCGCTAGCCGATTCCGCGGTATAGGCAGGGGTGTACTGAACAGATAGCATGATGATGATTAAAGACAATTTTATTTGTTGGATTGATTTAATTTTTTATCAAATTAGTTAGTACCGTACGACAGGTGACATCGGTTAAGTTCTCGTTTCTGAAGATTTCAATACAAAGTACATTGTGCCACTCACACGGCCTTTAAAATATAAATTTAAAGCAAATAACTGTAAATCTTTAGTGTTTCTATTGCCATGAATGTTTTGTTTTAGACGGGTTTGAAAATTGATATTTTTTTGTAATTAAGAGGACATATTGGTATCTTTTTGAGATGCACATTCTTGCTGAGTATCCAAATTTTTTCGTCTTTTTCACTCTGTTTATAAGTCACTTAACAATTTCCTTTTACGTGGTGTGTTGGCTGACAAAGGACTTTGTGCACGATGTATAGGCCGTTTGGCTTAACATGCACATTTTTTAAGCAATAAAACTATATGTTTGGAAGTTTACACTACGAAGAAACTATTTATCATTTTTGTTTTGTGTCAAGTAATAAAAAGCTTAGAAACAGACAGACAGAAGCGAAGAGCGACTTTGTTTTATACTATATTTATTTCCTTTTCAGTACAACATAAAACATTTACTGGCCCCCACACTAGGCTTAGCCTGACCTGTGGGGAAAATATACGTTTTACAAATTAAAATACCAAAAAACAGTAACAAAAAAAAATACAAAATTGGGTAACTTACACTACAAGTACAATAATTCAATCTATGGTTCTTAAAAAGAAAAAAATTATAATAATTATGAAGCTCAAATGGCGAATGTTTGTATTGTGTTGTGTATATTGTTTGTGCTGTGTAACCGAGAGTGTCAATTTTGAACGAGTGCAGCCTTATTCAAGGATTTTTATCAGGTTTTCTGCTTCTATGTATGTCCACCTTAATATAATTTTAGTGACATGTTCTTTAGTTTCTCGTACAGAAGAGTTCTTAGAGTGACAGATGCTTACAAGTTTATTATAGATAAGAGGGAAAAGGAACGTTCCAAAACGGTGAGCAAATGTGGTAGCAGTGCGGATACTTGGTATTTTAAAGACGCGTTTTTTTAACATTTCATTGTGTTCCTTAGAGTTTAATGCTACTTTATGAACAGCGGAAACAACTCTAACAAAATATAATTTCCGAACACTCAGTACCCCTGCCTCCTGATAAAGAACATCAGTTGAAAATCGTCGGGGTTTTCTAAGCGCTACTTTTAACACTATGTAGTGATAATTAAAGACAATTTTATTTGTTGGATTCATTTCATTTTTTATTAAATTAGTTAGTACCGTACGACAGGTGCGTTTCTGAAGATTTCAATACAAAGTACATTGTGCCATTCACACGGCCTTTTGACAATCGCTTTTGTACTGAAAAAAGCTTGTAAAATGATTGCTTCCGAACTTACCCGACATAATATAAACATACGTAAATAATAAATTGGGACGCTCTTGCAAAGTTATTTCGTGACGCACGCGGCACGCGCCATCTAGTCGATATATTTTGTACCACTAGCTCCGGCGTGTGCTACGGCGGATGTCATCCCTGCATCGTTGACGCACACATTTGCACATTTGACGCGTGTACACACGTGATAGCCGCTACACACGTTCCGATCCGACCGCCGATTTGGTCTGCTCCAGACCAAATCTGGACGTGTGTAGCGTAGTCGTCCGACCATATTCGTGTTTGACGCGGTCGGCCGGATTTGGTTCGCACGAACTTCACTTCCTACCAAATCGGAACGTGTGTAGGCTTCCGACCGGACCAACTTGGCAGTGTTGACAATTTTGGAGGTTTTCCCCTAGATTTAGGGAGAAAATATGTAAAAGCGGAAATATTTAAAGCAGGTAAATTACGTTTAAGGGATTTTCAGAGGATTCAATTTAATGCTCGTTCATGAGTTTTACGTAGGACTGAACGAACGAAAGGTTTAAATATGGCCATTTATGAAAAGATTATATTTATCTAATTGTTTTTTTAGAATATTTTGTTTAAAAACTAGCAATTTGTCGTAAAACTAAATATATATAAAAAGGGCATAACACCTCATCAATAAGTGTTGCTTTTAGTAAATATTAAGCATGTTTAGTATTTTAATGAAAATAACAGAAAATTAAAAAATAATGAAATTGTTTTTTTGTAGTAATAAGACATTAAAAACCGATAATATTTTTCTTTTTAATTTATTTATTGCAAGCAAATTGATGTTTTCAGTATTTATAAATAATAATAATATTGGGAGATTAGCAGTGGCTGGCAACACTGCAACAACGGCTAGAGGTCGGCCAGACCAAATCGGAACGTGTGTAGCGCCGACCGATTTGGTCTGGCAGATTTGGTTTGAACGTGTGTAGGCGCGGTTCAGATCTGCAGTGAAGTTCGCCCGCACCAAATCGGCGGTCGGATAGGAGCGTGTGTAGCGGCTATTATGTCAGTTACGTAGTAGTAGAAGGTTAATATGCGGGGGTCGTAGTATGGAGTGTCGTAGGTGTGACTTAATACTGAGGTAACTGGAGTTCTCACCCTGAATAAAAAAGTGTACCCAGCAAATTTGACATTTAGTATGTAGTGGCTGTCAGTTGTTTCATATGACCACAGCCATCTCTATCGTCTTCTACAAGCCATGCGCATAAAGTTGGCAACGTCTTTTTAAGTGAACCGATTTGACACCGTTTGCACCATTTGACAGGTAAACAGCGAGTAAACCTCGAGTAATGAATCCTATGGAGATGGCATATCTTCTATACATCTATACAAATAAATAAAATGTAACATATGTTTGTAACATTAAATAACCGCTTTTTACCACGTGCATATGACTAAATATACGATACATTTACCAAAATGACATGTTTTTCAATTTTTGTCTGTCTGTCTGTTTGTTCCGGCTAATCTCTGAAACGGCTGGACCGATTTTGACGAACCGATTAATACGACAATTAGAAGTAGTTTAAAATTGAATTCTAAGATTTTCTTACATTGTGACTTAGTTACAGGTGACGCCAATAAAAGTGTGGTAAAAAGCACTACAACTGAACTACAATTGAAACACTATTGAGACACGATTGTGACTTAACGTTAGCAGACTTGGCCCCCTGTTTTATTGTTCAGACGTCCGCGTCGAATTTATTTTTGATATTTTTATAACATAGCTTAGCGACAGACATCTAGTGACAGAAAAATATAGTGAAACTTGTATTCATAATGCTGCGGCTACATTAGCGGCCGATAATTCGTGCGAGTTGTCGCGCTAAAATTATCGTTGTAAGTTCACGGATTTAATATCTTTTTATCTAACACATAATATTTAAAAATCACCTTTATTTAGAAAAAAGGCAGTAAATATTATGATATTAGTGTGTCACTTAGTGTATTTGGGAATATATTCAACTAAAATATGAACCATAAAAATGGTAATTGTACTTACAATCCTATTTACCTGCGAAATTAGTTTATTTGGTTTATTGTCGTAAGTAACATTACAATTCAACACAGAACACTACCCCATTATTGATTTATATAGTTATAACAGCCAAATCGACCCGATCGCGATAATAATCACAAAATAATCGAGTGGACGCTTTTCATCTACGTGATAAAAGACGCTAAATGAATCAAATCGGGTTCTGCTGTCATTTTCTTCCAACTCTTTCTCGCACATAGGTTATGATGTATGGATTTGTTTCTCACTCGCACCATTGTCCGTCTATTACCCCTAGTATAAATAAGTTTATGGTGTAGTATGCCTCACTTTTTCGTAAGTATGCCACCTCCATAGGATTTAGTACTCAGAGGAGTAAACCGGTTCACAGCTTGTTGCCGTTCCGTATCATAGCATGGCTTGTAGAAGACGATAGAGACGGCTGTGATATGACCATACGTATTTTTTAAAGTGTAGGTGAGACGGAAGACAGCCACTGTGTAATTTGTGGTCACAAAAAAGTGTTAGTACTGCACTCTCCAGTTACCTCAGTATTAAGGGGTCTGTAGCCACGGATCACGGTATCAGATTGAATTGGCCACTGACCGCAATGCATGGTCATGATGTAACACATAACATAATCACTGTTTAATATGATGTATTTTTATACTAAGCAATTGTTGTATTAGTAACGATATGTTTTTTTTTGTAAATGTCGTTACCTAACTAAGAAACGCTGGCAAGTTTCTTGCGCCCATTCTTCTTGTCAGTTAAAAAAGTCTTGAATGGGTAGGAAAATATTGACGATTCATAAGTACATATTTATTATGTCTAAGTGAATAAAGAATATTTTTATCTTATCTTATCTTATCACGGCGAGTTGTATTAAGTCTAGCTCCATGATAACAGCTGTCTAAATCGACGAAATCTTTAAACCAATCATCGACCAAAGAGTATACATTATTACCCCACAAATTAGGTATTTTACAAAAGTGGACTCCAATCACAAAAACGCTATCTAGATTAAAGCTTTGTCCGTTTCTCCCATAGATATACATCTATGGTTTCTCCCCATTGAGTTTTAATAAACAAAAAAATGGGAAAAGAGCATGAAAAGAACCATGTTTGAGACTCACATGTTTCAAGTTTCTCCATAATCTGCGCATATTTTAAATTATTTCCCACTTCGACTTTAAAACCAAATTGTTCAAAAGTTTTTGTCAGACGTAGCTCATCTTTTTTAGTTCCTTTCCTTGTCTTTTTTTGATTTTGAAATTCCTCGTGATTAAAAATAAAAAGAGCTTTCTTCTCAAACTTTTCTAATTCGTACGTTTCCGCATTTCTTGATAATGCTCTTTTGTTGTAAAGTGGTAAAGCATTTGCATCAGCTTCACTTCTAGATTCATTTTGTGTTTCTAAAGTTGTTTTGTTTTCTGTTGTTATAAGTCCTGGGTTTTCAGGTGGATTCTCCACTTTCAATTCACGCACTTCTTTTTCACTCATTATTAAAATTTTACAGTTATGATTTCCCAGTTTTTTATTTAAATAAAGAATACGTCTGGGAACCGTTTGCAATACCAATTCGTTCTACATTGTGATTAAATTGAGTCATTTAATCTTATCTAATCGATAATAAATACTTATTTACCAGCTTAGACCACTTTTAGATTATGACGTCATGTTTGTTTAGTAGTCTACACATCAAGCCCTTTCAGTGGTGGGTGGGTACAGTCAGCGTCAAATTGATATAAGCGTCTAGAGTAGTCAAAAAGATCTGAAAAACATAAAACCAATTTGATCTAGGCAGTTCAAATCATCATATTGTTGTAAGCGCGCAAGGTGTTCAAAACATCTAGGCACTCATTCTTTCATATTTATATAAGCGGTCAGAGTGTTCAAAATCATCTAAGCAAACAAAGCTCTCAAAATATCTGAGCACTATGGTGTTGTACATTATGCACAGATGTTTTGATAGCTTTGTTTGCTTAGATAAATTTGAACACTCTGACTGCTTATATAAATATGAAACAATGAGTGCCTAGATATTTTGAACACCTTGCGCGATTACAACAATATGATGATTCGAACTGCTTAGATCAAATTGCGTTTATGTTTTTCAGATCTTTTTGACTACTCTAGACGCTTATATCAATTTGACGCTGACTGTACATGGGTACTTATTTTGTGCAGAAATCGAACACTGGCCTTCTGAGCTAGGTAGATGTTTCTATTACGTGCCAATGCGCCAGTCTAGCGCACGCACACGGGCCACTAAAAAACGCCGCCACTGACTCCTTTCCTGTAGTTTTCATACTTACTTACATTTTAAATTAGCACCGACGACGTAGTCGTCACTTGTTTCTTCTTCTAGATGCGCGTCTGGATTGATATATCCTATAACTAAATTTCTGGTTACTGGTACATGTATATTTAGTCAAAAATTTACAAAACCCCTGACTGAAATCCAAAATTTGTCACTAGTAAGGGAAGAAAGATAAAGTCAGTATGTGGATCACTCAATTCAGACATTTTGCAGAATGGTTACGAGCTGACTCTCTGTAAATAATGTATCTATTGCCGAAAGATATATACCAAAAAATTGTACAAAATTTGTCACGAAAACTTACCAAAAACCAAAGCATTAGGTTATATTATCAGGAATCTACGACGGTCACAATGGATCACTCAATCCATACACCATTTGTACTGAGTGATCCCTGAAATACCCTTCAAAGTTGTATAAATGTACGATTTCTATTTTTTCCCTTAAAATATAAATTAGAAACGTATTTGTACAACAAAATTCAGAACACAAATAACACTGGTCAACAAAATATTAACTTTGTCGTGCCACACGGACTTTTTTTATTTTTTACTTTAATTGGTGATTGTAAGAAAAATAAACAGTTACAAAAATTTGCTAGACAAGGATTTTATTCTATTGAGTAATTTCAAATAGGTATTAAGAAAAAACACAGATCTCGTAAGTCAAAAGTAATTTTTTTTTATAAATGACTTAATAATCTAAGATTTTCTTGAATATTTAGCTTCTGGTTGGTCCCTTTTAATTGTCTAGCAGTAATCTGCTAACATATTTGGGCTACATTTGCCCTGGTACCGCTTTTCCATAATAGAAATGTCCTGATGGAACCTCTCACCGTGCTTGTCGCCGACAGCCCCTAAATTGTCAGGAAAAAATCCAGGTGCGAGTCTAAAAAATGAATCTTAAGTGACATGTTGCAACCCAATGCTTGGTATGACAATAATAGCTCGCTAACCAACTCTCTGTAGCTGTCACTCTTGTGGTTACCCAAAAAATTTGCAACAACATTTTTAAAAGCCTTCCATGCAGATTTTTCTAAATCGCTTAATTTTTATTCAAATCTTGAATCTTTTATTAACTAAGGGTATTTGAGGGCCAACAAAAATACCCTCTTTTATCTTTGCATCACTTATTTTAGGGAATTTTTCTTTTAGATACAAAAATCCACTCCCATTGCAATCCATTGCCTTCACAACATTTTTTATTAATCCTAATTTGATATGCAATGGTGGTCACACATGGTGGAAGCACATTATTTGGCTGTACAAGGGGTAAATGCTTTACGTTTTTTTGCCCAGGAACTGACGATGCACGCGTAGGCCATAACACTCCAACACTAGATTTGTAAAATTTCGTCGTTGTTTTTTGAATGTAAATTCTCCGCAGACATAAGAAAAAGAGTTAGTTAGTTAGTTCGACATGTTCACAGGGTTAATAAATCACAAAAAAAAACAAATTCAACGACAAATATTTTTATAACGATTTACTTGTAAGCGTTTCTGTTAATTTACTGCCGTAGTACTAGTTATGAGTATTACCGTATCACAACAAATATGAGGCTAATTGACATATGAAAACTGTAATTTAATAATGAGGATAGATCGATAAAACAAAATTAGGTATCAAAGTTCGTGTGGCAAAACCAGTGTTGACCAGTGTAATTATATGTTTTAAAGCAGCTGAAGTGAGTGATCCTTAAAAGCTTTATTCAGTTAACTTGTCCATTCATATTACTTGGCAGTAATCACTTCAAAAATTTGTACAACTTTTGTGATTAAAATATAAGTAATAGACGATTCATTCTTGAAATCGATAAATTTACAATATATTTCGCATATTTATGTATTTGGTAAGTAAAAGTGCAGTAGGGTGACCATGCATTATGAGATAATAAAAAGCATATAAATAATTTATTTATTTATTTATTCCCTCTTGTAATTAACAATATTTCCGTTCCTTTAATTAATTAAAGAATAGTGTTTTGTAGGGTGGATATAAAATTCTACTTAGACGGACTTTTTTGGTTCCTACCTTCGGTTTAGATTGCAATAATAATTGTCCATATTTGAGTTTTCATAAGTTTATTGCATTTAGTTGTACGAAAAAGCGCAGAGTGACATTTGTGAAGTGTGAAGTGAAGTGATAGTGATTATTAGTTACAGTTATCAGTTTTCCGAGCCGGGTTCCGAAAAGGTTATAGTACCATAGACCACATTCATACGCTGCGGCAAGTTATAGAGAAGACCGAAGAGTATAACTTGCCACTATGCTTGGCGTTCGTGGACTATGAGAAAGCCTTTGATTTGATCGAGACCTGGGCAGTGCTGCAGTCTCTCCAGAGGTGCCATACAGGTACATCGAGGTGCTGAGGTACTTATACCAAAACGCCACCATGTCGGTCCGATTACAGAACCAGAGCTCTAATCCTATCCAACTACAGCGAGGTGTGAGACAGGGAGACGTCATTTCTCCGAATCTGTTCACAGCTGCGTTGGAGGATATTTTTAAGCTACTGGACTGGAAAGGATTCGGCATTAACATCAATGGCGAGTACCTAACACACCTGCGGTTTGCCGATGATGTAGTTCTCATGGCTGAGACCTTGGAAGACCTGAACACAATGCTCGAAGATCTCAGCAATGCTTCCCAAAGAGTGGGTCTGAAGATAAACATGTCTTAAAAACCAGAAGTGTAGTTGATTTTTTAAAAAAGACACGAAAGTAACCTAAATAACGCTTTAATTTCAAATGTTTTCACAATAATCAACAAGCACTAGAGAGCACGTCCTTCCCGTCCGAGCGCCGCAGCAAAAGTGAAGCGCCGCCGTCGCAGCTGCCGCCAAGTGAAGTTCCCCTTCCACTCTGGTGACGTCACTTGTTTGTGCCGTCAAACCGGAGCCGAAGCGGGGGGTGTTTCTAACACGGCCGTTCCTGACGGTGCGGCGTCCTCGCCCGCTGGTGGCTGGTCGTTGTCGTATGGCAACTGGTTTGCCAGGGATTGGTCGGCTGCAGGCTGGACTGCTGAAGATGGACCCGGGATTTCCTGGTCAATTTCATTAAGTTCATTATTATCTGAAAAATACGTCAAAGTTTTAGTTTATCTGTTCAGTAAGAACACATGGATAAGACGAAAATCATGTCCGATGCCCATGTTGCATCCGCTTCAGTTAATGTTGGGAACATTATACTCGAAGTTGTTGACCACTATGTCTACCTAGGACAGAAAATCCAATTAGGTAAGTCCAACTTCGAGAAAGAGATCTCTCGTCGAATCCAGCTCGGATGGGCAGCGTTTGGGAAGCTCCGGCATATATTTGCGCTCAAAATTCCTCAATGTCTCAAGACTAAGTCTTTGACCAGTGTGTGTTGCCAGTTATGACTTATGGAAGCGAGACGAGGTCTTTTACTATGGGTCTCATAAGAAGGCTCAAGGTTATCCAGCGAGCAATGGAGAGAGCGATGCTTGGTATTTCCCAGCTCGATCGAATCAGAAATGATGACATCCGCAGGAGAACTAAAACGACCGGCATCGCTCGAAGGATTGCTCAGTTGAAGTGGCAGTCGGCGGGACACATAGAAAGGAGAACCGATGGCCGTTGGGGCGGAAAGGTTCTCGAATGGCGACCGCGAACCGGACGACGTTCCGTGGGAAGGCCCCCTACAAGGTGGACCGACGATCTGGTCAAGGTCGCGGGAAGCCGCTGGATGCGGGCAGCGCAGGACCGATCGTTGTGGAGATCCTTGGGGGAGGCCTACGCCCAGCAGTGGGCGTCGTATGGCTGAAATGATGATGATGATGATCAGTAGCCCGATTCTCGTAAATACAAACAATCTAAATATCGTTGTAGTTCAGAAGTCATTCGATCGAAGTCCTTTCCAAAATCGATATTCTCGTGTTGCTTGGACGAGTTTCGATAGGACTTCAACTCAATAGGATCGAAACTCAGCGACTTTTCAATCGAGAGGTATTTTTTGTACATTTTTCATCAAAAGTCGAGAACTATGTGGTTTAGGAAAAAAAAACATGTTTCAGAATGTGCAAGCAGCGCTCTTTCATATGATACCCCATTTATGCCCTAGTAGCCCCACTTCGATTTTTTAAGATCCCCTTTCAGTCTCTGTTGCAAAAAAATATATAAATAAGTATTTTAATTTCTCTCTTATTTGCAAAATAGTTTGGCAAACGCAACGTCATCTAAAGCTATTCCAAAATTTCAAGTGGAAGCATTATTAGTTCTCGAGAATCTCGAGATGTCCATTTGTGACAGACAGACAAAGTCTCACCATAAGCAAAGAATACTATAATATTACTAACGTACCATAAGGGTTCCCTTTTACCATTTTGGTTCGGTACCCTAATAAGAGCCCGTCTTCGTTCTTTCATAAATAATCGGATTCGAATTCTGTGCTTTGTATGTGTCTATTCTATAGTGAGTGACAGAGACAGGGCATACATTCCGCTGACGGGAGCGTTTCCGACGGTTCGTGAATCAGGGGGCTGAGCAGACCTGTAGCCCGATTCTCGTAAATACAAACAATCTAAATATCGTTGTAGTTCAGAAGTCGTTCGATCGAAGTCCTATCCAAAATCGGTATTCTCGTGTTGCTTGGACGAGTCTCGATAGGACTTCAACTCAATAGGATCGAAACTCAGCGACTTTTCAATCGAGAGGTATTTTTTGTACATTTTTCATCAAAAGTCGACGTGGTTTAGGAAAAAAAAATCATGTTTCAGAATGTGCAAGCAGCGCTCTTTCATATGATATAATAAGTAAATAATAAATAATAAATAATAAATAATAAATAATAAATAATAAATAATAAATAATAAATAATAAATAATAAATAATAAATAATAAATAATAAATAATAAATAATAAATAATAAATAATAAATAATAAATAATAAATAATAAATAATAAATAATAAATAATAAATAATAAATAATAAATAATAAATAATAAATAATAAATAATAAATAATAAATAATAAATAATAAATAATAAATAATAAATAATAAATAATGCCTATGCCCAGCAGTGGGCGTCGTTCGGCTGACATGATGAATAAATAATAAATAATAAATAATAAATAATAAATAATAAATAATAAATAATAAATAATAAATAATAAATAATAAATAATAAATAATAAATAATAAATAATAAATAATAAATAATAAATAATAAATAATAAATAATAAATAATAAATAATAAATAATAAATAATAAATAATAAATAATAAATAATAAATAATAAATAATAAATAATAAATAATAAATAATAAATAATAAATAATAAATAATAAATAATAAATAATAAATAATAAATAATCAATAATCAATAATCAATAATCAATAATCAATAATAGATGATCAAACGAACTACTGTGAAGTTCGATCGCTATTATATGAGTCGTTTCATTCGAAGATATAATATTTACAGAGTAGTCCCTTTAACCTACAGGCAACTTCGCACGTCTTTAGATATTAAAAAAAAAAAAGTTTACTAATCTGTCATTTACTGATCTGTGGTCAGTTTGACGCCATTTTTCTCATTTCGTTTAGAGCAAGTTCAGATAATAGCGGTGTTCTAGAACAAAGCTTAACTAGTGGGTTTGTAAACCTGCCTGCAGCTGAGGTTTACTGGGCTGGGCGGGTTGCTATATCTTCGAATGAAACGACTCATATAATAGCGATCGAACTTCACAGTAGTTCGTTTGATCATCTATTATATTTCGTCGTTTCATTCTTTGATATAATATTTACAGAGTAGATGTTTAGAGATTTAAGTTTTGTTCTAGAAAAGGTGTTGATGGTTTGTTTTTATAAGAATAAATAACCATCTCAATTAAACATATTATGTATTTGTTCATAAGCAGAATGTAAACAATCAACCCTTAAATAATATTAAGTTTTCTCCGTACAAATTAAATACCTAATCATAAATCAGCAACAAAAAAAAAAAAGTAACTAATCATTAGTAGGGAACGTTACGGTTCTCGCGAAGACATCTTCACTTTCAATAGGCCGGTTATAGAACCGAGCAAAGGCTGTGTAGATGTAGGTACTTGTCCAACCAGCTGTTTTTCTTATCTCGTCTACAAACACTGAGTCGTGAGCAAGCACGGTCGAGATGGAGGCGTATCGTGTGCTATTGCCACTCTCTCCCAAGCTCCCAACAGCTTATTTAACCCAGCGGCTTAAAGACTGCGAGCTGGTGCGCTTGTGGAGTTTTTGTATTTTAACAACAGTTTGTCTGCGTTCGAAGTCCTCATATTTTTTGAAAAATATATATGATCGACGAGGACTGAAGCAGGGCATATATTTATTTTCTCGTGAAAGAATGGCAAGTACAGCATGGGTTGTTCGCGGCCCGGGACCGAAGTTTTAATAATGTCGGTTATGGCTATCTTAACACCGTCTTGAGAAATGAATACATTTTCTAGTTTTATAAGCGTGAAAGTTTGTACCCTGTGCATTGTACAAAGTGTTCTTGTCTAGGCTCAGTACTAAATTTGGGTATCAATTAGGTATGTGGTTGAGAACAAGTTGTGGGTCCCAAGTAGAGGTATATTTAGGGCGACTTGGTTTAAGTTTGAAAGCGCCTTTTAGAACTCGTTAAATACACTCATGTGAGCCGATGTTACTGTTTAATGGTTTAAGAACAGTGAAACGGTACGGCGTGGGACGGTGATTTAATATCAACGTAAGCTTCGTCAGATAGCTCCCATTCAGTATCGGGGTTGCTTTTACTTGGCTCAATATCTGAGCCGTTCTTTTTTGTGTTTACTTATGACGCGTGTAGCCAAATGGCGATGAATCTACCTACATCGTGTCAACTTCTTTGAGCGTCGAAATTTTATTCCATTTACCTTGACGGTTAATGTAGCATACTACTGTAGTATTATCCATGCGCAGTAATATTGCACAATATCGTCTTCCTTTGTAAAAGCTTTCATAGGACAGAATGTTGTAAAAAAGTTATTGCGCGACCAGTTTTGGTCATCTTAAAATTAAATTTTTGCTTTGCATTTACCGTTATGGCGCTGCAATGCCAAAAACTTCTAGCGTTCTTAAAGTTAAATCCGTATTTAGCTGCTAGACAGACCGAAATTAGAACACCAATAAAATTAGCAAAGATTCTTATTGTACGTTTCGGTAATTTTAAATAATTTCTGATCATTTGTGCAATGTTTCTGCGTTTTACAGCGAGAAATGTTGCGTATCATAATTATAAAAAGCCTTGGAAAGTACAGACTTGAGAAGGCGTTAAGACACTTTTCGCGGTTTACAACAAAACCTAAACATTGTAACAATTTAGGAGTCGTACCGTACGTAGTCGTACGGAAGTGTCCCCGATGCCTTATGTTAAGATTCTTTTTACTAACCTTCTATGGGCCACAGTATTGTCTGATAAATAAAGAATTTATTTATTAAGCATCGTCGAAATAAATTTACTGATTTATGACCTTGGCTTCTAAGATAGGACATATAACCTCTCTCATAATTTTGGTAAAAACCCTGGATGCTGATGCTACGGATAGGCCGTAAGGCAAGTCAGTAAATTCGTCGATAGCTAAGTTTGAATTTGGAGCTTGAAAATGAAATCTTAAATATTATTCGGTCTTCCTTACATATTGGAAGTCATAAATACGCCTCTTTGAGGTCAATCGGTGCTACAAAACTACCTTGTGGTATAAGTTAAGGAGATGTTCTATAGTCTTCCATTCTAAAATAGTTTTTCTTCTCAATAAATTTATTTAATGATTTAAGATTTAAGACAAAGCGTTTACCACCATTAGACTTGGGTGCAAGGAAAGTTCTTGATATGAACTGGTCAATTACCGGGGAACAATGTGAAATTGCTCCAATTCAATTAATTTATTTATAGCTTGGGCCATCTCGTGACTTTCTTCGGGGGTAAATTTAGATTAAAGCACGACAGACTGTCACTTCCGTACAAAAGGGTATATAATATCCGTTTTGGATCCATGATAGTACAGTTTTGTTGTATGTTATATGAAACCAACAATCATAAAAGTATTGAATTCTGCCAGCGTGTACCTTTGTTATTGTGGCAGTGCACGGGGCCTGGGTTGATTGTAGTTCTTCGCATGAGACGAAGCAGGCTGAGGGTAGGTTCGTCGCGGTGGCGGCGCTAGCCTCTGTCCTGTCCTGTGGTTTGACCTCCCCGCCGCCCCCCTGTTTCACGGGTACTGAGGAGGTCCTGACCGGTTTCCCTGATGGGCAGGACGAATGACTGTGGACTGAACTGCAGAAGGTTTCTGAATTGTGAATGTTTTCCAAATCTGTGAACCTTGTCGTTCGATTGCCTTACTGGCTTTTATATTTTCGGATGATGTATTACCCAATAAAGAGTCATATCTATCGGAGTCTTGTAGGACGTGCAGGAAATTATTTTCTAAACTAGATGTAATAAGTTTGATCCTATCTTTCGTTAGGAAATGGTGTAAATCAATACCAAAGTGCGACAGTCGTCGCTTAGATACTAAAGAGATTGTATCTTATCGTCTGAGGAGAGCAGTGTGTCCACTGCTCTATTTACCTATTGCCGAGGTACCCATATCAAGTTGTTGTTGTTGAAAACCAAGAAACATTTTGTAGCGTCCCCTCACGACGACGACGTCAGAAACTGCGGCAGCAATCGCTGCGTTTAATTTAGGTGCGTGCAACATTCAACAATTATTTGGTATCAAGTACCTTTGTCAAGTTCTCTTTCTGATCTTTTAGTAGACCTATTTTTCATAAAGGTGTCCATAAATTAGCTAAGCTGAATGGCATCTCCAAAATCAGGCGTATCGGACGTAGACGCCCTCAACGCTGACAATATTATTGTGGATCGAAAGTTATCGATGTAATTTCTTGAGTGAGCCGTTTGCGATACTGCGGCATCCAAGGTTTGTTGGATGGATTTTTCCAAAGATTGTTCGATAAAGTCCCGCATCGTTTTGTATGATATTTATTGTATCCAAAACAAACATACTCTTTTTTGCCAAAAAAAAACAACATGAGGGTAGAATGTAAAAAATAAAATTCAACGAATAAGTTATTATGGCCTAATAATTTATGTTGTCTAGCAGACAATAAACTATGGATAACTTGCATCTATCCTAGAATGCAGGTAGATTCTACTTTATGTCATAATATGTGACCCATAATTAGCCCGCAGCTAATTACGATATCGCGGTTGACCCCCAGTCAATTGAGACTTAGTTTGATTTTATGTAACTTAATGAACTGTAGATAACGTGCGCCTATCCTAGAACGCAGGTAGATTCCACTTCATGTCATAATATATGTCCCATAATTAGCCCGCAGCTAATTACGATATCGCGATTGATCCGCAGTCAATATCGATTTAGTTTGATTTTGACTAACTACCTAAATAAACTGAAGATAACGTGCGTCTATACTAGGACGCAGGTAGATTCTACTTCATGTCATAATATATGGCCTATAATTAGCTCGCAGCTAATTACGATATATCGCGATTGACTCGCAGTCAATCTCGATGTAGTTTGATTTTATGTAACTAAATAAACTGTAGATAACATGCGTCTATCTTAGAACGCGGGTAGATTCTACTTCATGTCATGATATATGACCCATAATTAGCTCGCTGCTAATTACGATATCGCAATTGACTCGCAGTCAATCTCGATTAAGTTTGATTTTATGTAACTAAATAAAGTGTAGATAACATGCGTCTATCCTAGAACGCGGGTAGATTCTACTTCATGTCATAATATATGACCCATAATTAGCTCGCAGCTATTTACGATATCGCGATTGACTCGCAGTCAATCTCGATTTAGTTTGATTTTATGTAACTAAATAAAGTGTAGATAACATGCGTCTATCCTTGAACGCGGGTAGATTCTACTTCATGTCATAAATATGACCCATAATTAGCTCGCAGCTAATTACGACATCGCGATTGACTCGCAGTCAATCTCGATTTAGTTTGATTTTATGTACCTAACTAAACTCATCTAGTGAAATCACTTGTTCATGTTCACCAGTGAACAACAAGAAACAAATAAGTATTAATTGTATCTTAATATCTGATAAATTTAGTTAACTATTGTGTAGCTTGTTAATAACTTGTATGCACAAATATTCGAATAGGAATTGATAAAGCACTATAAACGTACCTGTGGCATTATCTTCATTCTCGGAAGAATATAAACGTTGGACTCGTTCAACATTTTCCTGTGCGCTGCGTTTCGGCATTTAAAATAGACGCGTGCGCTCGTTGCCTCGCACGAAAAAGGAATGAGAAAAATGGCGTCAAACTGACCACAGATCAGTAAATGACAGATTAGGGGTTTTTTTTTTTTTTAATATCTAAAGACGTGCGAAGTTGCCTGTAGGTTAAAGGGACTACTCTGTAAATATTATATCAAAGAATGAAACGACGAAATATAATCAATAATCAATAATCAATAATAAATAATAACTAAATAATTTGTACCGCTTTAATTGTTTTCTGTTTCCCAACGGTTGACTGGCAGAGAATACTTTTAGTATTAAGTCCGCCTTGTATATTACATTACCTATGTATTATGTACAAAAGTTTATTAAATAAAATGAATAATAACAAATATGCTAGCCCCAAGCTTATTTTTCACATACAAAAGGTCCAGCTAATTGAACTTTTGTCCAACGACACTTGGATCGCTTATTTTGACGTTTAGTCGTTGAAATCCGATCGAAACAAAGGTCATCGAAATAGTAGAATACCTTTGAGTTATCGTTTTGAAACGATTGAAGGACGATTAATGTACCAGAATACACTTCGACGACACTTCGATAGAATCGCTGCCGCTCAAGTTCTATCGACAGTTGTGAATACGAAAATGGTTTCAACGACTAAATCGCTACGATATCGTCACGGTTTTTATTACGAGAATCGGGCTACAGTTTTCCTGTCTGGTGATTTTTATATGCTACTAGCTTTCCGCCCGCGGCCTCGCCCGCGTGGACTACAGGACGTTATCCCGCGGGAATGTAATATTTTTTCGGTATAAAAAGTAGCCCTTGTTCCTCTCCAGGCTACAAAGCATCTGTGTCCCAATTTCAGGCAAATCCGTTCAGCCGTTTTGGCGTGATTGAGTAACAAACATTAAAATATTTAAACATCCAAACATCCAAACGTCCAAACATCTAAACTTTCACATTTATAATATTATTAAGTAGGACTAGCTTTCCGCCTGCAGCTTCGCCCGCGCGGACCACACGACGCTATCCCGCAGGAATGTGATACTTTTCCGGGATAAAATGAAGCTTATGTTCCTCTCCAGGCTACAAAGTATCTATGTCCTATCTATGTCCCAAATTTCAGCCAAATCCGTTCAGCCGTTTTGGCGTGATTGACTAACAAACATTCAAAAATCTAAACATCCAAACATCTAAACTTTCACATTTATAATATTAGTATAGATTAAGTATCCTAACCTCCTACGCGTGGTAGGAGGTTAGCGGTTCGTTCCCGCCTACCATTCCAAATTTGGTTATGTAGGAGGGCTGTCAACAGAGCTTTCTCGTTTGATTTTAAATAATTGAAAAAATATTGTTTGGTAATATTATGATATTAGTGTTATCTATGGAGTTTTTTGTGTGCTTTCATACTACATAATTGAAAATTATGGCCACACCGTTCTCGTAAATTATTAGTTAGTCATGCAACGGGTTTTTGGTAAGTACCGTCATAACCTCTAACTTTGCCCTTCCGTCCTCATATTGCCCGAGATGGAAATATAACTTTTACAACCTTGGCCTCTTCAAGGCAAGAGTGAATGGGTACCTACTGGGTAAGCATGCTACACCCTAGACTGTATCCTGTCTGTTTAGTAAGATGGCGGTCAAAAGCTTAACCAGTTTTTATAAAAAAAATATAGTCGGAGTTATTAAATCATGATGACCCATCTTGCTAATAATTTGTTTGAAAGCGTTAAAACTACCGCCTTATTACAAAACGTGGACTAAAGTTAAACCTGGTTTAAAATTCATGCTAATTCTGTCTTTCATTTGGAAAATGAAAGCGACAGCACCAGTTTAGTACCAGTTTTAAACCTGGAGGGCTACCGCGTAACTTTATGGGTATGAACTTCATACGTTTTTGGGAACTTTAAGTCAATTTTATACAGAAAATAGCCGCTATCAGTTCCTTGTTTTGTGACGTCGGGTTCAACGATAACTAGCTAGCAACGTTCAACAAAACAAAGCAGCAAAAATCTATCAAAATAAGGAATTCAAATGACAGTTGAAACCCATACCCATATCCATATTTCTTAGCCGGTAGCCCCCCAGGACTATTTTAGCCCACGTTTTGTAATAAGGGAGTGTGTCAATGTCAACAAGCTTAAATTTCGATCATATATTTGTTGGAAATATACTTATGGTGAGTCACAAAAAAATAAAAAAATACTACTACTAGTACATACATACCATACTATACTACTTTATTTATACATCAAAGAAACAGGGTGAAATCAGGGTGGTACTTTATACATCAAAGAAACAAGGTACAGGGTGATTTTGAAGTCATTGGCAGCCATTCGGCCCATTATAGCCGCTACACACGCTCCTATCCGACCGCCGATTTGGTCTGCTCCCAGACCAAATCGGAACGTGTGTAGCGCAGATTTGGTCGGAACAGACCAAATCGGAACGTGTGTAGCGCAGATTTGGTCTGGGAGCAGACCAAATCGGCGGTCGGATAGGAGCGTGTGTAGCGGCTATTACTGTTCTCATATTATGGAATGATTTTACGTGAAAAATGGAGGGAAGTGTGCGGGCGCAGGGATGCAGGCAAAGGGGGCATTAAAAAAACTAAGCGAACTTAAATAAATTCACGTTATTAGTTCAAGACTTGTATTGTCAATTTTTCCTTTTGGTTATTTTTATTTTTATTTGTTATAGTGATCAATTATCGAGTATGTCACATGATTTATCATGAATTAAAAAAAAGAATTTTACATCTTGGATTTGCCTCATATTTGGGGAAAGGATCTATATCATGAGTAATAGGCCAGTCAATATCGACACAATAAAAAATAAAAAAACATACAATCGAATTGATAACCTCCTCCTTTTTTGAAGTCGGTTAAAAAGGACAAACATCGCAAACGCGCATGTAACTACGATATTTTTATATGTTGTTAGGTCCCTTGAGAGTAGTTAACATCCAAGTTTGCAACCCTGAAAACCGTATGGTACCCCCACGGTGCTCGAAAAACTGCGAAATTTTGGCACTTGTTTCAGTTTTTTCGAAAAAAGGAAGGAAGGAAGGTTCTTTTTAAGGAAGCGTTTTTCAAGTATCCTTGTTCTGCACTTTAATAAATATAACTAAATCTGCTAAACCTGAGTACACTATGTCCATTGGTTGCGAAGATACAGCAAGTCAAAGATGGGCAATTCTCCCGCAGTGCTCGGAAAGGCAGTAGGTAGAGGTGGATCAGACTGCATCCAATATCCAGCGAAATCCTTTACATGTGGAGGAATGCAGGTTCCACGCGGTATGGTTTTATTTCTACATATCATCAGTGGGTGTGACACAACCTCTGCGCTCTTCTGGCAAGACAAGATGGAGTTGTGCAACGTCCTTAAAAACAACCCTGACTGGAAAGACCTCGCCATCATTTCCCTTTATCCAGTCTCCAACAAGGAAGAAGTAGGAAATACTGGCGCGAAGATCTTGATGAACCTCTACGGAGGAGATGAGATGAGGGAACACCGACGGCCGCCGGCTGCCTGCCTGCCTTTTGCCACGGTCGAAATGAGCGATTTTCTGACAGGCCATTTAAAAAAAAGCTTCCAAAATCTTCACTAGATGGCGTTGAACGAAGTATGTAGGTACATGTCTATGGTATATTTTGGTATGAATCATATTTAAATTAATTACTTTTTAAAAACCAAAAGGAAACTAATAATAAATTAAATTAGTACTGATAGGTACTACTGCGAGGAACAGAAACGAAATAGGTAAATTTAAAGATTATGGTAAATAAATAACATCTGTATGACGTTCCGTTTTACGAAACAAAAGTCGCGACAAAGTAAAATTGATAACGTTCCGTTCCTTCTAACTGCATAGGTGGGACAGCGCCATCTAGTGAGCTAATCACAACGAGCTTTCAGAAAATCGCCCATTGCAACAACGTTATATATCGTCCTGGATGAGGAGGACGAGAATGTGGACGACCCGACCCAAAACAACACAAAATGACAAACACAAATTTTTCACTTAAAAAAAATGCCTACCTTTGACCATGGAAGTATTACCTAAACAGGAATGCGTTCTCTTCAAAGTATTTACTGTTCGATTTATCAAAACTAGTCTTTATTACAATAACATAAGAACTATCTCATACGCAAAACCCGAAACGAGCCGAGCGAGTGGGCTGCATGGAAGTTACTTCCATGGTGGGCTGTAACTGTACAGTTTATCCTTGTCTAATTCAAATGCCTAGAATATTGTAGGTTAGGGTGACCATAAACATGGGATTGTCTGTTCCTGATATTATTATATAGCATAGTTACAATCAAGGTGGCCCTCCACCTCCAGCCTATCGCCTAGCTCAAATTTCTTTCAAATTGCTATAGTTTATGACGTTAATTATGGACGCCTCCTAATGAATAAAAATGAGTATAATACCTAATTACAATAGCTCGGCTGGAAGGAATCCGCCCCTGGCCAATTCCTTCGGCCGACCAGCGAGACAGAAAGGAAGCTTTTTCTGAATAATAATTGCGGTTTGAAATTTGTGATTGACGTTTAATAATATAAAACAACGTTTTATAAGTTATTATCCTTTTATTGTTTTGTGTACCTACTTACCTATCAATGGGAAAAGGAATCCGTTGTGGGAATGGAGGGCGCTGGTGTGCATTTACCTCTTCTGTTTATCAAACAACACTATATCGCATCTGTAGCATTGTTAAGCTTTTGACCACTATTTTTAGTTTACAGCTCAACTTTATTCCTCACCAGTAACCGATAGTTCCAATTTAAGTAATGTTCTCAGGTCTGAGGGAATATCCGTAAATAGGCGACAGTATGGCCACTCATTGTAGTCATCGTTGAAAGAGACAAAATGAACACTGAGTAATCTCTCGCTCGGCACAGTTTTTTCACAACAGCGCATTCCTGTTTAGGTAATAAGGTAAATGCTCCTATTACGGAGTTAAATGGCAACATTTGAAAGTAAGTAACAAAAATAAGCATTTGTAAGCATTAAGTTAGGCATAAAACTATTCTTCTGTAAAAATGGAGATTAAATTTTATATTTCTTATGACACTTTGTTTGTTATTAAGGAATTTAAAATAAAAAAATAACATTTTAGTGCCTAAGTCGATTTTCCCTATTACGGAGCTATGATTAAGGTTAGAGCCAATTACGGCGGTAGTAGGCTCCTAATACGGAGCGTAGACTAGTTAACCTGTACGCTCGGAGATGTGTCAAGTCCATCAACAACTTGATACCCGTCAGTATCGAACTTGTGGTGGCGGAAATCGAAATTTATAACCTTTATTAATTACATTGTAACGTAATTTTTCGAGTGGTTGTACCTATACATGTACCTATCTATGTATCCGAGTATTATGTCGATATTTTGTTTACGAAGTCTATGGTCCTTATCCGATCGTACAGGTATGTATTGTGGTTCTGTACGATAAATTATATTCCTTCTAACAAATTAGAAATGCGAAAGTGACAACGACACAACACAGTAACGCAATGTTAAAAATATTAAAAAATCCAAGATGGCGACCAAGTTTTTTGTTTGTGAGCCGATTTTGATGAAACTCGGGTTTTGTTACTATCTTGAAAGAAAACAGCAACGCAATGTTAAAAATATTAAAAAATCCAAGATGGCGACCAAGTTTTTTGTTTGCGGGCCGATTTTGATGAAACTCGGTTTTTGGTACTATTTTAACAAGACAACAGCAACGCAATGTTAAAAACTAAACTAATAACTAATTATTTATGTTATCATATTTTCAGTTATAATAAGCCAATAAATAAGAGGCAATATTTCTCCTATTACAGATCATAGGTTAACCTTTAAATTTTGTATCCTATCACGGCGCTATTTTGTTTTCAGAGTTTTAGGTTTAAAATCAATTACAAATAGGATAAAACCTACATATGTAGTGAGTATAATTATAGACAAAATCTATAAATCGCGTATTCACAAATTTGAGCAATATACTATTATAAAAAACATAGATATAAAATATGAGTGCACTTACCTTAGTCGCTCCGCGTTTGTATGACAAACCTGCCCCATCTCCGCCCCGTGGCACTGGCTGATTAATTATTGTAACTTGCCTCTGTGTTTTAATTGTATACGTCCGTTATGTGATGAAGTGAAAGACTATAAATGAGTAATTTCCATTTTAGTGTACCTAAATTGACAATTGACAAACCTGCCCCATCTCCGCCCCGTGGCACTGGCTGATTAATTATTGTAACTTGCCTCTGTGTTTTAATTGTATACGTCCGTTATGTGATGAAGTGAAAGACTATAAATGAGTAATTTCCATTTTAGTGTACCTAAATTTACTAAAACAAGAATGAAACACGAAAATAAAAAATAGCGCAGTAATAGGAGTCGATTTTGACTATGTCCGTAATAGGAGCATTTACCTTACTTCCATGCCTTTGACTAGCTGTATCTCTGCAACCAATTGACCTATACTGCTGGAGTTAAAGTTAAATTGTAGCAAATTTAGTTAGCTTTATTAAATTACTAGCCTTCCGCCCGCGGCTTCGCCCGCGTGTACTACACGACGTTATCCCGTGGGAAGGTGATATTTTTCAGGAATAAAAAGTAGCCTATGTCCTTTCTCAGGCTCTAGACTATCTCTGTACCAAAATTCATTCAAATCGGTTCGGTAGTTTAGGTGTGATTGTGTAACACACAGACAGACAGAGAAGCATTTATCCTATCCTACTTACTAATATTATAAATGTGAAAGTTTAGATGTTTGGATGTTTGGATGTTTGGATGTTTGGATGTTTGGATGTTTGGATGTTTGTTACTCAATCACGCCAAAAGGGCTGAACGGATTTGGCTGAAATTTGAGACATAGATACTTTGTAGCCTGGAGAGGAACATAGGCTACTTTTTATCCCGGAAAAATATCACATTCCCGCGGGATAACGTCATGTAGTCCATGGCGGAAAGCTAGTAATATATAAAGTAAGGATAACGCAACCATACTTAAAAAACGCTTCGTTAGGGTAGTTTTTTTTTAAAAAACTTAAACAAGTGCTAAAATTTTGCAGTTTTTCGAGCACCATGGGAGTAGCACAGGGTTTTCCGGGTTGCAAACTACTCTCAAGGAACCTAACAACATATAAAAAAATCGTAGATACATGCGCGTTTGCGATGTTTGATGTCGATTTTGACTGGCCTTTATGAGAATGTTATTATTTTAAAAGGATAGGTACTAACGACTTTAAAGTTTACCTGTACCTACGTAGGTACAGGTAAACTTTGAAGTCGTTAGTACCTATCCTTTCAAAATAAAAACATACTCATTTAAAGGCCAGTCAAAATCGACATCAAATGTATAAAGGGAACTAAAAGAAACATGGAAATAAATTACCTACGTTAATTTCCTTATACAGGACGCCCTAAAGTAATGGGATATGAAGGGAAAGTAGGTACTCATATCAATAATGGAGATAGCAAAAACTAAAAAGAACTGAAAGAATGATTTTATATTATTTAAAAAAAAAACTTTTTTTTTTTACTATCACATTTTTCCTATGTACCTACTTACAAAATTGCATTGTGAATGCATAAAAATAATATAAAATCTCAATATGGCTGTTTCATCTTAATCGATTGTTAAATATTTGTAAAAATGTTTCTTTCGGATGCGAGGGTTTCCTCACATTGATGAAGCAACGCTGGCCTACAGCGTAACAAGTGATAGCAAAATTCGACGAATCATGTAGGCCATTCGGTAGCTTAGTTGGTCAGAGCATCGGGCCGGATTCCCGGAGGCGCGAGTTCGAATCCCGCCTGAAAGCTACTTATAGGGCTCGTGGTTTTTTACTATCACATTTTTCCTAAACTCAAAGAATTTGATTTTTTTATTCCTTTAATTTAATTTATCGTGTTTCTTTGAGAGATTTAATCCTCATAAGTTACCCTATCGATTGATGTAATAAAAGTAAACGTTGGTTTTTTTTTTCGAATTTTAGCAGTGTCGATTCCTGAGTGCGGGAAGCGTATTTGAAAAATCTTTGAATGCAGTTTTGTTTCTTGGCAAAAATAAAGGAATGGTTCGGAAGAAATGGTTTAGTAAAATTTGCTCTAATAAAACTCTATCTAATTATACCTTATTTAGAGTAGGTAGGTACTTTCCCTTCATGTTCCATAGATTTGGGCTGGAACGCCATGTATAATTAACTTTATTAACATTAAATAGCGTTCATTTATGTAAAAGAAGTTTTACAGTTCTTAATCTTATCTCCTTAATCAAATGTAAGACTAATCGTTATAAGAAATATAAATTGAAAACAGCAGTTTTAGTTTCTAAAAGCATTAATGGGAGTTTCTGTTCTATATGCCTTTTTTGCTTTATTTATCTCGAAACGATAGACAGTGTTGACGATTTTTTTTATCCACAACGTTTCAACGATATTCCTGATGAAGGCATCACACTGATGCTATGTGAAGATAAGGCTGAAGTGCT
This sequence comes from Crambus lathoniellus, assembly GCA_949710035.1. Taxonomy (NCBI): domain Eukaryota; kingdom Metazoa; phylum Arthropoda; class Insecta; order Lepidoptera; family Crambidae; genus Crambus; species Crambus lathoniellus. Next base: position 15,111,220 of record OX453313.1, on the reverse strand, counting down.
GAAGATGGAATCGCACTACTCCCTAAATCGTCAACAACCGAGGAACTTGTGAATTTTCTTATTACAATTCATTTTATTTTGGTAAACATAATGTTAATCTATACATACATATTAGTATAATATTTGAATCACTAGTTGCAAAAAGGGCACACTTGCAGGAATGTAAACTGTTCAGAAACTATAAAATATTGAATATCTTTTTGTAGAATATTATTTTTACTGTCGTTTTGTTTTCCTATATATTTATATTAATTTATTGTATTTGACAACTATTCTATTAGGTACAATAATATTCTTATCAAAAACTTAATCTAAAAGACCGCCGCGAGTCATCTCCGGTTCAAAGGTTCCCATGATACCGGCTGCGTTGCCGCGCTGTATTGCCAGGGAAAGCCTTTGAACCAAGTATGACCCGCTGCGGCGATCGTGTCCGCGTTGACCTAACCTATTTCCGAGCTCTTTAATAAAAGCTATCGCCTCTGACCCCACACGCCAGAGGTCTCCACCGCAAAGGCGACAAAAAAGTAATTTTGTTTTAAAGCCTCATACTTTATGTGCTTTTGCCCAGCAGCATTCTCGGCAGCTGATCCAGCAGTCCGCGACGTGTAAGCCAAGTGACTGGCCGCAAAAGTGCTAACGCAGGTCGCATCCCACAGCAGACACCGACCCCTCTCCCATGGCACCAAAGTAAGACCATCTGGTCTCTTGCCGTCTGTGCGACTTAAGCCTGGAGGTTCCAAAACGCAAGGAATGTTGGCGGCGATCAAAGCTCGGCGGATGATATCGTTAAGAGCATGATGTCTGGGGAATCTACCCGCGCATCTAGAGCAGCTCAACCCATGGTGCCCGTCAGCCTCAACCTGGACTCCGCAAATGCAGCGGTGTGGCTCAACCACATTGCACCCCAGTCTCAACCCTACAGCCAACCGCAATGAGTCGTCATCCATGAGAGTGGAGAAGGCAATGCGTGTAGCCAAGCCCCAGACTCTGGTCGTGCTACCGCCCTAAGCCTAGCCAGATCCGAATTACGGGCATCAAATATAAGCTCTTCGAGGGTTAACTTGGACCGGATGTCTTCCCAATTCCTCTGAACCTCAGGATGCTCGGGAGGATCATGATTCGGCCAAAATATAGACCAGGCAGTCAAAGCCTCGTCCGCAAAGGGTGCCCGAAAACTGTCACCTTTAATGTTGAGGATTCGAGTGACTAGATTCAGGGCCCCATGCAAAGAAGCCAAGAAAGCCGGTAACGCCGCGTCTTGTATTCGGCGAATGCCAAGTCCACCGTGCCTTATAGGCAGGGATGCCTGATGCCACTGCCTATCGCTCCGACAGACATTCAGAATACTTTCCAGTTATTCTTTCAGACTATTGTCGGACGTTGACATTGCTTCCTGGTGAAGCCATACTGGAGCTGTTCTAACAGTGTAATTTAATTTAGGCATCGACAAACAAGATCTAAGAAGAACTAAAGCAACATGAGCTGGTAACCGCCCCAAGCATTCGCGACTTGACAAAAGCTCCTGGTTCTTAGCCACCAAAACATCAGGTATTGCTTCTGAAAACACTGGAGCACCCAAAATCTTGAAATTAGTTCTGTCTAACATATTAATGCCAGCACTTTCGATTATAGACGACGAATTACCGCTGCACGGAAAATACTCGCACTTGCTCATGTTGATTTTCAGACCAATACTTTCTAATCCGGGGATGAGCGATTGAATGTCCTTGGCCACGTCTTCCGGCCTACCTCCCACAGTACCATCGTCCAAGTACCAGACATTCAGAGGAGACTTCAAAGAGCGAATTAGTTTGTGAATTGCCAGACTAAAAAATCAAAGGTCCCAACGGGTCGCCTTGTTGAGTTCCCGTCTGTGACAGGATACGAGAATCACCAAAATATAAGTAGCTAGACGCCGAATAACACTGATGAAGAAAGGGATAAATTGAAGGTATGTGCTCCATGACTTCTGTTAATATCACATCCCTCTCCAAACTGTTGAAAGCATTTTGAATATCTAGCTTCACTATTATATTGTCCGAATTGTTATTTAAAAACGCAAACGCACGAGTTGCATGAATAGCAGCCTCGCAACCGAGAGGAGTGCCAAAACCGAAAGGAGTGACTGATGAGGCTGCAAATATACCGACTGTTCAGACTTAACGGCACGACAAGCAAGTTTAGCGACCAAGCGGCGAACAATGCTACCAACGGCAATTGGTCTTATCCCTCCATCTTTTTTGTTTAAGGCAATTAGGGAAGCACCATATAAAAAAGGGCAAACTTCTCTATTAAGTAAACCCCTCAACAAAAAGTTTGAGAGTCTGGTTAAGGACTCTAAGAGCAAATGTCCGTTGTCCCCCGCGGAGAGGGAAATAAGCTCCTTAAAATGCTCGGGACGCAGTCCATCTAGCCCAGGTGCTGACCCGTTCTGAAAAGTGCCAATAGCGTCACAAATTTCGGATACAGTCACAGAAAGGAAAGGACACGACGAATCCGGCTCAGGTGGTAAAGAGAGCGGTCTTGATGGTGAGGGGTGTTTAAACTTTAAAGCATCAAGGGTCTCGCCAGTCCTTGGGGCAAGGGAGCTATCGGAAACCAACAGGCGCACAGCCCCTCTCAAATCACCGTCGTAAACCTTAGTCGTGATGGATTGATATAAGGATGGAGGTTTGGAAAGAATAGGCGAACCTTCTACCAAGTGGCAAAAGCTCCTATCAATATTTTCTTTAACCTTGGTGGTGAGTGAACGCTTGTCACTGCCGTCGGGCACCCTCAATGCAGTATAGGCGTAGGTCAGCAAAGCCTGCCAATCCTCGATACCATTCAAGTCTACACACCTATTTATAATCTGCGCCAGTTTGCCCGCGGCCAAACATCTGGCTCCCTTTGGAATGTGCTTAAGGACGCGAACTGAATTTTTCAAATTGCATAGATGATTGAGGTCTATATATTCGACTTGAGGAGTAGTCGGCGCAGACACTGGATCCAGCTGCCGACTTTGGCAGTCTTTATGTTTACGGCCTATGTGTACGTTTAGACCGCGAGGCGCAAGACGAGCCAGGGCAGTGTGGGCTAAGAGGATCGGTCATAATAATAACTATTAAAAATATATATAAAACATAATACTAGGTAGTCCGTTCTTTATTTGCTTGTTCACGTTATAAAATAATAAAAACACAATTTTTAAAACGATCAAGAAAAAGAAACAAAATAAAATACAGTACCTACCTAAAATGTGAACAAGTCATTAAAATTTAAAGATTCCATCAACTTAAAAACTAATAAAAGTAACGCTTAGTGCTAAGTTAAGTGTAATTTTCTTAAATAAATTAATAATACAATGTCACAAAATCAAAGTAAGTAAATAAATAAAGCACAAAGTTACTAAAATAATATTATAGTAAAACGTTAAATACAATATAATTTAAATTCAAAAATAGATGCATAGTAACCACCAACAATAACCAACATTATTAAAAAAAAGGTCATTTAGCATCATTAAAAAAAAATACAAGTCTACCATTAAATTACATTTCAATTAATATTATCATCAATTAAATAATAAATAATTTAAAATTTTAATTGCTAATAGTATAAAATTTTCGGATTTTGTTACTATTTATCTTGAGATCAAAACAAAATTTTCTGTTTTTATATAAATAAAAAAACTACTTATTTCATTCTATCTCAAAAATGTTAACATAAAAAGTGAACTTTAATACAGAAAAATAAAAAACAAAAAATGAAAAAACCAAATAAGATTGCCGCGTCCGAGGTTTGTTCAGTTGACCATGCTTTTTCTACACGGAGGAATGTAGGTATCGTATCCGCTACCCGTACCCCTAGTGTAAGTTTTTATGTCAAAAAACGCAAACTATCGTGAGTGCGTATTTATGTCAATTTGTATGAAAACTGTATCAGCGCCTCTAGCGGCGAGTAGCGCGCTTATGCAGTTTTCATACAAATTGACATAAATACGTACTCGAAATAGTTTGCGTTTGCTTGACATAAAAACTTACACTAGGGGTACAGAACGCTAGTGCTGTTATATTTAGCACGGTGAAATTAGCGAACAGTTGCTTCGTTTGTCTCGCAGCCAACTTGATAATTTGTATACGGGTGGGTGTACAAATTGTACCTTGTCTTGAAAGTAAATCGTTTTCTTAATTAAAAAACAACTCATTAGGTATGTACCATCTTGATTTGTAGCACACCAAACGACAGAAACAATTTATTAAGCTCGGTCATCATTAAATTCACCAATTTTCGCTTCAAATTGTGAGTTCACTTTTCATTTCCGACATAAAAACATCCGGTGAAAAGGAGACCGGCGAGAATCGCCCTAATATTTTACGAAGTCGTACACTTTCAGAAACATGAAAATTAAATTAATTTAAACTCCTACAATTAACTTTTACAAACGCCTGATTTATTAAAGAATGGAATAAAAAGATAAATAATTTTCAAATCGCAAATAATTGACTGAAAAGGGCAAAATAACATTGAAACACTTCATAAATCCGTTTTATTTGACGCAGTAAACATGTAAAACTAGGTCATTTATTATTTACATATTATTAGATACCTACATCAAAGAAGGTACATAACATAAATTAAAAACTAATGAAGATCCGCACGCAAAGCTTAGCGCAGATGGCGCCAGCAGCGGCAGCGGTGCGATACTTACCTATGTCTTTATTAAAATAATGATTCCTTTCGTTATTTGTCTTTGTTATTACCTACCCATTCATCTATTTTATCATTCATTATTTATTAGTAAATCATTATTTGCGTTGTTTTTAAATAAAATGTATAAATGATTGTTACCCTAACCTCTATTTTTTAGGTTATTGACCATATCTCTGTTGTCCCAACTTTAAAAGCATATAAACAATTAACTTTTTTGTTAGTCTAGCATAGTTCTTTAAGTACCATTCGATTTTTTCCATGAACGAGACCTATAAATAGAGGTCTGAAAACACACAGAAGTTCGCCAGTCTCCTTTGTGGAAAATCCTTTGGTAATGCAGCTTGCGGACAATAACACTCCCTATTTACGTTCCAAAGTTAGGTTTAATCAACACTTTAATATTATATTCCACTTTTAAATATTTTAAAACTTTTAAATACACGGCGTTCAGTGTTTACATTGGCAGGGTTGCCAGGGTTCCAGGGGTTTTAGTATAATACAGTATAGTTGCGAATCGGAATTGTTGAGCCACTTGCCGTGCCGTAGTCCGTAAATAAGCCGTATTTTTCAAATCGGACGTAGGTACTTCGGGCACACGGCTGATACATGCATTACACGGCTTAAGGCGCTACTCGGAAAAAGTATGGACTTTTTGATATAAAACTATAAGACGGTTAGAGTTGTTACAAATCCGGTAATAAGATATATATTTCTTCATACCTTTATCTAGATTCGTATAGTTTCCGAAACACGATTTTATGATATTGCCTCGACATTTTTTCTTTTCGAAAAGACCTCTAAAAATACTAATTCAAGATTATTCTTAAATGGGGTTATATAGAAGTACTATTGGAAATTGGTTTTTAATTAGTGGACACCAATAATATTTAGGATCGATCGTTAAAAAATCGCTATATTTTTTTAATACGAAGTGATTTTGTTTTTTTTTGCCTAATCTGCAAAACCGGTCAAACTCCCGCGCGCGTCGTTTTCTCATTGCTATCTCGCTTCAGCATAGTTTTTTCGAGTATGTTTGGCGAGTGGCTCAACAATCCCGGTGCATAATGGTGCTTTGATTGATTAATTAAATTATGATGACCTATTTCTAGGCTCTGATCGGAGTCTTTGTTATTTTGCTTATACTTATTCTTAGTTACTAAATCCGGAAACTCGTTTACCAGAAGATTCATTTGACCGAAATTTTTCCATGCCATAACTCAATGGTTGTAAGTTTTTTTAGTACTTTTCTTTTAATGTGTTTAAAACATAATATTATCTTACCTTACCTATCCTACAGTTATTTGCTTTGACTTGTGTTTTTTTTTTTATTTAAATTTCTTGTAGTCTAGGGAAATTATGCTTCTGGTAAATAAGCTTTTGAACTGGTTAAAGGAAACCCTTAATACTATCTGTCTATTTTTCGGTTTCGTTCTTCAGGTGTGATTCACACATATCATTATGTTGGTTGTATAAGTGAAGGTGGTTGAAGTGCTTAAAGTTATTGTCCTTCAAATGCTGCACGATAACAGCCAGCATTTTTTTCTTAGGTTCGTTGAATGCTGGTCCATGAAATCCTCTAGTTATGTTGTAGAATTGTTGGCCTAATATATCATCAGGATGGTCTTCTAAATAATAGGTCTTTACATATGAAATTGCCGTTTTTTTCTTTTGTACATATAACTTAACAACTTTTATAATATTAGAAATATATAATTTCTTTAATATTGCGTTACATTAAGACCGTATCGAGCAACTTTAGATAATTTAATAACCACGATATTTGATTATTTACATAAAAAAAACTTATTCCGAAAGTTACGACTATTTTTGTTTCCAGAATTTCGTACATTATTAGTTGTAACTTAGTGAAAAAAAATTTTTTTCTCTTAACGAATGTGTCATTTAGTAGTTAAAATGTCCATAAATACTTGTGTAAAATTTTGTAAATTTACATAATATTAGTCGTTAAATAATAACAAAAACGTTAGTATGGAAAAAAAAATAATTACAGAAATCTCCATACAAAACGGCAATTTCATAGGTAAAGACCTATTATAACCTGCAATGCAAATTGACAATTTAAACATACCCACTAAAAGAAAACTTTATAAAGTATAATAATATCCTTACTGAATTTCACTTAGGTGCCGAAACGCGTTTCACGGTTAAAAAAACTCGTCGCATAGCTCATTACAATTCGATAAACAAAAGATAGCAACCACTTACTTCAGACAATTTTGCATATCATCGAACTGTGTCAAGTAGCAATTACAACCACTATGTACTGACGGTGATTCTGTTTTGTTCTTTAGCGATTCTGATGATTTTGTTTTGTTCTTTATCAATTCTGATGATTCTGTTTTGTTCTCTGTCGATTCTGCTTTGTTTTCTTTTCGTAAAACAAATTAGAATCGACTTTCTTTTCGTTCCCGTTTGATGTAGGCAGGTAGGTATCCATACTGTATTTTCTCAAATACAATTTCCTGATCAACGTTGATGTTACTACTGGCATTTGTTTCAGAATCTGAATATTGGACATTCCTTTGTTGTATTCTTCATGGGAATGTTCAATCGCTACTTCTCTCTTCACTACCGTGAGAATTGTTTCCAAATCATGAGTTTTTGCTAGTTTGTTTATATTTTTGCAAAGTGATTGGATGAACCAAGATCCGGACTGTGGGTTCCTGATAAAATAAAGTGATAAGTTAATTTTAATGAATGATGATCCATGAAGTTATAGGTAAATGGATGTGTCAAGTCACAACAGAGTGCGTCATTAGAATTTAATCATATTCTTTTGATTAAAAAAATTATCTAGTGTATGAGGCCATAATAAATCTAGTCACTCAGACATTACAAACAAACAGACCACGCTTCGAGAACCAAATCGCTTCTGCCTGGATCACACGTACCGAGTAAATTGCTGACACTACCACAGAACATAGAAAGATTTTTCTTTTAATGTTCTCTGGGTGACACAGTGCTCTAGTCTAGGCCATAGCCTTGCCATAATGCTATGTTTATCAAAATGGTTTCTATGTCTATTTTTTGATATGTACAGTCAGCGTCAAATTGATATAAGCATCTAGAGTAGTCAAAAAGATCTGAAAAACATAAAACCAATTTGATCTAGGCAGTTCGAATCATCATATTGTTGCGCGCAAGGTGTTCAAAATATCTAGGCACTCATTGTTTCATATTTATATGAGCAGTCAGAGTGTTCAAAATCATCTAAGCAAACAAAGCTCTCAAAATATCTGTGCAATATGGTGTTGTACATTATGGAACTTTATCTATACATCTATACAAATAAATAAAATTAGAGTGTCTGTTTGTAATATTAAAATAACCGCTTTTTACTACATGCATATGATTATATATATACGGTACTGTGGTATCATATTGTTAGGATATGATACCTCCTTGCATTGTCTATGGTTGATTTATGTTTAAATCAGTATTCAAAATATCGAATGCATTGTCATCATTACGCGAGTAGTTTGTTTTTTAGTCCAGACGATTCCGCGGGCGCGGGTTGTAGTAGATAGAATATATCGGCCATGGTGCCGCAGTAAAGATTTATATCGAAATTACATTTATTATTTAATAGAATCCCAGTATAGGGCTTCTCATGGTGTTAGGCGCAAATCTTCGCAGATCTATACTGTAGTTTCCATGTTTCAGACCCTTTGGTGAAGATGGAACCAAACAAATATGACGGAATACGAGGAAACGTCGAGGAGTTCCTCCGGAGCTACGAAGTCATGGCGGCTCTTCAGAAGTTTGATGACCCTACCAAAAAGCTCGTAGTCGGAGCATACTGCACGGGCCCGGCGCTCCATTTCTATACAAGGATCGTCGACACCGCCAAGGATTACAGCGAGTTTAAAAAATTATTTATTATAGAATTCAAAGGGCTATCGAACCCGATAGCCGCGTTCTATTCGAGGAAACAAGAAAGTAATGAGAACGCATTAGAATACTATTATGCACTGGATGCGTTATCTGCTCGTGCAGGGGTTTCAATTACTGACGAAATATTCGTCCAACAGTTCCTGAGGACAACGGATTATGTCACCAAAGGAAAATTAGCCCCACAGATCTATAAAGATAAAGCACATTTACGGGACGTGGTCCGTCAAGTGCACAATTTGGAAGAAACCCCAATACCGATTGAAACCCCCACCAATTCTTTCACGTATGACCCGCGTCTAAGACGTAACATGATGGAATATGAGAAAGCTCCAGTTCCAAATCATATTGCCTCTCGCACGCCAACCGAAAACCCCACCCCACGAACATTCTTCTCCCGCTCTAATTATAATTTTAGACCAAGACCAGCAGTCCCCATGGCAAGCAGATCAGCTTCAGTGCCACAACTGGACCAGCAGTCTCGCCCAACCAACTCAAGACCAACAAGAATCCCGATGTCCCCAAACGCCAGGAGGCGGCCGATGTAGACGGTGGAAATCGACCAGCCGTAATCCAAGACGTCCACCTTTCAAGTAAGCAAAATCCGTTTATCAGTGTTGAATGTAGGGACAGAATAATCGTCGCGTTATTGGATACAGGCGCATCCGTATCTGTAATATCCGATGTGCTCATAAAGCCCTTGAAAATAAATGTCGTGAAAAGTGATATGAAAGTGAACAATGTGAGTGGAAAAACGCTTGCAACTGTAGGAAAAACCGAACTTAATATTTTAATAGATAACGTCGTGTTTAAACAGGAATTTTTAATTGTAAATAATATTTGCCAAGATATGATCTTAGGTTGTGATTTTTTGTATGATAATGCTATTAGTATTGATTTCTCGAAGTCGCGTTTATCCTGTAAGAGATTCGATTTAGATTTTTATCCCCGGAAAAAAATTGTTCGGATAAACGAAAATGTAGAATTTGTACAGTCGGATACAGAAGTGTTAAAGAAAAACGAGTATGCGTTTTTCCATGACCTAGTTGTTAAAAATGAAAATAATATGTATGAAGGATGCATGGTAGTGGAAAGTAAACCAGAATTTAATATTTCCCACTCGGTGTCTGTTGAACAAAATGATCTTTTGACAACATTATTACACAAATATAGATCGCGATTCGCATTTAATAAGAATGAATTAGGAAAGTGCGGTTTAGTCAAAGTGGCCATAAAAACAAGTGACGATATACCCACGCATCGAGCCCCGTACAGAGTATCCGGTGAGCAACATAAGGTGATTAGGGACCAGATTGAAGAAATGTTGGAAAATGGGATTATACGTGAATCCAAGAGTCCCTATGCATCTCCGGTAGTTCTGGTGAAGAAACCGGATGGTTCTTGGTGTTTCTGTGTGGACTATAGAAAATTGAATAAAAAGGTGATCACAGATTCGTACCCTTTGCCAATAATCGAGGATTTGATTTCACACCTAAATGGAGCAAAATATTTCGCTGATTTAGATTGTAATTCAGGATATTGGCAACTGGAAATAGAAGAAAAAGAGAAACACAAGACGGCGTTCATCACACCGTCAGGTCTGTACGAATTTAATGTTTTACCCTTTGGTCTGAAAACGAGTGGTGCCATTTTTCAGAGAACCATGGATAAGGCGTTAGCAGGGATTAAATACAAGAACGCCATCGTATACGTGGACAATATCATTGTCTATGGGAAGACGTTCGAGGAGTTTCACGACGCCATGGATCAAGTTCTGAAGCGGCTGGAAGAAGCCAACTTAACGTTGAAACCATCGCAGTGCAGTTTCGCCTATGAAGAAATTTCAGTACTCGGTCACAAGATTTCTGGCCGTGGTATTCTACCAGATGAAGAAAAAATCAAGAAATTGAAGTCTATTAAAGTCCCATCAAACACTCGAGAACTGAAGTCAGTTCTTGGTTTATTTTCGTATTATAGGAAATTTATTGATTGCTTTGCGAACACAACTGTACCTTTGAATAAATTGTTACGAAAAAATGTGAAGTTTGAGTGGTCAGAAATACAACAGAGGTCGTTTGACAAAATTTTGTCTATGATCTTAAATCCTCCGTTATTAAAACATTTTGACAACTCGGAAAATGTCATAACAAGATTGAATATCGACGCGAGTGACGTAGCCCTTGGAGCATGTATTTTGCAGGAAGAAGGTAAAAACATGATGCCAGTATCGTTCGCATCAAGGAAATTGTCCGCAGCAGAGAAAAAATACTCCATTACGGAAAAGGAGTGCCTCGCATTAGTATGGGCACTGAATTATTTCAGACCATATTTACATGGTCTAAAGTTTCAAGTCGTAACAGACCACAAGGCTTTATGCTGGCTAAGAGAACGCCGAGACATGAATGGGAGGTTAGCAAGATGGGCGTTAGCAATACAGGAACATGATTTCGAAATAGTGCATTGTTCGGGAAAACAGAACGTCATCGCGGATTTCTTGAGCAGAAATCCCTTGAAGGAGGATGATGAGGAAGAAACCACGGTCGCTCCAAGGACACAAGTGGAGGATGGACTACACTTGTATAGCATCGAAGCAACACAAGTCACGATGGCTCAGCAAACGGACGAGTTCTGTCAACGACTAGAACGAGAGCTTCGACAGAGGCGAAGGCCGATATACAAAGGATTCTTTATTCGAGATAATGTGTTGTATAAAAAATATACTGTACATGGTGTAAATAAAAACTTATTAGTGGTTCCTAGTGTATTATTTAATGAAGTGATGGATGACATACACGACAATCCTTTTATAGGAGGACATTTAGGTTTAACTGAGACTTTGGATAAATTTAGGTCTAGGTATTTTATGTATAAAGCAACGGAAAGGATTGAGAAGTATATAAAAAGCTGTGTTCAGTGTCAAGAGAAGAAGAAGAGAAATATAGTGGTTCCTTTACGACCCATTATAGTCGATAGGTTATTCCAAGCTATAGAGATAGACATTATCGGGCCCTTAAATAAATCTTCGCGTGGCAAACAGTATATCATCACTTGTATAGAGTCAATGTCGAAGTATGCGGTGTGTAAACCAGTGCGTAGGGCTACCGCGCGAACAGTTAGTAATTTTCTCATTCAGGAAGTGTTTTGTAGGTTTGGTGTTGTTCAAACAATTATCTCAGATAGAGGTTCAATTTTCACTTCAGAGATAGTAAGGGAAACTATAAGGCGGTTCGATTCTCGCCACGTTACAGCCACCACTATGCATCCGCAAACAGTAGGTTTAATAGAAAGATTTAACCAGACTCTATTACAGATGTTATCAAAGTATAGTGATCCATTACAGAGAAATTGGTGTATGCATGTCCCAATGGTGACACATGCATATAACTGTTCCAAGCAGGCCTCCACAAAATTTTCTCCTTACTTTGTAATGTTTTTAAAAGAACCCGAAAGTGTGTCGGACAGGAGTCTAAATATTAATTTTCCTGATTTAAGTTTGAGACAAAGGCAACGTATTAGACATAGCTGTGTTAATAAGGTTAATGAGAATTTGCGGAAGGCGCGTTTGGTTCAGAAGGTTCAGTATGACAAAAAGGCTAGACCAGTAAGATTTGCAGTAGGCCAATTAGTTTTGTTATTTTGTCCTAAAAGGATAGCAGGCATTAGTAAGAAGTTGAGTAGACCTTATAAGGGACCTTATAGAATAAAAAGGGTTAGGGAGCATGATAATTATATTATTAGTAAGCCCCATACAAGTAGGAAAATAAAAGTACATGCAAATAGGCTTAAACCCTTTAGATTGAGACTTTGATAGTTAATATGTCGATTCATTAATAATCCATGATCCATGCCAGCAAATTCCATATCTTAGGTCATGATGATTCCATGATCATAAGTCTGAAATAATTTTCATTTGTGACAATTTGCATTTAATTGTGACATCAGGTTACAAATGTGACATGGACTCGGTTGTCAGTCATAGTGATGACATTATTTAGTGAACCAAAAAGAGTTTGTTTTATTGTGGTGTAAATAAATATTTTTAGTAGTCACAGATCAGATTAAAATAACGAGTTACAGTTTGATTTTAAATGATAACTATGTTTTGGATTTTGTGGGCAAGAATTATTTGTAGTTTGTTAGGAAAGTAAAACTGCTAAAGTTAATAGTGTTATAATAATGGTAGGTTTTCGTTCATGAATTGTTTGTATTTTATAGAAATAGGGTAGGATTTTAGGATGTTTTATAATAGTGATTGTTAGATAGTTGAAATGTATAATTGTGTGATTTGTATTAATATGTGTTTCTTTTTCATGTACGGAAATACTGCACCTGAAGCCCACGAAGTGTCCTGTGGTCCACTTATAATATGATGTATTTACTTAATTTTTTTTTAATGTTTAATTTAATAAAACAATTATTTTTTTGCATTTTTACTAATAAGTAGACATCGTGTCGTGTCTCTTTACCTTCATGGGATAGGGCAGGAGGATGACCTATTATCTAATTAGGTGTGAGAATCCTCTGACCTTAACTTATGTTGATATTGACATCACGTTTCGTTAATGATCTGGACCACAAAAGTAACACTTCTGTGTTTCATTTTATTTCCGTTTTAGTTAGTTTGTAAGTTTTTTCGATGTCACTTAAGGAACGAGGTGACGTCAACATTTGTTGGTGAGGGGGGAGGAAACCCTGATGGTCCAATAAGGACCAGGGTCATATCCTGTTTGTTGCAGGATCCCTCTAACCCTGACTGGCAATGTTGTCGACACCACGCTACATAAACTGTGGTAGCCCCTAGTAGACAGTCTGCTTGAGGTTACCACAGGTTTATGAAGTTCCAAGCTTGTTGTTGGGCACCTTTTGAGATGAGGGTTATTTTTGGGTAATTTCGTAGTCAATATATTATTGGTGCTTGTCCGACATGTTTGATCTTGGAATTTCGACTTAGTTAATGCTTAAATGAGCTAGGGTTAGCTTTGATTGTAACTACATATGATGTATTAAGGTTAGGTTTAAGGCTGGGCAGACCTTTTCCCTTGGTTTTGGTATGTCGAGCCAATGCAATGGTTGGTTTGTTTTGATTTCAAGAAATTAATAATTATATCAACCATTGTCCTGGCTGTCCGTTAGTGAGGACCAGTCTTATTGATGTGATATCGTTCCAAGGTAGGCAGGGCCTTCGCTTTAGGGTAATCCATGTAGGAAAAAACATTTCTTTAGTAAGAAAGGTTTTTTTGTTGCGGCGGCGGCATGTGGTATCATATTGTTAGGATATGATACCTCCTTGCATTGTCTATGGTTGATTTATGTTTAAATCAGTATTCAAAATATCGAATGCATTGTCATCATTACGCGAGTAGTTTGTTTTTTAGTCCAGACGATTCCGCGGGCGCGGGTTGTAGTAGATAGAATATATCGGCCATGGTGCCGCAGTAAAGATTTATATCGAAATTACATTTATTATTTAATAGAATCCCAGTATAGGGCTTCTCAGTACGTACATATACCAAGACAACATTTTTTACAATTTTTGTCTGTCTGTCTGTCTGTATGTCTGTCTGTTTGTTCCGGCTAATCTCTGAGACGGCTGGACCGATTTTGACGGGACTTTCACTGGCAAGTAGCTGATGTAATAAGGAGTAACTTAGGATATTTATCCAGCTATTCCCACGGGAACGGGAACCACGCGGGTAAATCCGCGGGCGGCCGCTAGTATCCCATGAATTAGTTTTATTTGATTTAGTAGTTTCTTTGCTGTTATATATTATGTTTTATATTGCGGTTGTAATAGGGTTCGTACCTCAGGATTTGGCCTGAGATCTCAAGATTTTTGGACTCATCTCAGGATTGCGGCCGGATTTTGCAAAACTCATGAAATCTCAGGATTTTTAGAATTTCCAATGAAATACAAAATAAATAGTAAAATAAATGGTTTGATTAAAAGATCTTTACAGATCTTTTAGAACAAACTAAACATATTCTTCCTTTGGTAATAATTGCACAATTAATTAATCAGTTTTATAATATTTTTCTTTAATTATTGATTTATAAGGTAGACCTGTCCCCTGATTCACGAACCGTCGGAAACGCTCCCGACAGCGGAATGTATGCCCTGTCTCTGTCACTCACTGTAGAATAGACAAAGAAAAAGCACAGAATTCGAATCCGATTCCGTTTCCGACGGTTCGTGAATCAGGGGGCTGGTAGGTCTATCACAACTTCAGCACGACTCGAGTGACAAAGAGTCGCAGGCACTTTCAACCAATCAGATCGCTCGTAGATAGCGCGCGTGACTTAGGCCGACTTGCTGATTGGTTGGAAGGAGCGCGACAAAGGGTCGCGCTAAGTTGTGCTAGCCCTGCAGAGCTTCAGGTGCAGGGACCTAATAAGTGCTGATGCTGATGAATCAAGAAATACAGACCTGAATGAGAGTGTCCCGTTGTATGAACTATGCAGAATAATCATGTCGGTTTCTATCGGGATTGTATAGAATTTTTCTTCTGTTCTATATGTATCTTTCGGTACTGTGGATGTACTTCCTTTATTTGATACTTCT
Organism: Crambus lathoniellus; assembly: GCA_949710035.1. NCBI lineage: Eukaryota > Metazoa > Arthropoda > Insecta > Lepidoptera > Crambidae > Crambus > Crambus lathoniellus. The sequence continues at coordinate 15,096,057 of OX453313.1, read as the reverse complement.
ACGCCTATAGAATTCTGCATTCCTCGGCAGGCCTTCAACAAGAAATCAAAATTATTATATTTCATCTTAAAAATAAGCTTGTCACACCCAGGAATCGAATCGGTTAAAATTACAAAAAAAAAAACAATATTCTGTACCTTTATAACATCAATTGATAGGGTAACTTTAAATCTCTCTTAGAAACATAATAAATAAAATTAAAGCAAAACAATGAAGACATCATAGATTTGACGAGTTGAGTCGATTTGTGTGTACTGTAGAATCTTTATACTGTGTGCAGCCGAAAGATGGAATTGTAGGCTGTGGCAGTTAGCTTTTTAAAAATGCATGGCAACTGCTTTGTATGTGTATTCTTAAACCAAGCTTTGGGAATTTAATTTTAAAAAGAAATGGTTGGTTTGACGGAGTGAATGCTCGGCCGCGAACGGCGATAGAGAGTTCCGAATAATACGAGTAAGCTATCATGTTAGCAAATGTACGTACCTAGTGATACGAAAAAGAGTGAATATAAACCAAGTACCCTGAAGATACAGTTTTATTAAGCCACCCATAGAATAGTATAGGGACAGGAGTCCCTATAGTACTTAGTATAGAAAAAAAGTGTGAATGCTTGTTTCTTGTTAAAAATAAAGGAATGTTTCCTTTAATAGCATCTACACACGTTCCGATCCGACCGCCGATTTGGTCTGCTCCAGACCAAATCTGGACGTGTGTAGGTAGCGTAGTCGTCCGACCATAATTATTATTATTCGTGTTTGACGCGGTCGGCCGGATTTGGTTCGCACGAACTTCACTTCCTACCAAATCGGAACGTGTGTGGCTTCCGACCGGACCAAGTTGGTCTGCGAACTTCACTGCAGATCTGATCCGCGCCTACACACGTTCAAACCAAATCTGCCGCACCAAATCGGTCGGCGCTACACACGCTCCGATTTGGTCTGGCCGCACCAAGGAATTTATAAGTACTACGTACAACAGGAAGGTGCACTCCGTATTTTTGTGTATTTAAAAATACACTTTAATTTTAAGAGATAAGGTTTATATTTCAATACAAAACGTCAACGGTCCAGCTGAGACCGCAAGAACGAGGTGAGGGTGTCCCTTTCTCTAAACTTGCCAGCACTCTTAAATAACAGGTTTAGTAGATTTATGGTTCACAACTTACGTTATAAAAATTAAATTTCGTAAAATTTCTCCTTCGTATTACTTTTAGTCAATAGAAAACGTCGCATATTAATTTAGGTATTACCGTATTAGGCATAAAAATGTATCAGGTGGTTTAAGTTTTTTATGGCTTATCCTAGAAAAGAATTTGAATGATAGATTTCAGAATGTTAAAGTGGCAACATTACAAGCCGAATGACGTTTTCCGTCTTCGTTGTGTCAAGTTCGCAATTCGCTCGTCGCCGCCCGCCGCCCGTCGCGCATGTTCGTGGCCGCCGTAATGGGATGGAGTGAGATAAACTGACCTCGTTCTTACTATCTCATTAGGACCGTTTTTTAGCAGCAGTGCACCTTCCTGTTGTATTATAAATTCCTTGGGCCGCACCTAGCTGTTGTTGCAGTGTTGCCAGCCACTGCTAATCTCCCAATATTAATATTATTTATAAATATTGAAAACATTGATTTGCTTGCAATAGATAAATAAAAAGAAAAATATTTTCGGTTTTTAATGTTTTATTATTTTAAGGAATTCAATTTCATTATCTTTTAATTTTCTGTTGTTTTCATTAAAATACTAGAACATGCTAAATATCTACTAAAAGCAGCACTTATTGATGAGGTGTTATGCCTTTTATATATTATAAGGGAATAGATATCAGAAGTTAAGTTAATAAAAGAAAACACCTAATAACAATAAAGTCTTTTACTAAACTAAAGTACAATGAAAAAGCACCGAATAATGTTTAACGCCTAAGCTCGCGCACACGCACACGTCCGTTCCGCACCGAGTCCCTAAGACACTGCTCTCGCCAGCCTGTGCCCGACAACACCTGCCTCAGCTCTCCTTTCACGGCCTCTCCTGACGGAAGAACGTTCTCGTTCTCCTGTGGCACGGTGACTACAGACGACCCCTGGACTGATGCACTAGGTGTTGGCTCGAAGACTTTAGTTATCTCGGAGCCATCTTCTTCAGCACCTGTATAGAGAATGAACCTAAAACTTTCAATGTCTGATCGTGAGGTCTGCTCACAAAATTCTGCCCATTAAATTTATTAACTAACGGGTAATTCAAATAAAACTAACTGTACAGTTTGGCCATATACAGGTGAGGTCTGCTCACACTAAAACTTAAAACAACATAAAACCAATGAGGTCTTCGCATATGCAATCACAGTGAGGTCTGCTCACAAAAACATAAGACAACAGTGAACCAATGAGGTCTGCTCATGTGCAACAACTGTAAGGTCTGCTTATGTGCACCACAACAACTATGAGGTCTGCTCGTATACAACAACTATGAGGTCTGCTCATATGCAACAACTGTGAGGTCTGCTCATTTGCAACAACTATGAGGTCTGCTCACGTAATTCAACTGACAGAAGTGCCCATTAACAGTTATGAGAAACCAACCAACATAGAATTGCTTTTAAACTCACTGGAGTCCACTCTCCTTTCCACAACACCATGGACTCCGCCGCTGCTTGAGTTAGCTTTCCATAGGAACCGCCGACCAGCTTTAACGCGTATCTCCCTTGGGGCAGAGCTTTTATCACGCGGTAAGGACCTCGCATACCCGAGTCAAGCTTTCCTGTAGATTGGGCCTTTTTGATTACAAAAACCAGCGAATCCAAATCAAAAACGAAAGGCGAACGTCTGTTTTTGTTAACCAAAGTGTCTTGATATTTCTGATTTTGGTTCAAGCGCTCCGTGGCGCGTTGTTTTCTCATTGTGGTCATAGCTTGTTTGTTTGGATTATGGCCTTCTATCGCTATGTCACGTATAAGGTTTCGAATCACTGGTGTTGCAGCTTCCGTCCCAATTAGAAGACTGAGAGGTGAGTATTGAGTAGTCTTCTGTTTAGTTATGTTTAATACCAGTTGTAACCTCCAGACTACACTAGACCATTCTTCTTGTCGATAATTGGAATGGATGCGGATCATGTTCAATAGAGTACGACAGTAACGTTCGACTTGACCGTTGGACTGGTGCATTTCAGGTGTGATGAGGTGGACTTCACTGCCAATTTCGTTTGTCCATTGCAGAAATTCGGTGCTTTGAAACATTCGGCCTCGATCAGAGACGATTAACTTAGGTGATCCTAACAACGAAATAGCATTTAAAAAATTACGCTTCAACTCGCTCGCATCCTGCCTCATCATAGGATACAAAAGGCAAAACTTTGTGAAAGCATCCACAATAATTAAAACATAATGATGCCCATTTGATTCTGGAAGGGGACCTACAGCATCGGCATGTATAACATGAAAGGGACAATCTGGTTTCTGCCAGGAATGAATCGGCTGAAGTGGTGCTCGAGGTAACTTCTTTTGTGACATGCATACAATACAATGAGAAATATATTTTTGAACAAATGGCCTCAGACCAGGAAACCAAAAATGTTTCAATATAAGATCAAGAGTTTTGTCCACACCACAATGATCATGCTCATCGTGAAACACACGAAGTAAGCTTAGTCGATGACCTTTTGGAATAAAACATAAAAGACGTGATTTCTCACCTGCAGGTGTAAAATTGTAATAAAGAAGGTCATTCTTTTTGATGTAATGCTTAGGATCTAGTTTCCCATCATTTAATCTTTCGATAAGAGTTTGTGTTTCCTCGTCTGCAGCTTAAGCTATCTGAGCCCAATTTCGCGGCTTCTGAATTTGGACTAAGTTTATAGGATTTCGACTTAAATAATCAGCATGGGACATAGCACTACCTTTTCGATATTCAAGAGAAAATCGAAATCCTGCAAATACATCCACCATCTGGCAACCCTAGGCATTAAATCTTTCTTTTTTTTTAGTAGATTTGAGGGCATTGCAATCAGTGATAACTTTAAAATGCACACCAATTAGGTAATGCCTGAAGTTTTGCAAGGCTTTGATTACCGCCAAAGTCTCCAACTCATACGAATGGTACTTTGATTCTGCACCTTGAGTCAGTCTACTAAAATAAGCTACTACCCTTTTATGTGTTGAGTTATGGATTTGAATCAAAACTGCCCCATAACCGATTGCACTAGCGTCTGTGTGTACTTCGATTGGCAATGATGGGTCATAAATAGCAAGCACAGGTTCACTAGTTAAATATTCAATGATACTTTTCCTAGCAGCTTCTTGTTCTGATCCCCAATTGAAAGTTACGCCCTTTTTTGTAAGGTGCGCTGTGCAAGCTATTTTTGATGCAAAACAAGGAATATACTTCTGGAAATAACCTGCTAACCCCAAGAACTGACGTATTTGCTTCACATTTTTTGGTACAGGGGCCTCAACTAAAGCTTTTACTTTATGTGGGCTTGGTCTGACTTGCCCTCGGCTAATAGAACGACCCAAATACTCAATTTAATTGATAAAAACGTACATTTACCCAAATTAAGAGAAAACCCAGCTACAGTCAAAGTTTTGAGTACTTCGTGTAAAGTTTTAAAGCCCTCGTCCTCTGAATTACTTAAAATAAGTACGTCATCGATATAAACCAGGACTTTACCAGAATCAATAAAAGGTCGAAGTGTATTTGAAATGATACGTTGGTATACCACAGGTGCATTGGCTAAGCCATACGGCATTTTCAGATATTCATAATGACCTTCCGTCGTGACAAAAGCTGTGAATGAAATCGACTCTTTTTCCATTGGGATCTGGTGAATTCCGGTTGCCATATCAAGACTCGTAAAGAACTTATGATGACCTAAGCGATCGATATGATCGTCAATTAATGGCAAGGGAAAACGATCTTTGACTTTAATTTCATTTAATTTACGAAAATCTACTCACATACGGTCTTTACCATTATTTTTCTTAACAAGGAGGATAGGAATAGAATACTCAGATTCTGATTCCCGAATAATATCTTTATCTAAGAGGTCTTTTACAATTTCGCGAACGCGTAAGTTTTCTGCTTGGAAAAGACGGTACGGTCTGTAATTAACCGGATTATTGCTGTTGAGTTTAATCGACATACTTCCCGTTTTAACAGTAGAGCTGGCAGTTCCATTAATGAAATAGTCAGAAAACTCATCAATTATAACCAGCAATCTGTTCAAATCATCACCAACGAGGGACGTGTTGATTGAACTTCGGTAATCAGAATCAATTGAGAAAACATAATCGCGCCTCTCACTATTGCGAGTTATACGTTGTCGCTCTCGAGTTCGGACGTATGTTATGTCATCCCGGTTTAGTACATCAGTACCTATAATTACCGGCGTATTCATATATTCTGATGTTATTACGAAGAGATCCACTTCTAGAGTGTCATCGTCGAACTCTATGGGCAACGTCACATAACCGGTGAACTCGATTTCTTGACTCCCAATACCCTTTAAAACTCGAAAAGCAGGTATGAACGAGCACTTGAAATGCTTTACTAATGACGATGAAATAAGTGAAATTGTAGAACCACCATCAATTAAAATGTCCACAGGAATACCCTGTATGACTGCCACTATAACATCTACGGTTTTAGGAAAGTCTTTCATTTCATTCCAAAAATTAACATTGTTTTTATTACGGGATTCGGATCTTATTTTAGCGAAACAAGTTTCTAATTTATGGCCTGTTTTTTTACAAAAAGAACAGGGATCTGTTTTAAATTGAGATGCCGTTGGAGTGCTAGATACTTGCGTAGCTATAGAGAAATTATCGGTATTTGAATTAGGTTTTGCTTTTTTATAACAGTTGGCTAAAATATGCCCCGGTTTCCCACACGAAAAACACACGTTGTTTTCAAATCGACGTTTTCTTACAATATTAGTGCGCTTTTCACTAAAATTACGACGCCGTTTGTACAAATCTGGTTGAGGTCGATTGTTTACAAAAGGATTAAAGCTTGGCTTAATATAAATAGAAAAGAATTTAACTAAATCACTCGGTAACAAGTTCGCATTAGTCGCAGCTGCTCTTATTTGCGGATCAGTAATACCACGAATAATGATAGCAGAAATTAAACCTGCGACTATGCGTAACCGAAGTAACGAGCGACGTGCATAATCAGCGTATGTTAAATACTGATCTGTACCCCTAGTGTAAGTTTTTATGTGAAAAAACGCAAACTACCGCGAGTCCGTATTTATGTCAATTTTTATGAAAACTGTATCAGCGCCTCTAGCGGCGAGTAGCGCGCTTATGCAGTTTTCATACAAATTGACATAAATACGTACTCGCGATAGTTTGCGTTTGCTTGACATAAAAACTTACACTAGGGGTACAGAATTAGTGTTCATAACGTCGAACAAGATATCAGCCACGTTAACGTTCTTCGGACATAATGGTTTAAATTCTTTTTTAAAATTGCTCCAACTACGGACATTTGTGACCCAGTCGTTAAGCCACGTACGAGCATCACCTTTTAAACAATTTCCGATTCTAGAGAAACATTCATTATCACTCCAATTGTTTATGATTTTAGCGCGGTCAACTTCTTTAGACCAAACTTCAATATTGTGTAAAGACGGGTCGAAGCTTGAAGTACGGCTGATTGGATTGTACAGCGTTATTGAGTGAACGTAACGCGTTACCGAAAACGTTCGTTAGCACTTGTTCCGAAGACGTAGACGCACTACTCGCGGGCTGCACTTGTGGTTGTGCTGTAACCGCGTCTACCTTTTCACAACTGATTGATTGGCTTGGCAGTGATAATTCGTTGATTCGTTCTTTCGGGGTGGCGTACCGGGTGGTGTATATGTTTCCCTTCTTACACGAATATCATCACTTATTTTTGTAACCGGAATATGAGAAGATAATTCACTATCAAGTTCGTGATTATTTAATCCTGTTAGGATAGCGCCTAACATATCTCGTATAGAATCCATGCTACGGACTCTATCAGCGCCTACGCTACGAATGCTACGGACGCTACGAGCAGTAGACGGAGAGCGAAGTCTACGAGTCGAACATTCCCGATCTCTACCGTGGGACCGACGACGGGACCGAGATCTACTTCGGGGAACTCCCCGCGACCGCCCGCGGTGTGAGCTCGGATTACCAGCCGACATGCTGATAACGCGTCACACTTGTTACCATACACGAATTAGAACAAAGGATTGTGCAATAGTCCACCTTTTGTTACTACGCACTAGATTTAACGCAGTAATAAGTCGCAAAATAAAGTCACAGATTCCACGTAAAACAAATAATGTCACAGATTTCACTTAAACACACACACAAAAAAAGGCCCGTATAGAAAACTTAGATGGCTCGAAACGTACTAAGGCCGTGGGATTTTTCCTTCATAATCCCACTGCTGATATAAGGGAATAGATATCAGAAGTGAAATTAATAAAAGAAAACACGTAATAACAATAAAGTCTTTTACTAAACTAAAGTACAATGAAAAAGCACCGAATATTGTTTAACGCCTAAGCTCGCGCTCACGCACACGTCCGTTCCGCACCGAGTCCCTAAGACGCTGCTCTCGCCAGCCTGTGCCCGACGACACCTGCCTCAGCTCTCCTTACAATATATATAATTTTACGACAAATTGCGAGTTTTTAAACAAAACATTCTTAAAAAACTAACGAGCATTAAATCGAATTCTCTGAAAATCCCTTAAAGTAATTCTATCTGCCTTAAATATTTCCGCTTTTACATATTTTCTCCCTAAATCTAGGGCAAAACCTCCAAAATTGTCAACACTGCCAAGTTGGTCCGGTCGGAAGCCTACACACTTTCCGATTTGGTAGGAAGTGAAGTTCGTGCGAACCAAATCCGGCCGACCGCGTCAAACACGAATAATAATAATTATGGTCGGACGACTACGCTACACACGTCCAGATTTGGTCTAGAACAGACCAAATCGGGGCGGTCGGATCGGAACGTGTGTAGATGCTATAAGTGTGCTAGCTCCATTATTTGAAGTACTAAATTGGGTCGGAATTATTTCATGCATGGGTCAGGCCGTAGATTTTGCCACAAATAGCGCAATGGTGACGCAAAATTTTCTACGAGTCGGTCGCACAAAGTGGTGCAAAATGGTAGCACAAAATTATTAAGGAGCACGTACACTCGAGGACAAATTTGGTGAACCACCTCTTGCTTCTTTTCACGTGGCTGGTGCCTCGCCATTCACGCGCAGACCATTTTACTATTTTTTTATGTATTAAACTAGGGTAGTACAATGCATAAACAATTACGGATAGGTACTGCAACTGAACGGTGAGACGCCAGCCATACGAAAAGAAGTTAGATGTGGTTCACCGAATTTGTCCACGACTGTACATTAATGTGATTTTATTTAACAAACATGTACTAACAAGAGGTATTGCATCAAACTAGAAAAAGAAACACGATGTTGGTATGTAAGTATGTTTAATTAATAATTGACAATAATGTATACCTATGAGTAATTCTTTTTTATATATTGCGCACAATGAAAAGTTAAACAGGATGACTAAAACTAGTAAGTACCTATATATGATTTGTTCAATTTACAAAAAAAATACATTTAATTTGTTAGATGGAGGTATTTGGTATTATTCATTATTAATTATATAAATATAATACAACTTTAAAATTTATTTCAACTCTTTTCAATGTTTGAGAGTCCATTACTTTGACTCTAGCAACAACCTGCTTGAAGTATCACTTTTAAAAGGACCTGCCAACCATTAGGATGCCAAAAATAATAAAAAAAATAGATCTGTCAATAAAAAAAAAGTTACATGGGTTTAAAAGTTAGTATGAAAGTGACGAAATTCCAAAACTTATAAAATACAAAATAAAAAAACTTTGGACCTAGGTAAAATCTTTGAGGCTGGTTAGGTAGCAGACCACCGCACCTACGCCTATTTTCGTATGTTTAACGTTCTGCCGAACACCCTGTACTTATAGAATATTAATAAAATCTAACAAATCAATTAATAGTAATGCTAGTCATGTTTTAGCGGAATTACAGCTAAAAGTAATTTCAAAATAATAAAAAACTTGAAAACCTTGTGTGCATGCACTATTATTCAATAGCGTAAAATAAGTGGCGCAATTTCTACGCAACCGGTATCGCAAAGTGACATAAAGACAGTTTTGCGGAACCGAGGCGCAAATGAAATCGATTATAACTCTTAAAATATACTATTTAACAAGGCTAGTTTAACATATACAGATCACACACATCTAATTAAACCATGCGCAACAACAATTATAAGTTTTAATCAAAAACTTACCTTGAAATCTCAAAAAATGCACTCTGCAAAGTAGGCGACACTTTTCACTTTGATCGGAGTTGACACCGAAATGTCAAAAAATATGGTCGTCAATGCTGCATTGACCATAGAATACGATACTTTGGTGATGCCAGCACTCAAACAAAATCTTAATAAATGTTTTAAAACCATAAAATGGGTGAAAATGGTTGCGCAATATAAGTAGCGCAAAGAAATGGTTTTTCAAAAAAAAAATCTTATTGCCGAAAATTTATGTTTTTTCTTAGGAAAGACGCAAAGATATTAAAGGAATGGCAACCTTATTATTATTTTATGACGTCAAATCAAACAGCTCATCAATAAGTTAAAAAATGATAATTTTATCGATGTTTAAGCTGTACACCTACCACTGCGGATTCGCGGTTTTTATAAAAAATCCGTCACTTTTGGGAGGGAAATGTCAAATAGTTTTCCAAATATATAAACTTATCCAAATATCTATATCTGCCGTGGTTTGCTATTTCTTAGGAAACACGATGATAAGATTGAGACATTTCTAAGAGTACTATATTTAAAATTATATGAGGCGGAGACTTTTGTACCCTCGAATGTGGCAAAATCTACGGCCTGACCCGCATGATACCCCGAGGTAGGTGTCTCTGTAGGTATAGTATAGTATAGCTTAAGGGCCCTCGCCCACGTCCGATAATCGGTGGCCGATTTGTGGCCGATTTAGTCTGATCTCCCTTTTAATGTGAGTGCGAAAGACGAAATCGGGCACCGATTATCGGACGTGGGCGGGGGCCCTTAGTATTGTTCATATTGAAAGCCACATTCATCCCTTGAAATATTTGTATTACTTATAGAAAATCAATAGTAAGTACCTATATTTATCTTAAAATTGAGGAAACACAGAGCCTGATATAATAATCTATTTATATAAAAATGAATCCCTATTTCCCTTGGTCACGCCATCACGCGTGAACCGCTGGACCGATTTGGCTAATTTTGGTCTTGAAATTTAATGTTCGTGGAAGTCCAAGGAAGGTTTTAACGGTGAGAAAATAGGGGAAAGGAGGTGTAAGTAGGGGTAGGTAGTTTGTTTGTCCGTCTTTCACGTCAAAACGGAGCAACGGATTGACGTGATTTTTGATATGGGGATAGTTTGGGACCTGGAGAGTGACATAGGCTACTTTTAATCCCGGAAAAATATCTCATTCTTGCTGGATTACGTCGTGTAATCCACGTGCGGACTTAAGAAAAATAAATCTTATTATTTAGAATAGCCTTCCGCTATTCTAAATAATAAGATTTATTTTTTAAATAAGTATATATAAAGAAATTTTCCCGCAATAAAAGGTAGGTACCCTATATGTTGACCCAGGTTATTAAGTTATTACTACACAAACTTTGGTAAAAATCCGTCCAGTAGTTTTTGCGTGAAAAGCGAATATACAAACAGACAAACAGACAAACAGACACACAGACAAACAGACAAAAATTTTATTACCTATCTATCGTTTTGGGGTCTATATCCTGTACACATCACATAGCAGTAATTATTTTTTTTTATATTTCATGTAAGTAGGTACAGACTTTTTTTCCGTTTCTGTTTTATTATATGTATAGATTATATAGGTATTTATTATTAACATATACAATTTACATAAAGATATTTATTTTACTGAGTTTCTTAAATTTTTAAATAAATAGGTAGATCCTTACTTTTCTATAATTAGATAAAATATTTCTAGGGATAATTAATGTTTCTATCAATATAATATCTATACAATATTGGAATTATAAACTCATGCTTGAACATTTAGGTATATTATTATTGATTCACTTAATACGTCGAAACCACGTCGGAACGGAAATGATCGGTTACATTACATACATTTATTAATAGTCATAATTAGTGATAAATATTTTGTTTTATTTGGTCCCGGCTACATATTTTGCAGTCGCTAATACCCACCAACTCGCATTGGGCCCGCGTCCTTATCCATCCACAAGGAAGGCCAGTGCCCCAGCACTCAGTGCCAGGACATTAAATAGCTGATGAGTGATGATGATTATATTTTACCTGAATTATGAAAACCCTGGGTTTGGTAGCCAAAGTTGGTTTTCTGCCAGTAAAATGGCGAATGATGTCGTTTTCGCTGAAATATTGTCCATCCGCTGTAAGAAGACGACCTCCTTCTGAGCCATGCGTCAATACAGCCACCGCTATACAGCCGTATTCTGTGAAATCTTGCGCACTATCTAGAAACAACATTATGCATCATCCATACATACAGGTAGATAAAGAAAACAGTACCTACAGAGATTTTAGGGGATGATAGTGTTCATCAATACGAAAAATGTTTACTATGGGCCCCATAGTGGTCGGCCCGACCACGGAATCGCGAAAAAAATATCAGTTGTTCCATACAAAAGTACAACATCGACTCGACTGAAATGAATGGAACTAAAATCTCTGTATTGTTTTTTTAACTACCTGTATAACTACTTAAAACTATAGTGATGACTCGGTTATCGTATCGCACTATTTCCTTTTGAGTTATCCATACTAATATTGGAGTCAATCGAATCAACTGTATTTTAACATCACCAAATGTTCAGTTGTTTCTTTCAGTAGGTCACGCTCGCCGATTACATATAACTACTGTATGGATAAAAAACCATTAAAGAGAGTGGCTGAGGCCCGTGACTTAGGAGTCCATTTCAAATCGGATTTGCAGTTTCGGGAGCATGTCACAGATGTCTGCAAGCGAGCATATAGAAATCTCGGGCTAATACTTAGACAAATGAAAGATTTTGCTAATATGGCTACTATTAAAATACTTTATGATGCTTTAGTGCGGAGTCACCTGGAATTTAACGCTGCCATTTGGGCGCCTCATGAAGTAAAGTACAGTAGCATGCTTGAGAGAGTACAAAACAAATTTACCAGGTTTTTGTATATGAAAATATATGGCGTATACCCGTTTTATCCCTTAATGTACCCAACATTGTTTGTGCTTGGGATGGTTGGCTACTACAAGCTGGAGGTGCGTAGAGATAAAAGATAAAAGATAAGATAAAAATATTCTTTATTCACTTAGACATAATAAATATGTACTTATGAATCGTCAATATTTTCCTACCACCCATTCAAGACTTTTTTAACTGACAAGAAGAATGGACGCAAGAAACTTGCCAGCGTTTCTTAGTTAGGTAACGATATTTACAAAAAAAAAAACATATCTTTACTAATACAACAATTGCTTAGTATAAAAATACATCATATTAAACAGTGATTATGTTATGTGTTACATCATGACCATGCATTGCGGTCATTCAAATAATCGTCTACTTTATAGTATCCTTTGCTCATCAGCGACTCTTTAATGTAACATTTAAATTTATGCAATGGTATGAGATTTAGCTCTTGCATGTTATATGGTAAAATTGTTGAGGGGCATGGCACACAACCCGTCCTTATTACAGTGCTTGGAGTTGTCTGTCCCAGACCGGTACGTGTGGCGGCGGCGGCGCCCGCGCCTGTTGACGTTGCCATCGGCTAAAACCAACTTGCTCGCCAAAACGCCACTGACACGCGCATTGTCACTAATTAACAATGTTCACAATGATGTAGATATTTTGTCATGTACTTTGAATGAATTCCAAATTGTAGCCTTAAGGTGTATTTGCTATAGTTAGTTTAGGTATAGTATAATATTTTGTAATTGGTCTAAGATATACTGTCGCATTGGGTAAATACCTGTAATGACTAGTGTAAGATGGTGTAAATAAAAATAAAATAAAATAAAATAAAAATAAAAAAAATTTACTAGCGGATCCTCGCGGTTTTATCCGCGTGGCGTGGTACCCGTTCCCGTGGGAATATCGGGATAAAATATAGCCTTGGTATGTCACTCGGAAAAATGTAGCTATCTAATGGTCAAATAATTTTCAAAATCGGTCCATAGTTTCGGACCCTATTCGATGCAAACGAACAAACAAACAATCAAATCTTTCCTCTTTATAATATTAGTATAGATAAATGCGAAAGTATGTTTGTCGGTTTGTGTGTTTATTATTATTTTTGTTCATTTATTTGTCATCATAATTTTAATCCTGCATGTTGTCCACACACACACACGCACACAAACACCAGGGTTATTCTACTGATAAAATTTTGTTTATTCACCTGAAAATCAGTGTTTTTGCCTCCGGGCAAAAAATCACACAAAGCCTTGCCCAATTTGCTGCTGCACATAGTACAATTCTTTTGTTTCGTTAGATATTCTCTGTTCTATTTATATTTGTCTTGTCTACTACTATTTTTATGTTTACCTGAGGGCCTCGACAAGAGTGGCATTCTATTATCGATATCGCCAGTCGAATAGAAAGAAAATGTATGGGATTGACATTATAGTGTCTACACACGTTCCGATCTGACAGCCGATTTGGTCTGCTACCAGACCAAATCTACGCTATACACGTTCCGAGTTGGTCTGCTCCAGACCAAATCTGCGCTACACACGTTCCGATTTGGTCTGCTCCCAGACCAAATCGGAGGACGGATAGGAACGTGTGTAGACACTATAAAATATGATTGAGCGAAGCGATGGCTGGTTCATGCGTCATGCTCGTGAACGGGTGCTGCCAGTGGGATGGGTCTGCTCATGTTTACTTGTGTTAAATGTTGTTGTTATTATGTATAAAAAAATGTACTATCTGCTCTTTATGAGCAAGCTGGTGAGTATGTCGTGTCTTACCTTATATAAATAGAAGTCCTTTCTTTTTATTATTGTTCATTTTTTGTTTTTGTTTTCCTATTATCAAGCCCGTTAATATAGGTAGCTCTAGCATGTCATGCTCACTATAAACATTTCTGCGGTGGTCGTATGAGGCGGGTCGTTACGTTCGCTAAATTAGGGTTGAGCGAAGCGATGGCTGGTTCACGCGTCATGCTCGTAAACGGGTGCCACCAGTGGGTCTACTCATGACTGCTTGTCTTAACGTGTAGTTAACCACTCACGCGTCCAAGCTCGGTAGCCGTCACTGCCCTCACGCGTCCACTCGCGAAATAATCGCACATCGAGAATTTGCAATTCGCAATGTGCCGCTTTAAAGCTTAATATCTAGCAAACTAATACTGTTAATATCAAAATAAAAATATGTTTTTAGCCATAATTTTTTGGGCGACTAGAGCGGCTTGAACGTGTGAGTGGTTAAATATTATAAATATTTTATTTATTACTATTTTATATAATATATGGCACAACTTTCCATTTTCTTATTAGTAATCTTAATATTAATATCAATGAGATGTATGCCCATTAAGCTATTCGATTGAAACCTCTCGTTTAGTTGAAAATTGTTAACTGTTATATAAATTATGATAATATGTAAGAGCAAAATCAAATGTACTTAACTAATTAAATTTAAGTAAGTATCTTCTATTGTAATGGAAAGTGACCTTACTAATGTGTGAAGGTCATTTTTCAATCTGACGACTCTGTATGAAATATAACAGGGAGAAAAAGATTGCCCTTGACGAGTTTCTTGCCGGTTCTTCTCGCAGGGTCTCCCGGCGCGCCGTAGGATTTGCGAACCGATGGCGTAGCTTTTTTGACGTTCATAGGTAAGTGTTGTTTGTTACCTCAAACTAAACTGAATAAAAAAATATATTTTGATTTTGATCCGTCTTTCACGTCAAAACGGAACAACGGATCGACGTGATTGTATGGGGATAGTTTGGGTGCTGGAGAGTGACATAGGCTACTTTTGATGCCGGATATTTTCTTTTTTAGTTCACGCGGGCGAAGCTGCGGGCGGAAGATTAGGTAGTTTTTCTTTAATATGAAACTGTAAACCTTGCTACCTTCTAACGGCCAGAATTAATACCCTTTCCACAGATAGGGATAGGTGCGATCCAGATTAGTTGCTATGCAACGCTTGATATTAACATAGAATTAACGGCAGTTGCCAGGGTGTTGCTAGGTGTTGCCATGTTTGACGTGCGAGTTTGTCATAACTATGTCATCGAACTCGCCTTTTTCACGTATCGTGATTTTGTTCGACGGTTTTAGGTAACTAAGAAATGCTTTTTAAATGCGCGTGTTCACTCAATCACGAATCGTGAAAATTTACGGATGAAAATCCCAGCAGATATATCAACTCGGAAAGGGATCGACACCGTATCGCCTTCCGCCTCGCCGTCAACCAGGCGTCAACCTAACGCAAGTATACGTAACCAAACCGGATCAGCGTCGGTACGTCGACTCGGCAACGGCTAGGCGACGCGAGACGCCGCGCTTACGGCTCGCCGCACAGTGGTTCCATATCGAAAAAAAAAAACGAATTTAAAAAACTAAAAAAACCCGTCTGCGGTGCAAAAAACTAAAAAGAAAAAAACAAGCAAAAAAAAGATCGATTGTGGATTGAATATGTTCAAACTTGTATAAACATATTCAATCCACAATCGATCTTTTTTTGCTTGTTTTTTTCTTTTTAGTTTTTTGCACCGCAGACGGGTTTTTTTAGTTTTTTAAATTCGTTTTTTTTATTTTAAGCTTTTTAGTTAAATGTTCTATGTACATGAGCAAGACCTCGCAGACGTGTCAATTCTTGTAGGGAGTTTTGGTGGTTAACTTCACGAAAAACCAAAATTCTAAACAACTCTTATTATTATCGCCTCCTAATAAATAAACCAAAGATAATAAAACTTCTAAACCAAAATTCTAAACAACTCCTATCCTATTATATTATAATAAAATAAACTAAAGGAAATAAAACTTCTTGACTAACTTAACTATCAATGAAAACGATTTCGTTAAAATTCGACGATGACGAACAAATCGAACAATCCTTTTTAAATTAAAATTAATTAATTATTACGTCATATACCTAAAAGTCCTAAAACAGATATTTTATTTTAGCATCGCTATTTGTATATCTTTATAATTAACAAATATAACAATTCAAGTTATTTCAATTTATTTATAAAAAAAATAATTTTTAAATACACCTAACGTTTGGCAAACATAAAATACTGTTATGTGAGTTCACATAACAGTATTTTATGTTTGCCAAACGTTAGCGCGTTCTAATCGACTATCAGCGCCATCTAGCTGTGACCAAAGAAAACAATATCTATATAAAATTCAAAAATGAATGTTGATAAGCGCAAAACTCGAGAACGGTTAGGCCGATTCGGCTAATTTTTTTTTCATATGTTCTATAAAGCACGCGGGAAGGTTTTTATGAAGAAACTGCGGGGAAAATAGTAAAACAACACTTTTTATTTTTCGTATACAAACAATTAGCACTTATTAGTCGAAATTAGTTCAAAACATATCACTTATTTATATTTTCGTCATTGTCTTTGTAACCTCCTCATTTTGATACCCCACACGATGGGATTAAAAAATATATTTTTTTACAATGCACAGAATATATCGCTTAAAAGCCGCCATTTTGTTTTTTTGTTAATTTTGATGTCCCATTGTCACTCGGCCCATTAAGACGAATCTGACGACGTATCATTTATTAAAATCGGTTCATCCGTTTAGAAGTTACGAGGGAACATAGAAACGGACACACATACATACAGGTCAAATACATAACCCTTTTTTGGCTTCGCCGCAGACGGGTAAAAAGGTGAACATGGTATCAAATCTCGGAATATCAGTCTGATTTTTTAAAATGTTAGTTCA
This sequence comes from Crambus lathoniellus, assembly GCA_949710035.1. Lineage (NCBI taxonomy): Eukaryota > Metazoa > Arthropoda > Insecta > Lepidoptera > Crambidae > Crambus > Crambus lathoniellus. The sequence goes on along the minus strand of OX453313.1, from coordinate 15,079,044 downwards.
TTTTCATTTTCAGACCACTGTGCGTAGAGCCGTAAGCTCGGGTACGGAGAATCTCACGTCTCTTACCGTTACTCGTCCCTTACCCTCACCCTCTCCGTTACCCTCACCGTTAGTCGTCCACGCGCGTGGACGACTAAGGGCGTTTGTGCACTACACTGAATTTTACGGATCGGGAAAAAAAGGGATGCTTGTATTTTAATAATTAATCTTTTATTTTAGTAATTAATTAAATACAAGCATCCGGTTTTTTCCGGATCGGTAAAATTCAGTGGTAGTGCACAAACGCCCTAACGGTAAGCGCGGGGATAGCAAGTTGAGCGACCCGCAAAGCGGTTCGTGAGCTGGTCCCGAGGCGAGGCGATTACGTTACGTTCCGATTAGTGTGCGTTGCAGTAGGGGGTTTCATACAAAGAATACTGAACCGCTCGAGTTGATACGTTTACGAGTTGATAAGTCTGCTGTGACCTTTAGTCTTTCGTTATACTTTTGACATTTGTGATTTTGACGAATTGTCAATGACGGATCCTGTGTGAGGCGCACAGTGAGCTGAAACTTGTCTTTCATAGACGTATAACTGAATTTCTTAAGAGTCGTTTTTCGCTATGGAATGGCTTAAAAGATTATAAACATTATTAAATAGTAGATTGTACAACAAGTGCATAAAATATACCATTTTACCCGAGACGTATATATCCACCCGAGCCGTAGGCGAGGATGGATAGTCAATTCGAGGGTAAAATGGGTTTTATGTACGAGTTATACACTCTGCTTTTCACTTCGAGTGTGAGGAAAATAAATTACAATATTGCAAAAAAGAAAAAATAAAGACTTCGCCTCGCCATATTGGCGGGAAAACTTTATTTTTCTTTTTTTTATACGTGGAAGTGGCAGCACAGTTACTTAGCATAGATCGTAGTCCGTAATGCTCTTGAAATACTTATTTCTTACAAAACTCATTAATTTTGCCTAGTTTTATTTATTTAGTAATTTTTTTTTTTTATTTTTTTTTTTTTTACCTTTAATGGGTATTGTACAAAACATGGATTATGTACAAAATTTAAGAAACAGAATGAAACAACAAGTTTATTTACCGAAGTTTAATTGCGTGTGTGACTGTTTACCTGACGACCTTTGTCTTAGAGTCTGACTGAAACTTAGACGAAGATTTTACTTTATGCACTAGAGCATAAAAAGCGATTTTATGCAGCCTATACCCAACATAAACACGAACTTTACGAGCATGAGAAGTGAAAAGTATATATGTAGGTATCTACTTCTAGCTTTCCGCCCGCGGCTTCGCCCGCGTGGACTACACGACGTTATCCCGCAGGAATGTGATATTTTTCAGGGATAAAAAGTAGCCTATGCTCCTCTCCAGGCTACAAAGTATCTGTGTTCCAAATTTCCGCCAAACCCATTCAGCCATTTTGGCGTGATTGAGTAACAAACATACAAAGATCCGACCAAACATCTAAACTTTGACATTTATAAAATTAGTAGGATATATTAAGTAAGAGTACCTATCTACTTATAGGCGGGAAACTGCGACAGGGAAAAAAAATTCTAAGTTTGTATGGAATTGACATGAAAACCGGTGATAGCTCGGGTATCGCACAGTTTCGCAATATTTCCTTTTAAGCTATTTTTCTATGATTTATTTGTGATTTTTCGATATAGTTATATTAAAAATACTTACATTCATGTAATGTCTTCATTACTTCTGCTTTTGTCAAATCTATGTGTACAGTAACTTCGAAACCAAATTGCATAAAGGTTGAGGTTAGCTGTTCAACGTCTTTCTCAGTACCAAGTCTTGGACGGTGATCCTTGATATACCTGCTATCGAATATCAACATCGCATTCTTGTCGAATTTTTCCAATTCATAAGTAGGTGAAAATTTTTTTAATACATGGCTCGGCTTGAACTTCAAAGGAACTTCTTGTGATATATTGTTTTTCTTGTCTGAAGATTTTAGTATTTCTGAATCCCAAGTCTCATAACTGATTTCATTTGGTGGAACTTTCATTTCACTGTCTCTGCTGATTTCTTTATATATTGGTTTAGGCATATTTCCGAAGTCCACTCACAATTTTCTTTGAATCCCTAATGCAGTCAATAAAACTCATGAAAGAGCAGCTTAATAAAAATTACTTTGATATTAATTGCACTAGTACTTTGGTACCTATTTCATATATTGCTGTGTTTTGATAAATGTGTTCAAGTCACCAACTTTGTCTGGATAACTAACTATATACCCATGCATATTTTATCTAATCTTTTAGATAAGTTAATGTAAATAGTCGACAAGAAGGCTTGATACAAGCTTTATCTATCGACAACAACGCTTTGGCTCGCGTACTTTTCCAATATTTCCGTCAAGTGAACACATTAGTTCATTGTTGTATTATGGTTAGTTCTAAAAGAACGGAAAAACCCTGGCGCATGCTCGAGCCTCCCTGCGCATTAATATGGTGCGACTTAATAGAACAACTCACAAAAGAACATTCTCGAGCACTCCTGATCCTGAGTGGGCGCGAGCATACGCGAGGCGACTGTGTCGATAATCATACAATTTTCTATATCATGCTAGGTATAGAAATACAGTCCTTTTTTAATAGAGCCTTTTTAATAGGCCCTCCCCGTGAGTAGTGGCAATAGCCGTGAAACTAATTACTACACCACGATGGCAAACCAAACACCAAAATTATTATAATGCACGAATTTTATGCCGTTACGGTAGTACACCGAAGCGCCGCGAAACTATAGTAGCAGCACATAGCATATATATTTACTGTGGTAGCAGCGCCGATGAGCGGCCCGCCCGAGTTGTCGATTGTAGGGCGTGCGTAGCTGAGCGCACTTGCCGGCTAAAGTACGGTCTCGGAGTACGAAGAATACCGTACAATGACCTGTAACTACCTGTCTCTGTCGCTCCCGCGTAAATATAGTGCTTCACGCTTGCACAGATCTCTTGTAAATTCAGCATCTAATTAATAATAATAATAATAAATAAATCATTTGTTTCAGGCAACACAATGAAATTTTACAAAATCAGGCCCATATAATAAATACCTTACAGACTAACATACATACATTAATATTATACATAATTGTAAACTATTTATTTTCACGTATAACCGGCGACGTGTTGCGCAATGCAGTGTCCGGTAGCCGACCCCGAAACCGGCGGAAAAGGACACCCTTCGGCCAAGTCTTCTTTCATGAAGGTCGACAGATGATCGGTCGGCACCCTCACCACAAATGAGTTGAAGTTCACATTGTGGCAGGACTCCATACATTGTGGCAGGAATTAAGCATACAATCAATCAATCAATAAATGCTTTATTTGCACACAAAAGAAATACATTGCTTGCATACATTGCTTTCTTTGAGCTCATTTGTAGCAAATGATGCAATCAAAACAAGCAATGTATGCTTAATTAGATGCTGAATTTAGCCAAGTGTAATAAGCCCTTATGAGTGATTATTTACGCGTTGATGCATCGTGCTCCGCAACCGTACTTTACACCTTCCCGAAGCATGATCGAATAAAAGCCAGCAGGCGTATACGTGTGTCATTTGCCTTGTGAATAGGGTATTGCAAGATAAATAAAGAAATAAGGCAACTTTTTATCTACAACTTATCAGTCAGTACGTAGTTATCATTATCAGCTTCGATAGTGGATATCGGTTTATTTATCATATTTTCCTACTAAGTGAAGGACAGACAAAGAAAACAATCTTATAACTCTATAGTTATAAGATTGTTTTCTTATATTATGTTATTTATTACGTTCAGAGAAAGAAATTCCAATTTTATGACAATTTAAAATAGTTTCAAGTAAAGAGCCGAAACATTCAACCCTCCGTCGTCGCTGAATATCATATTCTCAAAAGACCACATTCGTAAAACACTACTGTCCGTCGTGATATGATTACACCAACTAGTAGGTACTCAGAAAGCGCAACTCGTTGTAGTCGGAAATCATGACAGCCACGACACTTATCGGCCGGATTCTGAAACGCCAATTAAAATTAAATTACCTAATTCCCAATTAATCTCCAATTAATTGTAGTTTGGGTTTCTGAAAGAAAAATGTAACAGACTGTCAACAGTCTGTTAACAGTCTGTCAGTGCTCATACAAATCTAAACCTAATTGTGAGATAATTTTCGTTTCAGAAACCCAAGGTGCTTTTAATTGGGAATTAATTGTGACAGTCTGTTAGCTAATTTTAATTTTGATTGGCATTTCAGAAACCGGCGGTAGGTCTGCGCGCGGTCAAAATCGAAAATTAATCTTTTCCATAAGCTTAGAACAAAAAAATGCACTGCTACTAGCGCCAAAAGCGCCTCAGTCGCGCGCAGAGTTATCCACGCACTCTAAGCAACAGTACAAAACTGTAATGTCGTAAATACACGGTCCACTTTTGCCTTTCAATTTGGATGACTCAACCAAATTGAACAATGTAAACGTAAAAGTGAATCATTCAATGTCAATGTGCGCCTGTATTTCTGCGCCTTTAAACCAAAGTGAATCAATTTGGTTGAACCGTGTAATAATAGGTCTTTACCTATGAAATTGCCGTTTTCTATGGGGAAATTGTAGGAAGTTGGAATCGGCATACAAAGATATTTGGGGATTTCTTGGACATGTGAACTCCGAATTCAACGAAACTTTCGAGATATGATCAGACAAAATTATTCTAACTAGTTATTGCCTAAAATCTCTTTTGATAAACTGTATTAGAATAAAAAAAATCTGTTCAAATCTGTCAAATTGACGACAACCAAAAAGGGGTACTTTGGAGCATTTATAAAAATTTTAGACGCATGTTTAATTATTCTTTTCTTAGATGTTTAACATGACGATATACTCTATTTTCGAAACTGACTATTAATTTTGATATATTAATATTAATTAAAAAATTAGAGACCAATAAACATGTGAGAAAAAGACGGCAATTTCATATGTAAAGACCTATTATTAGCATAAATAAGGTAATCGTAATAGGAAAAATATGATTGAACATGCTCCCTGCGCATTGAATGATTCACTTTTACGTTTACATTGATCAATTTGGTTGCTTCATCCCAATTGAAAGGCAGAAGTGAACCGTGTAATATCGCCATTATAGCCTCGAGATAATTTATTTTTGGACAGCCATCCCGTGCCCGACCATTGCGAAAGTTACTTAACCTCAAAGGAGATTTTTCAGTTTTGTATGGAGCCTCGGCTAGGACTTTGTACACTATACCATATGCAAGCAAAAGATAAATATAATAACTGAAAACTAATTATATCGCAATAAGCTAACGCGTTTGATGGTACAAAAGCATTATCTAGTCTTAATAATTATGCAACCCCGATTCAATATGGCGGTAAAATGTCACACTAACATTAAAAAAAAGGTTCACATTGACAGATTAGCATTAGTCGTCAATGTCATCGTTTTATCGTACAGAAACATCAAAGTTTCCGAACGTGATTTAAATATTGTTGCCAGTGTGACCATGGATGGCAAAGAATTTTTATTTCAAAGTTTATTTTTGTACCATTTATCCAGAAAGAAAATGAGAATTTTAATATTTTATTTGACTTTACTATATTTTTTACTATTAGTACGAATAGTGTACAATGTCCTAGCCGAAAATGAAAAATGTCCTTTCATCAAAGTCAGTGTTTTAGGTTTGAGAAGGTAACAGAAACCTAGACAAACAGACAGGAGCTACTTCCACATGTTTGTATAATATTAGAACATTCTCCAACCCTTGAACTACCACTATGCAAACAATCATCTCGATACTTCATCATCATCATCAGCTTAATAACATCCACTCCTGGACATAGGCCTCTGCAAGAGTACGCCATCGAGCACGATCAGTGGCTGCTCTCATCCAGCTTTTGCCAGCCACCCTGCAAAGATCGTCGCTCCCACAGAACAGATATTTCTGCTCTGAGGTCGCTCCACCTAGTCTGAGGGCATCCTACCAAAAATAATTTTCCGACCGGGGTAAAAATAATATATATATTTTATGAGACTCTAATACAAATCATCCTATAATATGTATTTGAGTAGAAATACCTATATAGATTTTTTTTTATGAAAATACATTATTTTAGCGTTTCTTGCGATAGATGTGTAAATATTTTAAGGTTGGACAGACGACGGGCCCAGTATAATTATTGAGGTGCAATGCAATGGCGTCTGCTGTTTCCTGTTTGACTCTGTTCCATGCATCGCTGGTTGCAATGGGCCCATTGTCTTCAAATTCGCAGGCTATTTTGTAGAAAGAAGCGGCAGGCAGATCATTCGGATGGTCATCTATGTATATCCTGAAAAAAAATACAAAATATATTATTACTAGATTCAAGATTTTAAACTTTCATTGTCTATTTCACTATAACTAAGTGTTATCAGGATGATGATTTTTACCGTGTTTAAATTTGTTTTCGAGTCCCAGATATTGCGGAGCAGTTGCACGCGCCATGATCACGGAGTAACTGAATAAAGTTAATGGGGATGGATGGTGCTCAGCCCTCTGATTCACGAACCGTCGGAAACGGAATCGGATTCGAATTCTGTGCTTTGTATGTGTCTATTCTATAGTGAGTGACAGAGACAGGGCATACATTCCGCTGACGGGAGCGTTTCCGACGGTTCGTGAATCAGGGGGCTGAGCAGACCTGTAGCCCGATTCTCGTAAATACAAACAATCTAAATATCGTTGTAGTTCAGAAGTCGTTCGATCGAAGTCCTATCCAAAATCGGTATTCTCGTGTTGCTTGGACGAGTCTCGATAGGACTTAAACTCAATAGGATCGAAACTCAGCGACTTTTCAATCGAGAGGTATTTTTTGTACATTTTTCATCAAAAGTCGACGTGGTTTAGGAAAAAAAAATCATGTTTCAGAATGTGCAAGCAGCGCTCTTTCATATGATATAATAAGTAAATAATAAAGAATAAATAATAAATAATAAATAAAAATAATAAATAATAAATAATAAATAATAAATAATAAATAATAAATAATAAATAATAAATAATAAATAATAAATAATAAATAATAAATAATAAATAATAAATAATAAATAATAAATAATAAATAATAAATAATAAATAATAAATAATAAATAATAAATAATAAATAATAAATAATAAATAATAAATAATAAATAATAAATAATAAATAATAAATAATAAATAATAAATAATAAATAATAAATAATAAATAATAAATAATAAATAATAAATAATAAATAATAAATAATAAATAATAAATAATAAATAATAAATAATAAATAATAAATACTAAATACTAAATAATAAATAATAAATAATAACAAGTATGCTAGCCCAAGCTTATTTTTCACATACAAAAGGTCCAGCTAATTGAACTTTTGTCCAACGACACTTGGATCGCTTATTTTGATGTTTAGTCGTTGAAATCCGATCGAAACAAAGGTCATCTAAATAGTAGAATACCTTCGAGTTATCGTTTTGAAACGATTGAAGGACGATTAATGTACCAGAATACACTTCGACGACACTTCGATAGAATCGCTGCCGCTCAAGTTCTATCGACAGTTGTGAATACGAAAATGGTTTCAACGACTAAATCGCTACGATATCGTCACGGTTTTTATTACGAGAATCGGGCTACTCTTAATCCTAGCGGTACGCCAAAAAATGCTGCAAATGGTGTTAAAAGCATGAAAATCGTTCCGATCTTGAGGCCATAAGAATCAATTTAATACAAATTTGTAGTAACAAAAATCTATATACACCTCGATTGGTTTTAAAAAGTTTGAATAATTTCGTGCGGGTTCGATTCTCGGTTTGGACATGCTATTATTAAAAAAAAATTGAATGCAGTTCTATTGTTATTTAAATAAAAATAAAGTCCTATTTCAATAAAACTTTCTATCTACAGTATTTGGTGTGGTCTATGCCACCATGTGACATAGTCATTGGAAGCCATGGGGGGCGTCCCACGACTATGCCATATGTTGGAATAGACCGCACCAAAGTAACTATTCAAACATTTTTAAACCAATCGAGCTGGTGTTACTTAACACATTATAACTTTATCAAACACTTTATGATAATTGCTCCAATCTTCACTCATTAGTAATACATTGAAATGTTAAAGTTTTGAGCACGACAGTCACAGGAAAGGCTATCCATAACGCTGCACAAACTTGTTATTCAACATTAAATGTTAAATTTCGTAGTCTTCCTTTTATTTAAGATGCTATGTTATTAAGAAAAAATTATAAGATATGATCGAGCCTTTCGATCGGTACAATTAAATTAGAGAAATATTTTTTTTACATTCGGCGGGTTCGATTCCCAGTTCAGACAGTTGATTACTTAAAATTCTTTGAATGCAGTTCGTTTTCTTTTTAAAATAAAAATGAAGTCCCTTTCAGTAAAATTTTATATCTTCAGTATTTAAGGCACTTTCCCTCCATGTGAGTTAATTTTGGGACGCCCTGTATATAAAATTGAAAGTCCTGACTGACTGACTGACTGACTGACTGAGATATCAACGCACAGCCCAAACCGCTGAACCTAGAGACTTAAAATTTTGCACATAGATACGTTATACAGTGTAGGCATCCACTAAGAAAGGATTTTTGGAAATTCTACCCCTAAAGGAGTGAAATAGGGGATAAATGTTTGTATGAAAGTCCGTCAGTTTTGAAGTTAGGATCTTCAAATTTTGTATTTAGGCTGGCAATTAAAAATTAATGTTTACCTGTGTCAGCGTTTTTGACAATTCCACCCCCGAAGGGGTGAAAAGGGGGATGAAATGTTGTATCTGGAAAGTCCTTCATTTCATTTATTATTTAGGCTTATGGTCGGAAAGTAAAACAAATAAGCAAACACATGTTTCGTATTTTTTCGAAAATCAACCCCGTAGAGGTTAAATGGGATAAATAAACCTAAAAATCGATATGGATGTGGTTATTGAGGTTTTATGGGATGACGATTGCAAAAATGGCATTTATTTTGATGTTTAACACGCTGAACATGATTCAACCCATAAAAGGTTGCAATAGGAATGAAATTTTGAATGAAAAATTAGGGGTAAAATAGTCATTTCAACTATAAACTTTGTAGGCTTACTTCTTAAAACAAATAGGCAACACATTTCGTAATTTTCCCAAAATCAAACCTAGGGGGTAAAATAAAGGATGAATATGTGTATAAAAGTCCGTCAGTTTTGAAGTTAGCATCTTCAAATTTTGTATTTAGGCTGGCAATTGATAATTAATATTTTCCTGTGTCAGCGTTTTTGACAATTCCACCCCCGTAGGGGCGAAGAGGGGGATGAAATGTTGTATCTGGAAAGTCCTTCATTAAATTTATTATTTAGGCTTATGGTCGGAAAGTAAAACAAATAAGTAAACACTTATTTAGAATTTTTTCGAAAATCAACCCCTTAGAGGTTAAATGGGATAAACAAACCTAAAAATCGATAAGGATGTCGTTATTGAGGTTTTATGGGATGACGATTGCAAAAATGGCATTTATTTCGATGTTTAACACGCTGGACATGATTCAACCCCTAAAAGGTTGAAATAGGGGTGAAGTTTTGAATGAAAAATCAGGGGGTAAGATAGACATTTTAACTTGAAACTTTGTAGGCTTATTTCTTAAAACAAATAGGCAACTCATTTCGTAGTTTTCCGAAAATCAAACCCAGGGGGTAAATAGGGTATAGAAACCTAAATCATCTTAAGTACCCTAAAAGTTCTTGGTACCTAAGCTACTCAGAACTAACTTTTTGATTGTGAAACAGACACTTATTATTTACTAGCTTCCGCCCGCGACTTCGTCCGCGTGGACTTTCGAGAAAATTCATTTTTCGCATTCGAGTGCGTGCGAGGCCCGCCGCACGTGGCAAACGTTCTGCCTTGCGCGAGGCTGCTCGCTTGGTGAGGGAGGACCCGCCTAATCACGTTAAAACGGCTGATCGGATTTTTATTTAAAAGTTTGCTGTGTAATTGTAATCAATTAATTAATTAGTAATTCTCATTTAATTTCCTAATAATTTGTTATAATTAGCTTAATTACGTATTAAATAACAAGTGGAAGTGTTATCAGCAAGTTTAATGAACAAACTTTTGAATTAAAAGCGAGGAAAAATTTACCCAACTGTCATTCAAGAAGAGGATATTAATTCAAATTGAAATGATATAAATACTGTGGACTGCTTCTTCTTAAACCTGGGGAGTATTGTTTTCATAATTTACATCACTCACATTGCATTCTCAGACCAATATAAACATATATTACCGACAAATACATCTTGACAATCTTGATAACCAAGTTGTTAATTTTCACTAATTTGTTAGACAAACAACTTGAGTAGGTATATGCTATTAACAACTTCAAGTGTTTCCAGATTAAGAATTTCACGTTATTATTCTAAGGAATTTCATTTGTTTGCATTGTGTTACCTCTAATTAACATTCAATCTTTTAAAATATATAAGTAGGTAGTTAAATTTTGACATAAATTGGACTTTAAGTTATTAGAGGTTTTGCCATCTTCCTTACAGCCTGAATTACTACTTGCAGTATATAAATTTCTTAGTAATAAAGTGGGAAAACCATAAAGAACACTTTTTGAAATCTTAATTGAGTTCAAAATACCTACCCACATATTTAGTTATAATTTTAGTTATTGATCATTACTTTTAAACTCAACTAACACACTAGATTTGAATGCCAAATTGGTTTCACATTCACTGTACATTAATTATCATTACTAGTACAGAGCTCACTTTCAGTGAGCAACGTCACAATCCATTACGATTTGGCATCGTTGACAACCTCTCTTTACTTGACAAACTGTGGAAGTAAAGCTGACGGTGACCACTACTGTCACAGACATTCACCTTACTGCTACACTTTCCAAACACTACATCCATACAGGGACATCCAAATCACTTCAATCAAAGACTGTGAAACTAGTTTGCAATAACAATAACTAATAATAAGTCTGTTAATTTAATTGTACTTGTGAAGGGATATAATAATATTAGTTAAGTACTGCCGACTACTTAGCTATTTAGGATTCTTTATATTCAATATATGTATGCAAAATTATATAATTACACTACACAATACCTCTAAATGGTTAGCCTCTATTTACTTTATTAAAAGTTGATTTGATGGTGATACCTATATAACTCTCATGTACTAATTCCTCCGTTCTTATTATTTTTTAAAGTTAATACACTAAGCAAACACAACTAACTTCACTATAACAATTTGGTTGGCCTCGCTTTCCTTTACTCAAAGGAATACTGATGGTATTACCTATTGTTTTAACATAACAGTACCCGACACACTTAAGTTTATTGTTAATTATCTATTATTATTATTATTTTTTGTACAAGTAACTTATTTAAAGAAATAACTCTTTATTGATTCTAGACTACAACACTTACCTTATCTGTTTTTTTTTTAACTAGTTAATAATCACTTTTGTTTATTTTTAGTGATAGCGGCCTTAAAAACCCAATCTATAGCCATGATGACCCGGATGGCAACGGCAAAGGACATGGAGCTTAAACTCAAAAATGCTCTGGAGGATCTCAAGGCAACAAGAGACCTAAATAACTCTTTAATTAAGGAAAGAGAGGAAGGCGAACAAGAGATTGTCAAGACCATAACCCGCAACACAGAACTCAAGAGTGAACTCGCTGAAATTTATACAAAATACTCCGAACTCTTAGACAAGTGTAACCAAATGGAAGACTATATTCAGTCATTTAGGGCTTGTTATGACACTCATGATCAGGCTTTGAGTCGCATTACAGATTTAGAAATTAGTTTGTCTATAGCTCAAAGAACAGTACTTGATCTAGAAAAGGTTAATAAAAGTATCATCGAAGAAAGGCACTCTCAAAGCCTCTTTGATGAGTTGATGCAATGCAATTCTGCTACACATGACAATTCCACTTCGGAATGTGTTAACTATGTTAGTAAACCATTTGCTAATAATAAAAGTATATGTCATTTTAGTAGCGGGAAAAAAATTAAGAAATATATCAAAATTAATAGGTACATAAAGAAAACACAGAAATTAATTAAAAAACAAAATTATTATAATAAATACTGTCAATTGAGGAAAGAGCGCAAGCTATTGTTAGAACAATTAAATGTGATAAACATGGAAACATGTAATAAGAACAAAGAAAGTGAAATAATAGGAAGTCAATTAGGTAATAAGATTGACATTTTGGAACTTTCACTTAGGGAAATGTACACCAACTTGTGTGAGTTTTCTCGCAAACAATTAAGTAATCAAAAAATGGCTGCATATAATATGATTGACTTTTGCAATTTTAATTCAGATCGGTTTGAATCATTAGGAAAAAAATGCAGCTGTAGTTGTACCAAAATAAATAGTCATTCATGTCAAAATGAGACATTAGACCTGACTCCGCAGGAGGTTATTTTACCAACCAACCCTGAAGTCCCTAACACTGATACTATAGATTATATTAATAGTTTATTGCTGAATAATGAAAATAGCCCACCTACTAAAACTAATGACACTAAAACAATTATGTTCTGCGATGAGATTGGGAAAAATTTAGGCCAATTCATCCAGAAACACTCTGAAGAAAGCATTATTAATTATTGTATGCCTGGCTCAACCTTAAATGAGATAATGAAATTAATTGTCAGAAAATCTTATGATGAAAACACTAATTTGATAGTTTTAATTGGAAATAGAGGTAATATTAATAAAAGCCAATTAATATCATACTGTAACTCATTATGCTCTTTAAATGTAAAAAAAGTTGTTATGTTTACATTTCCTTATAGTCAAGGTTTTTCACAGCTAGAAAATAAAATTAGACATAACTTAAACTTAACCTTAAGCACAATAGCTTATCATAATAGTCAGCAGATGCATTTAATTGACATCAACACATTGTTATACAAATTTAACTTGACTAAAGATAAATATTATCTGCCTAATTATCTTAAGCGACAAATAGCGGTATCGCTATCATTTTATTTTAAACAATTAGCCAACAACTTGGCTAGTATAACCTCTGCTTCTATTGAGCAGTTTAACTTTGATACTTCTAATGTAACTTTGGAATCTGTTCCAAATAATTCGATTCTTTTGAATCCAAATACTGACATGGTTAATTTAAATTACCATTAGAGACAACGGAGGCATACTCTAGCCCAGTATTGACAAGAGGAAGGCCTAAATGTTTAAAAATAGTACACCAGAATATCCAAGGCTTTTCTGCTGGCAAAGACCTAGAAATAAGTTTATTTTTAAATTGTGAAAATATTGATGTGTTATGTGTTACTGAACATTGGTTAAAAGAATATGAATTATTGTTAAATTTGGATAATTATAGTGTTGTAAGTTCATTTAATAGAAAAACTACAATAAGGGGGGGTTCTTTAATAATTTTACCTAATAACACACAATATAAAGAGCGAAAGGATATAGTATCCCTCTCTGTTGAACGAATTTGTGAGATATCATGCGTGGAACTTGAACAAATGATTATAATCTGTGTATATAGCCCCCCTGGAGCAAATTACACAGTCTTTGAGTCCACTATGGAGGATGTTTTGAAAATATGCTGTCGTAAGAATAAAAAAATTGTAGTTTGTGGAGATTTTAATATAGACATCTTAGATATTAAATTAGCACAACTCTCCGGTAAATTCCTTAATCTTTTTAAATCATTTAATTTGCTTCACACTTTTAATGAACCGACGCGAATTACGCCAACATCGGCCACTTGCTTAGATAACATCTTTTCCAACTGTAACTTAATTGAGAAATCGGTAATTAATATTATTAAATCCGACCACAGTGGACAACTAGCTTCTTTTGAGCACTATAATGTTACTCCTAAACGCGAAGTAATTTGCAGGCCAATACCGAAACGTGGTATTAATAAATTTAGAAATAATGTACAAGATAAAGTTCAATGTTTGCCAGCTTCTGCTGACGCTAATAACTCTTATCAATCATTATTTGATATTGTTGAAAAAGAATTTAGTAACAATTTTAAACAAAAAGTTATAAAGTGTAATGATCGTAAGAAGTTCAGTGACTGGGCCACACCTGGTATTTATAATAGTAGAAGAAAGTTATTTGAACTCTATGCACAAAAAACGACCTCCTGTGATCCTAGCTTCATTGAATATGTCAAGAAATATTCAAAAACATTTAGGAAAGTATGTGCTTTGGCAAAATCTAGGTATATTTCAAATAAAATTAAATCATCTGAAAATAAAATAAAAGCTACCTGGAGTATTATAAACCAAGAAACTGGCAAAACAAAAAGCAAAATTAATTCATTTAACTTAAAAATTAGTGATCAGACTTTTGAATCGGATATTGAAGTGGCTAGTGCTTTTGAAGGTTTCTTTGCTCGAATACCGTTAGAAACTACTAGCAGACTTAATTCTTGCCCCAACACCGCTGTCTCTCTTATGGAATCTAGTGTGAACAAGTGCCAGGAAACATTTAGTTTTAGCTATGTCACTACCGAAGATATTATTAAAGCATTCAAAGCAATAAATATTAAGAAAACAGAAGATCTCTGGGGCATATCTACAAGTATCATCAAATCAATAATTGATGTGATAGCTCCATCATTAGCAATAATTTTTAACCAATGTATAAGTGAAGGGGTCTTTCCTAATTTAATGAAGAATAGTAAAATTATTCCTCTGTTTAAAGCTGGTGACAAAAGTGACCCAGCAAATTTTAGACCTATATCCATACTACCAGCAATAAGTAAAATATTTGAGAAATTAATTTATGCTCAACTTTTAGAATATTTTAAATTAAATAGTATACTGCATGAGAAACAGTTTGGTTTTTCAAAAGGTAAAAGTACCACTGATGCTGGGGTTGCATTTCTAAAACATGTACTTGATGCCTGGGAGGACAAGCAGGATGTAATCGCTATTTTTTGTGACCTTTCCAAGGCATTCGATTGTGTTGATCACCAAACACTATTAAGGAAGTTAAAACATTATGGTGTTTCTGAAATGTCAGTAAGCCTTATGCATTCATATCTGTATGAAAGAACTCAGAAGGTAGTTATTAATAAAACTGAGTCTACCGGAGCTCCCATTACTATGGGCGTACCCCAAGGATCAATATTGGGCCCGCTGTTGTTTTTAATATACATAAATGACCTTCCTTACTACGCGAAGAATTTATGTGAGACGGTGCTATTTGCCGATGATACATCTCTAGTCTTTAAAGTAGATAGAGGTGATGACTGTTCTGACGAAGTAAATAGTGCTCTTTCAAAAGTGTCACATTGGTTTAATAGTAATAATTTATCATTAAACTCAAAGAAAACTAAGTGTTTAAAATTTTCGTTACCTAATGTAAGACAAGTTGATTTTCATATTAGACTAGACGGCGATACGGTCGAATTCATTAACAATACAAAATTTCTAGGTATTATATTAGACTCGCGACTACAATGGGATCCTCATATCGAAGCCTTGGCGAGTAGACTCAGTTCGGCTGCATTCGCAGTTAAGAAAATAAGGCTCTTAACCGATATTGAAACGGCTAGAATAGTCTATTTTAGTTATTTTCATAGTGTTATGTCCTACGGCCTTTTGTTGTGGGGCTCAGCCGCTAACATCCAAAGTATATTCGTGCTCCAAAAAAGGGCTATTCGCGCCATTTACAACCTCCGATCGAGAGATTCTTTAAGAGATCTATTTAAAGAAATAAACATTTTAACTGTTGCAGGACATTACATCTATGAAAATATAATTTATGTGAAAAAGTATTATAATACATTTGTAAAGCAGAGCGATATTCATCGCTTTAACACAAGAAATAAAGATAAACTTGTCGTTCCCAAGTTTAGGCTAGAAAAATCCAGAGCCTCATTTCTGGGGAAAAGCATAGCCTTTTTTAATAAAGTTCCACAGCATATAATTGAACTACCATTGCATAAATTTAAATGTTACATTAAAGAGTCGCTGATGAGCAAAGGATACTATAATGTAGACGATTATTTGAATGACCGCAATGCATGGTCATGATGTAACACATAACATAATCACTGTTTAATATGATGTATTTTTATACTAAGCAATTGTTGTATTAGTAACGATATGTTTTTTTTTTTGTAAATGTCGTTACCTAACTAAGAAACGCTGGCAAGTTTCTTGCGCCCATTCTTCTTGTCAGTTAAAAAAGTCTTGAATGGGTGGTAGGAAAATATTGACGATTCATAAGTACATATTTATTATGTCTAAGTGAATAAAGAATATTTTTATCTTTATCTTATCTTATGAAATTAAAACATAGAATACTTTTTATCCTGGTTATTGGTCCCCTAAGTATTTTCTCGAATGTCCACGCGGACGAAGACGCGGGCGGAAGCTAGTTTGTAATATTAAAAAATATAAAAAATACTTTAAATGTTTTTTTTTTTAAATTGCTTTCTCTGGGTTGGATATGAGGCTATTACATATCATTTTAGGTATATTTTACAACTAATGATTCAACCGTATCATATCTGGAGGAGCCCAAACTTGGTATGTTTTGAAAATGACTTGAAAATAAGTGACTGAAATATAATGATAAATTTAGAATCGTCTTAGTAAGCCCTTTCATTAAATACCACACACGATAGGTTTCAGAACAAAAAATAATGTCCCATACAAATAAAAGATGACGTCATAACTCCTCTCCTTCTTTGTTTTTTTTCCGTGCTACGAGTCAAATTGATTCTTATGGCCTAAAGATCAATCGTTCCGATTTTCATGCTTCTAACACCATTTGCAGCATTTTACTGAATTTCGGTGTGTACCGCTAGGACTATCTGCTCTATTACTAGATTCGCTTCCTTTCCCTTGGTAACATGTCGATAAAATGTCCCTGCACTGCCGAAAATACGCGACCGTAACTACGCGGCTGTATTTAACGTCATGCTGATGTATGCAAACACGACGTAATTACGGACATGATGACTGCGTCTTTAGTAATCACGCCAAACTTCCACCGCGTATTTTCGGCACAATATCTATGTTTCGGCACAAAGTATCAAAAAAAATCTTACTTCAAGCATTTCTTCATATACTCATAGTAATCCAGAAAACATGAGAAACAATCGATCTTCGGTGAGCTAGGAGTAGCACTATCCATTTCACTTCTGTTGTCAGCAGTAGTTTGAGGAAGAACATCAACAGGAGGCGATGCTACTGGTTTTTCCCCAAACTTCCTCAAAAACAGTTTCCTGGTAAGTGTCGATGTGCTGACAGGCATTTGTTTGTTTATTTCGAACTCGTGTGTCTTCCTATTGTGCTCCCTGTTCGAGAAATCGATGGCCACCTCGCGCTTCACTTCAGTCAGGATCGAGTCCATATCTGTTGTGGCTGCGTGCTCTTTTATATTTCTGCAAAGGGACTGGATGAACCAAGTACCATTGCGTGCGTCCCTGGAATAAACGGGAAAGGTTTGTTGTAGTATTATTGCAGAGCGATTATTCTGACGCGGCTGAGTAAACCAGAAAAGTTTCGTTTGGGAATACTGGCATAAAATTGACTATTAAAATAGTTATAATTTATAAGCTATATTACTGTAAATCCGTTCACTAGTTTTTGAGTAAAAGACTAACATAGGTATTTACATACAGGAAATAATTTGCGATTCTGCAAAAAGTTAGTTAGGAGCACCTGTTTTAATATCAATTACTTACTTACCTACTTAAAAAAAAACTAATAACGCCGTTTACATCTATACTCGTAAATGATTTTTTTAAACCACAGTCATACAAAACACGACCCTAGTGAAAAAGTCTATGAAAGCCTTGGCTGTCATAGTCCGCCGCCCGCCGCGCCGGCCGCTCGCTGGGCCGCCGCCGAAACTTGTTTCAGTCCACTGTGCGGCGGGAGACCTTGTAACGAGAAGAGCGGGTGAAAATCGCGTTTACGCGAATCCTATTATGTACTTACAGAATTGCATTGTGAATGTATAATAGTAGATTGTACAACAAGTGCATAAAACGTACCATTTTACCCGAGACGTATATATCCATCCGAGCCGTAGGCGAGGGTGGATAGTCAATTCGAGGGTAAAATGGGTTTTATGGACGAGTTATACACTCTGCTTTTCACTTCGAGTGTAAGGAAAATAAATAACAATATTGCAAAAAAGAAAAAATAAAGACTTCCGCCATATTGGCGGGAAGGCTTTCTTTTTTTTTATACGTGGCAGTGGCAGCACAGTGACTTTAGCATAGATCGTACTCGTAGTCCATAATGCTCTTGAAATACTTACCTATTTCTAAGAAAACTCATTAATTTTGCCTAGTTTTATTAATTTAGTAATTTAACATGGATTATGTACAAAATTTAAGAAACAGAATTAAATAACAGGTTTATTTAACGAAGTTTAATTGCGTGTGTGACTGTTTACCTGACGACCTTTGTCTTAGAATCTGAGACTTAGACGAAGATTTTACTTTATGCACTAGAGCATAAAAAGCGATTTTATGCAGCCTATACCCAACATAAACACGAACTTTACGAGCATGAGAAGTGAAAAGTTATTTTTTGCTGACGAAAAATGATAGTGGTTTTGGCTTCATGGGCGAGTCCAACTCGCACTTGGCCCTTTTTTGACGCTATAAGCACAGGTTATATATAAAGTAGCATAATATGCTATATAATATATATTATATATTTATTTAATATATATTATATAATATATATTATATATTTACTGTCAGAGTTGCTTTATCAATGTGATACTGTCTACACACGTTTCTACCCGACCTCCGGTTTGGTCTGCTCCCAGACCAAATCGGCTGTCGGATCGGAACGTGTGTAGACACTATGAGCAAACCCCTCGTATTTGAAAGAAAAAATATTACAAATGTACAACAAACGATTAAGATGAAACATTAAAAGATTTTAAATTACTTTTTCACTTCTCATGCTCGTAGAGTTCGTGTTTATGTTGGGTATAGGCTGCATAAATTCGCTTTTTATGCTCTAGTGCATAAAGTAAAATCTTCGTCTAAGTCTCAGATTCTAAGACAAGGTCGTCAGGTAAACAGTCACACACGCAATTAAACTTCGTTATATAAACCTGTTATTTCATTCTGTTTCTTAAATTTTGTACATAATCCATGTTAAATTACTAAATTAATAAAACTAGGCAAAATCAATGAGTTTTCTAAGAAATAAGTATTTCAAGTGCATTTTGGACTACGAGTACGATCTATGCTAAAGTCACTGTGCTGCCACTGCCACGTATAAAAAAAAAGAAAGTCTTCCCGCCAATATGGCGAAGTCTTTATTTTTTCTTTTTTGCAATATTGTTATTTATTAAATTTTCCTCACACTCGAAGTGAAAAGCAGAGTGTAGGTATAACTCATACATAAAACCCATTTTACCCTCGATATATGTATACATACGTCTCGGGTAAAATGGTACGTTTTATGCACTTGTTGTACAATCTACTATTGTTTTTCATAATGACAAAGTTCATTTGCGGTTTTAGAACAAACTAATTTTGTTGAAACTTTTTATTAGGTCTTCAGCATTATTATACTTACCTATTTTTTCTAGATTTTTTACTCTCTTATTTTAAAAGGTAGAGGGGCGAGGCACACATTCTTCCACTTTAGCAGTGTCTATCTTTCAAAATATTGACTTTGAGAAAAATAGTTCAAGAAACCTTAATATCCTTCTTGAAGACCTATCTACATATAGACACCTCATTCGAATAGGTTTGATGAAGAAAAAGTATAAGTTTTAGATCCACGTATCCCCTTTAAAAAAAAATATTTTTATTTTTGTATTAAAATCGTTATGCGGCTTACAGAATACATCTAATGAGCAGTGCCTATAATGCAAGATGCCACTGTTGCAAAAATGCCTAACACATCAATAAGACTAAGAAGCAGGTTGCCTAAAATGAAAGATGCCACTAAGTAACTGCTCAGACAGACATGAGGAATCTTTATGGGCTCCATTTTTTGCCATTTTGGCTATAGAACCCTTAAAATGATTGAAAAGTTCGACGAGTAGCCTTTCGGTAGAACACTGGACCGTGGACCGGATTCCCAGAGGTGCGGATTCGAATCCCGCCTGAATCACAATTTTTCCTATAAATACCATTGAAATATTTTTAACCCCCGACGCAAGAAGAGGGGTGTTATAAGTTTGACGTGTGTGTGTATCTGTCTGTCTGTCTGAGGCAACGTAGCTCCCTAAACGACTGGGCCGAGTTTTATAGGTTTTTTTTAAATTGAAAGCTAAATTAATCAAGGTGGTTCTTAACTACGTTTGATGAAAATCCATCCGGCCATTTATGGAGATGATTAACTGCCTGCCGAAACGGTAAAAATGCAGTGGTGGTGCTTTGACCACAAAATAGATATAAGTACTTACTATTGACTAAAATAATGTACACCCTAGGCAAATTTAGGTGCAATAAAAAAAAACAAAATGTCGGCATAAAAATGACTTTCTGTCTGTACTTATATGTATTCGTAGTGCCTAAACGAATCAAGCGATTTTAATGCGGTTTTTTTTAGTGTAATTTAAAAAGGATGAAATAGAAATAATATTTAAAAAATTTAAAAACCCCAAAGAAATAAAAGTCAAATAATAAAATTTCTCTTTCGGTACTTTTTTTTTGTGGTCCCCCGACCGAGAGAGATATTTTATTATTTGACTTTTTTTCTCGGGGGTTTTTAAAATTTTATTTTTTTAAATAATCTTATTTCACCTGTGAGATGGCTTCCCATAATAAGAGCTGTGCATTACGAGCGTGTCAGATTCAACCGACACAGTGTATGGCTCAACAACTTCCTCTCGATCCTTCTCTGTTTCCTCTTTGTGTGGCTCCAAGACAGGAACACCCTTTATATCCTCGCTACCTCTGCAAGCCTGAAATTCAATCAATTCAATATTTTTTAATTCAATTTTGGTTTTTATAACACTTAGGCGTCCTTAGACGCTAATGCAATCGTCAGGCAAATCCATCAGTCGTGATAATTTAAACCAATCGGTAGAGGTATAGGGGAACATTGGCCAGCGTTATGAATTCTTCATTTCATTTTGGTTGGTCAAATAGTCATGCATGACTGATGGAACTCCATCAGCCATACTCATGATCATGACTGATGGTTGCACGTCTACTAAGCGCCTATGAATGTCAAAGCTACGCAATCGGTTCGCATAATATCCTCCGGCGGAAGACCTTGTTACGAGAAGAACCGGCTAGAAACTCATTAACGGTAGTTTATTTTACGCTATTTTATTTCATACAGAATCGTCAAATTGAAAAATTATTTTCACACAATAGGAAAGTAACTGTCCATAATAAACATAGCTCGCTCCTGGTAACTTTCCCACAAATCAATAAATTATAATCACTCCATAGTATAAAACAAAGTCGCTTTCTCTGTCCCTATGTCCCTTTGTATGCTTAAATCTTTGAAACTACGCAACGGATTTTGATGCGTTTTTTTTTTATAGATAGAGTGATTCAAGAGGAAGGTTTATATGTACTTTTTATCCCGATATTCCCACGGGAACGGGAACCACGCGGGTAAAACCGCGGGCGGCCGCTAGTTATTGATAATAGCAAAACTATTATAAATAAATCGAGCTTCATACGTTTTTTAGAACTTTAATGCCCAAATACTCGAACGCAATTGACCGAACTTTAGGTGCGTCACAAACATCGCCCTGTCGATTTTAAGTCTGCTGTACAAGGATAGAGTAAACTCTACCAATGATGTCTACATTAGTATATTTAGTAGGATAGTTAGTAGGCACTCTACCACTCTCTACTCTACCGTTTACTCTACCAAAGCCATCTTCTATCTCACTCGTTGCACTGTAGGAGCGCAAGCAGCCGAGAAATAATAGCGGGCCATGACTCTACCCGTGTACAGTAAGTCAGCCTTTAATGTCAATCGTATGAAAGAGACGTCATGGTGTTTAAGACGTTCCCAGAGCTGAGAAGCGTTCAAGTATTCGGGCGTAGTCAATTTTATAATAAAACTAGCGGCCGCCCGCGGTTTCACCCGCGTGGTTCCCGTTCCCGTGGGAATATCTGGATAAAAAGTACATATAAACCTTCCTCTTGAATCACTCTATCTATTAAAAAAAACGCATCAAAATCCGTTGCGTAGTTTCAAAGATTTAAGCATACAAAGGGACATAGGGACAGAGAAAGCGACTTTGTTTTATACTATGTAGTGATGAGGGATTTTTTGACAGATGATTAAAAAGAAAAAAGTTAGTTCCAAAAAACTCAACAGATGGCGTTCATCAGACATGGGTTTGCTTTTTTTAAATTTGCTGGCAAGGGCCCTGTTTAACCATTTTTACAAGTCTACAATACGGTATTTTACTGATTTTTTTTATTTCTTTAAAATGTTTTTCGAAATATTAGCTACACAAAACAAGTTTTCATTTTGAATTATCTTGAATATTTTCAAAGATATAGGACTTCAAACTTTATAATTAGACAAGGACAGGACGCTATCTTAGTGACGTCAGTGGGTTAGTAGCGTCATAGTCACGCCATAGAAGATTTCGTTTTAGAAAGAGACAGCTATAGTCAAAATCAAACAGACTATAATTCTTTTATTATAAAACAGATTCAAATTATTTTTTCACATTTGGTATTCTTAATTGCAATATTTTTTAACGTTATCATTAAATATCTACATTTCAACAACAGTAAAATACCCTATTATGTAAGAAAGCTAGTGAAGTACTTGTATTTTTACTATAGTAGAACATCAGAATCACAAGTTGGCGGCCATTTTAGAAGAAATCATTCACTATAATTACGAGTGTAATGTCAGTGACATTGACATTAAAATAATAGTAGATTGTATTACAAGGGAGCAAAATAGCATATTTACGACAAGGGCGCTATTTTTAATCCAGAGCGCAGTGAAGGATTCTAAAGTAGAATCCTGAACGCAGCGAGGGATTCAATATACGTCGCCCGAGGTGAAAATAATTTTGCGGCCGAGTAATACACTCTACTTTCATTTCGATTTTATGGAAAGTAAATACACTTTGCTTTTCATCCCCCTATATAAGAAAAGCAACAAAAACAACTAAAACTACCTAGAAAAATAAAAGAATGGTGGCGGGGGGCATCGCCTTCTCTATTTTTTCTATTATATTAAAAAAATTTGAAGTTCAATTAAACAAATAATAAAAAAATTATATGTCCATCGGATGCCTCCTATGTATCTCCGGGGTACCATAGGGGGTTGAAAATTTTGTTAGATTTTAGCTTCGACGCACCGTTTTTGAGATATTCTCATTTTTACAAAATTCATTTTTGAAACAGTTCCGGCCCCCCCACCCCATACAACATCAGTAGAACATTTTTTCATTGCCGATGAGATAACTCTATGGTTGACTGTAACCAAATTCAGTTCTATTTTTAAAAATACTTTTACACCCTAGGGTGCAACGCAGAGTTTTGAACCCACTGCTCAGTTTAAAGGCCTGATCAGACGAGGGACTGTCCGCCGAGTACTTTTTTGTCCATCGATATAGATCTCTTATAAATTGTATCGAATAACGCACACAAGGAACTAAAAGTACCGCGGACATAAAGTCCCCGAAAGTACGGCGGACACCGAGAGACTGGACTGGACAAAAGTTCGCGGTAGTCCCCGAAAAAAATAGAACAAACGTAAATAGGCGTAACAACGCACACAACGAACTTTAGTCTGCATTGAGCGCCCGATAGTGAAGTACGTCTTCGGGCAACAAATGACCGCACACTATATGCGTTGAGTCCGCGACAAGTACCCGGAGGAAATATTTTGGACGTACAGGGACTCACTTTTCGAATATGAGAGATGAAAAATATTTATCAGCCAATGCATTTATATGTCATTAGGTATTCCAATAACACTCTTTTTTGTTACCGTAAAAAACACTTGTTAGTTACTTCGTGAAACAGAATTTACAAGTCCATGTTACATTTCGAAGCTTGTGATCTTGTAAACTTGTATCTTTCGAGAAATAGGCCCATCTCTGAGTGGTAATAAACAATAGAGGTGAGGGATTCATGTCAGGTCAGCGCCATCTATCGAGCTAATAAATAAACTTTTTTTTTTTAATTTGCTGGTAGAAAATCTCTCATTGGCGCTCTCAGTTCCCTGTTTAGTGAAATACTTGTTGTATGATAATAACTAGCCAGCAACGTTAAACAGAACAAAGCAGCAAAAATCTATCAAAATAAGGAATTCAAATGACATAACTTGTATGAAGTTCATATCCATAAAGTTACGTGGTAGCACCCCAGTATAAGAAAATTGGAAAACCCAATAAACTGAAGATGTAATGTTTGGTTAGGTTAGGTTAGAACTGTGGCCAAAAAAAGCGCGAGCCAAGCGAGCGAAGCGAGCATGCCGCGGAGAAGCGCCTGTGTACTATTTGCAAAGAGAAATGGTTTTACACGCAAAATTATATCAAAATTTGGAATAGCAGTGAACGTCGATAGTAAATTTTCATTACCTGTATTATAAGTATCTTGGGCTTGCCAGCAAGAGTAGGTGTTCTGCCAATTTTAAAATAGTTGATGATCATTTGCTCGGTGTATTGTTGGTCCATGGCCCGGAGTAAACCATTGCTGGTCCCATGAGTTAATACCGCAACAGCCACACAGCCGTAACCGGAAAAATCCTTGTTGCTAACTAGGTAACACAAAATATAACAATAAATATCCGATATTGACGACAACGAACGCTAATTTTATTGTGAACTGATTTTGATAATTCTTTTTTTTATCTGATAGACCAAAGATTTAATTTAGTCCCATGAAAAATTTACAGTAGAAGGTTCAGAAGTTTTTTCATAATACTGAAAAAAAACACATTGTTGTCGACTGGTAGTTCCTTTCTTTGCGCGCCAATATCTTCGCGAACTATTGACCAATTTCAATTACTTATGTGTTATTTTTTTATTCGCAAAAGTATACTCTTGAGTTGGTCCCATTGTTACCAAGTCAGGATTTGATGGTGGAATCCAGGGAAAATCGAGGAAAATCTGCAAAATTTTATAGGTAGTTAACGTGTTTTATACGACAAGTGTATATATTCTTTGACAGTGGAAAGGCGAAATTGCTAAAGCGCCATTTTGGCCAAAATGAGTTATATACAGGGTGTTTTTCTATAGGTGCAATACCTCTTAGGTGGTGATTGTACTCATGAATATGAACAACTTTTACGATGAGGCCAACTCTGCAACTTCACAAAAAAAAACAGCTGTTCCATACATTCTGGTCAGGTAGGTATTAACAAATTGTATGAAACAGCTGATTTTTTTTGTTGAGTTGCAGAGTTGGCCCCATAGTAAAAGTTGTTCATATTCATGAGCACGATCACCACCTAAGAGGTATTGCGATTATAGAAAAACACCCTGTATATAGTTGAATAGGATTTTTTTTCTGTGTCGATTGGTGCGGGTCTTACATCAATCCGATGACTTTTTTGGCGCTGTAGCAATCTGAATTTCAAATCATGAATCTGTTTATCTAAAGCGCTATAATTTCAGTGTTTTTTATGTTATGTCGCTTTAGTAGTACATTTTGTTACCACATGGCAGCTAAGCGGGTTTTCTTGCCGGCATTTTGTTTACTTTCATTACATACGCACTTTTTCTTTTCTGTAATTTCAATGACAAATGCGCGTAATTTAGCCTTTTTGCACTTTAATATATTTGTGCCTATTAGTTAATTTCGAATTCCGATAATTTATCACGTTAGCGAAATTTGCCGCACGCGATTTAAAAGTGGTTGGCCCTTTAGCAAAATTTTACTGTTAATTATTTACTCAACACATTCTATTAGTAAACAAATGAACGCCAACCTAATAAAAAAGGAAAGTAATCTGGCAGTTAGCAAAATAAACTCAAGCTGGTCATAAAAACCTATGTCAATTTTCTAAGGCAAGGGAAAGAAGGAAAGAAATGCGAGGGATGTTTCTTAAATAAAATGTGTGAGAGATGAAAATGAAGGGGAAGTTTACGGATGAAGGAAAAATAAGGGGTAGATGGACGGACTATTTTGAAAGCCTTATGAATGAGGAGAATGTCTAAGGCAAGGGAAAGAAATGAGAGGGATGTTTGTTAAATGAAATGTGTGAGAGATAAAATGCAGGGGAGGTTCTTACGGATGAAGGAAACATAAGGGGTAGATGGACAGACTATTTTGAAAGCCTTATGAATGAGGAGAATGTCTGGAATGGTGTACTCGAGGGTGGACCAGTGAATGTGGGATGAGTACGAGAGGTTATTATGTATAAGGGAAGCCGGACGGGTGATCAGTCACCTAGGTCGGGACAATTTCACCGAAAGTGCGAGAGGTTACCGTGGACGAAGTTAAAAAAAGTAATTGATGGAATGAAGAATGGAAAAGGAATTGGTCCAGATGGCATACCAGTAGAAGTATGGAAGCTGTTGAGAGCTGATGAATGGGAGTGGTTAGTTTTATTCTTTAATAAATTGATGCGTGCAAAGCTGGTGGGATAGTGGTTGCAAAGACAGGAGAGTGTTGGCCTTAGTAGGAGTAAAACCGAATATTGCCCCTACCAGTCTGCTCAATACCGTTTAGGCGCACAATGTAGAGGGGAGAAGCAGGACGCACTGCCCCGTCACCAAATAGAATTTAGATAAGTAGAGGATGGATTAAACGACTACAAAATGGTAATACCCCTGGTGAAGACGGAATATTCTCTGAGCTCCTTAAGGCAGTAGAAAAACCTGTTATGAGTGAGCTAAAGAGAATATTTAACTCCGTCCTAAGTAAAGGGAAGGGACCAACCCAAAGGCGTGAAGTAGGAGCGTGGTGGCGTTGTTCTTCAAGAAAGGAGATAAAACTCTTTAAAGAACTACAGACCCCTTAAGCTCTTAAGTCAGATTTACAAGCGGTTTTCAAGAGTCATCATAAATCGTCTCGCCGCAAGACTTGACGCCTTCCAGCCACAGGAGCAGGCTGAGTGTCGAAAAGGCTTGAGCACCGTAGACCACATCCACACAGTACGGCAGGTTATACAGAAGTCTTAAGAGTACCTATAACCGACCGCTGTATCTAGCTTTTGTGGACTACGAGAAAGCCTTCGACGCCATCGAGACTTGGGCGCTTCTAGAATTCTTGCAGCGATGCCAAATCGGTGATCGATATTTGGAGATGCTGAGAAGCCTATATATAAAAAATGGCGTCGATGTCTATCCGAGTAAAAAACCACAAGACTAGATCCATTCGATTGCTCAGAGGCGTGAGACAGGTAAATTTCATATCTACGAAACTGCTCACCAATGCATTGGAGGACACTTGAGTGAAACGGATTAGACATTGATGTCAACGGCGAATATCTCTCACACCTCTGTTTTGCCAACGATATAGTGATAAAGTCGGAATCACTGTAGGATCTGCAAAAAATGCTACACAACCTAAACACCGCCTTTCAACGTGTAGCACTGGAGTCATGTTCAACGAGCATATCATACCAGAACCGATCAAAGTTGGTGACATCCAACTTGAAGCTGTCCAGGAGTATGTCTTCCTCGGGCAAACACTGCAAATGGGTACATGGGAGACAACTTTGAGAGGGAAGTAGTCAGAAGAGTGCAGCTGGGCTAGCAGCTTTGCATGCATGGGAAGCTGCGCATATCTTTTCATCGCCAGTACTACCGCGATGCCTGAAGACAAAAGTCCTACGAGTCCTAAGAGTCTACAATCAGTGCGTCTTACCAGTGTTGACCTATGAAGCCGAAACGTCATCGCCGGAACATCATGACAGTGAAGCTGGCCCACCGACTACATGTCACTTAGAGAGCTATGGAAAGGTCAATTCTTGGAGTGTCTCTCAAGGATAAAATCCGAAATGAGATCATCCGACAGAGAACCAAAGTGACGAACAATCGGACATAGTCCAAAAATGTAGCAAATTAGACTGGCAGTGAACTGGCCACATTTGTCGCAGAACCGACGAGCGGTGGAGTAGACTGGTTCTCGAATGGAGACCACGTGTCGGCAAACGTAGCGTCGGAAGCCCCCCAGCCAGATGGACCGACGATCTTAAAAAGGTAGCGGACAGTGGCTGGATGATAAAGGCGACAGACCGTGCAGTGTGGCGCTTTTTGAGGGAGGCCTACGTCCAGCAGTGGACTGCAATAGGCTGAGATCGACTTGTAGCATCACCGGTGCAGGCGGTATGGTGCGGTGATCTGTTTCTGTTGGGCTAGCGTAGTTGATTGGTGGCGTGAAAATGAAAGAAATTAAATTGGTAATACAACCATTTGTTTATCTTGGTGTTACCTGTTAAGGATTAGGATTAGGAAGATTTATCTGGATTACATTTACGATTTCTTTTATTTCTTTTAAGTTTGAATAAATCTATTGTTTTGCAATACCAGTTTGTATTTTTTTTGTAAAAAATCCCCCATAAACGTTCTTGCTAATAAGACTTATTTCATTATTTAAGATAAAAAGAAATTGTTGTTAGCATTTTCTTTTGGAATTATTTGAAGTAAAAGACCTTTTAGATTTTCTGCCTCATTACATTTTATTAAGTGCACTAACGTTAGCCATATTTGCTGCCGATATTTCACGTACATACATATTGCTGCTTAGTAATTAAGGAGTTCCTTAGTATAAGCTGTAACTCTCTATTAGCAATTTCCGCTTGCTTGACCTACATCATATGTGTCACATATGCATTTTTTTCTCAACCCATAATTAGTAAAAAGCCGAGACGTTTTTGCTAAAGCGACATGTTTCTCGCTTATTAGAATAGTCTGTTATGAATCTGTAAAGTTATTCTTAATTAGGATAAAAAATCACTAAACCTTATATCTGAAAATCAACTATATTACATTATAAACAAAAAAGTTACGAATTTTTTTCTCGAAAAAAAAAAAATTAAAATTCATTTCCCAAAAGTGCCAATATGGCGTATCAGCAATTTCGCCTGTCCATTGTCGAATATATTTTTCAAGTATGTATTTGCACCTAGTAGGTCATCATTTCATGCTGATGAGCTGGTGATGGAAGGGACAACTCTTCAATGGTTAGGAGTTGGAAGATCATTCTTTAAATATCGTTGATATGTAAAGATGTATAGTTGTGATTGTGATCTTTCAGATTATTTAGATGAACTGATGATGGATGATAAATGTCCTTAATGCTTAGGAGTTAAAGCATGTTTTTTAAGATAAGATAAGATAAAAGATAAGATAAAAATATTCTTTATTCACTTAGACATAATAAATATGTACTTATGAATTAAGTAGGTAGGTACCACATGCACGAATAGACCTTTAATTGTATTCTTTCAAGTAATTAAGGTTAGCTGATGTTGGAAGGTTAAACTGCATAACAGTTAAAACTTGGAGGGTGGTGCTCACAGACCACGAAAAAAAAATCTCTTTCCACGTTCTGTGTTGGTGCTTATCTAAGTGTTCTAATTTAGATTTTAGATATGGGCTACAGCTGTTTTAGTCGTTGCATATTGCGCATTATGCGGTTTCGTAGATTTCTTAAACTAACTAAATAAGTAGGTATGGAAAAATAAACAATTTTTTTTCAAAAATATTAAACCGCCTTAAAAAACCTGCAGACAAAAACTCACTCCCCACCCCAAAAACCCGTAAAAATAAAAAATATATTGAATTGTTCAATTCAAAGGACGAAAGTGCGGGACTTTTCCTAATTAATCTTGGAACTTACTAAGTAGGTAATCTGATTGAAGTGTCAATTCACGCAGTTTTTTTTTATTATAAGGCGGTTTATTTTTTTTTAAGTAAGTATCTTAAAGTTCCTACTTACGTTCACAGACTTACTTCAACTTCTTTAACTACTTAACTTTAGTTTAACATATATTTTTAACTAGAAACTAAGAGGAATTCGCAAAGAAAATCGGTCTGTTAACTTTTTCAGCTGTGTTTTTAAGGCCGAACTCACGCTGGCGCAGAGTCGAAGTATCAATATGAAATTTCACATTGGAAATTCACCCTTATCTCTACCACTCTCTACTACGGATACGGCACATTACTTCTGAGAAAAAAATACGCGCGTCTTTTTTTTATAATAATGTGCATTAGATACGTCTCGGTCGTAGAGATAAGCTTGAATTTGCTAATTTGCTTGCTCTGCGCCAGTGTGAGTTGAGCCTTATCGGTCAAGATTAGCCTAGTGGACGGATTACAAGCATGGCTAAGTAGAACTCTTGTAATAACTACAATTGTACCTACCTTGGTACCTTTGCAGAAATCGGACAATCAAACATTTACCCAACTTTGACATTAACACACAAATCATTGTAGAATTAAACTGACAGTTTTATTTAAGGCTGTGCAGTCTGTACCTACACTAGCGCCGCCATTGAAAAAAAAAACATAGTGCTTAAATAAAGACGAAATTATAAATTATCTCTCTGTAATGCACTCCGAAGAAGCTTTGTGGTAGGGTAGAGGTACCATTTGTGGCCACTTTAAGGATTTTTTGACTTTTAAGCACTAAGTACTAAATGGTCTTAGGTATTTAAGACACAAATTATATCTTAAATTATAGATAATTTATCTACATTTAAAGGTACATTTTTCAAATTTATAAAAGTAAAATAGTTTTTTTTTATATTACACACAATGTGTGAGAGGTGACAAATGTACCGGTTTTGGCTACTTACTGGTAGTTAAACTTTTGTAAGTATAGCGAAAAATGAAAACCAAACCCAGATAAAATCAATATATTTTAATTGCCTTTATCAAAAATGGGTAAAAGTTGTTTAGAAGACTTATAGAGCAAAAAGTGGCCAAAACCTGTAGAGTGGCCAAGACCGGTACGCCTGCCCTACTTTTTATTGCTTAGAGGATATTTGTTAGCCTGTCGTTTGCGAAAAGTGGCCACTTTTAGAATTAAAACTCCATTAAATAAAACGACAAGCTAGAAAATATAGATAAAGCAATAGAAAGTACCACAAAGCTTCTTCGGAGTGCACTATAGAGAGATAATTCGCAATATGATCTTTATTTACGCACTATGATTTTTTTTCAATGGCGGCGCTAGTGTGCAGACTGCACGCTCTTAAATCGCCATGAAGTGAGCATGTTTGGATGAAAATAAAACAAGTGCCTGTTTTTTCTATAAACTACAAATCACTTACATTCATTTAGAGCTTCCAATATTTCACGTTTTTCTAAGTCATGTTTTACATCTACTTCGAAGCCTAATTCAGAAAAGGTTTCACTTAGCTTTTTCACATCCTTATCAGTGCCAAATCTTTTACTAAAACCTTCAATATTCTCTTGATTGAATACTAGCAGTGCATGCTTTTCGAATTTCTCTAATTCATAGGTCTCAGAGTTTTTAGACTGAGCTTCAGTATTAACTTCTACTGATTTATTCACACTTTCATTTATCAACTCGACCTCATTATTTGGAGAATCTTCTAGTTGTAGAGTTTGCTGATATTCTATTTCGGGTGGCGCTTTCAATTGGCCGTCCAAACTGATTTTGAAGGTTTCAGTCTCACTGGGGTTATTCCACACAATTTTGACACTTTCTTCTAATGGCATTTCACTTATTACATCACTGTTTGCACAGTTTTCGTTTCCACTAAACTTTTTACGATTTGAGGTTACTGCAACATCTTGAGGTTCATTGTTACTATTGGAAGTACTGGTGGTACTTGGTTTCCTTTTAGACCTACGTTTTCTATTGACATATCCGTCTTCATTAGCTACAGAAGTATTTGCTGGTGCTTCGTCAGCCCGTCCCTCTTCATTCATTATTAAATTAATTAACAATAAAAAGCTAGATTGTTTTGCAAACGCCTTTTCGCGTTCACCGAATGTACTAAAATGCTTATCAATAGCTTCTGATACATTTTATATCTTATCGATACGATAGGTAGGTAATGCGATTGAAAAATTAACGTTTTATAAAACGGTTTTATACCTTGTTCGTAGTTAGGTAGGTAAGTACTCAAAAAACGTAGATAAACATGCATAATATTATTGCCTTATCATTTTTGGGAAATGACTCATTACATCGCGCGATCTATAACAAAGAAATTTTTGGAGTGATCTAATAAATGCAGCAATGCTTAAGGGGCCGTACAAAGCTAGAAAAAATAAGGATTTCCCCCGCGCGTCCCGCACCCAATGCCGCTGTAGGCTAGCTCCGCGCGTCCATATCGCGGGCCGAAAACAAAGTTCGCTTGAGTTTACGCGCACAGTGTAATGAAGAAAACAGAGACAAGTGTCGCATGTACATGGCACATCCTTAATGCATATTAGATACTACCCGCAAAACTCACCCGGCAAACTTTGTATTGCCATATAAATTATAGTATACTTTAATATAGTACTTCGTATCACCAACAATAGACAGATGAAAATAAATAATCACGAAGAAGTTTTATAGGTACGTGACAGATAAGTAAGAGCGCATGCGCAACTGGGGCATTTTTAGCGCTAGTAACAATACATTTTTTTTTGTGTATACAAACATACAAGTAATAAAAGGTTCTTTTAGGCTTACTAGGTAGTGAGCGTGCTACTGTAAATATTACGAAAAGCGGGTCGTTTACCATGTTACCATGGTAAAAATCCCGCTATTCGTAATGTTTACAATATACCCAAAACCCATGTAAGAAGGAAGCGTGAAAAAATAATAAACAATTCAACAAGCAACCAATTTTTTATTTACATTTTCGTTTGTTTAGCTTCAATATTCATTGATTCTCCTTTTCGTTTAGTATTTCTTTTATCAACTAATGGACTGCGTAAGGGCATGTTTCGAGTCTGACGTGGATCCACTAGTTCTGGCAAAACATGTTGAATATAAAAATCTTATAGTTTGGGTAGCATTATGGGTGTCCCAAAGTTTGTAATCTCTTTAATTTTTTTCAATTTTCATACATTTATTTGCACCATACCACACACCAAACAAACAAAACTTTCTTTTTGTAACATGGAGCTGTCCTTGTACCTGGGGATCAATATGTGAAGGCAACATTTTCATACATTTAGTATGGTTAGAAACACACTTATGCAGTGTGGCGCGACTCTTTCTGTCTCTGTCGTGTCCGTACGTGCATGAAACAGACTTTCTGGCGTCGCGCCACACCACAGAAGTGTGTTTCCGACTTAAGACAGTATAAGTATTATTATTACAATAAAAATCGGCCCCCAGTCCCCGGGGGGCCCCGCTATTCCTAGCTACGGTAGCGGCTATGGTAACGGCGGGGCAGGGGGTGCTAAGAATCCCCGGGTAGGCTCCGGCTACCAACACCGACGACTTGACCTGGCAACCTACAACACGCGCACGTTGAGGCTCGAGGAGAAGCTTATAGAGTTGAAAGAGGCAATTAGTAAGTTACATTGGGATATCATTGGGTTATCTGAAGTCCGAAGAGAGGGGGAGGACTCGATTACCCTTCAATCCGGTAACTTAATACCACCGGGAGGGCGACCAACAGTCACAAGGTGGTGTCGGGTTCATCGTCCATAAATCCCTTGTCAACAACGTGATCACCATCGGAAGTGTTTCGAGCAGGGTAACGTACCTGATACTCAGAATATCGGAACGATATTCGCTGAATGTCATTCAGGTCTACGCTCCGACCTCGAAACACGACGATGTCGAAGTGGAGGAGATGTATGTATGAGGAGATCTCTAAAGCCATGCATAGCTATAAAACCCACTACACGGTTGTGATAGGGGATTTTAATGCTAAGTTGATGCAACGTTGCGGTGATGAGTTGAGAGTGGGGCAATTTGGAATTTGGGCAACGGAACGAAAGGGGCCAGATGCTGGCAGACTTCATGGAGAGGGAGAACCTCTACATGGTGAACTCCTTCTTTAAGAAGCCCGTAAGCCGCAAATGGACCTGGATTAGTCCGGACGGTAAAGTAAAAAACGAAATAGATTTTATTATGTCAACGAGGAAGCAAATATTCAATGATGTCGTTGTGGTCAACGCCGTAAAGACGGGAAGTGATCACCGCATGCTTAAAGGCACATTGAATATCAATGTCAAGCTGGAAAGATCTCGACTAATAAAATCTACGCTCCGACCAATACCGGCTCAAATTCAAAACCCCGAGTGCTTTCAGCTCGAGCACCAAAACCGCTTCGAAGCCCTTGAGAACAGCATCGATATGGACGATCTATACAACATGGTGGTGGATACTGTCCGCACGGTAGGGTCCAAGCACTACAAAACCCACCGTCCTAAATTAAAGAAACTCTCCAGCCACACTATCCGACTCATGGATCAGAGAAACGAAATGAAACTACATAACTCAGCGGATGCCCTTCGTTATCGACAGCTAAATAAGCAGATCTCCAAGTCCTTGACAAGCGACCTTCACCAGTTTAATACCGAGCGTATTAAAGAGGCCATTGAGCGGAACAAAGGCTCCAAAGTGTTCGCTAGAAATCTGGCTATAGGGCAAAGTCAACTGACGAGGCTGCAAGCTGAGGACGGTAGTATCATTTCATCAACACCTGAAATCCTGAGGGAGATTGAGAGTTTCTATGGACAGTTGTGCTCCACGCAAACACCTGTTGAAAGTAAGGCTACAGAACCTAGAGCCAAGCTTACCCGACACTATACCGAAGATATCCCGGATGTCAGCTTGTACGAGATTAGAATGGCTCTCAAGCAGCTCAAAAACAACAAGGCGGCGGGTGATGACGGAATCACAACAGAACTTCTGAGAGCGGGCGGTAAGCCGATACTTAAGGTCCTCTAGAAGCTCTTCAACTCTGTCCTGTCTGTATCCTCGAGGGCAAAACGCAAAAGGCATGGGGCAGAAGCGATGTGATGCTGTTCTTCAAGAAGGGTGATAAGACTCTTGGTGATAAATGCTTGGTATTTCCCTGCTCGATAGAATCAGAAATGATGAGATCCGCAGGAGAACTAAAACGGCCGACATCGCTCGAAGGATTGCTCAGTTGAAGTGGCAGTGGGCGGGACATATAGCGAAGAGAGAACCGATGGCCGTTGGGGCGGAAAGGTTCTCGAATGGCGACCGCGAACCGGACGACGTTCCGTGGGCAGGCCCCCTACAAGGTGGACCGACGATCTGGTCAAGGTCGCGGGAAGCCGCTGGATACGGGCACCGCAGGAGAGATCGTTGTGGAGATCCTCGGATGCCTAGCAGTGGGCGTTGTACAGCTGAAATGATGAAGTATTATTGATTTTACAAGCTTTTATCTTGTTTTAAATGTCCATGGTTATTGTCGTTACTAGAATAAACTATGACTGGATTTAAACCATATACCTGTTTATATTTGAGACTCCGATATTTCGGCGCAGTTGCATGCGCCATGGCCATAGAAGAACTGTTTATTATTGTGGGTTGATGTTATTGGCAGATTCCATGGCACATGCAACTGCCCCGAAAGTCTTAAATATAAACTTGTAAATGGTGTAAATCCCGTCATAGTTTATTTGAGTAAGCTTTTATTTATTACATATTAGCCCTCATATCGTCATTATCTAAACGTTGTTCCTGCTTATCATTAATTAAGATAGAAGTAACATCAGGAATCATATTTGTAAGATCTGCCAATACGATTCTAAAAAACAGAAAAGTAATACATTTTATAACTGTATTATTTTTATCATGCACTAAAGCCTTTAGGGTATTGGGTATTTTAAGATACCTTTTGGGACCAATACATTCGCCATCCGTGCCTTTTTCCTGCACCGTCGCATCAGAATTGAACATTGAGCTACCTGTTACAATGATGTTACTACTAGACTCGGCTCTGAAATAAAAACCGGAAACAGGTAGGGTAAAACCACCTTGTATCGGCCATGTCAACAATATTTCACATTGATTTGCTTCCTATTCTCACATTTATTAGCCTAGCTTTCTAGGAGGTATTTTTTAATAAACTGTTATTATTTGACTTTCCTACGAACTAATAAAATATTTGAAATTTGGATAACATTTTTTTATATTGATGTTTTTCTTTGTACACACCCAATTTCCCTAATATCGGCCACTTGCGCCCAAAAATCGCCCACCTGTTTGCCTTGTATCGGCCTAGGCTTACATTATGAGCAATACAAATATACTTCGAATTGATAAAGAAAGATAAAGATATACAAAGATATACATAGAGATATATAAAAAACATACATATACTTACCGTGTATTTTTTTTAACAATCCAAACTTAATTTATCGTGTTTAGAATAAATTTCTAAAAAAAAATAATATGTTATTGTTTTTTTTTGCATAAAGATATTCTTACCTAATAGTAACAAATAAATTTTGGAGTCGGAATTTTTTTAAAGAGATTTTAGATTATTTTACAAATAATCTAAAATGATTTATAGACTTTCCTTTAAGAAATATTAAATTTCTTAAAGGAAAGTCTATAAATCAAATACTATTAACAATTTATTTTAAATTTAATATTACAGTTTGAACATCAACAATGATACTTCCACATAAAAGTAACTAAACAAAAAATCGAGATTTTTTAAATACCTATTTTTTTGTAATTTTTTATTATAATTACCTAAATTAAGTACTTATCTAATTTAGTGTACCTAGATTTGTATGAAGTAACATTTGTATCGTCCATGACTTAATGTTTAGTGGCCGATATCAGGATTTTGACTCGCCTTGTATCGGCCATCACCATTTTTAACGGCCGATATCAGGATTTTTTATGAAATAATCAACCCTAAATCCGGCCATTCGATTTTTTATTAAAATTCTAAAAAAAACACAAAAATATTAATCAATAATGTTGCATTATAATCTCTTTAACCTTCACAAGCAAAAATCAACTATTTAAACCTCCTAGATAAGTTGCAAACCCTTTCCCCCGTAACCTCGAACTCGTCAATTTTGATTAGAAAATGGCGTGAATTTCGACACGACTGCGCAGGTTACAACATCCAATGCTACTGAACTGTCAAATAAACTTTGATCGCCACCTCATTTAATTCATTTAAAGACAACAATATAATGTTCATTATAGAACAGAATTTGTGCAAGTGGATCGAATATTTAATAGTTTTTGATCAAATTCGTAGGAAGTGGCCGATACCAGGACGTGGCCGATACAAGGCGGTTTTACCCTACAGCCCGAGGACATAAAGAAATTCTGATCATTCTGTCTTAATAACTATTAATAATATCTTCTAATTAACTAGTAGGCAGGTAAATTGTTATACCAAAATCATATTTTTTTTTTACAATATATAGCATGAGTGCGTGTGTACAAAATGAAACGTAGTATCTGAACTTTGCATTACTCTATGTAAGTGCCGAGCAATATTTTGGTTCCTCGATGTGACCAACTAGGTACCAAATAGGTCATGTTCTTTTTTTTTTTTTTTTATCCACAACGGGGTAGCACTTAGCCTTCATCACACCTGATGATAAGTGGTGATAAGGCTGAAGGTGGAAGCGCACTACTCCCGGAATCCTAAATCACTGAGGAACTGGCTATCTTATCTGTAACTGCCGGAACACAATAATGCTGAAAACATCATTGTTATGGCGTCAGACTTAGATAAGATGGTGGTAGCTAGCCAGGCGGACTAAGAACAAGTCCTACCACCAACCAAACCAAATACAATATGTACCCCCACTGGGAATCGAACCCGGGACCTCTGGGTCTGAAATCCGTGGTATGAACCACTAGACCACAGAGGCGGTTCAGCACTTACATAGAGTCTAATAGAGGCGCGAAATGCGGATCCAGGATTTGATAGGAACTTAGCTTATTTCAAGTTGTAAAATTTAAAAATAATGAATGCAAACATTTTTCAGGTATAATTGTGTGTAGGTTAGGTACATACGTACTTTTTCTTATATGACTTGTCGCGAAAAGATGTATAAAAAGTAGGTAGGTACTTACCTACCTAAAAACATTGGCTTTATCTTTACCTGTTTTCTTTCGAGTCTTCTGCTGTTTCTACACTTTCTACAGTAGCGTGAAGTGGTTTGTGCCTGAAACTGAAAAAAGTAAACTATGTACTTATAATAAATTACTACTTTTACCTAAAAAGTAGTGTATTAAAATTAATTAAGTACTTAGGTATTTTAGAAAAAATCTACCGATGGGACTCGAACCCACGACCTTTCGCTATCCGGGCGACTGCTCTAACCACTGAGCCACGGAGTAGTCTTGATATGCTGCCGACTGTACTCGTCGAATACTTGTCTACTTTCTACAATTTCTAGTTTCTACCAACTTCAGATTACAGCCTATTTTATTTATTTTTAATTAATGTCTGTTTGTTGTAATTACCTATACGTACCTAACCTAGGTTATGATTTACTAATAACATTATTATTAATAAAAATTATACATACCTTTGAGCAAACTCCATAATCGGCGCATGTATCTTTCTTTAAATTTATTTTTTCTTTTAATATTACTTTTATGTCCCATATTTACACAAAAAGTACTTTTTTAATAATTTACGTGCGAAGTCGTCACGGAGCGTAAGACAAGCGCAGTCCACACGTCTCAATGGAGCACGCACGACTGAGGAGCGAGGAGCGAATCAGACAGAAATACGGTGAAATAACGCATGCGACAGAGATGCAAACACCGGTGTCTGTTTAGATAACATCGACGTAAGCGACATTATCGTTTTATATTTATTATTAATAAACTATTTCAAATTTTGAAAAACTGTCAATCACAAAACTGGAGAGCTAGCTAAGGTTTTTTTTAATAATAGTTTCAAGGCTAAAAGTTTAATAGCGGCTGACACAGCATTGAAAAACTACAAAATTAGAAGTCACTTTACGATTTTTTTCTATCGAGAAAAGTTTGAGCAATCATGTTTCTGTCAATCACATAACTGAGTACTATAGTCTACTTTCTACATTATTTTTTTGGAGCCGATAAACCTAGAAATACTATGTGAAATCTTTGCTAAAAAAATGTGTATTTGGCTTTGTACGGGCCCTTAATATCGTATGTCGCTAGATAAGCGACAGAGTCGAGATATTTACTCGGAACATGATATTTCTTTTCTTCCTGTTATGGTAATAAATAGCAACGAGATTGAAATGCTTAGACAACATCATAACTAATTTGAAAATTTATAATTCAAAAGTTCTTCACTTGGGCATATCTGATCACTCAGGTCAAATGATTAGCCTGCCATGTCAACAAGGCTTTGTTGAAAAATATTGGTATGTATATAAAAGAAATGTAAATAAATATATGGAAGTATTTTTGAAATATATATCTCAAATAAGTTTTTCAGAAGTGTACAAATGCGATGATGTAAATGTAGCTTATGAAACATTTGTAAATATTTTTAAATTGATATATAAATTATGTATACCCTTGCAAAGAATTAGAGTCTCTTATAAAAAGAAAACGACTTGGCAAACCAAGGGCATACATCGCGCATGCAAAGAAAAAAGGGCATTGCATAATAAAATATATCAAAAGCGTAACATTTCTCTGTTACCTCACTATAAAAAATACTGTAAAACTTTAAAATCTGTAATACGTTTAGCGAAACAAAAATCTAACATTTCATTTATGAAGCATAGTACAAACAAAAATAAAGCAACATGGGATCTTATAAAAAATCAAACTACAACGCAAAATAGATTTAAAAGTACGATCAATAATGTCACTGTAAATAATAATGTAGTTACTGATGTAAATAATATTGCTAATCTGTTCAATGATCATTTTGTCGCATCAAATAGCTGTAACAAGGTAAATAAAATATATTCCCTTCCATCTCCAAATTTACATAGCATATACTTGAAGCCAGTAGATAAAAAGGAGCTTAAAACATCGTTGCCGGCTTAAAAAACAAAAAAAGCTGTGGCTTAGACGAAGTTCCTATGCAAGTCATTAAAACATCTCTCGCATACATAAGCGATCCCCTTCTTCATATTTTGAATTTAATGATACAAAGTGGTGTATTTCCCGATGACTTGAAAAAATCTAAAATAAAACCTCTTTTTAAAAAAGGAAGCAAAAGCAATATTAGTGATTATAGACCCATAGCATTGTTATCAAATTTCTCAAAAATATTTGAAAAAGTTTTATATAAAAGATTGTTAGATTTTCTAAATAAATTTAATTTGCTTCACAAAAATCAGTTCGGCTTCCAAAAAAAGAAAAATACCACACTCGCTATCTATAAGATCCTTACGGCTATATGGGGTTCCTTAAATAGTAAAACTCCTTGCGCTGGACTCTTCCTTGATATGTCCAAGGCGTTTGACTGCGTTATGTATGATTCTCTATTACGTATGTTGGACAACTTAGGAGTTCGTGGATTAGCCTTAAATCTTTTTAAAAGCTACTTACAAAATAGTGAACAAGTTACGGTAATTGATCATTTTGACAAAAACTTAAAAAGTTTTGAAGAAATCCAGTCTCAGTCAAAACAAGTTGTATTAGGTCTGCCTCAGGGAAGCATACTTGGCCCCCTTCTTTTTTTAGTATACGTAAATCAGTTACCAAATGTCACAGAAAACTTGTGTGTTATGTTTGCTGATGACGCAACCATTTTCATCCCAAATTCATCCAATCGTATAAATGATTTTGAAAATAGTATTAATGAGACATTAAAAAAGACTATACAGTGGCTAAATTCAATTAACCTTAATGTAAATTTATCCAAAACAAAAATTATTAAATTTAGGAACTATAAATCAAATCCATACAAATTAGACATTGAAAAAGATAGCATAAAAATTGATGAAGTTGACGAAATAAACTTTCTTGGGGTAAATATTGACGCCCACTTAAATTGGAAGTCTCAAATATCTAAAGTTAATAAAAAGATATCTAGTTGCTGCTATGCCCTTTCAATACTTTCCGAAACAACTTCCATAGATGTGGCTAGGGCTGCATATTTTGGCCAAGTTTATCCGCTCCTAACGTATGGTATCATATTCTGGGGAAACTCTGTAGATGTACAGTCAACTTTTATTTTACAAAAGAAATGTTTACGTATTATTTATAATTTATATTCCATAGAAACAGTAAGAAATATTTTTAAGGAAAAGGGTTATCTAACTTTATGTTGTATATATATATTAGAAATTTCAATATTTATCAAACAAAATACAAATGAATACTTCAAAACTAAAGTGTCTTGTCGTCCAAATCTCCGAGATAAATATAAATATGATATATGTGTGCCCAGGACTAACAACCAAATGTGCTACAAAAGTGCTTTTAACTCCGGCATCAAAATATTTAATCATCTGCCTACAGACATTAAATCCTTAAACTTACCTATGTTTAAATTTAAATTAAAGGCTTGGTT
Organism: Crambus lathoniellus; assembly: GCA_949710035.1. Taxonomy (NCBI): domain Eukaryota; kingdom Metazoa; phylum Arthropoda; class Insecta; order Lepidoptera; family Crambidae; genus Crambus; species Crambus lathoniellus. The sequence continues at coordinate 15,037,693 of OX453313.1, read as the reverse complement.
ACTACAAAACCCCTTTTACAATCTGGCTGAATATTATGATAAAAATAATACTGTACCTAGATAGTTATATTAATTAATGTTTTGTATTCTTTAAATTTTAATTAGGTATAAGTCTCTTTGTTTTAATCTTGCATGTCCGTTATGGATATACTGTTGTGACTTTGTTTTATGCAATATCATCAGCAATATCTATGTACACAGTATTGGCAATAAACGATATTCTATTCTATTCTATTCTACTAGTGCTTTAATCAACATCTTAAAAAGGCAGAACTTTTCGTTGTAATAAAGCTGGAATCACTTAACCTTTTGACCGCCATGTCTTCTATAGAAGACAAACATTTTTGTGTCCTCTACGCTAAGACTTTAATATGAAGATGATAACTAATAATTTATTTTTTTGTTTTATTTTGTCTTCTATAGAAGACATTGGCGAATTAATGCCGGTGTAGTGTAGCACACCTTCGCCGCGCGTAAACCCAACGCGCGCGTTACAAGTTACAACGCAAGCTCGCGAAAATTTCAACCATTGAGTTAAGGCTGGCATTCCCCAAAATAGGGTGTTTTAAAATTATGAATTACTCGCAAGTCACAAGTACCTACTTAAAATTTGGAAAAAATATATGTTATTTTTATTTTACAGCTATTTATCTATTGCTTCCGGCCGTTTTTTTTACGAAAATAATTGTCTTTGAATAGCCGAGGGATTCCGGCCGTCATAAGTTAAAAAATTTTATTATTTAATTTTTAATTGAATTTTAAGTGATTTTCGATTTGCGGGGCGCTCGCGAGTTCACAGTTCACTGCCGGCTGCCGGCTGCCGCTGCTTCCGCGTGAAGTGTATCGCGCGCGGCCGAGCAAGCGATTGCGCGCCTATTTCGGTCGGGAATCATCGCCTTAAGGCGCCGATTCCCCAAAATAGGGTATTTTAAATTATGGATTACTCGCAAATCACAAGTACTTAAAATGTGGAAAAAATATATGTTGTTTTACAGTTATTTATCTAGTGCTTCCGGCCGTTTTTTTTCGATTTGTGATATTTTACTGTGTCAAATAAAACCCCAAACATCCGTCTAATCGTAATCCAAATATCCTATTACCTACTTGCAGTATAGGTACTTGGTTTTAGTTAATATACGAAAATAATTGTCTTTGAATAGCCGAGGGATTCCGGCCGTCATAAGTTAATTTTTTTTATTATTTAATTTTTAATTGAATTTTAAGTGATTTTCGATTCGCGGGGCGCTCGCGAGTTCACAGTTCACTGCCGGCTGCCGCTGCTTCCGCGTGAAGTGTATCGCGCGCGGCCTATTTCGGTCGGGAATCATCGCCTTAATGTAATGATTTCAACAATTTCGCGGCGGAGGAGGTGTGCTACTGGGCGTAGCTTGTAGTTTACCATCCAGTCGCTTTATTATCTTGTAGGCTTAGGTTAACGTGACTTCCAAAGCACGGAGAAGTTCTAGTTAGATAATTTGTTTTAGCCTAAACTTTTAGGTCACCTATTCCATTCGAAAAGTTGCTTAGCCGCAACAATCGCAGACCAAACGTGCTAACCGCTGCTCCACACATGCATCAACCTCCGAGCTTCACGTATGCTTAAAAAAATACCCCGTTTGGTAAGCCACTGCTGATAAGCGGACTTGGTCATTATGGGATTTTCCCGACTGCATAATCGTTCTTCCTTTTCTTCTTTCGTGTCGATGGATTTTGGGTAACCATTACCATACATAGGGGAGAAAGGATTAGCCAGTCTGCGTTACCGACGACGACGTGACGTGATACAGTTGCTGTCGGGAAACATTCCGAATAATTCCCGTGGAATACTTACGAAATATTCTGAAGTATTACGAAATATTCCGAATATTTCGATTGTCGTAAAATACGGGATTAGGTAACGATAAAAAAAGCAGCAATCGGTAAAAAGCAGTAGATAGCAGTTGACACTTATTTTTAAATACCTACCTAGCAAGAAAAATAGTCAATCTTAGTAAAAGAAGTATGGATGGATATCTTACTATCTAGGTACCTCTTAAATAAAATTTCTGTGGAAGTTTTAAGTGTAGAAGTAGGTACTTGAGTAGGCACATATACCCTACCTAAGTAGGTACCTATTATTTTAGCGAATTTTTAATGTTCTTGAATTGCTTGAAACGGAAGAAAACATATTTTTAAACTATGATATTAAGGTAAGCCGATTAGAATCGGCTTGTAGGTATGTACCCTTTCGTTTCACCACTGCTAGGTAAGTACAAAACTCGGCATGGAGTATAGCCGTCATCGGCATAGCCGTCGAACCACAATATAAGTGGTCGTACCTAGCAATACAAGTGCCGTGCCGAGGCTTAGGTCATCACTTCACTATCACTAGGTAGGTAAGTAGGTACATAGTATAAAATAAAGTCGCTCTCCGCCTCTGTACCCCGCCTCTGTCTGTCTGTTTCGAACCTTTCTTCTTTTAAACCACGCATCGGATTTCGAGACGCAGCTGTCACTGTTATTTAGAAAATTTATTCTCGAAGGTTTATAAATAAATACCTAGGTACATACAAAACATTCTAATTACGTATTTATATAATAGAGAAAAATTACATGTTTTTTGATGAAGCCGTCAAAAAACGATTTTTCGAGCGCTTACATTGCGAACGCTGCTGGCTAAGGGTGGTGGTATTCCATTTATCAAAGATCTTTGTCCAATATGCATTGGATCCAAGAAATTGGACGCATATTGGACGACTTTGACGTCCAATTTCATACATTCGACGTCCAATTTCTTGGACAAAGATCTTTGTTAAGTGGAATACTACCTACATCAAAATAATTTACTACGGCATTGTATATCATAAAGAGGCCTACAAAAAAGACCCGAAGTCGCCTTATTTCTATAGGTTGACTCACAGTAATTTTTATATTTATTAAGTTATTTAAAAATATTACTTTATTTGCAAAGCTAATTTCTCCTAATCAGTATTAATCCTTATCCAAATAAGTACCTATATAAGTTACCTTGGCCATTTAATGTAGGTAGATCAAAATTATCCTTTAAATACCGTATTTCATTTAAATGAACACTTTAGAATTTAATATTCACTTTAATGCCCAATAGTTGATCGATACTAAAATATTTACCATGATACCTATTCAACTTTGTGAAAAGTATGACGCGCTTGCCCCGACTGACCTTATTTTAAGGTAATAATAACAACCGTTAGAATTCCTTATGTCATAAGATTTTTATTCAATAAATTCCATTTTCAGTTTGAAAAAATGTTATGTATGAAAATTTTAAGAAATTTGTTTTGGATGAAATACTTTATAAACCTTTGTTTTTTACAATTAAATTGTTGTTTTGCTGGTTTCTAGCGCATTTGAATATATTGATTTTACCTGGGATTGGTTTTGATTTTTTGCAATACTTACAAAAGTTTAACTATCTGTAAGTGGCCAAAACCGGTACATTTGGCACCTCACACACATTTTGTATTATATACAAAATACTATTTAACTTTTTCAAAATTGGAAAATGTACCTTTAAAGCTAGATAAATTATCTATAATCTATATATATAAAATTCAAAGTCCTGACTGACTGACTGACTGACTGAGATATCAACGCACAGCCCAAACCGCTGAACCTAGAGACTTCAAATTTTGCACATAGATACGTTACACAGTGTAGGCATCCACTAAGAAAGGATTTTTGGAAATTCCACTCCTAAGGGGGTGAAATAGAGGATGAATGTCTGTATGAAAGTCCATCAGTTTTGAAGTTAGGATCTTCAAATATTGTATTTAGGCTGGCAATTGAAAATAAATATTTACCTGTGTCAGCGTTTTTGACAATTCCACCCCCGAAGGGGTGAAAAGGGGGATGAAATGTTGTATCTGGAAAGTCCTTCATTTAATTTATTATTTAGGCTTATGGTCGGAAAGTAAAACAAAGAAGCAAAAACATGTTTCGTATTTTTTCGATAATCAACCCCTTAGAGGTTAAATGGGATAAATAAACCTAAAGATCGATATGGATGTCGTTATTGAGGTTTTATGGGATGACGATTGCAGAAATGACATTTATTTTTATGTTTAACACGCTGAACATGATTCAACCCCTAAAAGGTTGCAATAGGGGTGAAATTTTGAATGAAAAATCAGGGGTAAAATAGGCATTTCAACTTGAAAGTTTGTAGGCTTACTTTTTAAAACAAATAGGCAACCCATTTCATAGTTTTCCGAAAATCAAACCCGGGGGGTAAATAGTGCATAGAAACCTAAATCATCTGAAGTGCCCTAAAAGTTCTTGGTACCTAAGCTACTCAGAACTAACTTTTTGACTGTGTAACAGGCACTTATTATTTACTAGCTTCCGCCCGCGACTTCGTCCGCGTGGACATTCGAGAAAATACTTAGGGGACCAATAACCAGGATAAAAAGTATTCTATGTTTTAATTTCATAAAAATCCGATCAGCCGTTTTTACGTGATTAGGCGGGTCCTCCCTCACCAAGTGAGCAGCGTCGTGCGAGGCCTGCCGCACATGGCAAACGTTCTGCCTCGCGCGAGGCTGCTCGCTTGGTGAGGGACCCGCCTAATCACGTAAAAACGGCTGATCGGATTTTTATGAAATCTTTTTATCCTGGTTATTGGTCCCCTAAGTATTTTCTCGAATGTCCACGCGGACGAAGTCGCGGGCGGAAGCTAGTTTAAGATATAATTTGTGTCTTAAATACCTAAGACCATCTACATAGTACTTAGTGCTTAAAAGTCAAAAACTCCTTAAAGTGGCCACAAAGCGTACCTCTGCCCTACCTACCTAAATCACTCTTATTCAATAGGCTCACTAATTTTAGTTTTTTTTATATGGAGTGGGTTTTAATTTTTATTATTTTGTTTTTATTTAATCTAAGCAAGCGCCCGGCGAGCCACAAACGCCGCCACTTGAAACTAGAAGAAGAAACAAGTGACGACTAAGTACCGGCGGCGTCGAAATTCATATAAAATATATGAAAACTTATAGGTAGTTTAGTCATAAGGGTTTCACTTCGGGATGAATAGAATAGAATAGAATAGAATAGACATTTATTTTGACAACACATAACACACACATTTACAAACAAAATAGGAATCAATAATTAAAAAATAAAAACACAAAGAAAATGCAGGTGTTATGTGATGTCAAAACCGGCCTCAGCTCAGTGTATGCAACAGATGAGATCTGTTGCACTGGTTTTCTGCAGAGTCCAGTTGTGACATCACGGTAAAAAAATTAAAGATAAAGATAAAGATAAAGATAAGATAAAAATATTCTTTATTCACTTAGACATAATAAATATGTACTTATGAATCGTCAATATTTTCCTACCACCCATTCAAGACTTTTTTAACTGACAAGAAGAATGGGCGCAAGAAACTTGCCAGCGTTTCTTAGTTAGGTAACGACATTTACAAAAAAAAAACATATCATTACTAATACAACAATTGCTTAGTATAAAAATACATCATATTAAACAGTGATTATGTTATGTGTTACATCATGACCATGCATTGCGGTCATTCAAATAATCGTCTACTTTATAGTATCCTTTGCTCATCAGCGACTCTTTAATGTAACATTTAAATTTATGCAATGGTAGTTCAATTATATGCTGTGGAACTTTATTAAAAAAGGCTATGCTTTACCCCAGAAATGAGGCTCTGGATTTTTCTAGCCTAAACTTGGGAACGACAAGTTTATCTTTATTTCTTGTGTTAAAGCGATGAATATCGCTCTGCTTTACAAATGTATTATAATACTTTTTCACATAAATTATATTTTCATAGATGTAATGTCCTGCAACAGTTAAAATGTTTATTTCTTTAAATAGATCTCTTAAAGAATCTCTCGATCGGAGGTTGTAAATGGCGCGAATAGCCCTTTTTTGGAGCACGAATATACTTTGGATGTTAGCGGCTGAGCCCCACAACAAAAGGCCGTAGGACATAACACTATGAAAATAACTAAAATAGACTATTCTAGCCGTTTCAATATCGGTTAAGAGCCTTATTTTCTTAACTGCGAATGCAGCCGAACTGAGTCTACTCGCCAAGGCTTCGATATGAGGATCCCATTGTAGTCGCGAGTCTAATATAATACCTAGAAATTTTGTATTGTTAATGAATTCGACCGTATCGCCGTCTAGTCTAATATGAAAATCAACTTGTCTTACATTAGGTAACGAAAATTTTAAACACTTAGTTTTCTTTGAGTTTAATGATAAATTATTACTATTAAACCAATGTGACACTTTTGAAAGAGCACTATTTACTTCGTCAGAACAGTCATCACCTCTATCTACTTTAAAGACTAGAGATGTATCATCGGCAAATAGCACCGTCTCACATAAATTCTTCGCGTAGTAAGGAAGGTCATTTATGTATATTAAAAACAACAGCGGGCCCAATATTGATCCTTGGGGTACGCCCATAGTAATGGGAGCTCCGGTAGACTCAGTTTTATTAATAACTACCTTTTGAGTTCTTTCATACAGATATGAATGCATAAGGCTTACTGACAATTCAGAAACACCATAATGTTTTAACTTCCTTAATAGTGTTTGGTGATCAACACAATCGAATGCCTTGGAAAGGTCACAAAAAATAGCGATTACATCCTGCTTGTCCTCCCAGGCATCAAGTACATGTTTTAGAAATGCAACCCCAGCATCAGTTGTACTTTTACCTTTTGAAAAACCAAACTGTTTCTCATGCAGTATACTATTTAATTTAAAATATTCTAAAAGTTGAGCATAAATTAATTTCTCAAATATTTTACTTATTGCTGGTAGTATGGATATAGGTCTAAAATTTGCTGGGTCACTTTTGTCACCAGCTTTAAACAGAGGAATAATTTTACTATTCTTCATTAAATAAGGAAAGACCCCTTCACTTATACATTGGTTAAAAATTATTGCTAATGATGGAGCTATCACATCAATTATTGATTTGATGATACTTGTAGATATGCCCCAGAGATCTTCTGTTTTCTTAATATTTATTGCTTTGAATGCTTTAATAATATCTTCGGTAGTGACATAGCTAAAACTAAATGTTTCCTGGCACTTGTTCACACTAGATTCCATAAGAGAGACAGCGGTGTTGGGGCAAGAATTAAGTCTGCTAGTAGTTTCTAACGGTATTCGAGCAAAGAAACCTTCAAAAGCACTAGCCACCTCAATATCTGATTCAAAAGTCTGATCACTAATTTTTAAGTTAAATGAATTAATTTTGCTTTTTGTTTTGCCAGTTTCTTGGTTTATAATACTCCAGGTAGCTTTTATTTTATTTTCAGATGATTTAATTTTATTTGAAATATACCTAGATTTTGCCAAAGCACATACTTTCCTAAATGTTATTGAATATTTCTTGACATATTCAATGAAGCTAGGATCACAGGAAGTCGTTTTTTGTGCATAGAGTTCAAATAACTTTCTTCTGCTATTATAAATACCAGGTGTGGCCCAGTCACTAAACTTCTTACGATCATTACACTTTATAACTTTTTGTTTAAAATTGTTACTAAATTCTTTTTCAACAATATCAAATAATGATTGAAAAGAGTTATTAGCGTCAGCAGAAGCTGGCAAACATTGAATTTTATCTTGTACATTATTTCTAAATTTATTAATACCACGTTTCGGTATTGGCCTGCAAATTACTTCGCGTTTAGGAATAACATTATAGTGCTCAAAAGAAGCTAGTTGTCCACTGTGGTCGGATTTAATAATATTAATTACCGATTTCTCAATTAAGTTACAGTTGGAAAAGATGTTATCTAAGCAAGTAGCCGATGTTGGCGTAATTCGCGTCGGTTCATTAAAAGTGTGAAGCAAATTAAATGATTTAAAAAGATTAAGGAATTTACTGGAGAGTTGTGCTAATTTAATATCTAAGATGTCTATATTAAAATCTCCACAAACTACAATTTTTTTATTCTTACGACAGCATATTTTCAAAACATCCTCCATAGTGGACTCAAAGACTGTGTAATTTGCTCCAGGGGGGCTATATACACAGATTATAATTATTTGTTCAAGTTCCACGCATGATATCTCACAAATTCGTTCAACAGAGAGGGATACTATATCCTTTCGCTCTTTATATTGTGTGTTATTAGGTAAAATTATTGAAGAACCCCCCCTTATTGTAGTTTTAAGCCTCAGCTCAGTGTATGCAACAGATGAGATCTGTTGCACTGGTTTTCTGCAGAGTCCAGTTGTGACATCACGGTAAAAAAATTAACAAAATACAAACCAAAAAAAATACTTAATGCATAGCGACAACTATACATACACAATTACACAACTAAAAATATACCACATAAACATGAAACAACCAAACAGACCACATCAAAAACACTTATAAGCATTCAACATAATTAAAAAACACAGAACGCTATAAATATTATAGCGTAGTGATTACCCATTCCTTGTCAAACATTTGTTTACGGACATAGGTACTATACTATACACGAAGAATATTCAAACATAGGTACAAAAAAAGAACAAAATCGATAGAGGCAGGGCTATATCAGGAAAAAGCCATATATACTAAGTTACTCTATGAAGAAGAGTAAGTGGACCATTTTGTTACATCTGTTGTGCCAATAAGTACCTCCTTAGAGTTCGGTAAAATGTTCCCCGTGTTTTCAGAGCGAGACAAGGAGGCGGTAAATTGTTCCAGATACGAGATGCCATATACCTGAAAGAGCCCCGAAAAGCAGAAGTTCTGTGCCTCGGTGTGAGGATCATATAAGAGGAGGCACGAGAGCGATGTGATCCATTGTCTTTGGCCCACTTTATTTTGTTGTAGAGATATTGTGGAGCCTTGTTGTGGATGATGTCAAACAACATAGAAGCAAAATGCAACCTACGACGAGCCTCCATTTTTATCACATTAGACTTATTTAAGAAAGGTGTTATGTGGGCTCTGGGAGGAACATCAATACAAAAACGTGCACAGGCGTTTTGCAGACGTTGGATGTTTCGCTCTGTACGAGCCAGCAAACAGGGGCCAATGGCAGTGTCTGCATAGTTCAGTTTGGACAGAACAAGTGATTCACAGAGTCTGATTCTTAATGCCTCGCTTAGGAAGGGGCGCAATCTATATAGAACTTTAAGACGATAGAAACCATTCTGAATCGCTTCAGACACATGCTGCTCAAAGTGAAGGTCAGAGTCAAGTATCACTCCCAAGCTACGTGCCTCAGATACCTGGTCAATATGTTGGTTATTGACGTGAATGTTTGGCCGGTAACCTCCAATTGGTGATGTGAAAAAAAAAATTTTTTTTTTCAATTTGTTTTTAAAACTTTATTAACAATAATATTGATATTATTGCGCGCCCGCAAATGCGCCCTGCAAATGATGGTGAGCATTTATTGATCGAGGTGGAATTATCTCACGTCAAAGTCTTACTCGGAGTCTACTACAGTCCTTCCCTACGCGTCAATTACTTCACATCTTTTGAAAAACTTCTCGATGACTTCATTCCCTCGTATAGGCACTCCATTATCATGGGTGATTTTAATACATGCCTCATTAAAAATGATAATCGCACTTCTTCTCTCAAATCCGTTCTCAATTCCGTTAATTTACACATACTTCCTTTAAATGCCACTCACCACTTTCCGAATTGTTCACCTTCTCTTCTAGACCTAGTAATAGTTTCATCTCCTCAGCATGTTGCCAAACACGGCCAATGTCCAGCAGATGCATTTTCCTTTCATGATTTAGTCTTTTTATCGTACAAAATTCGTCCTCCCAAAAACAAACCTAAAATCATTCTTCAGCGCAATTTTGGTGGCATGGATCGAGAGGCATTTCTTGATGATGCACGCAATATCGACTGGTCTCCTGTATACAGCGGCACTACCGTAGACGATCAGGTTGCGATCTTTAATAGTCTAATAACACAACTGTACGACAAACATGCACCTTTTCGTTCTATGAAGTTGAAACATCTTCCTGCACCATGGCTCACCGATGATATCAGAAAGTTGATGCACCGTAAAGCAGCTGCTAAATCTAAATACAAACATCAAGCAAATGATTTAAATAAAGAAAAATACATCAAAGCACGAAATCGCTGTAATACGGTGTGTAGGGATGCCATACGTCGCCATATCCACTCTTCGGTTGAAAATGAAGATCCTGCTCGAGTTTGGAAGTTCCTCAGATCCCTTGGAATTGGTAAGGCACGACAGGATTCCATATCCAAAGACTTCGATATTGAACTTCTCAATCTTCATTTTTCTTCTTCGTCTGGAATTTGTGATTCAGATAAAGCCAACACCTTAAATCGGCTTTCCGCTTTACCAGTTCCTGACTTTGCTCCATTTTCTTTCACTCAATTATCGGATTGTGATGTTAAAAAGAGTGTTATGGCCATCTCCTCCAATGCTGTTGGTAGCGATGGTATTAGTCGCAACATGTTAGTACCAATCCTTGACACTATCCTTCCAGCGCTTTCCTTTATTCTTAATCATTCTCTTAGCAAGGGAGTCTTCCCTTCTGCTTGGAAAGATGCTCAAATTATCCCGTTACCTAAAATATCCAACCCTAAATCCGTCTCCGATTTCCGTCCCATCTCCATCCTCCCATTCCTATCCAAGGTACTGGAACGACTCATAAATTACCAACTCAGTAAGTTACTCACCCGTCACAACCTGTTCAATCCTTTCCAATCCGGTTTCCGCCCTGGCCACAGCACTGCCACCTCGCTTGTAAAAATTACAGACGACATTCGTCTGGGTATGGAAAAGGGCCTCCTAACGGTACTAACATTGGTTGACTTCAAAAATGCCTTCAATACGGTAAACTTTGACATCCTCCTGGCTCTACTACGCTCTCTTAACATATCTCCAACGGTAATTGAGTGGTTTCACAGTTATCTGTACGGGCGCAGGCAAAGGGTTCGTCTTGATGAAGAATTCTCTTCATGGCGCAAGACTACTGCCGGCGTCCCGCAAGGTGGCGTTCTTTCTCCTCTCTTATTTTCTATCTTTATAAATACCATTTCTCAGAACCTTACTTCATCCTACCATCTGTATGCAGACGACCTTCAGCTGTATTGCCAAGCCAATGCTTCTAAGCTGCATGAAGCTGTGCTTAACATTTCAACGGATTTAAGTCGCATTGACGACTGGACAAAAGCCTTCGGCCTTCTTGTTAATCACACAAAAACACAGGCTATTGTTGTTGGTAGTTCTAGAACTTTAACGAAAATCGACCTTTCTTTGATCCCTCAGGTTAATTTTGGAGGAATCGACATTCCTTATAGTCGCTCTGTTAAGAATCTGGGATTAATTTTGGACAGTACTTTAAGTTGGGTGCCGCAGCTCCAAACAGTTAGCCGTAAGTTGTACGCGTCAGCGGCCTCTCTGAGAAGACTGCGCAATTTCCTCCCTACTGCCACTAAAATTGCGCTAGCGCAATCTCTCTTACTTCCCATACTTGATTATGCCGACGTCTGTTATCCTGATCTCACAGAGGACCAGCTAAATAAACTTGAGCGACTCCAAAACTTCTGTATTAGATTTATATTTGGCTTACGCAAATATGATCATGTTTCCTTCTTTCGTTTAAAGCTCAAGTGGCTGCCCATTAGACTTCGCCGGAATACCCACATACTATCTCTTCTTTACAACATATTGTTTAACCCATGTTATCCGCACTATCTCAAAGAACGATTTAATTTCCGTTATTCTTCCACCTCCCTTGCTCTTAGGTCATCGGAAAATCTGAGTCTCATTACACCTATGCATGAGACTTCCTTCTATGGCTGTTCCTTCACCGTTCAGGCCATTCGTCTTTGGAACTCACTTCCAGTTCCCATTAGACGGGCTCAGTCTTTGAACGTGTTTAAGAAGGAACTAAAAAAACATTACCTATCTATTTAAATTCCTTCTTCTCCTTAAAACTCTGTGCTTGCTCTTCATCGGTTTGCAGACATTGATATATTTATATATTGTTTATTGGTATATATATATATATATATATATATATATATATATATATATATAATTTATATGTAATTTGTGTATGTTTATCATTATAGGTATTTATGTATGTTTATAACTTCACATTTATAATTTCTTCAACTGTGCCACTACACCCCGCTTCTTGTCCTGTCAATATCTCCATACCATCGGGTTGTCTGGAAGAGATCGCTTTGAGCGATAAGACCGCCCTTTTAATGCTGTTAAAGTTAATTAAAATTGTTTTCTTTTTCTTTTTTTTATGTACTGTGGTGTTAAAATAAAGTGTTAAATAAATAATAAATAAAAAATATTTAATGGAAAAACTTAAAAAAAACTTTTTTCAATTAATTAGAAGCAATTAAAAATTGATGAAATTTGAAAAAAGATTACCCTACTACAAACGCTCCACGATTAGCTGTGACGTCACAATGTTTAAACTATTTTGCACAGAGTTTACGTGGTAAACCATATCTTTGGGTAAACCATGGTCCTTTTTAAAATAGCACTTTTTTTTAATAGGTTTATATTTAGGCTTTAGCTTCTTTTATTAAATACTAGCGGCCGCCCGCGGTTTCACCCGCGTGGTTCCCGTTCCCGTGGGAATATCGGGATAAAAAGTACATATAAACCTTCCTCTTGAATCACTCTATCTATTAAAAAAAACGCATCAAAATCCGTTGCGTAGTTTCAAAGATTTAAGCATACAAAGGGACATAGGGACAGAGAAAGCGACTTTGTTTTATACTATGTAGTGATAGTGATAGTGATGATGATTAGTCATAGTATCACATACATTGTTAAAATAACAAATTATAGTAGCTCGAGCACTTAATAGTGTTATGGAAAAGGAAATATTGAAAAGTTCGTTTTCAATATTTACCCAACCGAGGATCGAACCCGGGACCTCTAGAGATAGCGGCACCTTGAAAACCGGTGCGTACACCACTCGGCCACGGAGGTCGTCAAATGTCGTCAATGTTAAAATAAAAATCCAAGATGGCGGCCAATTTTTTTTTTGTGGGCCAATGATGAAACTTGATTTTAGTACTATTTTGACAAGAAAACTGTAACGCAATGTTAAAAAAACCAAGATGGCGGCCAACTTTTTTGTTTGTGGGCTGATATCGATGAAACTCGGTTTTTGGTACTATTTCGTCAAGAAAAGAGTAACTCAAACTCAAAACTCAAACTCAAACATTTTATTTGCTTCAAAAATTGTGTTTCACATTGAGGTGGTCAACAATGGTATAGATGGATCAACAATAATCTACCCTAATTTAGTAGGCATGCAAATGTCAATTATATAATATTAAGAAGATGTCGATGTTTAATCAGTCAATTTAAAAATAATGCAAAAGGAACAAACTCTAATTAAAATTAATAGAAAAAATTAAATTAGATTGAAATGTCACATTAGTATATCATTTTATGTCTTATCATCTTATGTCGCTGTATTATAAAAATGTCAGATTAGATAGTAATTAGGTATGTAAATCGTATCATGTCATTTTCTTTCCATGTATTCACGAATGGAGTAGAAGTTGTGCTCTTGGAGCCATTGTATCAATTTATTTTTAAATATATTAAGTGGCTGATCAGCAATGTCAAATGGTAGCTTATTGAAAATTTTTATCGCCATATAGAAACAATTCTTTTGATAGAAGCTTAATTTACAATTTGGTATGACTAGTTGGTGTTTTCTAGAGTTTCTATAATTTGACTTTAAATGGTTACATTTTGTAAAGTATTCTGGGTGCTTTTTAACTAAAAGACATAGTTCCAATATGTAAATACATGGCAAGGGGAGTATTTTATATTTATGAAAGAGAGGTTCACAAGATTCCCTTTGTTTTATCCCGCCTAGGGCGCGAATACACTTTTTTTGTGCTATGAAAGCTCTCTCAAAATCTACGCTGTTACCCCATATTACTATGCCATAACGCAGTAGAGAGGAAACATATCCATGGTACGCTTGTAAAGCAATTTGAAGAGAGGCAATGTTCCTGATTCTATACAGCGCAAATACAAATTTGTTTAATTTAGTGCAAACAGTATCTACATGATTTTTCCAACTGCAGTATTGGTCTAATTTTATACCTAAAAATACTGTACTGTCTACGATGTCAATTTTATTATTATTGTAATGTATGTCAATATTTATTTTATTTGTTTTGTATGTACGAAATTGAATAGCTTTAGTTTTAGATATATTAATTTTAAGGTAATTTTTATTCATCCAAATGATAATGTCATGACGTGTATTATTAATGTCAAGTTCAAGTTCGTCAATATTTTTATTTTTAAATAGAAGTGTACAGTCATCCGCAAATAGAAAGCAATCATTTTTAGTAACATTTGGAAGATCATTTATATATAGCATAAATAACAATGGGCCTAAAATACTGCCTTGGGGGACTCCATTAGTTATTTTTCGATATTTTGATTAAGCTTTGATTTGCGTCTGATTTTTTAATCGCGTTGTCTCAGTGCATTGTTGCCTATTTGACAAATAGCTGGCAAACCACTTATGTGCTATTCCCCTTATACCGTAATCATGAAGCTTTTTTAGCAGTATTTCATGGCTCACGTGGTCAAACGCTTTTGACATGTCAAGAAATACTGCTACTGTTGGCATCCTATCATCAATTCCTTCTACAATTTTTTTAATTAATGTGAAACAAGCTAGTGATGTGGATTTACCTTCCTGAAAGCCAAATTGTTGTTTATTTATGATGTTGTGCTTATTAATAAAGGAGTAAAGGCGGATTGCCATAATTTTTTCAAATATTTTAGAAATTACAGGTATGAGAGTAATGGGTCTGTAGTTACTCATGTCACTATCATCACCTTTTTTAAATAACGGCTTAACAATGGAAAACTTAAGTTTGTCTGGAAAAATGCCCTTTTCCAAGCATAAATTTAATATATATGACAATGGAGTACATATTTTTGACGCACACATTTTAAGAATCTCGGTACTGATTTCATCGTATCCTACAGATTTTGTGTTTTTTAACCCCATAATGGTTCTTTGTACCTCTTTTTCAGTTGTGGGGTACAAGAATATACTGTTATTTAGTCTATTTTTATTTGTATTTATTAATTTATTACCGGTATTTTGTGCAATGTCAATAAAAAAGTCATTAAATAATTCAGTTATGTCATTTATGTCATAAGTAATGTCATTATTGTGTTTAATTGATTTTATGTCATTTTGAATAGGATTTTTATTGATATTATTATTTATTAATTTCCAGGACGCTATGCATTTATTTTTGGCGGCGAGTATATATTTAGAATTATTTATTCTTTGTGCAGCGTTCATACATTTTTGTAGTAGTTTATTATATTTTTTGTATGTCTTTTTATTATTTTCTTTATGGAGTTTATTAGACTTTATATATTTGTGGTACAATTTGCGTTTTTTTATACAGGATCTTTTGAGTCCTTTTGTAATCCATTTAGTTTTTTTAGGATTAAGGTCTTTTTTTATCCTAGTAACAGGAAAACACAGATAATATAAGAGAGAAAACATGTCATGGAATTCGTTAAAAGCTTCATTAGGGTCAATTTGTTCAAATACATTATTAAATGTCAAAGAATTTATATGTGATAGGAATTTATTTTTGTTTTCGCAGCTTAAGTCTCTTTGGAGTTCAAACCACTGTAGTTTTTTACTGTAGTTAGCTAGATGTGCTGCGAGAATTTGACATTTGTTATGGTCTGACAGTGCAAGTTCTTTTGTATATCCCGTAGCGTCTTTCAAATTGCTTGCTATCAAGTCTAGGCATGCCTTTTTTCTTGTGGGTGTATTGATGTGTACAAGTAAGTTGTGATTTTGCATGATGCTCATTAATGTCTGTGTATTTTTATTATTATTTAAGATGTCAATGTTCCAATCGCCACAGATTATTATATTTTTTTGTCTCCTGTTTATTTTGTACAGTAATTCGTCCAATTTATCAAAAAATACTGATATGTTTGATGTAGGGGTTCTATATATACAAATTACAATTAAATCTATATTTTTTATAACTATCCCGCAGCATTCGAAGTTGTACGTTTCGGAAAGAGATTCTGCTATTTGTAATTTTGTACAGTTGATATGATTAGCAACTAAGATGCACGAACCCCCTCTTTTTTCGTGATCGCGTGACCATAGTGAACCTATTTTATAATTATTTAATTTTATGTTTTGTTCATGTCCACTTTTTATAAATGTTTCTGAAAGACAGATTACATCTATTGCTTGTTTATTTGCTTTAAATTGGTTGAGAGCAACTTCTAGTTCGTCTTTTTTTTTTAGTAAACTGCACATATTTTGATGAAAACAATAAAAATTATGGTTTTTTTGAGACTCGAAAAAGAGTGTCCCTGTTTTCGGCTGTGGGTGGTTGTTTATTTTTAAAATAGTAAGGAATAGTTCCCTTTTTTTGTTTGTTTGAGGCAGAACTGCTTTGTACTACTTGTTGCTCTATGTGACTGAGTTGTTTTTGTTCCTGTTTTTTGAAATAATATGGAATAGTCCCTTTTTTTTACTTAATAGGTCCATTTTATTTTTTTGTATATATTTTTGTGAGATATTTTGTTTTATCATAATTAAAGCTTTTTTGTTGTAGTCAATGGTGTCAATTTCTAGTTTAATTTTATAACAAACTTCTTGTAATGTCAATAATTTGTGCTCGTTTTCTGTCTGAAATATAAATGTACAGTTATTGTAATTTTTGCTTATTAATTTCAATTGATTATTTATCAATTTTGTATTTAGATGCACATTGTTTAGCGTTTGAAAAAGTAATACATGTGTATTTTGGCATTGTGCTAAGAAGGCAGATAAAACACAAAATATCTTTGTTGGTATTTTGTCATTTGCACCAATTAACAGTACCAAGAAATCGTCTCTGCTCAATGCAATGTTAAAAAAAATTAAAATCTAAGATGGCGGCCAACTTTTTTGTTTGTGGGCCGATTTTGATGAAACTCGATTTCTAGTACTATTTTGACAAGAAAACTACAACGCACTGTTAAAAATATTAAAAAATCCAAGATGGCGGCCAACTTTTTTGTTTCTGGGCCGATTTTGATGAAACTCGATTTCTAGTACTATTTTGACAAGAAAACTACAACGCACTGTTAAAAATATAAAAAATCCAAGATGGCGGCCAACTTTTTTGTTTGTGGGCTGATTTTGATGAAACTCGGTTTTTGGTACTATTTTGACAGGAAAAGAGTAACGCAATGTTAAAATAATTAAAAATCCAAGATGGCGGCCAACTTTTTGTTTGTGGGCCGATTTTGATGAAACTCGATTTCTAGTACTATTTTGACAAGATAACAACAACACACGGATAATAATATAAAAAAATCCAAGATGGCGGCCAATGTTTTTGTTTGTGGGCTGATTTTGATGAAACTCGGTTATTGCTACTATTTTGACAGGAAAATAGCAACGCAATGTCAAAAATGATAAAAAATCCAAGATGGCGGCCAAATTTTTGATTGTTGGCCGATCCAAAATTTTATGCTCGTCTCAGAATCGGTAAGTGAACAACTTTCTTCTAGAAACATGGGTCAAAATACGACAAAAATTTTTGGACTTCCCATACTAAATCGATCGTGTAATTAGTCTGCAAGCCTAGCGTGACCACCCAAAACTCGATATGTATCGCATGATGATAAAGCGATTTATTGACATTCAAACGTCAAAACCCATAGTCTTTTGAATAATACTTATATTTTTTGTAAAGCAGTGCGTTAAGTTGAAAACGTAATGGATCCAAGTGTGTTGTTGTTTTTTTGAATCAATGTGATAGTCATTATTATCTGTTGGTTTATATTTTGCATTAGAAGTTTAAATGTTAAAAGAAAATAAATTCTTAATTTCTAAGTATGTTGTTTTATTTAATTGTTATTCCACTATAGTAAGTGATTTCTTTAAGACATAATTTCATAGTTTTGTGGACACCACAGTGCTTGTATTCCACAAAATAACTAACAAAATCATAGTTATGTTGTGGAATACAAGCCCTGTGGTGGCTACAAATTATTCTTGTCGTAGTACTAATGTTTTGCATAACTTTGAAGTCCGCAAAATTAATAACAAATCATTCTTCAATATTTTGATATTCAAATATGAAAAGTTTAATCTACAAAATTTTATATTACAGCGCCATCTAGTAAGTCAAAAGGCAAGCTCGCAGAAAGTATGACTTACATCGCCATCTATGGGCGAGTTCACCACATTTTAGACAATATGAAAAGCTGAGTTGACTATCTATTCCTGTATATATAGTGTCTTATCTATGCTAGTGAGCTACTTTACTACTGTCGAAATGGTATTTCTCGACGGCATCCGTCAAATTTGTAACTCATGGTGCCGATTTCTATAGAAACTGCGAAAAACGTTAGTCGTTAGCGAAAACATTTCGATAGGTATTTTACTAAGTGAACTCATGTTACCGATTTTAGTTCTGCAAGTGACCGCTAGAGGCGCTGTGCAATTTTCCATACAAATTTTTTACGTGTCGTCGCTAGCGAGTAGGATCGATGTAAACCATGAAGTTTGACTTAATACTCTGAGGTAACTGGAGCTCTCACCCTGAATAAAAAAGTGTCGCCACCAAATTTGACATTTATGTATGTAGTGGCTGTCAGCTGTCTCATATGACCATAGGTATTTTTTTAAAGTGTAGGTGAGACGGAAGACAGCCACTGTGTTATTTGTGGTATTCAAAAAATTGTTCGTACTGCACGCTCCAGTTACCTCAGTATTAAGTCGAACTTCATGATGTAAACTCATGGTAACGGTACTGGCTTATGATTCTTTTTCTATTCGAAAGAGTATACTTACTCCTGAGGTGGTCACATTGTTACCAAGTTAGGCTCTGATGGTAGAATCCTGGGGAAATCGAGGAAAAACGCAAGTTTTATAGGGAGTTTACGTGTTTTATATATTTTCTAAAGTTTGTCAAGTATTTGTGTGTCTGGGTGTTATAATTAAGTATGTAAATATTCAATTATTTGTTATACTTGTGTTATCCATTAATGTAAAATGTATAGAAATAAACAATAAATAAAACAATTTTCTGCTGTCTTATTTAAATTTAATTAAGTTCCTTTCCTAATAATTTTAAGTTTTGACTATTATATAGCGTTTTTCTCGGGTATGAACTATTTTGAAAGTAAGCCTGTTTTATTTTTCTTATTAAGACTAAAAATAAAATTAAAAAAAACAAACTCGCTAAACAAAATAGTTCATATCCGGGAAATACGCTCCATTCAATAGTTTATTTATACGTTTAGTTCCCGCATGTCTACCAGAGGCGATGATGGTCTTTCAATTCGATGTTTCAAAAATTTGTTTGTAATGTCCTACAGTTTTCTATTGCTATTATTGATCGAATGTAAAATTTACCGTATTCTCAGCAACCGGGTATAATAAGCCAGTTAGATTTTTCCTCATCTACTCGGGATGGGAGAATTGTTTACAATTACTGGCAACATTAAATACGCCACCTCACCTGTCGCGTGCAGACTTACAGTGCCACAAACTTTGCTGTGCCGGTGGCCAAAATGTGAAACTATCGTGTTTTTTTTAAATGTCATTCTGCTGTCAAGATGATGTCCAACCATAGCGCTGCTGGCGGCTGAAATTCTTAGAAGTCAGGACCGGTTAAATTGCTACAAAAAAAAGAAAAACGTACGTAGCGCCACTGTCACCGGAACAGAAAAGGTTGTGGCACTGTATCTGGCGCGCACTCTAAAGCCCCCAGTACAGGATGGCTGGGGCATATGCCCCCAGTACACGATGGCCGATCATGGTCGGCGACCATGACCAATACATCGTACATTGACACTTTTGAAAGAACCTTTTTAAACTTGTTCGTTCAAAAGTGTCAATGTACGATGTATTGGTCATGGTCGCCGACCATGGTCGGCCAGCCTGTACTGGGGGCTTAAAGCTAATATCTGCATTTATCAAAGATCTTTGTCCAGTAATGCATTTGATCAAAAGAATACCACCCTTAACCATAGTACTAAAGGTGGTATTCCACTCATCAAATATTTTATCAAATTTCTTGGATCCAACTTGATTCACCCTTAGTATTTTATTAAGAGTGGTATTCTTTTGATCAATTTAGGGCGTTTGTGCACTACACTGAATTTTACCGATCCGGAAAAAAACGGATGTTTGTATTTTAATAATTTAATCATTTATAATAGTAAGAATTTATTTATTTCGTGTAGTTTCAATGTTTCGAACCCTAAGCTACACGAAATAAATAAATTCTATTATTTATTATAATTAAGTCAGCAAAGAGACGACCCAGGACCGAGCTGCCTGGAGACGCATGACACGGAGGGCCGACCCCAAATAAAATGGGAAAGGGCCAGGCAAAGAAGAATTTATTATAATTAATTATTAAAATACAAGCATCCGTTTTTTTCCGGATCGGTAAAATTCAGTGTAGTGCACAAACGCCCTAATGCAATATTGGACAAAGATCTTTGAGAAATGGAATACCACCATGAATGAATGAAGATCAAGGCTACGTTCCGTTTTGCGTCAACAGCGATAATATCACTGATATCGCGCTCACACATCGTTCCGATTTGTTGTGAGCGCGACAACGAAAGCAGTAATGGGCGATTTTCTGAAAGCTCAGTCACTAGATGGCGCTGTCCCACCTATGCAGTTAGAAGGAACGGAACGTTATAAATTTTACCTTGACGCGACTTTTTTACGTAAAACGGAACGTCAGACAGATGTTATTTATTTACCTAAATCTTTAAATTTACCTATTTCGTTTCTGTTCCTCACAGTAGTACTTATTTAATATATTATTAGTTTCCTTAGGGTTTTTTAAAAGTAATTAATTTAAATTTGTTTCATACCAAAATATACCATAGACATGTACATACTTATTCAACGCCATCTAGTGAAGCAATTGGAAGTTTTTTTTTTTTTAAATGGCCTCTCAGAAAATCGCTCATTACGTCACGGATGACGTCACTACCGCCGCCATTTTGCGATCACGGTGATATCGTTCTCAAGCGTTAGCACTGTGAGCGGGCTGTCATATTTGACGTTTTGTTGTCAAACGTCATTGTTTGTTGTGGTTTTGTTTGAGTAATCTCTGCGTTTTAGGTTTTATTTAGGTATTTTATTTGTTTATCCCGAAGCAGAAAGCCAGAAAAATGATAGTGCTTATTAAAGATGAGACGCCGGGTAGAGACATTACTCTAAATTTAAGCACGGATCACTATCATCATCGCTGTCCAATAAAACGTTTACTAATTGACGAATATCCATACTAAACCGGTGATTATTTACTTACAAATTCAAATCAAAACAACGCTCGCTCGCGATGCTTGCAAATAGCCGTTCCGAATTGAAATCGCGTCAACAGTGCTGTCAGCGCGATAATCAAATCGGAACAGCTTTTAGCGCTCACAGCGCCAACAGTACTATTGACTCAAAACGGAACACGGCCGAAGTGTCAATTCAATGTCACATTGACAATTGACATTTACATATTTTATTTTCGCTTTGCGTCGGATTTGAGATGCATGCGATTATTAAATTAATTTCTAGTTAGATATTTTGAAAGAAATACATTTAGCCATGTACTTGACGGTTGTTTAATGTATAGATTATTCTAATTCAAAGTGTTTAAGCTCAAGTTACGAGAGATAACTACAAAAATGTTCAACTACAAATACCTTAGCAAAGAACACCTTGATGGTTTCGATAATTATAAGGTAATGTATTGATTTAATTATGTTTCGTGACATTATGACCAAAAATAGCTTAACACGCAAAAGGTGTCAATGATTATTTGCAAAGTTCTGTTTTATAACCTATGAAAAATATATATCGGTTTTTATTACTTACCTAGCATTTACTTACATAAAATTATACTTAACATATAGATCGGACTATAACAAACCCATTAAACAGTTAGGTCATATAATAAATACTGACAAGAAATAGTCGTAAATAAAAAGTTCCTACTTGAAAATATCTTAAAATAAAACTTACCTTTTTGGAGTGTATATTTGTGTTTGGTCTATGTCTGGTTTCTTATAATATCCTTATAACTTTCCTTATAACCCTTTGAAAACTATTCGTTAATTTGATACCCACTACTTAATTTATTTACTTATAATGTAGCAACAGAAAAAACCTCATTTACAGTGATTACTTATCTGCTAAAAAAATGTGTGGAAACGTTGAAGTGATTGTGGTAATAATAATATTGTTCTTTTTATCAACATACTCGAATCCCGCCTAAGTGTCGACCCACACATACCACAACTAAACCACATCGCAGCGACAAAATGTGGTACATGTGAATAGTGTTGATACAACTCTTTGCAGCTGTGTTGTGGTTGTGCAACAAAATGTCATTGTCGCTAGTAGTTGTGATGTGGATGTGGCCGGCCGCTAGTTCGCAGCGTCGTCGCTGGTGGTTGTGTTGTGGCCGGTATCACCCACACGGTCTATAATGACTGCAAAATGTGGTACATGTGAATTGTCTATTCAATTCCAATCAAAAATGCCAACATCGTATGGTTGTGGTTCGTGTGGGTTGAGCCTAAAAGCTACTTGCAGGGCTGGTGGAGGGTGGTGGTTTTCTATTACTATTTTTCCTTTACTTACTGAATTGCATTTTGAATGCATAAAAAAAATACGATAAAACTAATGTTGTTTTTTTTTACTTTTCAGTATACAGCTATAGACACTAGCCCCCTCAGTGTCTATGTGATGCATCCATTTTGGAATAAAGTTGTAGAGGTGAGTTGATATTTTTATAGTTATTGAATGCCAGAAAGGTTCACGTCCGAACTTCTTCTGTTCTTCTTTATATTTGTTTTGGGCGCTTTCTATGAATGTTCAGTGGTGGCTGCCAAAACCCACCGGTTTTAAAACTATTGGTGTACTATAAAATATTAGAAATCAAGATTGCAATAAAATAGACCAAAGTTTTCAGGTAATACTCATTTTTGTTCACAGTCATTTTATTAAATTATTATCCTTTTTGGTATGTACAAAAACAAAACCATTATTAATTAATTATTGTAAACTAAACTTTTTACAAGGCAATTCAACATGGCAGGCACTCAATCGATATTATGTTAGTTAGTACTCTTTGGGGTTGCTCAGTCAGTCTCGGCAGAGCTCGGATGCCCCGTGCGGCGCACGAGATATTTTCCATACATTTTCTATAAACTCTCTTCTGTCACACGCGCCAGGGACTACAAGCGTGTTTACACTATCTCATAGAAATTTATCAAGATTCGCCGTGTGCTGGCTATACAGCGCGTAAGAAGTATTGGATGAATTCGACGCTTCTTGTTACGACCACGTAGCTCAGTGGTTAGAGCAGTCGCTCGGAAAGCGAAAGGTCGTAGGTTCGAGTCTCATCAAAGCTGCAGCTCGAGCTAACAACCATGGTTGTGAGATGGATCGACTTTTTCTAAATACTTCATTTTTAAATTTTTCAACAATGTTGCGGTTACAAACACCTTTGTGGGTATTTTTATCTAGTTCACAAATACCACAAAATATGACTCATAGCCAATAGCTATATATTGGTAAACAGTTTTATGGTTGCGGCTGTACCGTTTCAAATTGCATTGAATTTCAATATTGTTGTAGCTTTAACATTACGTAAAATATTTGCATAGATACATTTGAAGAAGAAAACCGGCAGGCTTATCACTTAACTTGCAAAAGCCAGCTTTTAACCGCCTCTATGGTCTAGTGGTTCACACCACCGATTTCAGACCAAGAGGTCCCGGGTTCGATTCCCAGTGGGGGTACATATTGTATTCGGTTTGGTTGGTGGTAGGACTTGTTCTTAGTCCGCCTGGCTAGCTACCACCATCTTATCTAAGTCTGACGCCATAACAATGATGTTTTCAGCATTATTGTGTTCCGGCAGTTAGAGATAAGATAGCCAGTTCCTCAGTGATTGAAGATTCCGGGAGTAGTGCGCTTTCACCTTCAGCCTTATCACCACTTAACATCAGGTGTGATGAAGGCTAAGAGCTACTTACCCCGTTGTGGAAAAAAAAAAGCCAAGCGATAGCGAAGATCTCGAAATTAGTTTTCTAAAATCGCAAATTCGTACTATGTAGCAGTAAAAACTTGTTTGGTTGGTGGTAGGGCATGTTATATGTCATGCCGATGAGCTGGCTAGAATGGGATCTTCCACAATAGTGGCAGGACCTATACCCAATCTGCCACTCCCATTCAGCCAACTGCACTCAGGGGTAAGGCAACGAACTCGTGCTGCACATAATACTTGTTGGGTAGCTCTAACAAGCTATAGATTAGACAGTCTAAGACGGCGATGACTGCAGTCTCGCCGCGTTTGACCTGCAGGCTGCTCAGCCTTAATCGTCCAGACCACCGGATAGTTGTTGGTACACTTACAGGTCACCTAACCTTAAACCGACAATTTATTATGAATGCGACAGACAGTCCTATATGTAGAGGATGAATGAACGCAGAGGAAACAGCCGCCCACGTGATCCGCTTCTGCGCTTCTGGAAGGAGCTAGGATGGCTCGACTAGCCATGTTCACGCATAACGGACAAGAGTCTAAATGCGGAAAAAAAGTGTCAATACTACTACTACTACTACTAAGTCATGCTAGGCAGGCTGACTAGCTTTCACCATCTTATCTAAATCTGACGATGTTTTCAGCGTTGTTATGTTCCGGAATTTAAAGATAAGATAGCCAGTTCCTCAGCGGTTGAGGATTTAGTGCCGCCCACTTCAGGCTTATCTTCACCTAACATCAGGTGTGATGAAGGTTACCTGTTACCTACCCCGTTGTGGATAAAAAAAAATATTATTAAACTGTTACTTAAAAAATATATCATTGTGCATACTGTGACTGTATAAACAATCTATTACTCGTATTTTATCAAAAGATAAACAAACGCTCGTGATTTGTGATATACTTGTCACTCAGTTATTTAAATTTACATCTTTTGACCTCGATTTACAGTTTTTTTTCAGTTTAATGTTTGCTATGAAAACTACTCGGCGCTTTGCAAATTCATTCCTCATATGAACCGCTATTTAGAGGGGGGGGGGATTGCCATCGTTTTAAAGATCCTTGCGAAAGGCCTATGCTTGCCTAGCAGTGGGCGTCTTTCGGCTGACATGATGATGATGCACCACTAAAGAGTATATTGCGCTGCATGCTTCTATGCTCCCCGATTCTTACAACCCAGGTCTCTTTTAAGTCGAGAGTGAATAGACTTCTCCTGGACAGGCATGTAAAATCCTAGATTGCATCCTGTAAGCCAAACAAGATGGCTGGGAAATGCCTGCCCGGGTTTTAATAAAAAAAGGAATCAAAATGACCATCATCAGCCTTACGCCCAATGCTGGGCATAGGCCCTCCCTCCAAGGATCTCCACACCAACCGGTCCTGCGGCAGCCTCATGGCAGGCAGTCCTCCTGCCTAACCCGCATCCAGCGGCTTGCCGCGATCTTTAACAGTTCGTCACGTCAGTCCACCTTGTAATAGGCCTGCCCACGGAACGGAAATTTAAAAATAATCAGATTTTATTTTATCTATAAAATTGTAAAAAAGAATACTATTACTTTAAACTCTTCTGTGGTCTAGTGGTACACGACACTGGTACCAGACCCAGAGGTACCGGTTTCGATTCCCAGTAGGGGTATAATTGGGTATATTGTATTCGGTTTGTCTGGTTCTGTTCGGTTCTTCACAGTCCGCCTGGCTAGTTACTACCACCAACTTATCTAAGTCTGACGCCATAACTACGATGTTTTCAGTATTGTTGTGTTCCGGCAGTTAGAGAATAATATAGCCAGTTCCTTAGAAATTGAGAATTCCGGGAGTAGTGCGATTCCACCTTCAGCCTTCTCATCACTTAACATCAGATGTGATGAAGGCACAGTGCTACTCCGTTTTGGATAAAAATCCGGCGAGACGTCCGGACGTCGTGAACAAACGGCCTAAGTAATCACTGACGTTTTAGCCGCTTTGGATTACTTTTAATATGTGACATTTGTGCACGCAACTTCTTTGGTGAATGAATACAGATCACCTGTAT
This sequence comes from Crambus lathoniellus, assembly GCA_949710035.1. Taxonomy (NCBI): domain Eukaryota; kingdom Metazoa; phylum Arthropoda; class Insecta; order Lepidoptera; family Crambidae; genus Crambus; species Crambus lathoniellus. The sequence goes on along the minus strand of OX453313.1, from coordinate 15,011,579 downwards.
GTAGCAAGTGGGTGGAACGAAGTTCAACGGGTCCACTAATATTGATATAGGAAGTATACTTACATATAATCTTATCTATACAAGGTGTTTTGTAAGAAAATTAGAGATAGAAGATAAGTACAGTACCGAGCAATAACTCGATATAAAGTAGTTAACATTAGTACCTATGTCCTTACTTATTGTTTTTCTTCTAAAACATTAAAATTGTATTCCAATCTGAAATACATATTATGATTTTGGAATGAAGTAAGTACTATTTATGTAATCTAATTATGTAATTTTCAGCTTTAATAAATTTTCGACATAAAACCCGAAACCCAAGTTAAGGAAAATCGTGCTTATCCGTCAGTTTACACGACTATAAATACTTCGATCACAATAACACTAGATAACCAGTATGAGTGTCAAAAACGGCTGAGCGAATATGGGCCCTCGCCTACGGCGACTTTTTGTAGCAATGCTGTCGCGCGTCTCGTAAACGCGCGTCCGGCAGGCTTATTACCAAAACAAACAACCAGTTGCTAATTGTACAATTGCAACGCGACTGCTACTAGTTGCGGTTGGTTTGCAAGCGGTACAATACGGTACGGTACCTTTCATGCAATTTTAGTTTACAAATCGCTCGCTTGTGGCGCTATCGTAGCGATCTACGTTCCGTAATACGAATATGTGTTTTGGGAGCGATTAATTGTTAATTGTCGCGATTGCAACTGTCACTTTAAGATCGCTAATAAGCCTGCGGATCGCTACTAACGCGCGTTAGTCTCATTTGCAACGCGCTACTAACGCGTTACAGTATCGCTACAAAAAGTCGCCGTGGTGGGCGAGGGCTCTTTCAAAGGCATTTTTGTGCCGCGCGTTTGCATCGCGACAGTATCGCCTTTGCTTCGCGACATTATCGCGTTTGCATCGCGACTGAAACGTGGTTATATATGGGGCGAAGGCTCACTGCTAGCGACAGCATTGCTACTAACGCGCTACAGCATTGCTACAAAAAGTCGCAGTGGGCGAGGGCTCTAAAGGCATAATCAAACGAGGGACTTTTGTCTCCGGTGGACAAAAGTCCCTGTACGTCCAAAATATGTCCTCCGAGGACTTGTCGCGGACTCAACGCATACGGTGTGGCCATTTGTTGCCCAAAAACGTACTTTACTATCGAGCGCTCAATGCAGACTAAAGTTCGTTGTGTGCGTTGTTGCGCCTAGTTACGTTCGTTCTATTTTTTTCGTGGACTACCGCGAACTTTTGTCCAGTCCAGTCTCTCGGTGTCCGCGGTAATTTCGCGGACTTTTTGTCCGCGGTACTTTTAGTTCCTTGTGTCCGTTATTCGATACAATTTATAAGAGATCTACCTATATCGATGGACAAAAAAGTACTCGGAGGACAGTCCGTCGTCTGATTAGGCCTTAAGGGCTCATACAAACGAACGGCACTTTGTTGACGGCAGTTGTTGCGTCGTCGGCTGCAGTCGTCCACGACTACTACAGATTTACGGTCGATGGCTGCCGGCGACGCGTGTCGAAGGCTGCCGTCAATAAAGTGCCGTTCGTCTGTGTGAGCCCTAAGAGAGCGTAGCATTCGTAACCTCTTTCTCCATTTAAAAAAAAATTGTTTTGTGCCATATTTGCGTTGTGTTTTAGTTCGTGAGGCATCATCTAGTAGAAGTGTAGATCGAAGTATCACTACATAGTATAAAACAAAGTCGCTTTCTCTGTCCCTATGTCCCTTTGTATGCTTAAATCTTTGAAACTACCCAACGGATTTTGATGCGTTTTTTTTAATAGATAGAGTGATTCAAGAGGAAGGTTTATATGTACTTTTTATCCCGATATTCCCACGGGAACGGGAACCACGCGGGTGAAACCGCGGGCGGCCGCTAGTAAAGAATAAATAAATAAAACAATATTTATGTATCTTGTCCACAGCTTGTACCAAGATGGGTAGCGCCGAACGTGCTGACGTTCGCGGGGTTCGTCCTGACTGTCCTCGATTTCCTGCTCCTCTCGTATTACGACTACGATTACTACGCCGCAAGCACGCCGTTAAGGAACGCCACCACTGTGGAACAGACCCTGAACGGCCACTCAGAGATAATACCGCGACCGCTGTGGTACGCGCTCGCGGTGTTTCTGTTCCTGGCGTATACGCTTGGTAAGTACCTCATCATCATTTTCATCATCATTTCAGCCGTACGACGCCCACTGCTGGGCATAGGCCTCCCCCAAGGATCTCCACAACGATCGGTCCTGCGCTGCCCGCATCCAGCGGCTTCCCGCGACCTTGACCAGATCGTCGGTCCACCTTATAGGGGTCCTGCCCACGGAACGTCGTCCGGTTCGCGGTCGCCATTCGAGAACCTTTCCGCCCCAACGGCCATCGGTTCTCCGCGCTATGTGTCCCGCCCACTGCCACTTCAACTGAGCAATCCTTCGAGCGATGTCGGTCGTTTTAGTTCTCCTGCGGATCTCATCATTTCTGATTCGATCGAGCAGGGAAATACCAAGCATCGCTCTCTCCATTGCTCGCTGGGTAACCTTGAGCCTTCTTATGAGACCCATAGTAAAAGACCACGTCTCAATTCCATAAGTCATAACTGGCAACACACACTGGTCAAAGACCTTAGTCTTGAGACATTGAGGAATTTTGGACGCAAATATATGCCGGAGCTTCCCAAACGCTGCCCATCCGAGCTAAGTGCCTATACCTACTTCTTTTTATACGGTATACGGTAAGTACCTACCTACTTCTTTTTATACACAACTAAAAAGTTGGCCGCTATCTTGGATTTTTAAAATTGATGTAGGTACACCTAGTTTTTTATTATTCACAACGGGTTAGCGCTTAGCCTTCATCACACCTGATGTTAAGTAGTGATAAGGCTGAACTTAAGGTGGAAGCGCACTACTCCCGGAATCCTCAATCACTGAAGAACTGGAGGTAATTGTCTAACTAAATATCAATCGCAATCGCTTTCAGTTTAGTGTAGGCAATGAACAGATTCTTTGTATGGAGACCCATACACTAATTCCTCAGTCGATGAAACTTTGCTAAGTTATAAAATAGCATGAGCCATAAACTTTTAAATGATTATCCAAAAATAAACTCACACGGAAGTTAGGTATTTATACATAAATATACAAATCTGTTTATATATTGAACCGAGTAATTTCTCAGTCCAAATTTATTTTACCAAATGACTTATTTATACTAGTATGTGATACTTGATGAAAATCCAAAACTTTTTTCAAACGTGAGTATGCTTGGCAAAATGGTATAATTCCGTTAAAAAGTTCGACAGAGACATTTTCAGTCCAAGTCACCCCGTTTTGTTTTATTAGAATTTGGTGATTCTGCTGGGATATTTTTTTGGATATTTCATATTACTGTTTTTATACGTTACATGAATATGTCCGGTTAAGAAAGTTTAGACGGAGCATTTTTCCTAAAAAAGATATCAATGAAATAAGACTTTCATTAAAAAATACCTAATCTTCTATTATTATTATTTTTTGGAAATTTATACCATACTTTTAATTTATTGATACTTTATCATGATGTAAAGTTTTTTCTGACTGAGGAATTACTGTGGGGGTCAACTAGCTTCATTGACTACACTAGTTTGACATCCATCACTTGAGTTGAAGAAGAATTATTTATATTACTTTCAAACTGAATGCGATTGCGATTGATGTTGAAGACAATAGGAGATCGGACTGATTTTTTTTATTTGTTCATAAAAATTTTATTAATATCAGAAACACGACACAGGTAGAGAAATCTGACGTCAGATGTGCTTGGCGCCATACTCCCGCCATACAAAATTTGGTTTTAGAAAGAGATATACAGATATACTAGATACACAGTTTTTCACAATTCAGCAGCTCATTACCAGCTTATTAATCAACATTTTGAATATTTTTTTTCACTTTTGTCATTCTTCAATGTAAAATTTTTTAATGTTACTAACTATTAAATATTTACATATCAATAGTCCGATCCCCTATTACCCCCCTGGTTATCTTATCTCTAACTGCCGAAACACAATAATGCTAAAAACTTAACTGAGGCGTCAGACTTAGATAAGATGGTGGTAGCTAGCCAGTCGGACTAAAAACAAGTCCTACCACCAACCAAACCGAATACAATATGTACCCCTTACTGGGAATCCAACCCGGAACCTCCGGGTCTGTAATGTAATTGGTAGTGTGAACCGCTAGACTGCAGAGGCGGTTAAACTTAGTACATTCTGGGTGCAGAAGGTCAAATATCATCAGAAGCACCAATTTTAACGTGATGATGATGATGATGATGATGATGATCCTCAGATGGCATCGACGGCAAGCAGGCGCGTCGCACGCAAACGTCGGGTCCATTAGGAGAACTGTTCGACCACGGCCTGGACTCCTATTCGGTGTTCTTCATACCAGCCTGCCTCTACTCCATATTCGGGAGAGCAGACTTCTCTATTCCACCTATAAGGTAGATATTTTAGAAGTAAAATTATACTAGAAGAAGCAACTAAAGATCGGTCGCGGAGCATAACGAATCTCGTAGAATGACCTGTTAATATTATTATTATTATTTGAATGTGAGGGGCTATGCATCTCCCGTAGGAGATGTAGTCACTGCGACCTAAAAGATCTATTGTGATGTGACTCGCCACCTGGTTAGAGTAACTCTTTTAGCCTGGAGGCTTCCAAGAAGTCTAGAATACTCCTAGCTTGAAGAGTTTTAATCTCCTCCGGGCCCATAATGTGTCGATCCAGATGGATAATGCGTTTGTGAATAAGGGGCCCGCAGTCACACAGAAGGTGCCTGGGTGTTTCCCTCTCCTGTTTGCAGTAGCGGCGAACATCAGTGTCACTTATTTTCGTGTGAAATTAGTGCCTGTTTAGTTTGCAGTGGCCGGTTAAGGGCACGATCTTCCAAATTATCGAAATCAACCTATTTTTGATTCAAAAGTATACAATCAAATATTCTTTATTATGAGCAGCTAAAAATATAATGTTGAAGTTTCTTAAACGATCTTGATTATTTTGTGGCTAGAAACACGATATTCGTATCTTAACTCGACTATAAAAAATTTCAAAGACAAAGAAAATTTTCATTATATTTATATTTTTTTTTGTTTTATACTTAGATTATTAATCTCTAATTCACGAGTAATATATAGAAAAATAGGTAATAATATATAGTAGATTATTCTCAGGCTACTTTTTCAAATAGTGAATTTATGCACAAAATAACAACAAAAACATTGAAAAAAAATAAAAAGTGAGATTATTTTCATTACTCTTCACACGTAAGGAAAAAGACAAAGACGGAGTTTTTGGAAGATCCTGCCCTTAAGGCGCGGACTATCGCACAGATGTTCGTCCTGCTAAGCTCCAGGAGTTCGGCAGTTCGGCTTTGCGAGTAGCCTTCTATAAGGGATTTGGCGTGTAGCAGTCCTGGTTGTGTCAGCCATTGCTTTTTTGATTCGCCAAATAGATTGCCCTTGAGAAGTTGCATGGCCTGGTTCTTTGAGATACCACAGAAAGGTTCTGGTCCTATCTGATGGCTATGAGCTCCAGTCCTTGCAAGTTCATCGGCTTTTTCTGACCTGTTAATACCTGTCTTTGTCGCTCCCGCGTAAATATAGTGCGTCACGCTCGCACATATCCCAAAGAGACGGCGGTCATTGCATCGGTGCGAGCGTGGCGCACTATATATACGCGGTAGATTTTTTTATCTACAACGGGGTAGCACTTAGCCTTCATCACACCTGATAAGCGGTGATAAGGCTGAAGGCGGAAGTGCTCTACTCCCGGAATCCTTAATGACTAAGGAACTTGCTATCTTATCTCTAACTGCCGAAACACAATAATGCTGAAAACATGATTGTTATGGCGTCAGACTTAGATAAGATGGTAGTAGCTAGCCAGGCGGACTAAGAACAAATCCTACCACCAACCAAACCGAATAAAATATGTACCCCCACTGGAAAACGAACCCGGGACGTCTAAGTCTGAAATCGGTGGTATGAACCACTAGACTTTAACCATAGAGGCGGTTAAAAGGTAAGAGGTTAGATTACGACAGGGACAGGTAATAATAGGTCATTGTATGAGGTTCTTCGTGCTCCGCGACGTACTTTAGTAATTTTTTCTAATACTTATAATTTTGTAATATTTAAGTACTTATATTTTTATTGCTCCTAAAAATAATTAGTAATATCTTCGTTGGTCCTAATTTCTGAAACAAACTCTTAAGCGATCTCTTAATCAGATCAATAATAGGGTATTTTACTGTTGTTGAAATGTAGATATTTAATGATGACGTTAAAAAATATTGCAATTAAGAATACCAAATGTGGAAAAATAATTTGAATCTGTTTTATAATAAAAGAATTATAGTCTGTTTGATTTTGACTATAGCTGTCTCTTTCTAAAACGAAATCTTCTATGGCGTGACTATGACGCTACTAACCCACTGACGTCACTAAGATAGCGTCCTGTCCTTGTCTAATTATAATGTTTGAAGTCCTATATCTTTGAAAATATTCTAGATAATTCAAAATGAAAACTTGTTTTGTGTAGCTAATATTTCGAAAACTAAAAAAAAATAAAAATAAACAGTATAAATAAACAGTATAAATTCAACAAAATAAAAAAAAAACAGTAAAATACCGTATTGCGATATTGTCTGTTGTACGTGGATCTTTCTTTATAATGGTGCGTCCACATCTGGCGAATGCGCCACTCGCGAGCCGCTTGTGAGCTGCGTGCCCGCTGCTTGCGGTTGCGGCACGGCTTCCGAAATGCGCGCCTGCATTTCGTCGCGCCCATAGCGTCTCTCGCGTTTGAACTTTGAGAAGTGATCTAACATGAAAAAAAAACGACTTCTTTTTTCACAGTGATGAAAAAAACATGAAAATAGTAGATTTCATTACAAGTGCGGAAAGCCTGTCATTGCAAAAAGTTCCGACAAATATCTACCCGAGCCGAGGCGCAGCCGAAAGTGAGGGTTGACAGTCGGAACAAGTTGCAATGACGGTTCCGCACGTGTACTGAACAACTATTTTTAATACAGTTGCGAAAAAATTAAGCAATTTAATAAAATAATAAAACACAATAAACTTAATTATCTAATCGTAAAAGAATATAAGCAGAGACTTTTTTTGTTTTCTTCACCCATTCTGGTTTGGCAAAGGAAACTATGATCATACAGCCAAGGCTTCAGTAGAATTTTTTTATTGATATGAAATGAAAATTAAATTAAATGAGATGAAATGAAATGAAACCTAACAAAAGCAATCCGAATCCTACAGGAGCGCCTTTCCTTATTTCTCTCTTTTACCACATCGTTTTCCATTAAAGCCACATTATTGCACTAATTCCACCATACTAAGTACCTACCACAATAAAAACCAGAAAAAACGAATTTAGAAAATTAAGAAATAAGGTCCCTCATTTTCTTTTCACTTACTTGCGCAAACTCCTATAAGCAGATACTATGGTGTCTATGGTAAATAGTGCACGTCATACCATATTTAGTAATCTGTGGTCATACAGCCAATTTTATGTATTTTTTATATTCATAAATTTAATTTGGCCGATACTAATATTAATTTAATGTATAATTAAAATTACTTTTAAATCTGATATTGAAACAAATTAGTAGCTTCTTTTTAGAAATATTTGCATGAATCATAAAAACTTCTATGTTTTTTTTTAGTAAAAACTTCGTGGTTGGTTTTTTCTTTTTAATATACAATATTTTGACAGTTGGGAAAGAAAACGCACGAGTTCGGGAAAGGTAAAGAAAAAGTTCAAGTGTGTAATAGCCCACATCCCGAACGCTATACGTCCCTGCAATACGCCACTTTTTGAGCAACTGTATTAAAAAAACAATTGTACTTAAGTACCTTGCTTGGTTTCCCGGAGCTGGATGTGAGACGGGTCGATTTTTTCTAAATACTTCATTTTCCATTTTTCTGTACTTACCTTGCTATTTTTTAATTTGTTTTTTTGTTCAGAAAAAAATCTATAAGTAGCATATTTAATGTTTTATTGATGACTGTTTTTTTTACGATAGAAACAAAAACAGCTTTTGTGCAAAACTAACTTTGAGCTATTCGCACCGCTCGCAAACGGCTCGTGCATTCGCTAGATAAATCTGGACGCACCACAACTTGTATGATAATTATTTTCAGAATATATTACGTGATGTGGAACCTCCTTCTCAATTTCTACATCAGTCACTGGGAAAAATACAACACCGGTGTATTGTTCTTGCCTTGGGGATATGATTTTAGTATGTGGGTAAGTATGCTTTGAGAGTCTTTTGTGGCTTTTTATTTGTGATCAAAAACATACGCAGACAGCTGACTTTTCGCCCGTAAAGTGATCTTTATTACATAGCGAATAAGGTCTCTTTTTATGCGTGGACAGTTTTAACTTACACTCTCAGGTACGATTCAAACCAAACGACTCGCAAAGACCCGGTGCGGACGGCATTTCTAAAATTCGGTAAAGGAAATTGAAATGTGTCATTACATTATAGTTCGTATTTGCTCCACCCCGCTAATCTCACATTCCGCGACGGCGTCGTAGGGGCGGGCGGGGCCGATGCGAGCCGGTTGGTCTGAATCATACCTTAGTATAAAGATTAAGGGGGTTAGGCGGTCAAATATTCCGTTGTCTGCGTATGCCCTAAGAGCGTTTCTGTACTCTATTCGATCAGAATCCGATAAAATCATCGATATGATTATATTATGTCCAAGTAACAGCAGAAGTAGGTACTATTGCATAAAAAGTTGCGTACTTGGACAGACATTTTTCGAATTCAAATCAATTAGAACGCAATGCAGGAACGCTCTTTAAGTGTGAAAACAGCTTCATTTTCTTCATGTTGATTCCATCACGTTCTTACACACCTTATACACTACTATATTTTAATTAGTATAAAGATTTTAGGGGGTGATAGTGTTCATCAATTCGATAAATTTTTACTATTGTGCCAACCACGGAATCGCGAAAAAGAAAATTAGCTGTTCGATACAAAAGTACAACATCGACTCGACTGAAATGGTGTATAGATTATGGGATGGCTCCCTACTCTTCTACTTTCTTATCTTTACATCTAAGGCCCGGCACCCAGTATCGGCACAACAACGGGATTTTTGGCGACAAACAAAAATGTTGAAATTGTAATATTAGAGCTCGTACGTACAAAAACAATTCTGTCAGAACTGGACATTGCAATTTCAACTTTATCACCATGTAATTAAGTAATATTTTTATTAGTCACCAAAAATCCCTTGCTGTACTGAAGCTGATAGCGCCGGACCTAATGGCAGATTTACATTGATAGAGCGCATACTCGAAAAAAAATATGCTGAAGCCCGATAGCAATGAGAAAACGACGCGCGCGGGAGTGAGATCGATTTTGCAGATTAAGCAAAAAAAAAAACAAAATCACTTCGTATTAAAAAACTAAAGCGATTTTTTAAAAATGCTTCTACGCGATCCTTAATATTATTTGTGTCCACTAATTAAACCAATTTCCAATAGTATATGTAACCCCCCGTTTAAGAATAATCTTGATTTTCGTAGAGGTCTTTTCGAAAAGAAAAAGTGTTGAGGCAAAATCATAAAATCGCGTTTCTGAAACTTCGAATCTAGATTAAGGTTTGAAGAAATATATATCTTATTACCAGATTTGTAACCTTGTAAACAACTCTAACCGTCCTATAGTTTAATATCAAAAGTCCATACTTTTTCCGAGTAGCGCCTTAAAATGGCGCCGCCAGTAACTAGGCAGTCGTTTTACTTCATGCCCGGGCTGGAGCCAGCCCTGTTTTTTTTATCCACAAGGGGGTATCACTTAGCCTTCATCACACCTGATGTTAAGTGGTTATAAGGCTTAAGTGGAAGCGCACTACTCCCGAAATCCTCAATCACTGAAGAACTGGCTATCTTGTCTCTAACTGCCGCAACATAATAATGCTGAAAACAGATCATTTTTATGGCGTCAGACTTATAAGATTGTGGTAGCTAGCCAGGCGGATTAAGAACACGTCCTACCACCAACCAAACCGAATACAATATTGTTCCCCCACTGGAAATCGAAACCGAGAAGCTCTGGGGCTCTGAGAAACTGGTGGTGTGAACCACTAGACCACAGAGGCTGACTGGCACAAATAAACGTTTACTCGAAGCCAGAGCTGGATTGCCAGCGTCATTTGCTCCAGTTACTGGATCAATGTAAATCTGCCATAAAGCAAACTTCAGATACTGTACTTTGTTGTAAAATTTTGTATGAGTCCTATGACAGCTCATTCGTGCAAAGCAAAAAGTTCTGTATGCTATTGGAATAAAACTCAATAAAAACAGCATTAGGGCCGATTCACCCATATCAGTGAGCCACAGTTCCGTCAACGTGTTCGCTCAGTCCAGCTGTTCAATTGTGTCAATGATTCAATTCACACATGTCAGTACTCAGTTCACGGAGCTTCTGTGAAAACGTGTCCGTTGTCAAGTATCGTGATCGTTGCTATGACTCTGTTCAATACTACAGAGCTAGCAATGATAGCTATTGCTTTGGACGAAAAAGAAAAGCAGCAAGAAGGAACCGAGAATGTATTTTGCATGAGAAAAATCGTACAAAACGGTATTTTCACGAACCAAATCTATCAGTCGCTTGTCCTCCATTTTGTTTTTGATGCCGCGGCGTCCGTGATCCGTCACAAAATATTTTTGTCAACGAATACGTCCGTTTACCGGTGGTGTCGGCACTGACACTGAGAGCACTGTGTCGTCACTGACACTGACAAGTGGGGATGCATAGAAAATGGATGAAAGAATATTTCGCACTGCGCCGGTATTGCGACTTCACTGATATGTGTGAATTTAAACCTTTTTTAAGCAGCTTATGCTAAGAAATTAGTCTCTATTCCAAGAAACACGAATGACCTGTCATTGATAGGACCCATGCTAAGTTTTAAAGAGTAAGTATAGAACAAGTTTTACCATCTTCTAGGCTTCGACATTTTGTTTTCTATGGACTGGGATGAAAGGCACGGGTTTCTATAAGCAGTACGCCTTCGGCAGTTACACACTTGCAAATGTGTTTGAGTTTCTCATTTACGGCACTGGAGTGTTCACTAATTTGCCCGTCGCTATTTACAACATTTATAGGTGAGTCGCATTTACAATGATTTTAATATTAAACATTAATACTTACACATTTTACCGCACAACACAAGAAAGGAGAATGTCACGTCTTTAGTACGGAGTTAAGTGTGGTATCGAAAACAGGGACCGACCTTTGAAACGCTAATCCAAAACTTCGGTTAGCCCCGCCCCTTTCACTCGATTCTGTCATGACTAGTGAGAGGGATGGGTATAACGAAGTTTCGGTTTTAGCGTTTCAGAGTAGGCCCTCGGGGTCGTTATAACAGGAAGAAATTAGTGTTTTTTTGCGTAAAGCCGAATCTCCACCAAACAAAAGTTTTCAACTTTTGTGTTGTCAACATTGTGTTGGTGACGAAAGTTGCCAGCAATTAATAATAATGATATGACAATAATAAATCTTTATTTCAGACAAACGTCCCTATTTCAAACGTCAAATACAAAAAAAGAACCACTGATCTCTTTCTTTTGTTCAGTGCATTTTACTATGCGATTAGAATAATTTTAAAAGTGGCTGGTAAGAAACTTGCTTCACTCTTAAAAAGATGGTTGCCAACATTCTTTTTTTTAAACAACAACCTTTTTTTCACATTATTCAAAGACAACTCATTTTTTTACTCATAAGGCAAGATCGATCGATGTAAACGTGGTCATAGTGTCACTACTTTGCGAGGAAGAAGAAAGGATAAAGCAATCAAGAAAAAAACCAAGACTACCCTTTACACCGTCTTGGTACTATTATATATTCTGTGCCTTTACTCCAATTTGCTTTGCAATCTCTAGCCCATTGTTGTTGTTTCTCGTAGTATTCATATAATTTTCATTTTGTTAATCATGTAGCTCTGGATAGTTACTAACTAATAAAATTATCTTTTCTTCATCCATTTACAAAAAAAATTTGCTCGTCCGACACGTTCTTAATTGTATGAAATATGAAGTGACGCGTCGCGGTCGCGCTGCTTACTATAACGCACCTAGCGGCAACGGAACTGCGCGTCGCGACATTGCGCGACAACTTTGCTTGGTTACCCAACTTTGTAGCGTCGTGTCGCGCATCGTACTTCTATTGCCGCGCAGTGCGGTATGTCTAATATGTTTTCTTAGAAACAATATTTTGAAGTGCAGTGTCGCGTCGCTCCGCTGCCGTGCAGTTCCGCCTAGTGCGGTCTTACCTTTAAGTGTGAAAACATACTATTGCCGAAAATACGCGACCGACGTTCGTCATAATTACGACTACAATGCTATTTCGATTACTGACGACAAATTATGGCCGATATTACGTCGTCCGCGTGACGTAAAATTTCTCCGCACAATCTCGGTCGCGTATTTTCGGCAGTGTTTTTCGACACGTGTGTTTTATTTTATTGTTAGGTTATTAACCTTTTTGCTATTATAATGCAACTATAAAATAGATACAAGATTCAAGATTCAAATGTTTATTCAATTTAGATTGTTATTTACAATACTTGTGAACGTCATAGAAGCTACGCCATCGGTTCGCAAACCCTACAGCGGGAGACCTTGGAGAAGAACCGGCAAGAAACTCCAAGGGGTTGTTTTTTTCTCCCTGTTTTATTTCATACAGAGTCGTCAAATTGAAAAATGACTTTAACATGGTATGACTAAGGTCAGTTTCCATCACAATTACACAATGGGTTATGATAAATACAGTTAAGTATAGGCGAACTAATGATTATCATAAATACGATTCCATAGCCTTAAATGTACTTTATTTAAAATGAAAATGGTATTTACTATAAACTATAACAGGTAACGTTTATTATAGCAGATAAATTAGTATATTGTTTTCTTCATTGGACACACACAAACGCATAATATCGAAAAAATCTGATAAAGTTTTGAACGTCTCTGTGGTTTAATGGCACACGCCACCGGTTTCAGGGAGCGTATACAGATACGCAAAACCCAAAACTTCGTTCGCTCCGCCCCTTTCACTTTTCTGACGATTCTGTCATGACGGTTTTTGCGTTTCAGAGTATTTGATCCGAGATCAGTCATGTAAGTCTTTGGAAAGCTGACGAACTTCATGTTTGTTTACATATAGCGCCAATTGGTTTGAAATAGACTATATTAGTATGTGTCACTTTGAATTTGACGAGTCTGTACTTATAAATAAAACAGGGAGAAAAGCTACTAGTTCGACTGACTAGTATCTTGCCGGAACTTCTTCTCGATTGACGTTCATAAGTGCTTGTAAAATTATTGTCGAAACGATTTCCATTAGACGGTCGGTTAGCAATCGTCAATCAATCCTTCGGTCATGATTTAACCAATCGCAAGATTAAACGCAGCATCATAATAAAGCTAGAAACACATTTCGCTGGCGCAGCGCAGCGCAGCGCGATCGCTTTCATACATTTAGTATGGCTAGAAACACATTTCCCTGGCGCAGCGCAGCGCAGCGTTTCCGCCCGGCTCCGATTGCGCCAGGCCCCCCACCACTTTCTAGCATTGTATCGTCAGATGGCTCGCTAGCGGACTGCGCAGCGGAGCTCTGCATTTTGCTTTTTACTACTTATGTTCTACGATTTCTCCGTCAATAATGGGTCAATTTAAAATATATTTTTTTGTTTAGAAGAGTCCCCAATTCATTATCATGTAGTGTTGTTAATTATACTGTTAAAACAGTATTAAAGTGTTTTTAGTACACTATACTTTTTAATTTTATAAGATAAGATAAGATAAGATAAAAATATTCTTTATTCACTTAGACATAATAAATATGTACCTACTTATGAATCGTCAATATTTTCCTACCACCCATTCAAGACTTTTTTAACTGACAAGAAGAATGGGCGCAAGAAACATATCGTTTACAAAAAAAAAAAATTTCGTTACTAATACAACAATTGCTTAGTATAAAAATACATCATATTAAACAGTGATTATGTTATGTGTTACATCATGACCATGCATTGCGGTCATTCAAATAATCGTCTACTTTATAGTATCCTTTGCTCATCAGCGACTCTTTAATGTAACATTTAAATTTATGCAATGGAAGTTCAATTATATGCTGTGGAACTTTATTAAAAAAGGCTATGCTTTTCCCCAGAAATGAGGCTCTGGATTTTTCTAGCCTAAACTTGGGAACGACAAGTTTATCTTTATTTCTTGTGTTAAAGCGATGAATATCGCTCTGCTTTACAAATGTATTATAATTAGAGATCGGATAATCGGATGCATATTTACCTAAAGTTGAGGTGTTGGCTGTTATGGAATGCACTTTTGTATCGAAAAATCCCGGGATTTCGGAATTGACAAATATAATGTTTTGGTTATATAGAATCAAATCTGGTATTTACATATATTCAGATGTTGGCTAAAATGGAATGCACTTTTGTATCAAAAATATATCTAAAAATAATAATAACTCCTTTATAATTTTACATTTCTTCACATACTTTTTCAAGTTTCGAGACATATCTCAAACGAATAATAAATAAGAAATTATAAAGAAAAACCATTCAAGTTCTTGATTATTAAAGTAAAACAGCATCACCAATAAAATCCCGCGATCAACTAACAGTAGTACCTGTACCTACCTATCGTATTAAAGGACTAAGTAAGTTGAATGTTTAGGAAACACAGTATTTATGTAACTTCACTGCCTCCTACCACGAACGTAACTCATTGGCATACTTAAAGTTGCAAGTACGTATGTACCTAAACGTCATATTTTGGTGTACATCTATGAAACATACACCAATCAACAGAGAAAACAATTTTAAACAACAAATAATATTTGACAAAAAGTCGTAAATGATGTACTTTTTGAAATATTTCACTTTGAATGTGTATAATAAAACTTAGTATATTAAAACTTGTCATTTTTAGGTAGGTAAGGTACTTGGAACTTTAGGTACCTATGCCAGGCTCCATATAAAAAGTTGGAATCTTTTCAGTGGCTGTCAGGCATTCGTAAGTATTGTAGGCTTTCTCTTGTTTTTAAATTTGTCGTATTGTCATTGGCGTTGTCAATAGAAATGGACAATTCACGTGCAACATGACGGCCCTGAAGTTTGCGCGGAATGCTGCGCAGTAGACGAATACAGGTGTGCCCGGGGTAAGATTAGAAATTAGTTACTACGTAACAGATAAATCCCTCTATCTATACAAAAGCTAAAATACCTACGCTATATTAGCCTACAAAAACCGCTGCAGAACCGCTGCAAGAAGACACATATTCTACGGACGCGCTCCAAGAGTCGAGATTCCCGCGTACTTCGCGAGAGTACGTCATCGAGCGAAATCGTCAAGGTTGTACAAAGAACATAAATTAAACCAAATGGCTGAAGTGAAATAAACTTTACTTTTTATGAATAATGCAATGGAGTGAATTAAATGCGCTTAATTTTATAAAATGATCTATATTTTTATTCCATCTTTGAACTCACGGTTATTAAATTTTACTAGCAAAAATATTCTGAGTCGTGTGAACAATTTACAATAATGAACCATCGTATCGTTAGTCAACGTAATAAAATTGTATCGCAGCGTTTTGTGCGGGAAACGCGTGCGACAGCCCACTGCTGATCGGCTCGGTTACGAGCTACTTAGCGGTAGGCACATAGCGCGTGACCTTGAGCGAGTGAGGGCGTTTGTGCACTACACTGAATTTTACCGATCCGGAAAAAAACGGATGCTTGTATTTTAATAATTAATCATTAATAAATTCATACTATTATAAAAGATTAATTATTAAAATACAAGCATCCGTTTTTTTCCGGATCGGTAAAATTCAGTGTATTGCACAAACGCCCTGACTGGGGCCTGCCCGGGGTTGGTGTGTGGGCGGAAGCACGGCGTGTCTCGTGTCTCACTCTGATGCGTACGGATACGTCTGTGCAAACAATAGAGAAGGCTATGGTATTTCTTAATGAATGCGAGTGAGACGGCAAATTATACATATACCTGCTTGTGTGCAAGTAGCGACCCGAAAAGGGTATATAGACCCGTATAGTATTATTGTAAGTACTTATTGTTTTATTTAAACTAACACTCACTACTCTTCCTCTAACACTCTACATACTCATAAATCGCATTGGGAACTTAACTAAACTTCAAGTAAATACGTATGAACAGTTGTGTAAGTAAACCCGGAATCCCGGAATTTATAAAAATAAATACCACATGCTAAAGGCTTCGTTTTTACACCATGTTACCGACTAGCTTTGCATTCCCGAATTTTCTGGAATCCCGGGATTTATATTTAAAAAACATATTTTAAGAAGCCGCTTCCATAGTTAGTTAGCCAAATATTAACTTTAGGTAAATATGCATCCGATTATCCGATCACTGATTATAATACTTTTAATAACAAAAATAATGTATAATTCTGATTTGAAAATAAATTACACTAAATATTTCTAAAATCGGTTCAGTATTTTTTGAGTTTATCTATTACAAACAAACAAAGTGTATTTATAGTATTAGTATAGATATAAATTGCATCTCGTCTTCATTCATCATCATATTATCATCGTAATCGTCAACATATTTTTTTTTGGATTTAATATGTTCAAGTAAGAACAGAAATTGTTTTCAAAATTAGAAGAAAACATAATGCAGATGTTAGCTCGGCAACGACTCGATTGACACTGATCAAAAATTTCGTCAGGAAACGCTGCGCCACGCTAGTAAAGTGTGCACACCCGGGTCGACGCTGCGCTGCGCTGCGCCAGCGAAATGTGTTTCTAGCTTTATAAGCTTTATTTTGATTGATTAAAATAATCACATATTTTATTTCAGGTCTTACAAACTACGAACCGGTAAGATGCGGTCTCCCCTTGAGGCCCTACGACCCCTGTGGTCGTTCCTGTGCGTATTTGCCGCGTGTTCCATATGGGTGCACCAGTCGACGCGCCTCCCAGACTACGATCTGAGGGCTCTATTCCTGCTCATCGGGACTGTGTTCAGTAATGTGGCTGTGAGTATAATGCGGCCTCTCCGGACGTTCCTGTGTGTGTTCCATATGTGTGCACCAGTCGACGCGCCTCCCAGACTACGATCCGAGGGCTCTGTTCCTGCTCATCGGGACTGTGTTTAGTAATGTGGCTGTGAGTATAATGCGGCCCCTATGGACGTTCCTGTGTGTACTCCATATGGGAGCACCAGTCGACGCGCCACCCGGACTACAACCTGAGGGCTCTATTCCTGCTCATCAGGACTGTGTTCAGTAATGTGGCTGTGAGTATAATGCGGCCCCTATGGACGTTCCTGTGTGTACTCCATATGGGAGCACCAGTCGACGCGCCACCCGGACTACAACCTGAGGGCTCTATTCCTGCTCATCAGGACTGTGTTCAGTAATGTGGCTGTGAGTATAATGCTGCCCCTCCGGACTTTCCTGAGTGTGCTCCATATGTGTGCACCAGTCGACGCGCCTCCCAGACTACGACCTGAGGGCTCTGTTCCTGCTCATCGGGACTGCGTTCAGTAATGTGGCTGTGAGTATAATGCGGCCCCTCCGGACGTTTCTGTGTGTGCTCCATATGGGTGCACCAGTCGACGCGCCTCCCAGACTTCGAACTGAGGGCTCTGTTCCTGCTCATCGGGACTGTGTGCAGTAATGTGGCTGTGAGTATAAGCTCCATATGGGTGCGCCAGTCGACGCGCCTCCCAGACTATGACCTGAGGGCTCTGTTCCTCGCTGTTGTTGTTTTTTTTATTCACCCTTCATTTAGTACAAAATGCGTAACGTACTGCTTTTGACAGTGTTCTTGTATGCTGTGGGTTAAAAGGAGTATGTTACTCACTAAAGAAGTGTTGCCTTGCAAACAGACACGTTGGCATTACAATGTGCAGAAATTCGAAAGCATTCAAATGGCTGACAAATTATCGTCCATTTTTGCTTATACTTATCGCAAATCGGTTTTAAAATTTTTGTTCATTTGACCAACTTACTTAAAACTTATTGGGCATTTATGTTTCCCCTCTCAAAGCGGCTCCGGCTCGAAGGACCATTAATCTTAACTGTTTAAAGCAATGAACGTTTCATTTTAATCGTCAACTTAAACCAAAACAGAAAGAACTACCGACAAATCTGAAAAATGATGATGACGTGATAAACCTTAAACATATATATTTTTTTTTATTCACAGTGTCGACTTATAGTAAGTCAGATGAGCAATCAGCGGTGCGAGGCAGTGACGTGGCTTTTCTGGCCATTGGCCTTCGCTGCGTCCCTCTCACTCCTATACCCGCAATTCGAGATAGCAGCATTCTACTCGGTCACCGCCCTAATAGTTATGGCGCATTTACACTATGGAACGTGTGTGGTAAGTTGAAAATTATTCGTTATAGCACATAATTATGTACATACATTTTATACAGTAGCTTAAGAACTTCTGTTACGGATATCAAAACAGCTGATAATAACACCAATACACGGAACAAGCACAGTCAATAAATAAATATTACTGGCCACTACGCTGCGGAATAGCGGACGCAGCGGCCATTTTGACATTTTCTCTTTTTAAATAATTAGCGGGATGCAATTATTAGCAGGTATAGTGCGACAAGCTTTTCTGTTCCGGTGATTATCTTTGGAACTAAAACAGTTTTTATACGATAGTCTATTTTGACAGCTAATTTAGTATTGCAAGTGGCTCCTCTGTCACGGCCGTCACCGGAACAGAAAATCTTGTGACACTGTAATGAGTTTGATTTCGAGTTCCATCGGAGCTAGTTGTGAGGAGGATTGATTTTTTCTAATATTTAATTTTCAATGACTTTATCAACTCTCAGCGAACAGTACCCTATTTATATGTATTTAAGTCTATTTTCCTTCGTCACAGGTCAGACAGATGTGTGACCACTTCCGAATACGGTGTTTCCGTATAAAGCAGCGTTCAGATTGACTATTAGACGACAGTGCGTACTAGACATAACATGACTTGAAGTAGCAAGCAACATTATGTACTACACAAGTGTCACGCAAGTAACAGGGCTTATTCACACGTTTAGAAATTCAATAATTGTATTTGAATGCAATAAAAATATACAGGATCACTTGTAAAACATCAACAACCTCGCAGGTCTAGATAACTAACATCATAAACAACATTTGTTCTACAACTTATCAAAAAACACAAAATAATTTTTTGTCATTTTAAACAAAACTCGATCCGCTATTCGGACGTTTTATATGAAATGTCGAAAAATTATTTTCGTTATTTTTTTTTAAGTTGTAGAACAAATGTTGTTTATGATGATAGTTATCTAGTCCTGCGAGGTTGTTGATGTTTGACAAGTGACTCTGTATATGTATCATTATTTATTCATCATGATCATGAGTACAGTACAGTCGAACCAATTAAAACGTGACCCATTTTGCTAATAATTTGTTTGAAAGCGTCAAGAGTTCAAGGATCATAAAGGTATTTACATTGCCACAACCTTTTCTGTTCCGGTGACAGCGGCGCTACGTACGTTTTTCTTTTTTTTGTAACTATTTAACCGGCTCTGACTTCTAAGAACTTCAGCCGCCAGCAGCGCTATGGTTGGACATCAACTTGACAGCAAAATGACATAAAAAAAACACTCTAGTTTCACATTTTGGCCACCGGAACGGCAAAGTTTGTGGCACTGTATCTTGGTTTATTGTTGTTGACAGTTTTCAATGTCAACATGTTTGAATTTAGACCTTATTGAATTTTAATCTCTTAGAAAAAACTCTAAGTTGTGTCACGATTCAGTTGGTTCGACTGTACATGCAAAACATTTATTTGATATCTTTTTTAAGAATAGTAAGTTGCATATCGATTTAAAGGGCTCATCTTAATTTTATTTATAAACAACTGCCCAAAAGTTATATATTGTTTGGGGTTAAAATTTGGATGTCATTAAATCCTTTGGTTGTCAATTTTAGGGCTCGTTCAAGGAAAAGCGACGCGTCAGGCGGTACGGTCAAATTGTGCTTTCACTGCGCGCTCGCTACAGACGTCTAATCAAATAAGTAAATGAGACGCACCAACTGATTAGAGTTGAGTAGTTCGTGAATGAATCCTTCAATTGGACTAGTTCACCTAGCAATTATATCTCCTTCATTAGTTCATTCGGGTCCCAATTAGTTCAGTACTTCATTAGTTTACACTTCACTGAAGGAGAGTAAAGCGGACGGATAGATTCCGAACACCGCGTGCGGAAGTGAGACAGTTGCACAGCGTTGAAGCAAAAACAATCCCTATTGCGCTAACATAAGGTTTAGTTTTACTTGAATAAATTTAGAACTACAGAACAGAATGAACTAAACGAATGAATTGAACAGAACGACACAGTGACTCAAATGGACTACTGAAGTTTTGGAGCCAAGTGAACTAGATGAACTAAATGAACTAAATGTGTGATATACTTCATCTAGTCCAATTGAACTATATCATTCTTTACACTTCAGTGAAGTATTTTGAGCATGTCAAATCAAAATGCTGATGCTCAATTCTCCCGCGCCGCTTGACGGGCCGCCTCTCCTTGAACGAGCACTTGGTCGCCTAATTTTATTCATCTAATTTATAGTTAGCCCTTTAATCAACGCTTGGATCAATGAATGAAATGAAATGAAATGTAAAGAACAAAGAATTCTAAGTCATTGGGAAAAAAGATAATATCGAAATGTATAGTTTGTAAATTAATTCGTGAATGAGCCCTAAATATCACTAAATCACTATACACAACTAACGTGTAGAAGAAATTTATTCTTTATACATAATTGTAATTTATGACTGACACTATTGTAGATAAAAGTGAAAAAATGTTTTAATTGTAAAATTAAATGTGCTAAAAAGACTTATTTAAAGTCGAGACGTTAAAGGTTGTGCAAGGTATAAAAACTAATTTGTGTAGGTACTTATGTATCTTTAAATGCACCTCCACGAGTCGAAGACAGGAAGCAATATATACAGGGTGTCCCAGAGTTTTGGGACATAAAGGGAGAGTAATCTTAAATAATGGGGATAGGAAATTTCTTTGTAAGGAAACATTGCATTATTTTTGGCAAGAAACAAAACTGAATTCACAGATGTTAAAAAAAATAAACCTTTTCCATAGAAAAGTATACGTACACATCAACTCGACTCGACCTCGAATCCATGGTGAATTTTATTGCTTTCCTTTCATTTAATTTATCATGTTTCTTAAGAGATATTTGATCCTTATGAGTTACCTTGTCGATTGATGTCATGAAAGTACAGGCTGTTGTTTTTTCGAATTTTAGCTGGTTCAATTACAGTCTGGTAAGCGTTTTAAAATAAATCTTTTGTTTCTTGTCAAAGATAAACTAATGGTTCCTTTCGGTAAAATTTGCTATCTCCATTATTAAGAGTACTTTCCCTCGATGTCTCATAACATAACTCTGGGACGGCCTGTATTTAACACTACAAATTTTTAATGAATACAAACTTTCAACATCTATTCGACTGAAATTTATGAAATAGCTGCTTTTTCCGATTTTGTGGCTGGCCCATTGTAAAGAATGGTCGTATTAATGAACACTTAACATTTTTATCCCCTAAAATGATTGTAGTACCTAATTAGAAATTAGTAGTGTATAAAAAAAGTATATTATCATATAAATCACTTTTCTCTACGATAGTAAAAGAAAACGTATTCTAAAATATAAAGGCCTTTAAAGTACATAATTGTGTTGTAAAATTGTTATGTTATATATAAAGATTGTGCATTGAAATAATATAAATATAAATCTTGCTAGAATTCATGAAAGTACCATAACGAATCGTTTAAAATAACTTTATTTTGCAATAGCATTTTTTTCCATATTATAACAGTTAATACAAAAATAATGTTGAATGACTTGGACACTCAAAATTTCCCTTTTTCTCATTTTATTTTCTCTCATTTTTTGAGGATGAAATTGAACTGATTAAATAAGCTTTTAAACTGTGGCTTTGTCCATATCGATAGATTTTACCATTATTTTCCAAATATTCGAAAATAACTTTCATTTCGTGTACAACTCTTTATTTTGGAGATATTATAGCACGCATTGTCTCACTTATGATCAATTTATTTTGATTTTTATGTACCTACAGTAAGCGTGTAAAGATTAAAAACTGAACAACCAAAACTGCTCTTATTAGGTGCGAGATAAAGTACTCTCTAGGTCATAAATAAAAGAATGTTTCCTTACAGTAAAACGAGCTTACTAAAGGATTAAAGGCAGTTTCCCCCCAGGGCCTATTATTTCCCACCCTGTATACATATTGACCTTCAACTATGTCTATGTTGACCTTTACGTAGCTTCAGCCCCATTCAATCTTTTTGACGTCTCGGAACATCGCGCGAGCCTATGCGCAGTACACAATTTAGTATGCGGGTGGGAGAGGTGAGGTAGCGGGGTGCTCTACTGCGCATAGCGGCTAACTTCACGACGGCCATTATGATTGAATCGCACTGTACTCTTATCAAATCCATAATAAGAACAGTTCTCGTAGTTCTAATGTTAAACATAATGTACTATCTACTGTATATTTAGTTACATATATTTTCCAGTAGATTTAAGTTTTTAGCTTTAGTTAATGTTTTGTATTATGTAATTTGTATATATTTTTAGATCCAGACGTATAAGTAACAAATATTATCTTTAAGTTAAACCACTTGATATAATCAACATATCTTTAACTTGTTCACTCATCTTCATATAAGTATCGTACGAGACTATTCAAACAACTCATATTTTAAAATGAAACCATAAGTTCTCAGCAATTGAAATCTAAGCCCGGTTTTACATTACGATATTTACAGATGACTGTATCATAGTAATACGTTAGTCGCGGAAAAGAGTCGCCGAGGCATGTCTCCCACAATACGGTATTTTACTGATTTTTTTTTATTTCTTTAAAATGATTTTCGAAATATTAGCTACACAAAACAAGTTTTCATTTTGAATTATCTTGAATATTTTCAAAGATATAGGACTTCAAACTTTATAATTAGACAAGGACAGGATGCTATCTTAGTGACGTCAGTGGGTTAGTAGCGTCATAGTCACGCCATAGAAGATTTCGTTTTAGAAAGAGACAGCTATAGTCAAAATCAAACAGACTATAATTCTTTTATTATAAAACAGATTCAAATTATTTTTTCACATTTGGTATTCTTAATTGCAATATTTTTTAACGTCATCATTAAATATCTACATTTCAACAACAGTAAAATACCCTATTCTATGGTGGCTCGCACGCTACGCTACATGTCTCGCAATACAAACCTCCACGACTGGCGTAGGATACCGGTCGTTTGTAAGTTTCGTAATGAGACCGGGATGAAGACACATTGCATCAATCTTCAAACGTTTTTATTTTTTAAGTTTATTTTGTTACGAACAATTGTGTTACTTACATAATTTTTGCCTGTTCCGCGGAAATGCAAAATTGAACCTTATAGCTGCAACTTTAAGTACAACTGTCTCTCTTCTTCTAGCTTATTCTCGAAACAATGTTTCAAGAATAAGCTATCAAGTAAAAACTCATAAAATGCATAATACGGAACAAAATTTAATCAGTGTTATGTTTAAATAATTCATACTTGTTTTAACTATATTTTTTATGAAATCATGTAATAAATACTCACGCTAATAATCAACAGTAAAATAGTTAGTCAAAGTTTTTCAATCGCTTCTGAACTCACGGCGTAACATGTTAAAGTTCAAAGTCGATTAGCTACATGTGACAGTTTTATAAAGCCAACCGATTCACAAACGTCGGGAACGGGAATGGATTCGAATTATGCCTATGCTTTGCCTTTGTCTATTCTATAGTGAGTGACAGAGACACATTCTGCTGTTGGGAGCGTTTCCGACAGTTTGTAAATCAGGGGCCGTACCGGCGAACGCTCCGATAATAGGAAATCTGCCGGGCTTCAAATTAAAACATATAAGTGAGCCCCAATCAGGCCAAAATGACAAACAACGATTCATGATGTCCTAGGAACATAGATAGATATCTTCCAAATAACTTCGGCAAATAGTACAATTAGAAATTAGTTACTTCGTAATTTATGTTTGAAGTTGAAGCCCGGCATCGTTCCGATTATCGGAGAGTTCGCCGGTAGGGCCCCTGGTGGCATGGCAGGTGGGTTACTCTGGAGCGAAATTGCATTGGACAATTCTTGAGTCAAACAGCAAAATTATGGACTTTAATGCAAGTCGATTAAGGTTCTCAGATTTAGTTTCATAAAGCACTCATTCAAAGAGAAATAATTGTGCTATCATTGCGCGCTCGCGACAGACGTCTTATCAAATTCTAATGATACACAATCCTGCCTATCGTCCAATCGGCATGTCGCTACCGATTGGATCAAGTAGAACTGACCGTGGGTGGGCGTGGATTGGCATGATTGTTATTAATTATAGTGTACTATGGACGAACTATATGCTAACGCCTATGCCCAGCAGTAGGCATCGTTCGGCTTACATGATGATGGACGAACTGCAGATTGGAGCAAGCCTGGGGCGTCATGCCGATTCGACGATAGGCAAGATGGTGTATGGCCACCATTAGACGCACCGCCTCTCCTTGAACGAGCCCTTACGCAAGAATGCATTTGACTGTTCATCATCATCATTTCAGCTGTACGACGCCCACTACTGGGCATAGCCCTCCCCCAAGGATCTCCACAACGATCGGTCCTGCGCTGCCCGCATCCAGCGGCTTCCCGCGACCTTGACCAGATCGTCGGTCCACCTTGTAGGGGGCCTGCCCACGGAACGTCGTCCGGTTCGCGGTCGCCATTCGAGAACCTTTCCGCCCCAACGGCCATCGGTTCTCCGCGCTATGTGTCCCGCCCACTGCCACTTCAACTGAGCAATCCTTCGAGCGATGTCGGTCGTTTTAGTTCTCCTGATCTCATCATTTCTGATTCGATCGAGCAGGGAAATACCAAGCATCGCTCTCTCCATTGCTCGCTGGGTAACCTTGAGCCTTCTTATGAGACCCATAGTAAAAGACCACGTCTCGCTTCCATATTTGACCGGAGAATTTGACTGTTGTTAAAATGTAATTCGTTAATTACTTATTGCATTTTCGTTCCAGAGGTGTCTGATCGGAAATTTGATATTGCTAAACCTTCAAAGACTAATTTAAGAACCATAATTTAAAGAAAATGTTTATTGTATCTTTACCAGAAAAAAAATCAAAGGCCCAGTCATTTGTTTTTAATGAAAATGTTGTATTATTTTATTTTAAGTCTAAGATTACTTTTAAGATCACTTGTATTATTATTATTACTTATTATATCCTTAGACATATATTATACGTATATCAGTTTATTCGACTTTAAAAGGCGGTATTAAATTTATAGTATTATTGATTTGGTTGATTATCACAAGAAAGAGGGTAACAGTTCTCAAAAACGCATTTTAGACGTTTTAATTCTGAAATTGTGTGCAAAATGCGATTCTGGATACAGTATTTAATTTCGAATCTTTGTACTTATTTTCTCTTTCTTGCGTGCTATATTAATTATTACATTAAATTATATAAATTATGACGACACAAAATTCAATCAAATCGTGTATCTAATACTTTTTGCATGCACATAAAACATTCGTCTAAAAATTATGTTAACTTATAAATGTTATTTTTTTATTATAACATTATAATAATAATTATTGTAATCATACTAATGTACTAATTGCCACGAAATTAACCGTTCAAATCCCACCGTATTAAGTGCATTCACTTATATTAAAGTATTTATAACAATCATATCATAGCACCATTTAAGTTAAGGCATTACTTTGCCCAATGAGTCACACCAACGATTTTTGTTATCAGCACATCTAAAAAATATGTAACTCGAGAAAAAAGAATCTGTTTTTATTTTTTTCCTATCTTCAAAAATGACTGAGATATTAAACGTTAAAGTATGGCCTTCGTGGAAAATTCGGGTGAACCAATGGCATTAACGTGTGACGTCACGTCGCACTTCCGTATACCAACATAGAATCCTTCGGTAGTTGCGCTCTCACGGTTTCGTAATAAATTTATTTATTTCTCTTATAGTCGATCAATGAAATGGTTAAGAAATTTTGTATTGAGCCCATGTGAAAAAACACCTTCAAATAATGTTTTATTTTCGTGAATAATAAATTAAATCAACTTTCGTAATGGCGGGCGGCATTCTGTCAATGCATATTGCAACCGTCAAAACAAAATGTACTTACAACCTTAACTGACTTGGTAGTTAAATATGCACCCTAAAAACTGTCAGCCATTTCGATAATTTTGTACTGCTAGTGGCGCCTCCACCACTAGGTCAGATAAGTTTGTGGGATAAATGTCTTTCGGTATCGACAGTAGGTGACAGTTTTAGAGTACGCCTGCGCGCGGTCGAAATCGAATACTAATCATTTACCATAACCTTAGAACGAAGACAATGTACTGTAACTAGCGTCAAAAACGCACGAGTTGCGCGCAGATTGCGCACATACGGACTCTATGTAGGTACAGTTGGACGGAAATCACCCGCAACAGCCACAATCGGAGATGTCAGTGCGACATGACGTCATCGCAATAGCGCGCAAGTAAAGCAAATTTACAAAAGCTGGTGAAACTTTACAACGCTCTAACTTTGGAAATCCTGGCCAGATTTTGATGAAACAAAAACTATTAGTACTTGCACGAGTACGCGCGTTAAATGCAGTAATTTTTATAGTCATATTTTGATGTGTTGGTGTGACTCATTATAGAAAGACGGTTATCTTCCCAACTGTCTTTTTTAATTATTTAGATTTTGTTCTAATCAGGATTCAAAAACTTCTATACAATTATGATTATTAATATGCATTATTAATCTTTTATTTATTAAGCTTTTTATATCTTTTTACTGGTATGCAGTTTTTCTTGCCTCGATATTTAATTTATACTTACATTACATTTAATTTGTGTCTAACGGCATCATTATATTTACTTGTTAGGTACCTCTTTTATTTTCTGTGAGGTAAAATAAAAAATATGTATGATAAAAGTAGAACATTTTGTAGTGCTATTAAAATAAGAATATGAAATACACCATATTTTGACTGTCTGACATTCCAAAATAAATTCTACTTTCATTGACAGTAATTTGACACTAATTGTTTCCCCGATAAATTACAAAACGCTTTATCCAATGGTTGCCAGGATTTTCTATATTGGTTTCCAATTTGATGGCGTCCAATTGTTTTTTTTTATTCTAAGGATTCTATTTCATACGAAACGTGTTAGTCTCATTTTGACGCAAAAATACTCGCATGAACGATGAATCGCTTAATAACTTTATTGACTAGAATCTCATTCACTACGTTTTCGAGTTATCCCGAATAACCATTTTCCAAGTATTCCTACAGCTCGATTCAAGCTTTTTGGCGTGTCGGAACATCGTACGAGACGATATACCGAACACACCCAACTAGCACACTAGTGAAAAATGCAGCTTTCCTTAAAGCTCCAATGTCTATAGGGGTGGCATAACGGAGTAAGAATTAGGCACAAGTTCGATAACAGCTAAAATTATAGCTATGACCGCAGCAGGAACCTAAGGTATTTTTGTGGCACCTTATGGCACCATTAACTGCACAATAGTTAGATTTGTAACTTTTTTGCCACTTTTACTCGCATAATGGTTTCGCATAGCATTTCAGACCACCATTGACTGCATTGTAGTTATAATTGCATATTTATTGGCACTTTTAGTTGCATTACGGTCCCGTGCGGCATACTATACCACCCTGTTCTGCATAGGATAGGAAATTGTGTCTAATTTACTTCTTACGGTTTCTGTTATGCCTGTGAGGTAAAATTAGTTCCTATAAGCTCGTAAAATTCCATTTTGTGGAACTACTATGGAGTCTGCAGTGCTTCATGATAGAAAATAATAGCTTTTCAATCAAATGGAGAACGTGTTAAATAAAAGGTTAATTCGATTTAACCGACTTCAAAATAAGAGGTTCTCAGTTTGACCTGTACCTATGTATGTACGTTTGTCCGCAATTTTCTTATGTTTGGGTGAACCGATTTTGATGCGGTTTTCAGTAATATGTTTGTTACATTCGGGAAAAAGTTTTTGTATAAGTAGTTGAATGTTTGTTTGTTTGTATGTCCAAGCATATCTCGAGAACTATTAGTCTGATTTTAATGATGCTTTTTTCTTCGATTCGGATTTATGCCTTCTATCAAATTGAGCTTAAACGGAGTTTAAAAAAGAGGTTAAAAAAATGTAAAAAAAAAATAGAACAGACTTCAACAAAGAAGGAGCCTTCATTTACTTGCAAAAGACTTAATTGAAGTTGGTTCTATGCTTTTATTTAAACTTTTTTATTTTAATTACTTCTCGTCGTCGTATTTTCTTGAAAATTAATAGGTATCAACCAACTTTGTTTTATTTGACGATTAATTCTTAAAGTTACAAACTATAGGTACATTGGCCTTAAAGTCGATTTTTAGAGATCATAAATAGTATACGTAACAGAAGAATTTATTAGCATAATACTACTGTTTTTTTTAATAAATCAAACAATTCAAGCATCAAGGGTTTCCAGCATTTATTGCAGATCCCTAAATTATATTTATTGTATGTGCTGCAATGCAGGTGCGAGCTTTATATCACATCAAATTCGCACTCTCGGTTATAATATCCACTTTCTTGGACATTGTATGGAGTTAGAAGTTCTAGAAAAAAGAATTTAGCAGCTTAATTGGATCTAGGAGTTTCCGAACAGTGGTTTTTGTCACCTATTTCTGCAAAAGGGAGCTACAGTAGCGAAAACTAGAAAGCAAGGCTGCAATAATATAGAAGCCATTTTCTGAAACCATTTATTTTATTTGTTCATATATTTCTGTTTATTTAAACACACGAGTGACACTGCACAGTTTAGTATGATCGCAAACAACATGTTATCGTTAATTATCCATAAATAAATATAATTCAGTGTAATACTTATCAAAATTAAGATAAAAAAAATTTACCCGCAGTTACAAATTCATTAAATTTTCGTAATATCTTCAATAAATTGAGGGCCCATTAGTTTTACTCCAAAAACACCATACATGTTTCACAGTAAATTAAATTTGCCGATGTTTATCACATAAACAAGTCGCGTAACTTAAATCGTATATTTGCACTACAATTCCACCATTTTATTATTTCACTACACGCTGCCTAGCCATAATTATATAAAAACATCTTACATGTAATAGAAATTAAATACTTAAGAAAGTCACAATTTGCACTGAAAATTTACACTTCGGAGTGAATGAAATAATGAGCGGATCTGACATTCTTTCATTCAATTACTGCCAATAGGGTGTATAAGGAGTGAAAATAGCGGTTGTAAGAAATTACATGCACTATTATGAAACTCTACTGGATCTATTAAAATAGGTTCTAATTTCGCCCCTTTAGATCTAAAGCAGCTGCAAAATGGTTGCATAGCGCGTTATACAGCTGACTCTTGCAGCTTCTAACTGTAATTATATACGCTATATAGGTCTTAAGCAGACATTTTGTGCTAGTTGGGCAGTTTACCCTGGCTGCTCACGAGCCACTGACCACAACCACAAAACGCCGCCACCGCTCTCCTATAGTTTTCATACATTTTTTATGAACTCGCCGTACACGGTAAAGCCGGTGGTCGCCACATTGTACAAATCGTCGCCACTGGCACAGATTACTAAATAGTTACTACGTAACAGATGCTGCACTCCGCTAAGCCATTTAAATATCTAACTATAACGCAATAAAGTGGAATTCAGCTTGTACGGCGAAAATTACGCACGGCCACCCGTTGCATCTCTTTCTATCGCATATATTGTAGCTCTTTTGCGGACCTAATTTCTATGGATTTGCACCGGATTTGCACGTGCGGGCGAGTTGCGCGCAAGTACATCGAGTGACAGACGCCAGCTACTGGCTTCTTGTGGCTGCCACCGGCCACTAACGCCGACACAAAATACTGCAAGCAAATCGATTTAAAAAAGTAGCGGCCACCGACCGCAAATGTTTACTACCGGCCACAAGTGTCTGTCGCGCGCTTCATCTACCTTTGTACAGTCCGTGAGGTCTAAGCTGAGCTTTGCATTTGTGAGATTGCGGTAGGTGCGCGGCGGTCGAAGGGACGACGGTGCGCGCCTCAATCCGATTGCTAAAAAGCAGTATATAAACCGGTTTAAGGTGGTTCGATCAGCTCAGTAGCGCCACCAATAGAAACAAATCATTTACGATTTATGTTTAGAATAAAAGTTTCGGTTATTTTGCGCAAATAGAAGAATAAAGTGCAATTTTTAAGTAATTTTGCATGACCTCAAATATGAGCATTAAGCTATGGATCTCAATATTGCTAAATGTGGCCACTTTTGGCACTATTGAAATTCACGACTTATTGCTTAAGTTTCAGTTCTTGAAAGTATATTTATAAAATGTATTTTACTCTTTTATTTGCGCAAAATAACCGAAGCTTTTAATCTAAGCCTTTAATAAAACGTAATTGATTAATTTCCATTGGTGGCGCTACTGAGCTGATCGAACCACCTTAAACCAAGTAACGGACGGTTCGCGCCTGAAGCCGATTGCTCATCTACACTATCTTTATGTGCACTCACACAAATGCAAAGCTCAGCTTAGACCTCGCGGACTGTAATTAGCTTCTAGCTTCAAGTGACGGTTTGTGATTATCGCGTGTGATTCGTGTGCGGTGACGCATGCGCACTTCCGCCCGCCGCGAGTTTCTTTGTAGGGCGCGCGTCTCTCTCGAACTTGCCAGTTCTAATGCCAAGATTTAACTACGACACCGTCTCTAGTCGCCCACTGATCCGTCGATCTGCTTGATGCCGGTAGCACAACTCCGCGAAGCTAATAGTAAAGCGATCGGCAGGCTTATTACCGATCTTAAAGTGACAGTTGCAATCGCGACAATTAACAATTAATCGCTCCCAAAACACATATTCGTATTACGGAACGTAGATCGCTATGATAGGGCCACAAGCGAGCGATTTGTTAACTAAAATTGCATGAAAGGTACCGTACCGTACTGTACCGATTGCAAACCAACCGCAACTAGTAGCAGTCGCGTTGCAATTGTACAATTAGCAACTAGTTGCTTGTTTTGGTAATAAGCCTGCGGGTGGGAGGGTTGAGCTCGAGGGATACTCTACTTGCTCACGTGATATCTTCACGGCCGCCGTTGAGATTAAATGGCATTGTACCACTTTAAATTTCATTCAGTTAAAACATGGTAACAAATCAATTCTTATATTTAAACCGAATATGAAATGATATCAGTTATCAAGTTATCAC
This sequence comes from Crambus lathoniellus, assembly GCA_949710035.1. Taxonomy (NCBI): domain Eukaryota; kingdom Metazoa; phylum Arthropoda; class Insecta; order Lepidoptera; family Crambidae; genus Crambus; species Crambus lathoniellus. The sequence continues at coordinate 14,980,095 of OX453313.1, read as the reverse complement.
AATAATATGTATTGTATAGTTAGCAGCACTTAAGGTTTTCAACTTAATGTTTAACGCATTTAGGCATATAATCGGTTGTAGTAATTTGTTATTTTGTATTAACCTGTATTGTATTATTAATTATCTGTGTAAAAATATGGTCTTTCTGTAAGTATCTGAATAATAATATGTTTTATTGCTGTAATGTTGGGCTCAATTTTTTTGTATAACGGCGACTCAGTGGGAATCAGTATTTTTGTGATAAAGTATTTATGCTGGAGTATAAAATATTATACATGATTTAAGGCCAATTCTATATGGCTTCCGATATTCAAAACAAATAATATTGAATCCTATGTAGTTAGAATAAGATTGAAATTCAATAAATGTCATCATTAGGTATGCTGTTTAAGGTTAGAACAAATTAGTTTTAATTGAATCATACAAAATCGAAGTGCCTCTAATTCGTTAGTGAGCTTTTAATAGAAACATTCCTACATAGTTTTGGAATTGCTACATATTGTACACTTGAATATTTTTCTGTAATTAAATTGATGCTTTGTTAATGGACTTGTATTAGTATATACTTCGATAGAGATACATTAAAGTTTGTAACTGATTTAAACTTACTGGCGGCCGTATACAATATCTGTGAAATCTCAAATTGATTGTGTACTACATGTCATGAGACATAAGGTTTAAAATTGATTGAAGAATGTGGTTCAGTATCCTGATGGCTAACCAGCTGTCATCGCAATATTGATAAAAGGACGGAGGTATACATTGCTAATAGCGCCATCTTGCTTACTATATTATAGTCCTTTTATCTCCCGAACGCGGGCGAGCCATACTTGTAGTTGAAATCCGTATAGACACGCGCTTCTGTGTACGTCGGCAAAAGAAAACATTCAAATGGGAACTACCAAGCCAAAAAAATCGAAAGTTATAATCAGGCCCTAAGTGTCACTTTTTTATCACTATATAATGTGTTTATACACCAAAAGCTGCTTGCACCAGACAACAGATAGCGCTAGTTATGAACTTCCAATAAAGGGGCCCAAGATTGGTCTCTATTTCCAATTTTAAAAAAGTTTCTCCAATGATGGAGCGCATGTACATTTGCACACAAAGGCGTGGCTCACCCGCACAAGCGTAGCTCACCCGCGCTCGTGAGATAAAATATCTGTACATTGTTTTACAGCTCTTGGTAAAGCCCCCTAGGTTACTCTTGAACAAAATTGCATTTAACAATCCTTGCGCTAATGTCATACTTACTTCAAAAGTAAAAACTTTATTACAATAAAGTACAGGATTTAATGTTTGACATTAACTTAGTCCTTGGTTCTTAGTCCGCCTGGCTAGTTACCACCATCTTATCTAAGTCTGACGCCTTAACAATGATGTTATCAGCATTATTGTGTTTCGGCAGTTAGAGATAAGATAGCTAGTTCTTCAGTGATTAAGGATTCTGGGAGTAGTGCGCTCCACCTTTAGCCTTGTCACCACTTAACATCAGGTGTGATAAAGGCTAAATGCTACCCCGTTGTGGATAAAAAAACTCGATAATTGGCTATTGAAATTTGTTTCAAGAAATAGGAAGCTGATCCTAACAATTTATAAATTATCATGACTAAAATATCTTACGTAGGCATGTAGTAGCTACACATGATTATATTATAATCAGCCAGTGAAACATCTATCGCAATTGTTGCATACAATGTTCATTAGCAAAGTAAATTATTGAATTCAAAGTACTTTTAAGACTTGCCAATGTTAATATTGTTACTGTGACCGATTTCGGCGCCTAGTATGAGTGTTATTGTCGAAGAACGCAAGAAAGACACATTAGTTACTTAACTATGTGGGCGAGGCACGCGTAGAACACCGTTTGCTTAAAACAGCAAACCCTTGTTTTACCTTTGTACGAAACGCGTGACATATGTACTAAATGGCGAGAGCACAGTCGAACCAATTGAAATTACCCACTTTGCAAATTATTTGTTTGATTGAACCCGCCAAAACTATAAAGGTTAGTGTCAATGTCGACAAGTTTGAATTAAATGGTCATGCTTGATTCAATTGGTTCGACCGTACTAAATGCGAGACATATACTCCTAACCGTTCTTGTGTTCTGTGGTTAGCCTATTTCAATTGAACAAGTTCTTCCCGAGTTTGCCTTCGTCTTTATAAGTGTTGTTATAAGCTGCGGCAAACGAGGTACTTTCAGTCGCACAATTTGGCGATTCTGTGGCCGTAAGTCTGACATGTTAAATCCGAAACTTCGGTAGCCCCGCCCCTTTCACTCGATTCTCTCCCGACTTACCCGACTAGATAGTGAGAGGGTTGGCTATACCGAAGTTTCGAATGTTGCGATTCCGAGTAGGCCCTCTGTTTCGGTGATGGCATTTTCACACTCTAAAATGAGCAGTTAGTTTGTTTTAATAAATATTTATACCTAAAAGAAACTGTTGTGTACTCGAATTTTATGCGAATAACTAATTTTATTCATTGATTCATACTCGTTGTTTTAAAAAAACTTAGTTACTTCGACAAGACTACCTGTAGGTTAACTTATATATTATGATATTTTTTTTGTTGTTCGTTATTATATTACTTCAAAGTTGATCAATATCCAAGCCAAAAATTGGTTTGTGAAGTATATGGATAAACCGCACTATAAATTGACTAGCACAACTCAACTATTATGCGAGATGTATGAAGTTTTTTAAATAATATTGCCTTGTTGAGCAACTGAAAGTTCCTCGATTGCCTAGGCCTTAGTTGCTAGCTAGAAAGAGCTTTTATAATGTGACACCTTGTCATTGCTTTCACTGTACTGTATTGTATTTCACTGGAAATAAATGAATATACCTAACTGATGCAGTTTTTTCTTTATAGTAGTACCTACATATTCTTAAGCGCCCCACAGATGGATCAGTTCGCCTGTCGGCAACGGCCTGTCAGTACCCCTACCTATACGAGTTGATTATAACTGTCAACGTTTACAAAAACTGGGATGAACTGCTCATGTCGGTAAAGCAGTCAAAGGACATGAAAGGGATAGAGCGATAGCTTTCGATTACGAATAGTTTGCCAAACTCATACTAAGGGTACTGACCTGTCGTTGCCGACAGGCCGACTGATAATGTGTAGGCTCCTTAAGAAATTAATAAATAATTGTTCCCCAAGCACGAAAGAGTCTGATCCTGCTTAAATCATATTATTTTGTTTGAAAACCAGAGCAGCGCCGCTACAATATACAACGTGTTAAGGCGATACTCGAAAAAATTATGCTAAAGCGAGATAGCAATGAGAAAACGACGCGCGCGGGAGCGAGACCGATTTTGCCGATTAAGCAAAAAAAACCACAAAATCACTTCGTATTCAAAAACTATAGCGATTTTTTAAAAATGCTTCTATACGATCCTAAATATTATTGGTGTCCACTAATTAAACCAATTTTCAATAGTATATGTATCCCCATTTAAGAATAATCTTGATATTTCTTATTTTTAGAGGTATTTTCGAAAATAAAAAGTGTCGAGCCAAAATCATAAAATCGTGTTTCTGAAACTATACGATTCTAGATAAAGGTATAAAGAAATATACCTATATCTTATTACCAGATTTATAACAACTCTAACCGTCCTATAGTTTTATATCAAAGAGAGTCCATACTTTTTCCGAGTAGCGCCTTAATGAATAAGCGCAAAATCTCTTAGGTAGTGATTGTGCTCATGAATACGAACAACTTTTACTATGGGACCAACTCTGCAACTCAACAAAAAAAAACACAAACGCCGCCACTTGAAACCGCTTGAAGCTAGAACTGCTAGAAGTGGCCGTCCACCATATTACGTCACAAGAAATTTTGAGTTTTGGACCCCTCCCCTTTGTCACACTCTTTTCCTAACTCTTAGGCCGCATTTCCACCTGCAAGTAAACTTCTGCGATAAATGTCCGACAGCAACTTGCTAATGTAAGCGACAGCTTCAAGTCAGCTTGCCATGCCAGTATGACTAAACGATTTTGCAAGAACTCACGCAAGACTTCCGCAAGTTTACTTGCAGGTGGAAACGCGGCCTTACAACACGTAAGTCACGTTGGCATTTTAGTCCTAGTTTGGAATCAAACTCGGTAGGTAAGTACTTACCCGTTGCGCAATAAATAGGTTTAGTAGGTTCTACAGCGCGATAAGTCCCGTCCTGTTGCTGATTCAAGCGCAGATGACTGGATAGGCACAGTTTTTTTACCCTGTGGGATAGGTAGGTACGGCCCGAGTTTACCTGTAGTGCTAGCACAACTGAAGCGCGACTCGAGTGAGAAAGAGTCGCGGGCACTTTTGACCAATCAGGGGCCCGATTCTCAGGCATTCGAACTTTTTCAGTGTGGTAATTCGTATGTCGAACATTTTGTTTGTGGTTTCTATTGAAAAGTTAGAACGTTTCAAACAAACTAAGCTGTCTCATAGCCGCTACACACGCTCCTATCCGACCACCGATTTGGTGCGGGCGAACTTCACTGCAGATCTGATCCGCGCCTACACACGTTCAAACCAAATCTGCCAGACCAAATCGGTCGGCGCTACACACGTTCCGATTTGGTCTGGCCGACCTCTAGCCGTTGTTGCAGTGTTGCCAGCCACTGCTAATCTCCCAATATGATTATTATTTATAAATACTTAAAACATCAATTTGCTTGCAATAAATAAATTAAAAAGAAAAATATTATCGGTTTTTAATGTTTTATTACTACAAAAAAAACAATTTCATTATTTATTAATTTTCTGTTATTTTCATTAAAATACTAAACATGCTAAATATTTACTAAAAGCAGCACTTATTGATGAGGTGTTATGCCCTTTTTATATATATTTAGTTTTACGACAAATTGCTAGTTTTTAAACAAAATATTCTAAAAAAACAATTAGATAAATAGAATCTTTTCATAAATGGCCATATTTAAACCTTTCGTTCGTTCAGTCCTACGTAAAACTCATGAACGAGCATTAAATTGAATCCTCTGAAAATCCCTTAAACGTAATTTACCTGCTTTAAATATTTCCGCTTTTACATATTTTCTCCCTAAATCTAGGGGAAGACCTCCAAAATTGTCAACACTGCCAAGTTGGTCCGGTCGGAAGCCTACACACGTTCCGATTTGGTAGGAAGTGAAGTTCGTGCGAACCAAATCCGGCCGACCGCGTCAAACACGAATATGGTCGGACGACTAAGCTACACACGTCCAGATTTGGTCTGGAACAGACCAAATCGGCGGTCGGATCGGAACGTGTGTAGCGGCTATCACATGTCAACAAATTCATTTTGACAGCTAAGTTCGTATACGAACATCTATTGGTTTTTACCATAGTCTATGGTTTTTACCACTCGTAGCGTTCGACTGGTTTTCGATCGAACTTTTTCGATTGTGAAATTCTGACAATAAAAAAACTGTGTTATATTTGAATTTCGAGCTATAAAAGTGAACTTTTCTCGATTGCCTGAGAATCGGCCCCCTGGGGGGCTACCGCGTAACTTTATGGATATGAACTTCATACGTTTTTGGGAACTTTAAGTCAATTTTATAAAGAAAATAGCCGCTATCAGTTCCTTGTTTTTTAACGTCGGGTATAACGATAACTAGCTAGCAACGTTCAACAGAACAAAGCAGCAAAAATCTATCAGAATAAGGAATTCTGTTGAACGTTGCTAGCTAGTTATCGTTATACCCGACGCCGACGTCACAAAACAAGGAACTGATAGCGGCTATTTTCTTTATAAAATTGACTTCCCAAAAACGTATGAAGTTCATACCCTTAAAGTTACGCGGTAGCCCCCCAGATCCCTCGTAGATAGTGCGCGTGACTTAAGGCGACGACGACGGTGTGTCTGGCCCCCAGCCACGGCATCAATTAAGGCTGTAGTTGTGTCAGTAAATGGTACGGATAAGTACCTCGTAGTACTTCGATGGAAAAAAAGAGTACCTACCACAGTATTGCATCAGTTATAATAACACATTTTTGGTGGCCGGGCTGCAACGCATACGACCCAGCCCGGCCACGCTTCTATCGAAATAAATAGGTTGGTAACTTTATAATGCAATTTTGGTACGGGGTGATAGTAGTATGTTATGTATTCTGTACCAACGAGAATGTGTCCGTTTCCCCTTTAAAATGGTAATTAAAACAATTTATTTTGGCATCGGAATGCTAAAATAAAACGCCTGACAATATTGATTGAGCAAATAAACGTAATTTGACGTCTTGAGCTTATTACTCAGGGCTGTCTCCCTCCATTGTCTCCATACAAAAAGTTGATACGTGCTGATTGGGTGGAAGGAGCGCGACAAACTTCGTTGCCGTCATGCTACTCATGCTAGCCCCGCTGTTGGATAACTTGTGGGACGCATTTGTAAAAAACCGATTAAGAATTTTAAATTGCTCTTAAAATGCCTATTAATTGACAATGTGGCAATGCAAAAGCACAGGCAAAAGCACAGAATATATATTAGTAGGTACCTTGCGGTACAGAAAATTAATCCCGAGTTTAGGTATGATAAACGCAAGCGTCCGGTCACCGGACTAGTCTCAAAAGGCTGGCACTCGCTCGACTTGTCGGACACGCAGCGCACGCATCCGCATGTGTCGCCATCTAGTGTAGGCAATGAACTGATTCTTTGTATGGAGACCCATGGGTCAGGCCGTAGATTTTGCCACATTCGAGGGTACAAAAGTCTCCGCCTCATATAATTTTAAATATAGTACTCTTAGAAATGTCTCAATCTTATCATCGTGTTTCCTAAGAAATAGCAAACCAAGGCAGATATAGATATTTGGATAAGTTTATATATTTGGAAAACTATTTGACATTTCCTTCCCAAAAGTGACGGATTTTTTATAAAAACCGCGAATCCGCAGTGGTAGGTGTACAGCTTAAACATCGATAAAATTATCATTTTTTAACTTATTGATGAGCTGTTTGATTTGACGTTATAAAATAATAATAAGGTTGCCATTCCTTTAATATCTTTGCGTCTTTCCTAAGAAAAAAGATAAATTTTCGGCAATAAGATTTTTTTTTTGAAAAACCATTTCTTTGCGCTACTTATATTGCGCAACCATTTTCACCCATTTTATGGTTTTAAAACATTTATTAAGATTTTGTTTGAGTGCTGGCATCACCAAAGTATCGTATTCTATGGTCAATGCAGCGTTGACGACCATATTTTTTGACATTTCGGTGTCAACTCCGATCAAAGTGAAAAGTGTCGCCTACTTTGCAGAGTGCATTTTTTGAGATTTCAAGGTAAGTTTTTGATTAAAACTTATAATTGTTGTTGCGCATGGTTTAATTAGATGTGTGTGATCTGTATATGTTAAACTAGCCTTGTTAAATAGTATATTTTAAGAGTTATAATCGATTTCATTTGCGCCTCGGTTCCGCAAAACTGTCTTTATGTCACTTTGCGATACCGGTTGCGTAGAAATTGCGCCACTTATTTTACGCTATTGAATAATAGTGCATGCACACAAGGTTTTCAAGTTTTTTATTATTTTGAAATTACTTTTAGCTGTAATTCCGCTAAAAAACATGACTAGCATTACTATTAATTGATTTGTTAGATTTTATTAATATTCTATAAGTACAGGGTGTTCGGCAGAACGTTAAACATACGAAAATAGGAATAGGTGCGGTGGTCTGCTACCTAACCAGCCTCAAAAATTTTACCTAGGTCCAAAGTTTTTTTATTTTGTATTTTATAAGTTTTGGAATTTCGTCACGTTCATACTAACTTTTAAACCCATGTAACTTTTTTTTATTGACAGATCTATTTTTTTTATTATTTTTGGCATCCTAATAGTTGGCAGTTCCTTTTAAAATTGATACTTCAAGCAGGTTGTTGCTAGAGTCAAAGTAATGGACTCTCAAACATTGAAAAGAGTTGAAATAAATTTTAAAGTTGTATTATATTATAAAAGTGTCGCCTTTCCGACTATCCGCTTATTCAAAAAAGAGGTCAAAGAGCATTATCTCTCCTTATGTTGCTGAACTAAGCCAGTAACAAACTATCTTATCTAGGTATATTATAGGTTATTATGTAGGTTCATGTAAGTTTATTGCTTATTTTATTGGTTGTTGAGTATGTATTTATATGTAAATATGTATAATGTTTATAAGTTATTAAGTATGACGTATTAATGTGTAAATATGTAGGTATATATTAATTTATTTAGATGTAAGTAGTAAGTTTATTGTTTTTTTACTTAACACTTTGTACACCTTTAACTATCCCATCATACTTTGTTTTCTTATCCTGTCCATCCCTAGGTTGTCTGGAAGAAATCGCTTTTAGCGATAAGGCCGCCAATTGTATGTCTCCTTTGTATATTTTTTTTTTGTCTATCTGTATTATCTGTGTGTACAATAAAGTGTAAATAAATAAATAAATAAATAAATAAATATATTTATATAATTAATAATGAATAATACCAAATACCTCCATCTAACAAATTAAATGTATTTTTTTTGTAAATTGAACAAATCATACATAGGTACTTACTAGTTTTTGTCATCCTGTTTAACTTTTCATTATACGCAATATATAAAAAAGATTTACTCATAGGTACATTATTGTTAATTATTAATTAAACATACTTACATACCAACATCGTGTTTCTTTTTCTAGTTTGATGCAATACCTCTTGTTAGTACATGTTTGTTAAATAAAATCACATTAATGTACGTGCTCCTTAATAATTTTACGCTACCATTTTGCACCACTTTGTGCGACCGACTCGTAGAAAATTTTTTGTCACCATTGCGCTATTTGTGGCAAAATCTACGGCCTGACCCCCATACACTAATTCCTCAGTCGATGAAACTTTGCTGAGTTATAAAATAGCATGAACCATAAACTTTTAAATGATTATCCAAAAATAAACTCACACGGAAGTTAGGTATTTATACATAAATATACAAATCTGTTTATATATTGAACCGAGTAATTTCTCAGTCCAAATTTATTTTACCAAATGAGTTATTTATAAAGGGTGTTTTTTTAGAGGTATAGAACTTTAAGTTGGCATTACTTTTTAAGATGGCGACCGATTTGACAGCTGTCAAGTGATTTATTCTCAGTTTGGTTTGGCAATTTATCATGAATAGACTCACGCCTGAACAACGCCTGCAAATTGTGCAGTTTTATTTCGAAAAACGAATAGGAGATTGCCGTTGTTCCCGATTTTCATAAGCGAATTTTGTTTAGCGATGAAGCGCACTTCTGGTTGAATGGCTACGTCAACAAACAAAACTGCCGCATTTGGAGTGTAGCTAATCCTCAAGTGTATGTCGAAACACCGTTACATTCAGAAAAACTGACTGTTTGGTGCGCTTTATGGGCTGGTGGAATCATGGTCCGTACTTCTTCAAAAACGATGATGTCCAGAACGTTACAGTCAATGGTGATCGGTATAGAGCCATGATTACTAACTTTTTCATTCCTGAATTGAACAGTCATGATGTCCAGGAGCTGTGGTTCCAACAAAATGGCGCAACATGTCACACAGATCGTGCCACAATCGATTTATTGAAAGACACGTTTGGTGACTGCCTAATTTCAAGTTTTGGACCTGTGAATTGGCCTCTAAGATCTTGTGATTTGACACCGTTAGACTATTTTCTGTGGGGCTATGTAAAGTCATTGGTCTATGCGGATAAGCCACAAACGCTTGACCATTTGGAAGACAATATTCGCCGTGTTATTGCCGATATGCGGCCTCAAATGTTGGAAAAAGTCATCGAAAATTGGACGTCTAGATTGGACTACATCCGAGCCAGCCGTGGCAGTCATATGCCAGAAATTATATTTAAAATGTAATGCCACAAGATTATCTTTCGAATAAAAAAAAATTCATGTCAATCGAATAATCCATCGTTGTTTTATTGCAATTTAAAGTTCTATACCTCTAAAAAAAACACCCGTTACTAGTATGTGATACTTGATGAAAATCCAAAACTTTTTTCAAACATGAGTTTGCTTGGCAAAATGGTATAATTCCGTTAAAAAGTTCGACAGAGACATTTTTCAGTCCAAGTCACCCCATTTTGTATTATTAAAATTTGGTGTTTCTGCTGGAATATTTTTTTGGATATTTCATATTATTGTTTTTATACGTTACATGAATATGTCCGGTTAAGAAAGTTTAGACGGAGCATTTTTCCTAAAAAAGATATCAATGAAATAAAACTTTCATTAAAAATACCTAATCTTCTATTATTATTATTTTTTGGAAATTTATACCATACTTTTAATTTATTGATACTTTATCATGATGTAAAGTTTATTCTGACTGAGGAATTACTGTGGGGGTCAACTAGCTTCATTGACTACACTAATCTGTCTCGCATCGCGTGTATTACATTCACGGATAAAGTAGTACCTCTGACAGCCCTAGCAGATTGAAGCGAGACGGCAGACAGTTATTGTACTATGAACGCTATAGGCAATGCAAAAGGTTGAAATTAGGTTGTTTTCCAGAATAGTAGGTAAATATCTCGGGGATTTTGCGCCGCTTGTATGGAAGGGAGACAGGCCTGGCAAAAGTAAGGCTCAATTCGCATAAGCGCAGAGTCGAAGCGTTTTTTTCTCGCGAGAAAAAATGTGCCGTGCTTCGACTCTGCGCCAGTGCAGTGTGAGTTGAGCCTAGTTGACCGCGCGGGTGCCCGCGTCGGACGGAGCACTATTGTACGGAACCGCGCGGACGTCCGCTTAACGCAGTTTAGGCCCCTAAACTGAGTTAAGCGGGCGCCCGCGACGGGCACACGTCGCGTGTCTCTGTCCGTGGACACGCGCGCGGGGTCCGTGGAACCGCATCACCACGCATCACATAGCGCTATTGACTGAACAAGCTCGTGCGTGCTACCGCTGGCGGGCCCCGGTGCGGGCACCCGCGCGGGCGACCGTTGCGGGGAAACGGGCTACAAGGCGTGGGCGCGGGGCCCGCCTCCCCGCGACGGTTGCCCGCGCGGGTGCCCGCGTCGTAGCACTTTTGTATGGAACCGCGCGGACGTCCGCTTAACGCAGTTTAGGCCCTCAAAGTGTGGAATAACTAGCAATAAAATAAAAATTAAGCTAAGCTTTATTGTACACAATGTTTTATTTTATACCTCATTTAACTAAACTCTATTTTTATTTACAAATGTTACATAATTGAATTGATTAAAAATAAATCTACATGGACACCATGCCTAGAATTCATTAACAAAAAGTAATATGTCTTGTTTAGAAGCTTTTTTACTAAATCAACAAAACTTAGAATATTTTGCATGCTATAATTACAAAATATATATATATGTAAAATAACATAAACTGTCTTTAAATAGCTGAAATATCACGCCAAAACGTCTGAACGGATTTGGCTGAAATTTGGGACAGATATTTGTAGTCTGAAGAGAAACATAGGCTACTTTTTATCCCGGAAAAATATCACAGTCCCGCGGGATAATGTCCTGAAGTCCACGTGGGCTAAGCCACAGGCGGTAAGCTTAGTGTACCATAAATAGTAATGTTGGTAGGTTTTTGCGTGTAAGATTCTAGCATATAAATTATTTCCTTAAAATTTTCTAGATTAGACAAATTGATATAAATGGGTCAATCAACTATTTCTTGTACCAAAACTTGTCCCTGCAACGAAAATTTGAAATCTCTGAAACCATCAGTTTGCTATAAAATTTATTACTAATCCAGATCCTTTATTTTTACAGATCCCTAGAATACAGTACTTTTTATTCCGTCAGTTAAATTTTACTTTAATGATAAATATTATATCGTTTTATCGGTAACTTAGGGGACTTCATTACGGTTCCATACCAAACGTAAGTCCCCTAAGTAACCAATAAAATGATATAATTTTGCTAAAAATTTAATAAAATTTAATTGATGGAATAAAAAGTACTGTATTCTACGGATCTGTAAAAAATAAAGAATCTGGATTAGTAATAATTTTTTAGCAAACTGATGGTTTCGGAGATTTAAATTTTTTTTTTGCAGGGACATGTTTCGGTACAAGAAATAGTTGATTGACCCAAATGCAGGTAGAAAAGTATTGTAATTTGTATCTCATTTTTAACACTAAAATATTGCCTCATGATGTGAAATGTACATTCTTCCTGTATTCTTCTTTGACTCTATCTCTGTCCTCGACATCTGGCATAAATGGATATAGTCCTTTAGCTTTTCTGTCTTTATAGACTTTTCCCTATATAAAGAAAATAAAAAAAATTACAAAATTGGAATATTTATGGAAAAAAAATTACAACAAATAAATTAACCCATAAGTTTGCTATTCCTGTAAATCAATTTGTTTATGTGAGTTGAACAAATATGTGCATATCCAAAACTTATTAGTGATTTAATCTGTTAAGGAGCCAACAGACGGTCAGGTCGCCTGTCGGCCTAGACCGATCAGCCTTCTGATGTATGAGACCTCCATCGGCCAAACACTAGACCGATCATTGCATGTCGGCAATAGTCAAAATCCGGCTTTGAGGCCACACACTAGCAGTTGATAGCCGTCGGTTTTAGTAATATCGGTAGTTTCTGTCCGGCCTATAACTGTCAACATTGGCCACACACCCCAGCGGCCACACACTATACCTGCGCATTAGCGGTCAGTTCTAAACCTTTTACGAAACTGTGAGTGTGTGGCCGATTGCGGCCAACTGACAGGCCGTTGCCGACAGGCGAACTGATCATCTGTGGGGCGCTTTACATCAATCTTTGTACCCCGGATTTGTCGCTATCCATTTTAAAAATAAATTTAATTAAGGGTCTAACTCCGAGTCGCGTTGTTTTACTAATAAATAAATACTTGCCCAAAACTTTTTACAAATGTTGTAGTTTTCAAAATGATCCTCACACTTCGCATGATCAAAGTTATTTTTATTCAAACATTGGTAAGATTGCTCCTGTTCCTGTAACAAAGGAAATAAATCCAATTCAATAATAATAAATAAGTACAGAATTGTTAATTATATAAGCAAAATTTTGTAAAATATGTTCTGCACCAACCTTTAAACACGGATTCATGCGAGCAGCATCTTTGTTTACAAGTTTCGTCATTTTATGATGTTTTTTTATTAGTATATTATTTTATTTGTAGTTCTCGCTCGCCGACCCCGAAAATTTATTTTGTAAATAAATACAATAAACTAGGAGTGAGGCGTATATATCGGAACAGGCAAATAAAACAGGTTTCATATAAAAACAGCTTGGAACTGTTCTCTATAAAGTCAAAAAACTGTTCCTCCTGTTCCACATGTTCCACAACAGACCGATAACAGCTAGCACAAGTAACAGTTCCAGTTCCACCCACAACAGAAACAGACCGAGAACAGATAGCACTCGTAACAGGTTGACTGTTGTGACAGTGCAACTGTTTCGCGCAACAGGCTGGTGGATTGGAACATGCTCTTTCCTATTCTGACCTATGATGGTTACAGTTGTTGGAAAGAGATAGTGCGAGTTCCTGTTCTCTACCTGTTCTCTAATTTGGCGTTCGGATACACATCCACATATTATTATGTTAAACTTTGAACTGACAATGACAATACAACAAAAAAAAAAGATGTTGTAATTATAATATACACTAGCGACCCGGCCCGGCTTTGCACGGAGTCCTTTAAACAATTTTTTGGTGCTTTGACAGTGATAGTACTTTTAAATCTGTGATTACTTTTAAAGTATTTATTTAAATGAAATAAGGTCCGGGACAATTTTTATCTACATCAAATGGCCAAGGTAACTAATTTATTTATTTGGATAAGGATTAATACTGATTAAGAGAAATTAACTTTACAAATAAAGTTATATTTTTAAAAAGTTAGAAATGGTTACTGTAAATTGACTATAGGAGATAGATATATGCTATTGCGGACTTTTTTGTAGACCTTACAATGACACATAATTCCATTCCATAGTACATTATTTTGATGTACCTATTTCATACGGCTTAGCCAGAGCGTTCGCAATGAAGGCGCTCGAAAAATCGTTTTTTTGACGGCTTCATCACAAAACATGGAGTTTTCTCTATTATACAAATACTTAATTAAAATGTTTTGTATGTATTTATAAACCTTCGGGAATAAGTTAGTTTGTTAGTTAGTGGGGGACAAATCTTGCAAGTTTTATTTGTACCACTTCCCAGTGTCCGATTGAACTGAAACTTTGCATACAGGTGTGGTTAGGATGACAATACAATATTTAAGTACAGTCAACAAAAAAGCTTGTCATAAAAACAAAGTTTCTACGAAAAACTTATACTATGTTGGCAAGGTAGCATATAATGAAACTGAAGAATGGTAATAAGTTACAAAATATTCGTTAGTTAAATTAGTAAATAGTAAATTAGTTCTTTTATCCGCTACATTAGTTCTTATCACATTTAATGTCTTTTGTTGATTACTAAAGTTATGTTTTAGTATAAAAGTCACATTAAAGTGTACAATCGAGCTGTCAGTCCTACCTAAGCCTGCAAGTATGAAGGATGGTTTTCACTTCAGGAACTTGTTTCTGAAGCCATTTTATGAGTTTGTTGCTTTTGAATCATGATAGTTACTGTTCTCTACCTTGATTGTTGTAATATAACAGGCTGTTATTTTGAAACAGGTTTCTGGAACTGTTGTCTGGCTGGAACAGGAACAGGTGGAACAGGTTCGGCAATTTACCTGTTCCAACCCACCCCTACAATAAACCACAAATTATATAGACTAGTACAGATAGAAAAGCGGCCGTTTGTTAGTGAATGACGGACCCCGATTAGATTTTGACAACATAGTGCTGCCAGAACTATCGACCCTTGATTCGTTATCGATAGTTGTGCAAATCATCGACGTTTGGTACAACCCTAGTAATATACTATTTTAAATTCTGCTCAAATAAAAAACACATTTGATGAAAGAAGGCATTTATTACTTGACATTATAATTTTATCAAATACAAAGTACATAAGTATAAGTTGAGATTTATACAAGACAAAGAATGAGAGTAATGAAATTACTTACTAAATTGACTTTATAGATAAACTAAGAAATATAAATACTTTATCAGCTACAAGAAAAAGTAAACTGCTTGCAAATATTTATTATGCACAAATGCTAATGCTATTTTTCCTAGTAGTTTTATTTAGTATCTGCCATTTCATTATTCACTGTTAATATCACTTTAGTTTCAATGCAAGACGCAATAACCTAATTCTAATAGTTATAATGCAGTAAGTTATCAATATAGCAACTAACAGCAGTAATTTGCACCATAATTCTGATTTGATAACTTATAACCGCAAGAATAGGCAGACACGGGCATCTTCGCAGCACTCCACGAACCTCGTTGAGACTCAAGTTATCTGAAAAGATTAGATTTGTTTAGTATAGATTCTACATATTGTTACTATAATCTGCCATAACATTTTATAAACAAATAAGTGATAGTTGAACTGAAAAGTTTGTAAATCAAGAAAGAGTAGTGTGTATATTTCATATTTCATATAAAGCACATTTTGTTTGTTGTGCCGCTATGCACAAGTTATAGATAATCAATGTTTATAGTTAATAACTGTTATTAAGTAGATAAG
The DNA here is from genome assembly GCA_949710035.1 of Crambus lathoniellus. Lineage (NCBI taxonomy): Eukaryota > Metazoa > Arthropoda > Insecta > Lepidoptera > Crambidae > Crambus > Crambus lathoniellus. The sequence goes on along the minus strand of OX453313.1, from coordinate 14,964,488 downwards.
CTTTGTACATAGACTGATGAGAGGTAGTATATATAATTAAGTAAGATCTAAGATAGTGGGTAGCAGTAGCAGTTATAACATACCTAGTCATAAGACAATCACAATAAACCATCATTCGTACCGACAACAATCATATATTATCCCATCGGTACATTTGTTATAATTCTGTTCTGTTTGTCAGAATCAGAAATATGAATTTGATGATAAGGCATTTTAAATGTTTTGACAAAGTTATTGAATTACTTACACTGTTATTTTCTCTTGACTTGGTATTAACAACTTCACTAAATTAAAACTTGTTAAATGTGACAACTGATTATTTAAATTTAATCCCAAGTAATCTACTGTGCTTTATCATTATCACCATATGATATCACTTCTAAATGTATATTGAAAATGTATATTTTTTAACAAAACTAATCAATAATTAATTACACATACCTACTTACATTCATATAAAAAGAATAAACAAACATTACCTACCTTTCATTCATAACTTCTTCTTCAACATGTCAATGACAAGTACAAAATCATATGTTGTTGGCCCAAAACTGTGCCACTCTCACCACATTATCTGCAGCCAACATCAGGTCCTCACGCGTGCAGGTGTCCGGCATGCATGCAGAGCAATCAATGAGGTGGGCCATGGTCTGTGGAGTGTAACCACACCTGCACGCGAGATCCGTGTTACTAGTGAAGCCCCACCTGGACAGGTTGTCTTTACTTCGACCAACTTGGGTATTTAAAGTCTATTTAAAGATCTCCATAATGATCTGGGAAGTTCAAGGCCAGGAGGGAGCTTTTGTGTATACATAGTAGGTATCATATGTGACCTTACATTCATTACTTAATTACATCTGTAATCTGTATGACAGCCTACACAAATCAAACTATCATACAGGTTGTTGCCAGAGTTCTTTCATAAAGTACCTATGTACTTATTAAAAGTTAATGGATTTTATTAGTTATAAATTATCTGCTTCGCTTTATCTTAATATATTATTATATAGAAATCTGATACAGGAGGCCAAGAGTATTCATGCAGTTAAGGTAGGTAATGATGCAAAGTAGGTCTGTCAGTTGTCTCACCTGGATGATGATGATTTGTCCCTCAGCCAGACTCTAGCCCCCTCGCCATCTTGGTCAGGTTGACACACCTGCGGTTAGACAATTCTTATGATCATACAGTCATGTACAATCATTAAGCACTCAGCACATATATTCTCATTAAAGTAACACATGTAATCAACATGAAATTTAGCATATCAACTTAAGTTTGTTATGTCATTAGGAGTGCAATCTCACATACTTCGTGAAGGACCTCAGTCCTCGTTATAGCTTGTTTACCTTCCGAAAGCATCGGCAGGTCTTATCGTATCTCAATAGGTGTACTAGTGCAAACCCTACGGTCGGCACACGCCCTAGTCTCAACTACGGTCTCTTCAGACTAACTCTCTCAATAGGTGTACTAGTGCAGACCCTACGGTCGGCACACGCCCTAGTCTCAACCACGGTCTCTTCAGACCAACCTTTATACCTCGTGTTAAGATTGCGCAAACTTAACATGCAGGCCGCCATCCTATCAGGCAGGCGGCCGTGCGGGCGAGCTCTTCAAGGGCTCATTCTTTTATGGATACTCATCCAATCTTTGTTCCCTGACAAGGGACAGAATTGCACACGCCTTATGACATAAAACAACAGTGATTTGTAAGGACTTTACCTCTCTGTACGATGAAACTGTACCACATTCCATCAGCTCAGCGAGTTTCGTGGGCGTACCATTCCATCGTCCTTTATCAACGCGATCCTTAACAGGAACATTATGCATTCAATTCTAAATAAGGTTTGTATAATGCTGAGTACTTAACTTCGGTGGTATTTGAGGCTGGCGGCGAGCAGCAGGCGAAGATCACACATGCCACGATTTACACTTTGAAAACTTGAAAGCGAGTCGACGTTGGAGCGAAAAATGTTGACACTTACCGATCGGAAATTAGCACTATGGTTTGTATTGAGTGTTGCTATATACAATTATTGTTGGGTTAATTTTGATACTCGCGAACCCTTCGCGACACACCCGCCTCGCGAGTTTTACACTATAGTAGTCATCAAGTCGCGAGTCCATTTATGGATCTTCTCCATTGCTTGGACTGCAGCGGCTCGACGCGATCTCTCATCGCTTGTTTGGTTATTACATTCATGGTTATCTATTGTTTCGTTTTCTAGATCACGTTCATTATAGTCTTGTGCAAGCTCAGTGTCATTTAACGTACTAACGTTCTCTATTTCTTTTCTCGCGTCTTGTGTTGAGTCGTGTCTTACGTTTGTATTCGTGCTCTCATCATCGTTTGATTTATCACTTATCTCTGTGGTTGGATTAGTGTCGACACCTTCAATCTCGATAGACGGCGTTTGTATCGAGTCTCTATCATCAACGCTTATGTTCTCGAGATCCACTTGATTTAGTGCTTTGTCAATGGAAATTTGTGGTGTCTCTTCCTCTTCCACTTCAAGAGGATATAAATGAGCAATTGATCGTGTGAAAACATTGTTATCGACTTTTATTCTAGCAACACGGCATAAACCGTCCTTTCCTTTTAATATTTCTACTATTTTTCCTATTTTCCAACTTTCGCGGTTTCTCGTTTCACCTTTAATTTGTACCACATCTCCGATTTGAGGAATTTCACGAGTCCTCACTCTTGCTTGTTTGGGAGAATTTCCGTACCTTTCTCTGAGGCTCAGAAGGTATCGGCTGATGAACATTTCTTTGTACTCATTCATTATCGTGTTTCCACGTTTCCATCCTTCGATGAGTTGTTGTTTAATGGTTGAACCAGAGAGTGGCAAACAATCCATGAGTAATTGAATGTTCAAACATTTTCCTGGTGTTAGGAAATCAGCTGGTTTCAGAATGTGGTCCATATCGGCTCCCACGTACGTAAGTGGTCTGGTATTGACTACGGCTTCAACTTCTTTGATGATCGTCGAGAGTTGATTTTCTCCGAGCATATGTTTTTGAAGAGTTCGTTTTAGGCAATGCTTTACCACTGCTACCAGTCTTTCGTACGCGCCCCCATGCCAGGGTGCTAGTTGAGGAATGAATTTCCATTTTATCTTTTCTGTCGATTCTCTTTCTGATATTACCTCAGCTAGCAGTCTGAACTGAGGTGCGTTATCAGTTAATATAAGTGAAGGAGTTCCTCTAGTAGCAATGAAGCGTCTGAATGCCATAAGACATTCGTCTGTGGTTAGATCTTTGACAACCTCTAAATGTATTGCTCGTATCACAAGGCATGTGAAAAGACAAATCCATCTCTTTTTTATACCATTTTCTGACCTTATGACCATCGGCCCAAAGTAGTCTACACCGACGTATGTAAATGGTGTATTAAACGTTACTCTTTCAGCCGGTAACGCTGGAGTTTTAGGTAGTTCATATGGACCTCCTCCATGCTTTACGCACCTTGTACATTTGCTTAGCGTTTTTTGAATTTTTGCTCTTCCTTGAGGTATCCAAAATTTTTGTCTTATAAGGCTTAATGTATGTGGTACTCCAACATGAAGGTTTTTCTCATGAGTTTCCTTAATTATTCTTTCGGTAAGTTCACTGTTCTTTGGTAGTAGTATGGGATGTTTTGCATCGTAGGATAAATCTGAATGTGTGAGTCTTCCATCACATCTTAGAATTCCATTAGTATCAATAAATAATCCTAAGTTCTTAGATAGGTTTGTTTTCTTTCCTCCATACTCTTCTGGAAATGTACTTTTCTGTAGTTCTTTTATCTCTTGCAGTTGTGAATCTAAAATTTCGTTTGATATTGCTTCTCTCTCTGACGGTGTTATTTTTGGTTGTTTTTCTGTGTTCAACAGACCCTCCCCCATCAGAAGAGAAGTATCCCTTATCGGACCACTAGGCCAGTGTCTAGGGTTTTGTTTTAAAAATTCGGGTCCAGATAACCACTTGTTCCTTTCCTCTTCTGAGGCGGTTGGACGTGTCGCTACGTCTGCCGGGTTAAGTCCAGACGGTACGTATCTTACTATCAGATTTTTGTTGCGCTTTATTTCTTCTAGTCTTTTAGATACAAAAGGTTCAAGTAACTTTTCAGAGTGATACCAATCAATCACTATTTGACTATCTGTCCACAGTGTTAACTGGGTTATGTTCAATGGTAAGAATTTGAGTACGAATTTTATAAGTCTACTTCCAATTAGAACGCCTAATAACTCTAAGCGTGGAATCTTTAAGTTCTCTTGGTCTTTAATAGGAACTAAGCGTGATTTACCTATTATGAAGTTGACTGTGCCTTTCTGTACTATGTATATTACTGCTGCGTAAGCTACTGTAGATGAGTCAGTAAAACAGTGTATTTGTGCCTCTCTTTCGTTGGGTACAGTAATATTTCTCTGTAGGCATATGTTTTCTACTTGTTTCATTTCTTTCAAGATGTTCGTCCACTTGTGAAGTAGATCCTTTGGTAATGGTGTGTCCCATTTAATCTGTTTCTTCCATAATTGTTGAAGTAGTAACTTAGCTGGTAACATGACTGGTACAGAGAATCCACAGGGGTCATAAATAGCTGCAATAGTTCTTAAGACTCCTCTTTTTGTGGTTTCATTGTTCTCGTTGACTCTAGCTCTAAGATAAAGTACGTCCTCTTTCAAGTCCCAGTTTAGACCCAGTAATTTTACAGTTGTTTGTGTGGCAGCATCAGGTATTTGTTCGATAAAATCTTTGGAGTTGGAGCTCCATTCGCGAAGATTCATTGAGATTTCTAAAAACATGTTCTTGCTTTCTTTATAAAGGTTTAAAGCATCTGTTGCTGTTTCTACCCCAGTGACTATGTTGTCAACATATATGTCTTTAGCTAACTGTTTTGCGTAGTCTCCATTCGACCTTTGAAGATGGTGTCTAACCGTACCGTTTAAAAGGAATGGACTGGATATGATCCCAAAGGGAACACGGGTAAATCTGTAGTGTAGTAGATTGTCTTCAGTAGCGGGTTTATTGATGTCTTTCAACCATAAGAACCTAGTGACGTCTCTGTCCTCTTCTTTTAGACCAATCTGTAAAAATGCTTTTTCTACGTCTGCCGTCATGCCTACGGCGTGACTTCGGAATTTCAACAGTAGTCCAGTCAAATCCTCCAACATCATCGGACCGCAGTATAGACATTCATTCAGACTCTTTGTATCCTTTGTTTTAGCTGAAGCATCATAGACTATTCTCAGAGCCTTACCTGGTGCTAATATTCCATGGTGAGGAAGGTAGTGGATGGGATGATCACTTGTATCTTTTCTAGGTACTAGTTCAATGATACCCATTTGCAGTTGATCACTTAGTGTTTGGTCGTAGGCTGACAAAGTTTCTGTGTCTAGGCGTTTCATTAGTCCTATCAGGCGTCCGTATGCCAGACCGTAGTTAGTTGGTAATTCAGGTGGGTATTCCTTCCAAGGCCAGCTAACGTGATATCTTCCTTCTATGAATTCGGTGTTTTCATTGAAATGCTTAATAGCTTCTTCTTCACGGTTAGCATTTGGAGAATCAGTAATTCCAAGAGATTCTAAGTCCCACAAAGTTTTCATTGATGTGTTATCTAATGGCAGATCAGGCTCGTTTAATCTAGTTTCATAGGGTGCTTGGAAGTATGTGAGCATTGATAACTCATCCTCATGTTTATGCGTTATTTTGCCTGACAATATCCATCCTAAGTCGGAATTCACTAAGTACAAGTTCTCTTGTAATTTCACCTTTTCGGTTGACATAAGTGAATGATAATAATCATTTCCAATCAGAATATCTACCTTATCTGACAGAGATCCATCATCCGCCAATAAGTAATCCTTTTGATGGTTCCATTTGGTCAATTCTTTGCCATAAGATGAGATACTGCGTGTAATAGATGGTACGACATTCGCATATACTGTCCTTCGCATATGAGTTCTTGATTGAATATGAAGTTTTACCAACGGGCTATCTAGTTCTTGAGGTTTGTTCGAACCAAAGGTGAATACTGTGAGGTGGTTGTCTTCTTCGGTTTCTAAATTAAGGTCCTGCGCGACATCTTGCGTAACATAGCTTCTCATACTGCCTGAATCTAACAGTACACGACACTTCTTTGAGGTATTCTCAGGTCCTTTGACATTAACAATAGCAGTTTGTAGTATTGTGGCTCCCTTTTCATAGATGTGCATTGTACTGGTAGATTCCTTCCTTGGTACCTCATTCTTTGTTGTCACCTTCCTTGGGAACTCTCTGTTCGGACAAAGTGCTCTATTATGGAGGCCTTTCTTACCGCAGTGTCTGCAGGTTATGTGCTTAGACTTACAGGAGCCTGTTTGATGGCCTTCACGGAAACAAATAAAGCAACGGTTTCTTAATTTTAATCTTCTTTGTTGTAGAGTTTTACTTTCTGTACACTCATCATTAAAATGATCTCCTTTACAAAATATGCAGTAGAGCTTCCTTCTTTTCTGATTAGATCCATGCCCATACTTCTCTTCATTGAATTGAAATTTCCTCTTAGTGTTAAGGTTTTGTTGAAAGCAGTTACACTACGTTTAATTCCTTTATCGGTCTTCCTTATATTATTTGGTTTTCGGACTTTTGATCCCTTCTCATTTCTAGGTTCTAGTATATGAAGCGTTTCTGTTGTATAACTGGTATCTTCTAAATTGAATTTTTCAGATGTTCTTTTAGCATCCTCTCTCGCTGAGAGTACAATATGGAGTTGTTTTCTCATTTCTTCGATAGTGTCGTTACTTAGTTTCAATTTCAACTCGTATACTATATCCTCAGGAAACTTTTCCAGGATTAAGAATCTCAGATGATTGTGTTCTGTATTTTCGCCCAGTGAGCTCAATACACGAAGGTGTCTTTCAATCTCATCTAGTATTCTTCTACAGTCTTCTTGTTTGTCTGCTCTCTTAAGTTTGTAAAGTGTTGAATAATGAGCATCGATTATTTGGGTTTTCTTTCCATATCTGTCTGTTAAAGTTGCTACAGCAATTTTATAATTTTCGTTTGTAGTCTCAAGACCATCCGAAATTGTCTTAGCCTCACCCTTCACAGAAGCCTTTAGGTACAATAACTTATCGACGTCTCTTAATGCTCTTTGATCAATATTGGAAGAGAATTGATCCCAAAATTGTGTCCATTGTAGAACATCTCCGGAAAATGTGGGCAAGTTCAATTCAGGTAGCTTTCCTCTGCTGATGGACTGACTAGAACTGGAAGAAGAATCAGCCTTGTCCTTTTTGACTTGTATTTTTACATTCAGTTCAGCTAATGCTTCCTCTCCTTTTAATTGTTCTGTCGTCATACTGGATATCTCATCCGCGTCCGGATTTGTTGAAGTGTTAAAATATTGATACAATTCGCTATTAAATCGGTGAATTACTGCTTGTAATTTTGATGACACGATCCTTGCTTGTTCTAAATCATCATAAATACTGTATACCATTTATAACTCATTCATGCATGACACAGTAATAATTGATTTTAGTCAGACTCATTATAGTTAGCCTTGTTTATTTTTAACTTTGTTATGCGTTTACTGTGTGTGAAAAGTGTGTTTGTAGATTAGCACTCTTATTACCTTACAGTAACAATCATAATATTCATCTATAATAGTGCTTTCATAACTTGTTTTGAAATAATTAATCAAGTATTAAGTTTTAATTATTTAGAGACTTCTTGATCCCATAGTCAATTTTGTGAAACATCTCTAGTAAGTTATACTACTCAACCTAGTCTATAATCATAGCACTAGTTGAGCTAGTTGTTGTTACCTTTAAAACATTTGATCTTATCTAGACTTGGCTCTGGCACTACAGTGCCCCCTTGACCTAGTTACTTGACCATGACACTACAGTGCCCCTTTGACTTAGTTACTTGGCTATGACACTACAGTGACCGTTTGCCTTAGTTACTTGGCTATGACACTACAGTGCCTCTTTGACTCAGTTATATGGGAACACAAGAAAGTTCACTAGGCCACACTTCTTATTGGTCACACAGTGTTTAGATTGTATTTTAGCACTAACTTTATCAAACGCATGAAATCACAATCATTTTATTGCTTTTTGTACACTCAATATACCATATTGACCACCAATAATTTTTCACTTTTGACTATAGGTTATCAAACTATAGCACAGTGTGTAAACACTGAACATGAACACTGATTGTCACTTCACTATGTATCCATAAGCACAGATACTACATTCTCACAGTGTATGTAACATCTGAACATCAAATATGTATGCACTTAGTTTGTAATAGATAGGTAAGTAGGTCATTATTTATGTATTTGTTTGTGTATCATTTTTTCACAGCATTAACCAACTATTTACCGTTAGGCTATTGAGTTTGATCAGAATTTGTCTAGTTTGATGCTACTCTGTTCTTATAATTTTAAGAATCTTAGTGAGCTAACTTAAGTAGTATTTTGTTGTGATAATTATAACACCTGTCAGCACTCAAATAATAAAGTTAGTATGAGACGCTCATATTATCTTTGTTGTCAATGTTTTGAGTTGTATTTAATTGAAGCAATGACAATATTCAACTTGGTAGGTATGTGACACTATGTGAAAACTTAAGTGCGCTTGGTGAAAATGTCATGTAAACCATAAGTATGTAAACATTGGGTTATGATTAGTTTTGATTTGGTATAAGAATTACGACGACAATGTTCTATGATAATTTGACATGCTATCTGAAACAATCTTTGCTAGTCAGCTTCTACTTTAATGTTGGAAGTTTTATCAAGTGACTAGTCCTGTATGTGCTTGAAATAATATGGTGTGTGATCACAGTTTTACATACCTGAACCTTGACTTCAATTTATTACTCAATGTCTTCTTGTAATAGTACACTTTTATATGTATTGTTTGTAGGTACTGAGTATCGGTGTCCCTATTAGAATGATAAAAAGGTTAGGTTTAAATAAAGATTCACACAGCTAGAGTCCTCATTGAAACACCTTTTACTGATATTTTATTTCATCATTAAGCACATTTTCTTTGTCTATAAAAACTTTGAAGATTGTTTTCAACATAATTATATGACTTATAGGTTGCCGCAAAATTTTTCCTGACAATTGGTTGTTCTGACTTAAAGATATGGTTTAAACTTGAAATTATAGTTTCAAACAATGCTTGTGATGCTTTGTTGTCTTACCTGTTGAAATCTAATTCGTACTTTCTTTGTTTCACTTTAAACTATTGAAAATGTTTCGAATGACATTCAATTTGTTTGTTGACAATTACAATGACCCTTTCGTGTAAGTATAGTAGCGACCTGCGGAGAAAAATTGCAACATCTTAACACACTAGCGCTGCGTGTATTCACTGACACTTCCGTGGCGCTGATCCTAAACTTGACATTTGGCGGGAATTTCGATTGCTTTGATGTTAAGTTGTTAACACTGACTTAACAGTAGTAACTTGTTAGATCAATGTTCACAACCTTAGTAAAACTGAATTTCACTCATACCATCAGAAATAATAACTTATAGTAAGTAAGTGTGTAGGTGTGACCGCATGACTTTTACTAATAAAGTAACTTCATTGTTGCACTTCGTTCATTGTTTTTCATGAGTATTTATCTGTTTATCTTTTTATAGGTATTGTTATCATTCGATGAGACAGCTGACAAATGCATCCTATTGCATCAAATGAATTCTCATTAAACTCTCCTCGGCCATATATCAGATAAGCTTTGTTTGAGATCTGTACTAAACATTGTTTTGTTTGAATTTATACTACTTAAATTATTTTTCAGTAAGTAGGTATAACTATATCCAATTCTTTATCCCCTTATTTTCCCCAGATAAATTCCAACTTATCTATATCAAATTTCAATCCCAGCACATCTGCACCAAATTTGTGTATACATAGTAGGTATCATATGTGACCTTACATTCATTACTTAATTACATCTGTAATCTGTATGACAGCCTACACAAATCAAACTATCATACAGGTTGTTGCCAGAGTTCTTTCATAAAGTACCTATGTACTTATTAAAAGTTAATGGATTTTATTAGTTATAAATTATCTGCTTCGCTTTATCTTAATATATTATTATATAGAAATCTGATACAGGAGGCCAAGAGTATTCATGCAGTTAAGGTAGGTAATGATGCAAAGTAGGTCTGTCAGTTGTCTCACCTGGATGATGATGATTTGTCCCTCAGCCAGACTCTAGCCCCCTCGCCATCTTGGTCAGGTTGACACACCTGCGGTTAGACAATTCTTATGATCATACAGTCATGTACAATCATTAAGCACTCAGCACATATATTCTCATTAAAGTAACACATGTAATCAACATGAAATTTAGCATATCAACTTAAGTTTGTTATGTCATTAGGAGTGCAATCTCACATACTTCGTGAAAAACGATGTTCTTTTTTCACAGTGATGAAAAAAACATGAAAATAGTAGATTTCATTACAAGTGCGGAAAGTCTGTCATTGCAAAGAGTTCCGACAAATATCTACCCGAGCGCAGCCGAAAGTGAGGGTTGACAGTCGGAACAAGTTGCAATGACGGTTCCCCACGTGTACTGAACAACTATTTTTAATACAGTTGCGAAAAAATTAAGCAATTTAATAAAATAATAAAACACAATAAACGTAATTATCTAATCGTAAAAGAATATAAGCAGAGACTTTTTTTTGTTTTCTTCACCCATTCTGGTTTGGCAAAGGAAACTATGATCATACAGCCAAGGCTTCAGTAGAATTTTTTTATTGATATGAAATGAAAATTAAATTAAATGAGATGAAATGAAATGAAACCTAACAAAAGCAATCCGAATCCTACAGGAGCGCCTTTCCTTATTTCTCTCTTTTACCACATCGTTTTCCATTAAAGCCACATTATTGCACTAATTCCACAATACTAAGTACCTACCACAATAAAAACCAGAAAAAACTAATTTAGAAAATTAAGAAATAAGGTCCCTCATTTTCTTTTCACTTACTTGCGCAAACTCCTATAAGCAGATACTATGGTGTCTATGGTAAATAGTGCACGTCATACCATATTTAGTAATCTGTGGTCATACAGCCAATTTTATGTATTTTTTATATTCATAAATTTAATTTGGCCGATACTAATATTAATTTAATGTATAAATAAAATTACTTTTAAATCTGATATTGAAACAAATTAGTAGCTTCTTTTTAGAAATATTTGCATGAATCATAAAAACTTCTATGTTTTTTTTTTGTAAAAACTTCGTGGTTGGTTTTTTCTTTTTAATATACAATATTTTGACAGTTGGGAAAGAAAACGCACGAGTTCGGGAAAGGTAAAGAAAAAGTTCAAGTGTGTAATAGCCCACATCCCGAACGCTATACGTCCCTGCAATACGCCACTTTTTGAGCAACTGTATTAAAAAAACAATTGTACTTACCTTGCTTGGTTTCCCGGAGCTGGATGTGAGACGGGTCGATTTTTTCTAAATACTTCATTTTCCATTTTTCTGTACTTACCTTGCTATTTTTTAATTTGTTTTTTTGTTCAGAAAAAAATCTATAAGTAGCATATTTAATGTTTTATTGATGACTGTTTTTTTTACGATAGAAACAAAAACAGCTTTTGTGCAAAACTAACTTTGAGCTATTCGCACCGCTCGCAAACGGCTCGTGCATTCGCTAGATAAATCTGGACGCACCACAACTTGTATGATAATTATTTTCAGAATATATTACGTGATGTGGAACCTCCTTCTCAATTTCTACATCAGTCACTGGGAAAAATACAACACCGGTGTATTGTTCTTGCCTTGGGGATATGATTTTAGTATGTGGGTAAGTATGCTTTGAGAGTCTTTTGTGGCTTTTTATTTGTGATCAAAAACATACGCAGACAGCTGACTTTTCGCCCGTAAAGTGATCTTTATTACATAGCGAATAAGGTCTCTTTTTATGCGTGGACAGTTTTAACTTACACTCTCAGGTACGATTCAAACCAAACGACTCGCAAAGACCCGGTGCGGACGGCATTTCTAAAATTCGGTAAAGGAAATTGAAATGTGTCATTACATTATAGTTCGTATTTGCTCCACCCCGCTAATCTCACATTCCGCGACGGCGTCGTAGGGGCGGGCGGGGCCGATGCGAGCCGGTTGGTCTGAATCATACCTTAGTATAAAGATTAAGGGGGTTAGGCGGTCAAATATTCCGTTGTCTGCGTATGCCCTAAGAGCGTTTCTGTACTCTATTCGATCAGAATCCGATAAAATCATCGATATGATTATATTATGTACGAAGTAACAGCAGAAGTAGGTACTATTGCATAAAAAGTTGCGTACTTGGACAGACATTTTTCGAATTCAAATCAATTAGAACGCAATGCAGGAACGCTCTTTAAGTGTGAAAACAGCTTCATTTTCTTCATGTTGATTCCATCACGTTCTTACACACCTTATACACTACTATATTTTAATTAGTATAAAGATTTTAGGGGGTGATAGTGTTCATCAATTCGATAAATTTTTACTATTGTGCCAACCACGGAATCGCGAAAAAGAAAATCCGCTGTTCCATACAAAAGTACAACATCGACTCGACTGAAATGGTGTATAGATTATGGGATGGCTCCCTACTCTTCTACTTTCTTATCTTTACATCTAAGGCCCGGCACCCAGTATCGGCACAACAACGGGATTTTTGGCGACAAACAAAAATGTTGAAATTGTAATATTAGAGCTCGTACGTACAAAAACAATTCTGTCAGAACTGGACATTGCAATTTCAACTTTATCACCATGTAATTAAGTAATATTTTTATTAGTCACCAAAAATCCCTTGCTGTACTGAAGCTGATAGCGCCGGACCTAATGGCAGATTTACATTGATAGAGCGCATACTCGAAAAAAAATATGCTGAAGCCCGATAGCAATGAGAAAACGACGCGCGCGGGAGTGAGATCGATTTTGCAGATTAAGCAAAAAAAAAAACAAAATCACTTCGTATTAAAAAACTAAAGCGATTTTTTAAAAATGCTTCTACGCGATCCTTAATATTATTTGTGTCCACTAATTAAACCAATTTCCAATAGTATATGTAACCCCCCGTTTAAGAATAATCTTGATTTTCGTAGAGGTCTTTTCGAAAAGAAAAAGTGTTGAGGCAAAATCATAAAATCGCGTTTCTGAAACTTCGAATCTAGATTAAGGTTTGAAGAAATATATATCTTATTACCAGATTTGTAACCTTGTAAACAACTCTAACCGTCCTATAGTTTAATATCAAAAGTCCATACTTTTTCCGAGTAGCGCCTTAAAATGGCGCCGCCAGTAACTAGGCAGTCGTTTTACTTCATGCCCGGGCTGGAGCCAGCCCTGTTTTTTTTATCCACAAGGGGGTATCACTTAGCCTTCATCACACCTGATGTTAAGTGGTTATAAGGCTTAAGTGGAAGCGCACTACTCCCGAAATCCTCAATCACTGAAGAACTGGCTATCTTGTCTCTAACTGCCGCAACATAATAATGCTGAAAACAGATCATTTTTATGGCGTCAGACTTATAAGATTGTGGTAGCTAGCCAGGCGGATTAAGAACACGTCCTACCACCAACCAAACCGAATACAATATTGTTCCCCCACTGGAAATCGAAACCGAGAAGCTCTGGGGCTCTGAGAAACTGGTGGTGTGAACCACTAGACCACAGAGGCTGACTGGCACAAATAAACGTTTACTCGAAGCCAGAGCTGGATTGCCAGCGTCATTTGCTCCAGTTACTGGATCAATGTAAATCTGCCATAAAGCAAACTTCAGATACTGTACTTTGTTGTAAAATTTTGTATGAGTCCTATGACAGCTCATTCGTGCAAAGCAAAAAGTTCTGTATGCTATTGGAATAAAACTCAATAAAAACAGCATTAGGGCCGATTCACCCATATCAGTGAGCCACAGTTCCGTCAACGTGTTCGCTCAGTCCAGCTGTTCAATTGTGTCAATGATTCAATTCACACATGTCAGTACTCAGTTCACGGAGCTTCTGTGAAAACGTGTCCGTTGTCAAGTATCGTGATCGTTGCTATGACTCTGTTCAATACTACAGAGCTAGCAATGATAGCTATTGCTTTGGACGAAAAAGAAAAGCAGCAAGAAGGAACCGAGAATGTATTTTGCATGAGAAAAATCGTACAAAACGGTATTTTCACGAACCAAATCTATCAGTCGCTTGTCCTCCATTTTGTTTTTGATGCCGCGGCGTCCGTGATCCGTCACAAAATATTTTTGTCAACGAATACGTCCGTTTACCGGTGGTGTCGGCACTGACACTGAGAGCACTGTGTCGTCACTGACACTGACAAGTGGGGATGCATAGAAAATGGATGAAAGAATATTTCGCACTGCGCCGGTATTGCGACTTCACTGATATGTGTGAATTTAAACCTTTTTTAAGCAGCTTATGCTAAGAAATTAGTCTCTATTCCAAGAAACACGAATGACCTGTCATTGATAGGACCCATGCTAAGTTTTAAAGAGTAAGTATAGAACAAGTTTTACCATCTTCTAGGCTTCGACATTTTGTTTTCTATGGACTGGGATGAAAGGCACGGGTTTCTATAAGCAGTACGCCTTCGGCAGTTACACACTTGCAAATGTGTTTGAGTTTCTCATTTACGGCACTGGAGTGTTCACTAATTTGCCCGTCGCTATTTACAACATTTATAGGTGAGTCGCATTTACAATGATTTTAATATTAAACATTAATACTTACACATTTTACCGCACAACACAAGAAAGAGTTCAAAAGGAGAATGTCACGCCTTTAGTACGGAGTTAAGTGTGGTATCGAAAACAGGGACCGAACTTTGAAACGCTAATCCAAAACTTCGGTTAGCCCCGCCCCTTTCACTCGATTCTGTCATGACTAGTAGGATATGGGTATAACGAAGTTTCGGTTTTAGCGTTTCAGAGTAGGCCCTCGGGGTCGTTATAACAGGAAGAAATTAGTGTTGTTTTGCGTAAAGCCGAATCTCCACCAAACAAAAGTTGTCAACTTTTGTGTTGTCAACATTGTGTTGGTGACAAAAGTTGCCAGCAATTAATAATAACGATATGACAATAATAAATCTTTATTTCAGACAAACGTCCCTATTTCAAACGTCAAATACAAAAAAAGAACCACTGAGCTCTTTCTTTTGTTCAGTGCATTTTACTATGCGATTAGAATAATTTTAAAAGTGGCTGGTAAGAAACTTGCTTCACTCTCAAAAAGATGGTTGCCAACATTCTTTTTTTTTAAACAACAACCTTTTTTCACATTATTCAAAGACAAGTCATTTTTTTACTCATAAGGTAAGACCGCACTAGGCGGAACTGCACTGCAGCGCAGCGACGCGGCAGGGCTAGATGAAGTTCGGTATATCGCACTGAAACTGCAGCGACCGACGCGACACTTTTGTGAGTCAGTCGGTCGACAACCACTAAACGCGATGGATGAAATGGATGTAAACGTGGTCATAGTGTCACTACTTTGCGAGGAAGAAGAAAGGATAAAGCAATCAAGAAAAAAAACTAAGACTACCCTTTACACCTTCTTGGTACTATTATATATTCTGTGCCTTTACTCCAATTTGCTTTGCTATCTTTAACCCATTGTTGTTTTTTCTCGTAGTATTCATATAATTTTCATTTTGTTAATCATATAACTCTGCCGGCCTAGCATGAGCGGCTTATAACGCGCGATATGATATGGTACGGCATTCTGTCTTGCTTACACCTTAGTGGGGTAAGCAAGACAACTTGCCGTACCATATCATATCGCGCATTATAAGCCGCTCATGCTAGGCCGGCTGGATAGTTACTAACTAATAAAATTATCTTTTCTTCATCCATTTACAAAAAAAATTGCTCGTCCGACACGTTCTTAATTGTATGAAATATGAAGTGACGCGTCGCGGTCGCGCTGCTTACTATAACGCACCTAGCGGCAACGGAACTGCGCGTCGCGACACTGCGCGACAACTTTGCTTGGTTACCCAACTTTGTAGCGTCGTGTCGCGCATCGTACTTCTATTGCCGCGCAGTGCGGTATGTCTAATATGTTTTCTTAGAAACAATATTTTGAAGTGCAGTGTCGCGTCGCTCCGCTGCCGTGCAGTTCCGCCTAGTGCGGTCTTACCTTTAAGTGTGAAAACATACTATTGCCGAAAATACGCGACCGACGTTCGTCATAATTACGACTACAATGCTATTTCGATTACTGACGACAAATTATGGCCGATATTACGTCGTCCGCGTGACGTAAAATTTCTCCGCACAATCTCGGTCGCGTATTTTCGGCAGTGTTTTTCGACACGTGTGTTTTATTTTATTGTTAGGTTATTAACCTTTTTGCTATTATAATGCAACTATAAAATAGATACAAGATTCAAGATTCAAATGTTTATTCAATTTAGATTGTTATTTACAATACTTGTGAACGTCATAGAAGCTACGCCATCGGTTCGCAAACCCTACAGCGGGAGGCCTTGGAGAAGAACCGGCAAGAAACTCCAAGGGGTTGTTTTTTTCTCCCTGTTTTATTTCATACAGAGTCGTCAAATTGAAAAATGACTTTAACATGGTATGACTAAGGTCAGTTTCCATCACAATTACACAATGGGTTATGATAAATACAGTTAAGTATAGGCGAACTAATGATCATCATAAATACGATTCCATAGCCTTAAATGTACTTTATTTAAAATGAAAATGGTATTTACTATAAACTATAACAGGTAACGTTTATTATAGCAGATAAATTAGTATATTGTTTTCTTCATTGGACACACACAAACGCATAATATCGAAAAAATCTGATAAAGTTTTGAACGTCTCTGTGGTTTAATGGCACACGCCACCGGTTTCAGGGAGCGTATACAGATACGCAAAACCCAAAACTTCGTTCGCTCCGCCCCTTTCACTTTTCTGACGATTCTGTCATGACGGTTTTTGCGTTTCAGAGTATTTGATCCGAGATCAGTCATGTAAGTCTTTGGAAAGCTGACGAACTTCATGTTTGTTTACATATAGCGCCAATTGGTTTGAAATAGACTATATTAGTATGTGTCACTTTGAATTTGACGAGTCTGTACTTATAAATAAAACAGGGAGAAAAGCTACTAGTTCGACTGACTAGTATCTTGCCGGAACTTCTTCTCGATTGACGTTCATAAGTGCTTGTAAAATTATTGTCGAAACGATTTCCATTAGACGGTCGGTTAGCAATCGTCAATCAATCCTTCGGTCATGATTTAACCAATCGCAAGATTAAACGCAGCATCATAATAAAGCTAGAAACTCATTTCGCTGGCGCAGCGCAGCGCAGCGCGATCGCTTTCATACATTTAGTATGGCTAGAAACACATTTCCCTGGCGCAGCGCAGCGTTTCCGCCCGGCTCCGATTGCGCCAGGCCCCCCACCACTTTCTAGCATTGTATCGTCAGATGGCTCGCTAGCGGACTGCGCAGCGGAGCTCTGCATTTTGCTTTTTACTACTTATGTTCTACGATTTCTCCGTCAATAATGGGTCAATTTAAAATATATTTTTTTGTTTAGAAGAGTCCCCAATTCATTATCATGTAGTGTTGTTAATTATACAGTTAAAACAGTATTAAAGTGTTTTTAGTACACTATACTTTTTAATTTTATAAGATAAGATAAGATAAGATAAGATAAAAATATTCTTTATTCACTTAGACATAATAAATATGTACCTACTTATGAATCGTCAATATTTTCCTACCACCCATTCAAGACTTTTTTAACTGACAAGAAGAATGGGCGCAAGAAACTTGCCAGCGTTTCTTAGTTAGGTAACGACATTTACAAAAAAAAAAACATATCGTTACTAATACAACAATTGCTTAGTATAAAAATACATCATATTAAACAGTGATTATGTTATGTGTTACATCATGACCATGCATTGCGGTCATTCAAATAATCATCTACTTTATAGTATCCTTTGCTCATCAGCGACTCTTTAATGTAACATTTAAATTTATGCAATGGAAGTTCAATTATATGCTGTGGAACTTTATTAAAAAAGGCTATGCTTTTCCCCAGAAATGAGGCTCTGGATTTTTCCAGCCTAAACTTGGGAACGACAAGTTTATCTTTATTTCTTGTGTTAAAGCGATGAATATCGCTCTGCTTTACAAATGTATTATAATTAGAGATCGGATAATCGGATGCATATTTACCTAAAGTTGAGGTGTTGGCTGTTATGGAATGCACTTTTGTATCGAAAAATCCCGGGATTTCGGAATTGACAAATATAATGTTTTGGTTATATAGAATCAAATCTGGTATTTACATATATTCAGATGTTGGCTAAAATGGAATGCACTTTTGTATCAAAAATATATCTAAAAATAATAATAACTCCTTTATAATTTTACATTTCTTCACATACTTTTTCAAGTTTCGAAACATATCTCAAACGAATAATAAATAAGAAATTATAAAGAAAAACCATTCAAGTTCTTGATTATTAAAGTAAAACAGCATCACCAATAAAATCCCGCGATCAACTAACAGTAGTACCTGTACCTACCTATCGTATTAAAGGACTAAGTAAGTTGAATGTTTAGGAAACACAGTATCTATGTAACTTCACTGCCTCCTACCACGAACGTAACTCATTGGCATACTTAAAGTTGCAAGTACGTATGTACCTAAACGTCATATTTTGGTGTACATCTATGAAACATACACCAATCAACAGAGAAAACAATTTTAAACAACAAATAATATTTGACAAAAAGTCGTAAATTATGTACTTTTTGAAATATTTCACTTTGAATGTGTATAATAAAACTTAGTATATTGAAACTTGTCATTTTTAGGTAGGTAAGGTACTTGGAACTTTAGGTACCTATGCCAGGCTCCATATAAAAAGTTGGAATCTTTTCAGTGGCTGTCAGGCATTCGTAAGTATTGTAGGCTTTCTCTTGTTTTTAAATTTGTCGTATTGTCATTGGCGTTGTCAATAGAAATGGACAATTCACGTGCAACATGACGGCCCTGAAGTTTGCGCGGAATGCTGCGCAGTAGACGAATACAGGTGTGCCCGGGGTAAGATTAGAAATTAGTTACTACGTAACAGATAAATCCCTCTATCTATACAAAAGCTAAAATACCTACGCTATATTAGCCTACAAAAACCGCTGCAGAACCGCTGCAAGAAGACACATATTCTACGGACGCGCTCCAAGAGTCGAGATTCCCGCGTACTTCGCGAGAGTACGTCATCGAGCGAAATCGTCAAGGTTGTACAAAGAACATAAATTAAACAAAATGGCTGAAGTGAAATAAACTTTACTTTTTATGAATAATGCAATGGAGTGAATTAAATGCGCTTTAATTTTATAAAATGATCTATATTTTTTATTCCATCTTTGAACTCACGGTTATTAAATTTTACTAGCAAAAATATTCTGAGTCGTGTGAACAATTTACAATAATGAACCATCGTATCGTTAGTCAACGTAATAAAATTGTATCGCAGCGTTTTGTGCGGGAAACGCGTGCGACAGCCCACTGCTGATCGGCTCGGTTACGAGCTACTTAGCGGTAGGCACATAGCGCGTGACCTTGAGCGAGTGAGGGCGTTTGTGCACTACACTGAATTTTACCGATCCGGAAAAAAACGGATGCTTGTATTTTAATAATTAATCATTAATAAATTCATACTATTATAAAAGATTAATTATTAAAATACAAGCATCCGTTTTTTTCCGGATCGGTAAAATTCAGTGTAGTGCACAAACGCCCTGACTGGGGCCTGCCCGGGGTTGGTGTGTGGGCGGAAGCACGGCGTGTCTCGTGTCTCACTCTGATGCGTACGGATACGTCTGTGCAAACAATAGAGAAGGCTATGGTATTTCTTAATGAATGCGAGTGAGACGGCAAATTATACATATACCTGCTTGTGTGCAAGTAGCGACCCGAAAAGGGTATATAGACCCGTATAGTATTATTGTAAGTACTTATTGTTTTATTTAAACTAACACTCACTACTCTTCCTCTAACACTCTACATACTCATAAATCGCATTGGGAACTTAACTAAACTTCAAGTAAATACGTATGAACAGTTGTGTAAGTAAACCCGGAATCCCGGAATTTATAAAAATAAATACCACATGCTAAAGGCTTCGTTTTTACACCATGTTACCGACTAGCTTTGCATTCCCGAATTTTCTGGAATCCCGGGATTTATATTTAAAAAACATATTTTAAGAAGCCGCTTCCATAGTTAGTTAGCCAAATATTAACTTTAGGTAAATATGCATCCGATTATCCGATCACTGATTATAATACTTTTAATAACAAAAATAATGTATAATTCTGATTTGAAAATAAATTACACTAAATATTTCTAAAATCGGTTCAGTATTTTTTGAGTTTATCTATTACAAACAAATAAAGTGTATTTATAGTATTAGTATAGATATAAATTGCATCTCGTCTTCATTCATCATCATATTATCATCGTAATCATCAACATATTTTTTTTTGGATTTAATATGTTCAAGTAAGAACAGAAATTGTTTTCAAAATTAGAAGAAAACATAATGCAGATGTTAGCTCGGCAACGACTCGATTGACACTGATCAAAAATTTCGTCAGGAAACGCTGCGCCACGCTAGTAAAGTGTGCACACCCGGGTCGACGCTGCGCTGCGCTGCGCCAGCGAAATGTGTTTCTAGCTTTATAAGCTTTATTTTGATTGATTAAAATAATCACATATTTTATTTCAGGTCTTACAAACTACGAACCGGTAAGATGCGGTCTCCCCTTGAGGCCCTACGACCCCTGTGGTCGTTCCTGTGCGTATTTGCCGCGTGTTCCATATGGGTGCACCAGTCGACGCGCCTCCCAGACTACGATCTGAGGGCTCTATTCCTGCTCATCGGGACTGTGTTCAGTAATGTGGCTGTGAGTATAATGCGGCCTCTCCGGACGTTCCTGTGTGTGTTCCATATGTGTGCACCAGTCGACGCGCCTCCCAGACTACGATCCGAGGGCTCTGTTCCTGCTCATCGGGACTGTGTTTAGTAATGTGGCTGTGAGTATAATGCGGCCCCTATGGACGTTCCTGTGTGTACTCCATATGGGAGCACCAGTCGACGCGCCACCCGGACTACAACCTGAGGGCTCTATTCCTGCTCATCAGGACTGTGTTCAGTAATGTGGCTGTGAGTATAATGCTGCCCCTCCGGACTTTCCTGAGTGTGCTCCATATGTGTGCACCAGTCGACGCGCCTCCCAGACTACGACCTGAGGGCTCTGTTCCTGCTCATCGGGACTGCGTTCAGTAATGTGGCTGTGAGTATAATGCGGCCCCTCCGGACGTTTCTGTGTGTGCTCCATATGGGTGCACCAGTCGACGCGCCTCCCAGACTTCGAACTGAGGGCTCTGTTCCTGCTCATCGGGACTGTGTGCAGTAATGTGGCTGTGAGTATAAGCTCCATATGGGTGCGCCAGTCGACGCGCCTCCCAGACTATGACCTGAGGGCTCTGTTCCTCGCTGTTGTTGTTTTTTTTATTCACCCTTCATTTAGTACAAAATGCGTAACGTACTGCTTTTGACAGTGTTCTTGTATGCTGTGGGTTAAAAGGAGTATGTTACTCACTAAAGAAGTGTTGCCTTGCAAACAGACACGTTGGCATTACAATGTGCAGAAATTCGAAAGCATTCAAATGGCTGACAAATTATCGTCCATTTTTGCTTATACTTATCGCAAATCGGTTTTAAAATTTTTGTTCATTTGACCAACTTACTTAAAACTTATTGGGCATTTATGTTTCCCCTCTCAAAGCGGCTCCGGCTCGAAGGACCATTAATCTTAACTGTTTAAAGCAATGAACGTTTCATTTTAATCGTCAACTTAAACCAAAACAGAAAGAACTACCGACAAATCTGAAAAATGATGATGACGTGATAAACCTTAAACATATATATTTTTTTTTATTCACAGTGTCGACTTATAGTAAGTCAGATGAGCAATCAGCGGTGCGAGGCAGTGACGTGGCTTTTCTGGCCATTGGCCTTCGCTGCGTCCCTCTCACTCCTATACCCGCAATTCGAGATAGCAGCATTCTACTCGGTCACCGCCCTAATAGTTATGGCGCATTTACACTATGGAACGTGTGTGGTAAGTTGAAAATTATTCGTTATAGCACATAATTATGTACATACATTTTATACAGTAGCTTAAGAACTTCTGTTACGGATATCAAAACAGCTGATAATAACACCAATACACGGAACAAGCACAGTCAATAAATAAATATTACTGGCCACTACGCTGCGGAATAGCGGACGCAGCGGCCATTTTGACATTTTCTCTTTTTAAATAATTAGCGGGATGCAATTATTAGCAGGTATAGTGCGACAAGCTTTTCTGTTCCGGTGATTATCTTTGGAACTAAAACAGTTTTTATACGATAGTCTATTTTGACAGCTAATTTAGTATTGCAAGTGGCTCCTCTGTCACGGCCGTCACCGGAACAGAAAATCTTGTGACACTGTAATGAGTTTGATTTCGAGTTCCATCGGAGCTAGTTGTGAGGAGGATTGATTTTTTCTAATATTTAATTTTCAATGACTTTATCAACTCTCAGCGAACAGTACCCTATTTATATGTATTTAAGTCTATTTTCCTTCGTCACAGGTCAGACAGATGTGTGACCACTTCCGAATACGGTGTTTCCGTATAAAGCAGCGTTCAGATTGACTATTAGACGACAGTGCGTACTAGACATAACATGACTTGAAGTAGCAAGCAACATTATGTACTACACAAGTGTCACGCAAGTAACAGGGCTTATTCACACGTTTAGAAATTCAATAATTGTATTTGAATGCAATAAAAATATACAGGATCACTTGTAAAACATCAACAACCTCGCAGGTCTAGATAACTAACATCATAAACAACATTTGTTCTACAACTTATCAAAAAACACAAAATAATTTTTTGTCATTTTAAACAAAACTCGATCCGCTATTCGGACGTTTTATATGAAATGTCGAAAAATTATTTTCGTTATTTTTTTTTAAGTTGTAGAACAAATGTTGTTTATGATGATAGTTATCTAGTCCTGCGAGGTTGTTGATGTTTGACAAGTGACTCTGTATATGTATCATTATTTATTCATCATGATCATGAGTACAGTACAGTCGAACCAATTAAAACGTGACCCATTTTGCTAATAATTTGTTTGAAAGCGTCAAGAGTTCAAGGATCATAAAGGTATTTACATTGCCACAACCTTTTCTGTTCCGGTGACAGCGGCGCTACGTACGTTTTTCTTTTTTTTGTAACTATTTAACCGGCTCTGACTTCTAAGAACTTCAGCCGCCAGCAGCGCTATGGTTGGACATCAACTTGACAGCAAAATGACATAAAAAAAACACTCTAGTTTCACATTTTGGCCACCGGAACGGCAAAGTTTGTGGCACTGTATCTTGGTTTATTGTTGTTGACAGTTTTCAATGTCAACATGTTTGAATTTAGACCTTATTGAATTTTAATCTCTTAGAAAAAACTCTAAGTTGTGTCACGATTCAGTTGGTTCGACTGTACATGCAAAACATTTATTTGATATCTTTTTTAAGAATAGTAAGTTGCATATCGATTTAAAGGGCTCATCTTAATTTTATTTATAAACAACTGCCCAAAAGTTATATATTGTTTGGGGTTAAAATTTGGATGTCATTAAATCCTTTGGTTGTCAATTTTAGGGCTCGTTCAAGGAAAAGCGACGCGTCAGGCGGTACGGTCAAATTGTGCTTTCACTGCGCGCTCGCTACAGACGTCTAATCAAATAAGTAAATGAGACGCACCAACTGATTAGAGTTGAGTAGTTCGTGAATGAATCCTTCAATTGGACTAGTTCACCTAGCAATTATATCTCCTTCATTAGTTCATTCGGGTCCCAATTAGTTCAGTACTTCATTAGTTTACACTTCACTGAAGGAGAGTAAAGCGGACGGATAGATTCCGAACACCGCGTGCGGAAGTGAGACAGTTGCACAGCGTTGAAGCAAAAACAATCCCTATTGCGCTAACATAAGGTTTAGTTTTACTTGAATAAATTTAGAACTACAGAACAGAATGAACTAAACGAATGAATTGAACAGAACGACACAGTGACTCAAATGGACTACTGAAGTTTTGGAGCCAAGTGAACTAGATGAACTAAATGAACTAAATGTGTGATATACTTCATCTAGTCCAATTGAACTATATCATTCTTTACACTTCAGTGAAGTATTTTGAGCATGTCAAATCAAAATGCTGATGCTCAATTCTCCCGCGCCGCTTGACGGGCCGCCTCTCCTTGAACGAGCACTTGGTCGCCTAATTTTATTCATCTAATTTATAGTTAGCCCTTTAATCAACGCTTGGATCAATGAATGAAATGAAATGAAATGTAAAGAACAAAGAATTCTAAGTCATTGGGAAAAAAGATAATATCGAAATGTATAGTTTGTAAATTAATTCGTGAATGAGCCCTAAATATCACTAAATCACTATACACAACTAACGTGTAGAAGAAATTTATTCTTTATACATAATTGTAATTTATGACTGACACTATTGTAGATAAAAGTGAAAAAATGTTTTAATTGTAAAATTAAATGTGCTAAAAAGACTTATTTAAAGTCGAGACGTTAAAGGTTGTGCAAGGTATAAAAACTAATTTGTGTAGGTACTTATGTATCTTTAAATGCACCTCCACGAGTCGAAGACAGGAAGCAATATATACAGGGTGTCCCAGAGTTTTGGGACATAAAGGGAGAGTAATCTTAAATAATGGGGATAGGAAATTTCTTTGTAAGGAAACATTGCATTATTTTTGGCAAGAAACAAAACTGAATTCACAGATGTTAAAAAAAATAAACCTTTTCCATAGAAAAGTATACGTACACATCAACTCGACTCGACCTCGAATCCATGGTGAATTTTATTGCTTTCCTTTCATTTAATTTATCATGTTTCTTAAGAGATATTTGATCCTTATGAGTTACCTTGTCGATTGATGTCATGAAAGTACAGGCTGTTGTTTTTTCGAATTTTAGCTGGTTCAATTACAGTCTGGTAAGCGTTTTAAAATAAATCTTTTGTTTCTTGTCAAAGATAAACTAATGGTTCCTTTCGGTAAAATTTGCTATCTCCATTATTAAGAGTACTTTCCCTCGATGTCTCATAACATAACTCTGGGACGGCCTGTATTTAACACTACAAATTTTTAATGAATACAAACTTTCAACATCTATTCGACTGAAATTTATGAAATAGCTGCTTTTTCCGATTTTGTGGCTGGCCCATTGTAAAGAATGGTCGTATTAATGAACACTTAACATTTTTATCCCCTAAAATGATTGTAGTACCTAATTAGAAATTAGTAGTGTATAAAAAAAGTATATTATCATATAAATCACTTTTCTCTACGATAGTAAAAGAAAACGTATTCTAAAATATAAAGGCCTTTAAAGTACATAATTGTGTTGTAAAATTGTTATGTTATATATAAAGATTGTGCATTGAAATAATATAAATATAAATCTTGCTAGAATTCATGAAAGTACCATAACGAATCGTTTAAAATAACTTTATTTTGCAATAGCATTTTTTTCCATATTATAACAGTTAATACAAAAATAATGTTGAATGACTTGGACACTCAAAATTTCCCTTTTTCTCATTTTATTTTCTCTCATTTTTTGAGGATGAAATTGAACTGATTAAATAAGCTTTTAAACTGTGGCTTTGTCCATATCGATAGATTTTACCATTATTTTCCAAATATTCGAAAATAACTTTCATTTCGTGTACAACTCTTTATTTTGGAGATATTATAGCACGCATTGTCTCACTTATGATCAATTTATTTTGATTTTTATGTACCTACAGTAAGCGTGTAAAGATTAAAAACTGAACAACCAAAACTGCTCTTATTAGGTGCGAGATAAAGTACTCTCTAGGTCATAAATAAAAGAATGTTTCCTTACAGTAAAACGAGCTTACTAAAGGATTAAAGGCAGTTTCCCCCCAGGGCCTATTATTTCCCACCCTGTATACATATTGACCTTCAACTATGTCTATGTTGACCTTTACGTAGCTTCAGCCCCATTCAATCTTTTTGACGTCTCGGAACATCGCGCGAGCCTATGCGCAGTACACAATTTAGTATGCGGGTGGGAGAGGTGAGGTAGCGGGGTGCTCTACTGCGCATAGCGGCTAACTTCACGACGGCCATTATGATTGAATCGCACTGTACTCTTATCAAATCCATAATAAGAACAGTTCTCGTAGTTCTAATGTTAAACATAATGTACTATCTACTGTATATTTAGTTACATATATTTTCCAGTAGATTTAAGTTTTTAGCTTTAGTTAATGTTTTGTATTATGTAATTTGTATATATTTTTAGATCCAGACGTATAAGTAACAAATATTATCTTTAAGTTAAACCACTTGATATAATCAACATATCTTTAACTTGTTCACTCATCTTCATATAAGTATCGTACGAGACTATTCAAACAACTCATATTTTAAAATGAAACCATAAGTTCTCAGCAATTGAAATCTAAGCCCGGTTTTACATTACGATATTTACAGATGACTGTATCATAGTAATACGTTAGTCGCGGAAAAGAGTCGCCGAGGCATGTCTCCCACAATACGGTATTTTACTGATTTTTTTTTATTTCTTTAAAATGATTTTCGAAATATTAGCTACACAAAACAAGTTTTCATTTTGAATTATCTTGAATATTTTCAAAGATATAGGACTTCAAACTTTATAATTAGACAAGGACAGGATGCTATCTTAGTGACGTCAGTGGGTTAGTAGCGTCATAGTCACGCCATAGAAGATTTCGTTTTAGAAAGAGACAGCTATAGTCAAAATCAAACAGACTATAATTCTTTTATTATAAAACAGATTCAAATTATTTTTTCACATTTGGTATTCTTAATTGCAATATTTTTTAACGTCATCATTAAATATCTACATTTCAACAACAGTAAAATACCCTATTCTATGGTGGCTCGCACGCTACGCTACATGTCTCGCAATACAAACCTCCACGACTGGCGTAGGATACCGGTCGTTTGTAAGTTTCGTAATGAGACCGGGATGAAGACACATTGCATCAATCTTCAAACGTTTTTATTTTTTAAGTTTATTTTGTTACGAACAATTGTGTTACTTACATAATTTTTGCCTGTTCCGCGGAAATGCAAAATTGAACCTTATAGCTGCAACTTTAAGTACAACTGTCTCTCTTCTTCTAGCTTATTCTCGAAACAATGTTTCAAGAATAAGCTATCAAGTAAAAACTCATAAAATGCATAATACGGAACAAAATTTAATCAGTGTTATGTTTAAATAATTCATACTTGTTTTAACTATATTTTTTATGAAATCATGTAATAAATACTCACGCTAATAATCAACAGTAAAATAGTTAGTCAAAGTTTTTCAATCGCTTCTGAACTCACGGCGTAACATGTTAAAGTTCAAAGTCGATTAGCTACATGTGACAGTTTTATAAAGCCAACCGATTCACAAACGTCGGGAACGGGAATGGATTCGAATTATGCCTATGCTTTGCCTTTGTCTATTCTATAGTGAGTGACAGAGACACATTCTGCTGTTGGGAGCGTTTCCGACAGTTTGTAAATCAGGGGCCGTACCGGCGAACGCTCCGATAATAGGAAATCTGCCGGGCTTCAAATTAAAACATATAAGTGAGCCCCAATCAGGCCAAAATGACAAACAACGATTCATGATGTCCTAGGAACATAGATAGATATCTTCCAAATAACTTCGGCAAATAGTACAATTAGAAATTAGTTACTTCGTAATTTATGTTTGAAGTTGAAGCCCGGCATCGTTCCGATTATCGGAGAGTTCGCCGGTAGGGCCCCTGGTGGCATGGCAGGTGGGTTACTCTGGAGCGAAATTGCATTGGACAATTCTTGAGTCAAACAGCAAAATTATGGACTTTAATGCAAGTCGATTAAGGTTCTCAGATTTAGTTTCATAAAGCACTCATTCAAAGAGAAATAATTGTGCTATCATTGCGCGCTCGCGACAGACGTCTTATCAAATTCTAATGATACACAATCCTGCCTATCGTCCAATCGGCATGTCGCTACCGATTGGATCAAGTAGAACTGACCGTGGGTGGGCGTGGATTGGCATGATTGTTATTAATTATAGTGTACTATGGACGAACTATATGCTAACGCCTATGCCCAGCAGTAGGCATCGTTCGGCTTACATGATGATGGACGAACTGCAGATTGGAGCAAGCCTGGGGCGTCATGCCGATTCGACGATAGGCAAGATGGTGTATGGCCACCATTAGACGCACCGCCTCTCCTTGAACGAGCCCTTACGCAAGAATGCATTTGACTGTTCATCATCATCATTTCAGCTGTACGACGCCCACTACTGGGCATAGCCCTCCCCCAAGGATCTCCACAACGATCGGTCCTGCGCTGCCCGCATCCAGCGGCTTCCCGCGACCTTGACCAGATCGTCGGTCCACCTTGTAGGGGGCCTGCCCACGGAACGTCGTCCGGTTCGCGGTCGCCATTCGAGAACCTTTCCGCCCCAACGGCCATCGGTTCTCCGCGCTATGTGTCCCGCCCACTGCCACTTCAACTGAGCAATCCTTCGAGCGATGTCGGTCGTTTTAGTTCTCCTGATCTCATCATTTCTGATTCGATCGAGCAGGGAAATACCAAGCATCGCTCTCTCCATTGCTCGCTGGGTAACCTTGAGCCTTCTTATGAGACCCATAGTAAAAGACCACGTCTCGCTTCCATATTTGACCGGAGAATTTGACTGTTGTTAAAATGTAATTCGTTAATTACTTATTGCATTTTCGTTCCAGAGGTGTCTGATCGGAAATTTGATATTGCTAAACCTTCAAAGACTAATTTAAGAACCATAATTTAAAGAAAATGTTTATTGTATCTTTACCAGAAAAAAAATCAAAGGCCCAGTCATTTGTTTTTAATGAAAATGTTGTATTATTTTATTTTAAGTCTAAGATTACTTTTAAGATCACTTGTATTATTATTATTACTTATTATATCCTTAGACATATATTATACGTATATCAGTTTATTCGACTTTAAAAGGCGGTATTAAATTTATAGTATTATTGATTTGGTTGATTATCACAAGAAAGAGGGTAACAGTTCTCAAAAACGCATTTTAGACGTTTTAATTCTGAAATTGTGTGCAAAATGCGATTCTGGATACAGTATTTAATTTCGAATCTTTGTACTTATTTTCTCTTTCTTGCGTGCTATATTAATTATTACATTAAATTATATAAATTATGACGACACAAAATTCAATCAAATCGTGTATCTAATACTTTTTGCATGCACATAAAACATTCGTCTAAAAATTATGTTAACTTATAAATGTTATTTTTTTATTATAACATTATAATAATAATTATTGTAATCATACTAATGTACTAATTGCCACGAAATTAACCGTTCAAATCCCACCGTATTAAGTGCATTCACTTATATTAAAGTATTTATAACAATCATATCATAGCACCATTTAAGTTAAGGCATTACTTTGCCCAATGAGTCACACCAACGATTTTTGTTATCAGCACATCTAAAAAATATGTAACTCGAGAAAAAAGAATCTGTTTTTATTTTTTTCCTATCTTCAAAAATGACTGAGATATTAAACGTTAAAGTATGGCCTTCGTGGAAAATTCGGGTGAACCAATGGCATTAACGTGTGACGTCACGTCGCACTTCCGTATACCAACATAGAATCCTTCGGTAGTTGCGCTCTCACGGTTTCGTAATAAATTTATTTATTTCTCTTATAGTCGATCAATGAAATGGTTAAGAAATTTTGTATTGAGCCCATGTGAAAAAACACCTTCAAATAATGTTTTATTTTCGTGAATAATAAATTAAATCAACTTTCGTAATGGCGGGCGGCATTCTGTCAATGCATATTGCAACCGTCAAAACAAAATGTACTTACAACCTTAACTGACTTGGTAGTTAAATATGCACCCTAAAAACTGTCAGCCATTTCGATAATTTTGTACTGCTAGTGGCGCCTCCACCACTAGGTCAGATAAGTTTGTGGGATAAATGTCTTTCGGTATCGACAGTAGGTGACAGTTTTAGAGTACGCCTGCGCGCGGTCGAAATCGAATACTAATCATTTACCATAACCTTAGAACGAAGACAATGTACTGTAACTAGCGTCAAAAACGCACGAGTTGCGCGCAGATTGCGCACATACGGACTCTATGTAGGTACAGTTGGACGGAAATCACCCGCAACAGCCACAATCGGAGATGTCAGTGCGACATGACGTCATCGCAATAGCGCGCAAGTAAAGCAAATTTACAAAAGCTGGTGAAACTTTACAACGCTCTAACTTTGGAAATCCTGGCCAGATTTTGATGAAACAAAAACTATTAGTACTTGCACGAGTACGCGCGTTAAATGCAGTAATTTTTATAGTCATATTTTGATGTGTTGGTGTGACTCATTATAGAAAGACGGTTATCTTCCCAACTGTCTTTTTTAATTATTTAGATTTTGTTCTAATCAGGATTCAAAAACTTCTATACAATTATGATTATTAATATGCATTATTAATCTTTTATTTATTAAGCTTTTTATATCTTTTTACTGGTATGCAGTTTTTCTTGCCTCGATATTTAATTTATACTTACATTACATTTAATTTGTGTCTAACGGCATCATTATATTTACTTGTTAGGTACCTCTTTTATTTTCTGTGAGGTAAAATAAAAAATATGTATGATAAAAGTAGAACATTTTGTAGTGCTATTAAAATAAGAATATGAAATACACCATATTTTGACTGTCTGACATTCCAAAATAAATTCTACTTTCATTGACAGTAATTTGACACTAATTGTTTCCCCGATAAATTACAAAACGCTTTATCCAATGGTTGCCAGGATTTTCTATATTGGTTTCCAATTTGATGGCGTCCAATTGTTTTTTTTTATTCTAAGGATTCTATTTCATACGAAACGTGTTAGTCTCATTTTGACGCAAAAATACTCGCATGAACGATGAATCGCTTAATAACTTTATTGACTAGAATCTCATTCACTACGTTTTCGAGTTATCCCGAATAACCATTTTCCAAGTATTCCTACAGCTCGATTCAAGCTTTTTGGCGTGTCGGAACATCGTACGAGACGATATACCGAACACACCCAACTAGCACACTAGTGAAAAATGCAGCTTTCCTTAAAGCTCCAATGTCTATAGGGGTGGCATAACGGAGTAAGAATTAGGCACAAGTTCGATAACAGCTAAAATTATAGCTATGACCGCAGCAGGAACCTAAGGTATTTTTGTGGCACCTTATGGCACCATTAACTGCACAATAGTTAGATTTGTAACTTTTTTGCCACTTTTACTCGCATAATGGTTTCGCATAGCATTTCAGACCACCATTGACTGCATTGTAGTTATAATTGCATATTTATTGGCACTTTTAGTTGCATTACGGTCCCGTGCGGCATACTATACCACCCTGTTCTGCATAGGATAGGAAATTGTGTCTAATTTACTTCTTACGGTTTCTGTTATGCCTGTGAGGTAAAATTAGTTCCTATAAGCTCGTAAAATTCCATTTTGTGGAACTACTATGGAGTCTGCAGTGCTTCATGATAGAAAATAATAGCTTTTCAATCAAATGGAGAACGTGTTAAATAAAAGGTTAATTCGATTTAACCGACTTCAAAATAAGAGGTTCTCAGTTTGACCTGTACCTATGTATGTACGTTTGTCCGCAATTTTCTTATGTTTGGGTGAACCGATTTTGATGCGGTTTTCAGTAATATGTTTGTTACATTCGGGAAAAAGTTTTTGTATAAGTAGTTGAATGTTTGTTTGTTTGTATGTCCAAGCATATCTCGAGAACTATTAGTCTGATTTTAATGATGCTTTTTTCTTCGATTCGGATTTATGCCTTCTATCAAATTGAGCTTAAACGGAGTTTAAAAAAGAGGTTAAAAAAATGTAAAAAAAAAATAGAACAGACTTCAACAAAGAAGGAGCCTTCATTTACTTGCAAAAGACTTAATTGAAGTTGGTTCTATGCTTTTATTTAAACTTTTTTATTTTAATTACTTCTCGTCGTCGTATTTTCTTGAAAATTAATAGGTATCAACCAACTTTGTTTTATTTGACGATTAATTCTTAAAGTTACAAACTATAGGTACATTGGCCTTAAAGTCGATTTTTAGAGATCATAAATAGTATACGTAACAGAAGAATTTATTAGCATAATACTACTGTTTTTTTTAATAAATCAAACAATTCAAGCATCAAGGGTTTCCAGCATTTATTGCAGATCCCTAAATTATATTTATTGTATGTGCTGCAATGCAGGTGCGAGCTTTATATCACATCAAATTCGCACTCTCGGTTATAATATCCACTTTCTTGGACATTGTATGGAGTTAGAAGTTCTAGAAAAAAGAATTTAGCAGCTTAATTGGATCTAGGAGTTTCCGAACAGTGGTTTTTGTCACCTATTTCTGCAAAAGGGAGCTACAGTAGCGAAAACTAGAAAGCAAGGCTGCAATAATATAGAAGCCATTTTCTGAAACCATTTATTTTATTTGTTCATATATTTCTGTTTATTTAAACACACGAGTGACACTGCACAGTTTAGTATGATCGCAAACAACATGTTATCGTTAATTATCCATAAATAAATATAATTCAGTGTAATACTTATCAAAATTAAGATAAAAAAAATTGACCCGCAGTTACAAATTCATTAAATTTTCGTAATATCTTCAATAAATTGAGGGCCCATTAGTTTTACTCCAAAAACACCATACATGTTTCACAGTAAATTAAATTTGCCGATGTTTATCACATAAACAAGTCGCGTAACTTAAATCGTATATTTGCACTACAATTCCACCATTTTATTATTTCACTACACGCTGCCTAGCCATAATTATATAAAAACATCTTACATGTAATAGAAATTAAATACTTAAGAAAGTCACAATTTGCACTGAAAATTTACACTTCGGAGTGAATGAAATAATGAGCGGATCTGACATTCTTTCATTCAATTACTGCCAATAGGGTGTATAAGGAGTGAAAATAGCGGTTGTAAGAAATTACATGCACTATTATGAAACTCTACTGGATCTATTAAAATAGGTTCTAATTTCGCCCCTTTAGATCTAAAGCAGCTGCAAAATGGTTGCATAGCGCGTTATACAGCTGACTCTTGCAGCTTCTAACTGTAATTATATACGCTATATAGGTCTTAAGCAGACATTTTGTGCTAGTTGGGCAGTTTACCCTGGCTGCTCACGAGCCACTGACCACAACCACAAAACGCCGCCACCGCTCTCCTATAGTTTTCATACATTTTTTATGAACTCGCCGTACACGGTAAAGCCGGTGGTCGCCACATTGTACAAATCGTCGCCACTGGCACAGATTACTAAATAGTTACTACGTAACAGATGCTGCACTCCGCTAAGCCATTTAAATATCTAACTATAACGCAATAAAGTGGAATTCAGCTTGTACGGCGAAAATTACGCACGGCCACCCGTTGCATCTCTTTCTATCGCATATATTGTAGCTCTTTTGCGGACCTAATTTCTATGGATTTGCACCGGATTTGCACGTGCGGGCGAGTTGCGCGCAAGTACATCGAGTGACAGACGCCAGCTACTGGCTTCTTGTGGCTGCCACCGGCCACTAACGCCGACACAAAATACTGCAAGCAAATCGATTTAAAAAAGTAGCGGCCACCGACCGCAAATGTTTACTACCGGCCACAAGTGTCTGTCGCGCGCTTCATCTACCTTTGTACAGTCCGTGAGGTCTAAGCTGAGCTTTGCATTTGTGAGATTGCGGTAGGTGCGCGGCGGTCGAAGGGACGACGGTGCGCGCCTCAATCCGATTGCTAAAAAGCAGTATATAAACCGGTTTAAGGTGGTTCGATCAGCTCAGTAGCGCCACCAATAGAAACAAATCATTTACGATTTATGTTTAGAATAAAAGTTTCGGTTATTTTGCGCAAATAGAAGAATAAAGTGCAATTTTTAAGTAATTTTGCATGACCTCAAATATGAGCATTAAGCTATGGATCTCAATATTGCTAAATGTGGCCACTTTTGGCACTATTGAAATTCACGACTTATTGCTTAAGTTTCAGTTCTTGAAAGTATATTTATAAAATGTATTTTACTCTTTTATTTGCGCAAAATAACCGAAGCTTTTAATCTAAGCCTTTAATAAAACGTAATTGATTAATTTCCATTGGTGGCGCTACTGAGCTGATCGAACCACCTTAAACCAAGTAACGGACGGTTCGCGCCTGAAGCCGATTGCTCATCTACACTATCTTTATGTGCACTCACACAAATGCAAAGCTCAGCTTAGACCTCGCGGACTGTAATTAGCTTCTAGCTTCAAGTGACGGTTTGTGATTATCGCGTGTGATTCGTGTGCGGTGACGCATGCGCACTTCCGCCCGCCGCGAGTTTCTTTGTAGGGCGCGCGTCTCTCTCGAACTTGCCAGTTCTAATGCCAAGATTTAACTACGACACCGTCTCTAGTCGCCCACTGATCCGTCGATCTGCTTGATGCCGGTAGCACAACTCCGCGAAGCTAATAGTAAAGCGATCGGCAGGCTTATTACCGATCTTAAAGTGACAGTTGCAATCGCGACAATTAACAATTAATCGCTCCCAAAACACATATTCGTATTACGGAACGTAGATCGCTATGATAGGGCCACAAGCGAGCGATTTGTTAACTAAAATTGCATGAAAGGTACCGTACCGTACTGTACCGATTGCAAACCAACCGCAACTAGTAGCAGTCGCGTTGCAATTGTACAATTAGCAACTAGTTGCTTGTTTTGGTAATAAGCCTGCGGGTGGGAGGGTTGAGCTCGAGGGATACTCTACTTGCTCACGTGATATCTTCACGGCCGCCGTTGAGATTAAATGGCATTGTACCACTTTAAATTTCATTCAGTTAAAACATGGTAACAAATCAATTCTTATATTTAAACCGAATATGAAATGATATCAGTTATCAAGTTATCACAATAATATGTATTGTATAGTTAGCAGCACTTAAGGTTTTCAACTTAATGTTTAACGCATTTAGGCATATAATCGGTTGTAGTAATTTGTTATTTTGTATTAACCTGTATTGTATTATTAATTATCTGTGTAAAAATATGGTCTTTCTGTAAGTATCTGAATAATAATATGTTTTATTGCTGTAATGTTGGGCTCAATTTTTTTGTATAACGGCGACTCAGTGGGAATCAGTATTTTTGTGATAAAGTATTTATGCTGGAGTATAAAATATTATACATGATTTAAGGCCAATTCTATATGGCTTCCGATATTCAAAACAAATAATATTGAATCCTATGTAGTTAGAATAAGATTGAAATTCAATAAATGTCATCATTAGGTATGCTGTTTAAGGTTAGAACAAATTAGTTTTAATTGAATCATACAAAATCGAAGTGCCTCTAATTCGTTAGTGAGCTTTTAATAGAAACATTCCTACATAGTTTTGGAATTGCTACATATTGTACACTTGAATATTTTTCTGTAATTAAATTGATGCTTTGTTAATGGACTTGTATTAGTATATACTTCGATAGAGATACATTAAAGTTTGTAACTGATTTAAACTTACTGGCGGCCGTATACAATATCTGTGAAATCTCAAATTGATTGTGTACTACATGTCATGAGACATAAGGTTTAAAATTGATTGAAGAATGTGGTTCAGTATCCTGATGGCTAACCAGCTGTCATCGCAATATTGATAAAAGGACGGAGGTATACATTGCTAATAGCGCCATCTTGCTTACTATATTATAGTCCTTTTATCTCCCGAACGCGGGCGAGCCATACTTGTAGTTGAAATCCGTATAGACACGCGCTTCTGTGTACGTCGGCAAAAGAAAACATTCAAATGGGAACTACCAAGCCAAAAAAATCGAAAGTTATAATCAGGCCCTAAGTGTCACTTTTTTATCACTATATAATGTGTTTATACACCAAAAGCTGCTTGCACCAGACAACAGATAGCGCTAGTTATGAACTTCCAATAAAGGGGCCCAAGATTGGTCTCTATTTCCAATTTTAAAAAAGTTTCTCCAATGATGGAGCGCATGTACATTTGCACACAAAGGCGTGGCTCACCCGCACAAGCGTAGCTCACCCGCGCTCGTGAGATAAAATATCTGTACATTGTTTTACAGCTCTTGGTAAAGCCCCCTAGGTTACTCTTGAACAAAATTGCATTTAACAATCCTTGCGCTAATGTCATACTTACTTCAAAAGTAAAAACTTTATTACAATAAAGTACAGGATTTAATGTTTGACATTAACTTAGTCCTTGGTTCTTAGTCCGCCTGGCTAGTTACCACCATCTTATCTAAGTCTGACGCCTTAACAATGATGTTATCAGCATTATTGTGTTTCGGCAGTTAGAGATAAGATAGCTAGTTCTTCAGTGATTAAGGATTCTGGGAGTAGTGCGCTCCACCTTTAGCCTTGTCACCACTTAACATCAGGTGTGATAAAGGCTAAATGCTACCCCGTTGTGGATAAAAAAACTCGATAATTGGCTATTGAAATTTGTTTCAAGAAATAGGAAGCTGATCCTAACAATTTATAAATTATCATGACTAAAATATCTTACGTAGGCATGTAGTAGCTACACATGATTATATTATAATCAGCCAGTGAAACATCTATCGCAATTGTTGCATACAATGTTCATTAGCAAAGTAAATTATTGAATTCAAAGTACTTTTAAGACTTGCCAATGTTAATATTGTTACTGTGACCGATTTCGGCGCCTAGTATGAGTGTTATTGTCGAAGAACGCAAGAAAGACACATTAGTTACTTAACTATGTGGGCGAGGCACGCGTAGAACACCGTTTGCTTAAAACAGCAAACCCTTGTTTTACCTTTGTACGAAACGCGTGACATATGTACTAAATGGCGAGAGCACAGTCGAACCAATTGAAATTACCCACTTTGCAAATTATTTGTTTGATTGAACCCGCCAAAACTATAAAGGTTAGTGTCAATGTCGACAAGTTTGAATTAAATGGTCATGCTTGATTCAATTGGTTCGACCGTACTAAATGCGAGACATATACTCCTAACCGTTCTTGTGTTCTGTGGTTAGCCTATTTCAATTGAACAAGTTCTTCCCGAGTTTGCCTTCGTCTTTATAAGTGTTGTTATAAGCTGCGGCAAACGAGGTACTTTCAGTCGCACAATTTGGCGATTCTGTGGCCGTAAGTCTGACATGTTAAATCCGAAACTTCGGTAGCCCCGCCCCTTTCACTCGATTCTCTCCCGACTTACCCGACTAGATAGTGAGAGGGTTGGCTATACCGAAGTTTCGAATGTTGCGATTCCGAGTAGGCCCTCTGTTTCGGTGATGGCATTTTCACACTCTAAAATGAGCAGTTAGTTTGTTTTAATAAATATTTATACCTAAAAGAAACTGTTGTGTACTCGAATTTTATGCGAATAACTAATTTTATTCATTGATTCATACTCGTTGTTTTAAAAAAACTTAGTTACTTCGACAAGACTACCTGTAGGTTAACTTATATATTATGATATTTTTTTTGTTGTTCGTTATTATATTACTTCAAAGTTGATCAATATCCAAGCCAAAAATTGGTTTGTGAAGTATATGGATAAACCGCACTATAAATTGACTAGCACAACTCAACTATTATGCGAGATGTATGAAGTTTTTTAAATAATATTGCCTTGTTGAGCAACTGAAAGTTCCTCGATTGCCTAGGCCTTAGTTGCTAGCTAGAAAGAGCTTTTATAATGTGACACCTTGTCATTGCTTTCACTGTACTGTATTGTATTTCACTGGAAATAAATGAATATACCTAACTGATGCAGTTTTTTCTTTATAGTAGTACCTACATATTCTTAAGCGCCCCACAGATGGATCAGTTCGCCTGTCGGCAACGGCCTGTCAGTACCCCTACCTATACGAGTTGATTATAACTGTCAACGTTTACAAAAACTGGGATGAACTGCTCATGTCGGTAAAGCAGTCAAAGGACATGAAAGGGATAGAGCGATAGCTTTCGATTACGAATAGTTTGCCAAACTCATACTAAGGGTACTGACCTGTCGTTGCCGACAGGCCGACTGATAATGTGTAGGCTCCTTAAGAAATTAATAAATAATTGTTCCCCAAGCACGAAAGAGTCTGATCCTGCTTAAATCATATTATTTTGTTTGAAAACCAGAGCAGCGCCGCTACAATATACAACGTGTTAAGGCGATACTCGAAAAAATTATGCTAAAGCGAGATAGCAATGAGAAAACGACGCGCGCGGGAGCGAGACCGATTTTGCCGATTAAGCAAAAAAAACCACAAAATCACTTCGTATTCAAAAACTATAGCGATTTTTTAAAAATGCTTCTATACGATCCTAAATATTATTGGTGTCCACTAATTAAACCAATTTTCAATAGTATATGTATCCCCATTTAAGAATAATCTTGATATTTCTTATTTTTAGAGGTATTTTCGAAAATAAAAAGTGTCGAGCCAAAATCATAAAATCGTGTTTCTGAAACTATACGATTCTAGATAAAGGTATAAAGAAATATACCTATATCTTATTACCAGATTTATAACAACTCTAACCGTCCTATAGTTTTATATCAAAGAGAGTCCATACTTTTTCCGAGTAGCGCCTTAATGAATAAGCGCAAAATCTCTTAGGTAGTGATTGTGCTCATGAATACGAACAACTTTTACTATGGGACCAACTCTGCAACTCAACAAAAAAAAACACAAACGCCGCCACTTGAAACAGCTTGAAGCTAGAACTGCTAGAAGTGGCCGTCCACCATATTACGTCACAAGAAATTTTGAGTTTTGGACCCCTCCCCTTTGTCACACTCTTTTCCTAACTCTTAGGCCGCATTTCCACCTGCAAGTAAACTTCTGCGATAAATGTCCGACAGCAACTTGCTAATGTAAGCGACAGCTTCAAGTCAGCTTGCCATGCCAGTATGACTAAACGATTTTGCAAGAACTCACGCAAGACTTCCGCAAGTTTACTTGCAGGTGGAAACGCGGCCTTACAACACGTAAGTCACGTTGGCATTTTAGTCCTAGTTTGGAATCAAACTCGGTAGGTAAGTACTTACCCGTTGCGCAATAAATAGGTTTAGTAGGTTCTACAGCGCGATAAGTCCCGTCCTGTTGCTGATTCAAGCGCAGATGACTGGATAGGCACAGTTTTTTTACCCTGTGGGATAGGTAGGTACGGCCCGAGTTTACCTGTAGTGCTAGCACAACTGAAGCGCGACTCGAGTGAGAAAGAGTCGCGGGCACTTTTGACCAATCAGGGGCCCGATTCTCAGGCATTCGAACTTTTTCAGTGTGGTAATTCGTATGTCGAACATTTTGTTTGTGGTTTCTATTGAAAAGTTAGAACGTTTCAAACAAACTAAGCTGTCTCATAGCCGCTACACACGCTCCTATCCGACCACCGATTTGGTGCGGGCGAACTTCACTGCAGATCTGATCCGCGCCTACACACGTTCAAACCAAATCTGCCAGACCAAATCGGTCGGCGCTACACACGTTCCGATTTGGTCTGGCCGACCTCTAGCCGTTGTTGCAGTGTTGCCAGCCACTGCTAATCTCCCAATATGATTATTATTTATAAATACTTAAAACATCAATTTGCTTGCAATAAATAAATTAAAAAGAAAAATATTATCGGTTTTTAATGTTTTATTACTACAAAAAAAACAATTTCATTATTTATTAATTTTCTGTTATTTTCATTAAAATACTAAACATGCTAAATATTTACTAAAAGCAGCACTTATTGATGAGGTGTTATGCCCTTTTTATATATATTTAGTTTTACGACAAATTGCTAGTTTTTAAACAAAATATTCTAAAAAAACAATTAGATAAATAGAATCTTTTCATAAATGGCCATATTTAAACCTTTCGTTCGTTCAGTCCTACGTAAAACTCATGAACGAGCATTAAATTGAATCCTCTGAAAATCCCTTAAACGTAATTTACCTGCTTTAAATATTTCCGCTTTTACATATTTTCTCCCTAAATCTAGGGGAAGACCTCCAAAATTGTCAACACTGCCAAGTTGGTCCGGTCGGAAGCCTACACACGTTCCGATTTGGTAGGAAGTGAAGTTCGTGCGAACCAAATCCGGCCGACCGCGTCAAACACGAATATGGTCGGACGACTAAGCTACACACGTCCAGATTTGGTCTGGAACAGACCAAATCGGCGGTCGGATCGGAACGTGTGTAGCGGCTATCACATGTCAACAAATTCATTTTGACAGCTAAGTTCGTATACGAACATCTATTGGTTTTTACCATAGTCTATGGTTTTTACCACTCGTAGCGTTCGACTGGTTTTCGATCGAACTTTTTCGATTGTGAAATTCTGACAATAAAAAAACTGTGTTATATTTGAATTTCGAGCTATAAAAGTGAACTTTTCTCGATTGCCTGAGAATCGGCCCCCTGGGGGGCTACCGCGTAACTTTATGGATATGAACTTCATACGTTTTTGGGAACTTTAAGTCAATTTTATAAAGAAAATAGCCGCTATCAGTTCCTTGTTTTTTAACGTCGGGTATAACGATAACTAGCTAGCAACGTTCAACAGAACAAAGCAGCAAAAATCTATCAGAATAAGGAATTCTGTTGAACGTTGCTAGCTAGTTATCGTTATACCCGACGCCGACGTCACAAAACAAGGAACTGATAGCGGCTATTTTCTTTATAAAATTGACTTCCCAAAAACGTATGAAGTTCATACCCTTAAAGTTACGCGGTAGCCCCCCAGATCCCTCGTAGATAGTGCGCGTGACTTAAGGCGACGACGACGGTGTGTCTGGCCCCCAGCCACGGCATCAATTAAGGCTGTAGTTGTGTCAGTAAATGGTACGGATAAGTACCTCGTAGTACTTCGATGGAAAAAAAGAGTACCTACCACAGTATTGCATCAGTTATAATAACACATTTTTGGTGGCCGGGCTGCAACGCATACGACCCAGCCCGGCCACGCTTCTATCGAAATAAATAGGTTGGTAACTTTATAATGCAATTTTGGTACGGGGTGATAGTAGTATGTTATGTATTCTGTACCAACGAGAATGTGTCCGTTTCCCCTTTAAAATGGTAATTAAAACAATTTATTTTGGCATCGGAATGCTAAAATAAAACGCCTGACAATATTGATTGAGCAAATAAACGTAATTTGACGTCTTGAGCTTATTACTCAGGGCTGTCTCCCTCCATTGTCTCCATACAAAAAGTTGATACGTGCTGATTGGGTGGAAGGAGCGCGACAAACTTCGTTGCCGTCATGCTACTCATGCTAGCCCCGCTGTTGGATAACTTGTGGGACGCATTTGTAAAAAACCGATTAAGAATTTTAAATTGCTCTTAAAATGCCTATTAATTGACAATGTGGCAATGCAAAAGCACAGGCAAAAGCACAGAATATATATTAGTAGGTACCTTGCGGTACAGAAAATTAATCCCGAGTTTAGGTATGATAAACGCAAGCGTCCGGTCACCGGACTAGTCTCAAAAGGCTGGCACTCGCTCGACTTGTCGGACACGCAGCGCACGCATCCGCATGTGTCGCCATCTAGTGTAGGCAATGAACTGATTCTTTGTATGGAGACCCATACACTAATTCCTCAGTCGATGAAACTTTGCTGAGTTATAAAATAGCATGAACCATAAACTTTTAAATGATTATCCAAAAATAAACTCACACGGAAGTTAGGTATTTATACATAAATATACAAATCTGTTTATATATTGAACCGAGTAATTTCTCAGTCCAAATTTATTTTACCAAATGAGTTATTTATAAAGGGTGTTTTTTTAGAGGTATAGAACTTTAAGTTGGCATTACTTTTTAAGATGGCGACCGATTTGACAGCTGTCAAGTGATTTATTCTCAGTTTGGTTTGGCAATTTATCATGAATAGACTCACGCCTGAACAACGCCTGCAAATTGTGCAGTTTTATTTCGAAAAACGAATAGGAGATTGCCGTTGTTCCCGATTTTCATAAGCGAATTTTGTTTAGCGATGAAGCGCACTTCTGGTTGAATGGCTACGTCAACAAACAAAACTGCCGCATTTGGAGTGTAGCTAATCCTCAAGTGTATGTCGAAACACCGTTACATTCAGAAAAACTGACTGTTTGGTGCGCTTTATGGGCTGGTGGAATCATGGTCCGTACTTCTTCAAAAACGATGATGTCCAGAACGTTACAGTCAATGGTGATCGGTATAGAGCCATGATTACTAACTTTTTCATTCCTGAATTGAACAGTCATGATGTCCAGGAGCTGTGGTTCCAACAAAATGGCGCAACATGTCACACAGATCGTGCCACAATCGATTTATTGAAAGACACGTTTGGTGACTGCCTAATTTCAAGTTTTGGACCTGTGAATTGGCCTCTAAGATCTTGTGATTTGACACCGTTAGACTATT
Source organism: Crambus lathoniellus (assembly GCA_949710035.1). NCBI lineage: Eukaryota > Metazoa > Arthropoda > Insecta > Lepidoptera > Crambidae > Crambus > Crambus lathoniellus. The sequence continues at coordinate 14,921,807 of OX453313.1, read as the reverse complement.
TTCTGTGGGGCTATGTAAAGTCATTGGTCTATGCGGATAAGCCACAAACGCTTGACCATTTGGAAGACAATATTCGCCGTGTTATTGCCGATATGCGGCCTCAAATGTTGGAAAAAGTCATCGAAAATTGGACGTCTAGATTGGACTACATCCGAGCCAGCCGTGGCAGTCATATGCCAGAAATTATATTTAAAATGTAATGCCACAAGATTATCTTTCGAATAAAAAAAAATTCATGTCAATCGAATAATCCATCGTTGTTTTATTGCAATTTAAAGTTCTATACCTCTAAAAAAAACACCCGTTACTAGTATGTGATACTTGATGAAAATCCAAAACTTTTTTCAAACATGAGTTTGCTTGGCAAAATGGTATAATTCCGTTAAAAAGTTCGACAGAGACATTTTTCAGTCCAAGTCACCCCATTTTGTATTATTAAAATTTGGTGTTTCTGCTGGAATATTTTTTTGGATATTTCATATTATTGTTTTTATACGTTACATGAATATGTCCGGTTAAGAAAGTTTAGACGGAGCATTTTTCCTAAAAAAGATATCAATGAAATAAAACTTTCATTAAAAATACCTAATCTTCTATTATTATTATTTTTTGGAAATTTATACCATACTTTTAATTTATTGATACTTTATCATGATGTAAAGTTTATTCTGACTGAGGAATTACTGTGGGGGTCAACTAGCTTCATTGACTACACTAATCTGTCTCGCATCGCGTGTATTACATTCACGGATAAAGTAGTACCTCTGACAGCCCTAGCAGATTGAAGCGAGACGGCAGACAGTTATTGTACTATGAACGCTATAGGCAATGCAAAAGGTTGAAATTAGGTTGTTTTCCAGAATAGTAGGTAAATATCTCGGGGATTTTGCGCCGCTTGTATGGAAGGGAGACAGGCCTGGCAAAAGTAAGGCTCAATTCGCATAAGCGCAGAGTCGAAGCGTTTTTTTCTCGCGAGAAAAAATGTGCCGTGCTTCGACTCTGCGCCAGTGCAGTGTGAGTTGAGCCTAGTTGACCGCGCGGGTGCCCGCGTCGGACGGAGCACTATTGTACGGAACCGCGCGGACGTCCGCTTAACGCAGTTTAGGCCCCTAAACTGAGTTAAGCGGGCGCCCGCGACGGGCACACGTCGCGTGTCTCTGTCCGTGGACACGCGCGCGGGGTCCGTGGAACCGCATCACCACGCATCACATAGCGCTATTGACTGAACAAGCTCGTGCGTGCTACCGCTGGCGGGCCCCGGTGCGGGCACCCGCGCGGGCGACCGTTGCGGGGAAACGGGCTACAAGGCGTGGGCGCGGGGCCCGCCTCCCCGCGACGGTTGCCCGCGCGGGTGCCCGCGTCGTAGCACTTTTGTATGGAACCGCGCGGACGTCCGCTTAACGCAGTTTAGGCCCTCAAAGTGTGGAATAACTAGCAATAAAATAAAAATTAAGCTAAGCTTTATTGTACACAATGTTTTATTTTATACCTCATTTAACTAAACTCTATTTTTATTTACAAATGTTACATAATTGAATTGATTAAAAATAAATCTACATGGACACCATGCCTAGAATTCATTAACAAAAAGTAATATGTCTTGTTTAGAAGCTTTTTTACTAAATCAACAAAACTTAGAATATTTTGCATGCTATAATTACAAAATATATATATATGTAAAATAACATAAACTGTCTTTAAATAGCTGAAATATCACGCCAAAACGTCTGAACGGATTTGGCTGAAATTTGGGACAGATATTTGTAGTCTGAAGAGAAACATAGGCTACTTTTTATCCCGGAAAAATATCACAGTCCCGCGGGATAATGTCCTGAAGTCCACGTGGGCTAAGCCACAGGCGGTAAGCTTAGTGTACCATAAATAGTAATGTTGGTAGGTTTTTGCGTGTAAGATTCTAGCATATAAATTATTTCCTTAAAATTTTCTAGATTAGACAAATTGATATAAATGGGTCAATCAACTATTTCTTGTACCAAAACTTGTCCCTGCAACGAAAATTTGAAATCTCTGAAACCATCAGTTTGCTATAAAATTTATTACTAATCCAGATCCTTTATTTTTACAGATCCCTAGAATACAGTACTTTTTATTCCGTCAGTTAAATTTTACTTTAATGATAAATATTATATCGTTTTATCGGTAACTTAGGGGACTTCATTACGGTTCCATACCAAACGTAAGTCCCCTAAGTAACCAATAAAATGATATAATTTTGCTAAAAATTTAATAAAATTTAATTGATGGAATAAAAAGTACTGTATTCTACGGATCTGTAAAAAATAAAGAATCTGGATTAGTAATAATTTTTTAGCAAACTGATGGTTTCGGAGATTTAAATTTTTTTTTTGCAGGGACATGTTTCGGTACAAGAAATAGTTGATTGACCCAAATGCAGGTAGAAAAGTATTGTAATTTGTATCTCATTTTTAACACTAAAATATTGCCTCATGATGTGAAATGTACATTCTTCCTGTATTCTTCTTTGACTCTATCTCTGTCCTCGACATCTGGCATAAATGGATATAGTCCTTTAGCTTTTCTGTCTTTATAGACTTTTCCCTATATAAAGAAAATAAAAAAAATTACAAAATTGGAATATTTATGGAAAAAAAATTACAACAAATAAATTAACCCATAAGTTTGCTATTCCTGTAAATCAATTTGTTTATGTGAGTTGAACAAATATGTGCATATCCAAAACTTATTAGTGATTTAATCTGTTAAGGAGCCAACAGACGGTCAGGTCGCCTGTCGGCCTAGACCGATCAGCCTTCTGATGTATGAGACCTCCATCGGCCAAACACTAGACCGATCATTGCATGTCGGCAATAGTCAAAATCCGGCTTTGAGGCCACACACTAGCAGTTGATAGCCGTCGGTTTTAGTAATATCGGTAGTTTCTGTCCGGCCTATAACTGTCAACATTGGCCACACACCCCAGCGGCCACACACTATACCTGCGCATTAGCGGTCAGTTCTAAACCTTTTACGAAACTGTGAGTGTGTGGCCGATTGCGGCCAACTGACAGGCCGTTGCCGACAGGCGAACTGATCATCTGTGGGGCGCTTTACATCAATCTTTGTACCCCGGATTTGTCGCTATCCATTTTAAAAATAAATTTAATTAAGGGTCTAACTCCGAGTCGCGTTGTTTTACTAATAAATAAATACTTGCCCAAAACTTTTTACAAATGTTGTAGTTTTCAAAATGATCCTCACACTTCGCATGATCAAAGTTATTTTTATTCAAACATTGGTAAGATTGCTCCTGTTCCTGTAACAAAGGAAATAAATCCAATTCAATAATAATAAATAAGTACAGAATTGTTAATTATATAAGCAAAATTTTGTAAAATATGTTCTGCACCAACCTTTAAACACGGATTCATGCGAGCAGCATCTTTGTTTACAAGTTTCGTCATTTTATGATGTTTTTTTATTAGTATATTATTTTATTTGTAGTTCTCGCTCGCCGACCCCGAAAATTTATTTTGTAAATAAATACAATAAACTAGGAGTGAGGCGTATATATCGGAACAGGCAAATAAAACAGGTTTCATATAAAAACAGCTTGGAACTGTTCTCTATAAAGTCAAAAAACTGTTCCTCCTGTTCCACATGTTCCACAACAGACCGATAACAGCTAGCACAAGTAACAGTTCCAGTTCCACCCACAACAGAAACAGACCGAGAACAGATAGCACTCGTAACAGGTTGACTGTTGTGACAGTGCAACTGTTTCGCGCAACAGGCTGGTGGATTGGAACATGCTCTTTCCTATTCTGACCTATGATGGTTACAGTTGTTGGAAAGAGATAGTGCGAGTTCCTGTTCTCTACCTGTTCTCTAATTTGGCGTTCGGATACACATCCACATATTATTATGTTAAACTTTGAACTGACAATGACAATACAACAAAAAAAAAAGATGTTGTAATTATAATATACACTAGCGACCCGGCCCGGCTTTGCACGGAGTCCTTTAAACAATTTTTTGGTGCTTTGACAGTGATAGTACTTTTAAATCTGTGATTACTTTTAAAGTATTTATTTAAATGAAATAAGGTCCGGGACAATTTTTATCTACATCAAATGGCCAAGGTAACTAATTTATTTATTTGGATAAGGATTAATACTGATTAAGAGAAATTAACTTTACAAATAAAGTTATATTTTTAAAAAGTTAGAAATGGTTACTGTAAATTGACTATAGGAGATAGATATATGCTATTGCGGACTTTTTTGTAGACCTTACAATGACACATAATTCCATTCCATAGTACATTATTTTGATGTACCTATTTCATACGGCTTAGCCAGAGCGTTCGCAATGAAGGCGCTCGAAAAATCGTTTTTTTGACGGCTTCATCACAAAACATGGAGTTTTCTCTATTATACAAATACTTAATTAAAATGTTTTGTATGTATTTATAAACCTTCGGGAATAAGTTAGTTTGTTAGTTAGTGGGGGACAAATCTTGCAAGTTTTATTTGTACCACTTCCCAGTGTCCGATTGAACTGAAACTTTGCATACAGGTGTGGTTAGGATGACAATACAATATTTAAGTACAGTCAACAAAAAAGCTTGTCATAAAAACAAAGTTTCTACGAAAAACTTATACTATGTTGGCAAGGTAGCATATAATGAAACTGAAGAATGGTAATAAGTTACAAAATATTCGTTAGTTAAATTAGTAAATAGTAAATTAGTTCTTTTATCCGCTACATTAGTTCTTATCACATTTAATGTCTTTTGTTGATTACTAAAGTTATGTTTTAGTATAAAAGTCACATTAAAGTGTACAATCGAGCTGTCAGTCCTACCTAAGCCTGCAAGTATGAAGGATGGTTTTCACTTCAGGAACTTGTTTCTGAAGCCATTTTATGAGTTTGTTGCTTTTGAATCATGATAGTTACTGTTCTCTACCTTGATTGTTGTAATATAACAGGCTGTTATTTTGAAACAGGTTTCTGGAACTGTTGTCTGGCTGGAACAGGAACAGGTGGAACAGGTTCGGCAATTTACCTGTTCCAACCCACCCCTACAATAAACCACAAATTATATAGACTAGTACAGATAGAAAAGCGGCCGTTTGTTAGTGAATGACGGACCCCGATTAGATTTTGACAACATAGTGCTGCCAGAACTATCGACCCTTGATTCGTTATCGATAGTTGTGCAAATCATCGACGTTTGGTACAACCCTAGTAATATACTATTTTAAATTCTGCTCAAATAAAAAACACATTTGATGAAAGAAGGCATTTATTACTTGACATTATAATTTTATCAAATACAAAGTACATAAGTATAAGTTGAGATTTATACAAGACAAAGAATGAGAGTAATGAAATTACTTACTAAATTGACTTTATAGATAAACTAAGAAATATAAATACTTTATCAGCTACAAGAAAAAGTAAACTGCTTGCAAATATTTATTATGCACAAATGCTAATGCTATTTTTCCTAGTAGTTTTATTTAGTATCTGCCATTTCATTATTCACTGTTAATATCACTTTAGTTTCAATGCAAGACGCAATAACCTAATTCTAATAGTTATAATGCAGTAAGTTATCAATATAGCAACTAACAGCAGTAATTTGCACCATAATTCTGATTTGATAACTTATAACCGCAAGAATAGGCAGACACGGGCATCTTCGCAGCACTCCACGAACCTCGTTGAGACTCAAGTTATCTGAAAAGATTAGATTTGTTTAGTATAGATTCTACATATTGTTACTATAATCTGCCATAACATTTTATAAACAAATAAGTGATAGTTGAACTGAAAAGTTTGTAAATCAAGAAAGAGTAGTGTGTATATTTCATATTTCATATAAAGCACATTTTGTTTGTTGTGCCGCTATGCACAAGTTATAGATAATCAATGTTTATAGTTAATAACTGTTATTAAGTAGATAAGCTTTGTACATAGACTGATGAGAGGTAGTATATATAATTAAGTAAGATCTAAGATAGTGGGTAGCAGTAGCAGTTATAACATACCTAGTCATAAGACAATCACAATAAACCATCATTCGTACCGACAACAATCATATATTATCCCATCGGTACATTTGTTATAATTCTGTTCTGTTTGTCAGAATCAGAAATATGAATTTGATGATAAGGCATTTTAAATGTTTTGACAAAGTTATTGAATTACTTACACTGTTATTTTCTCTTGACTTGGTATTAACAACTTCACTAAATTAAAACTTGTTAAATGTGACAACTGATTATTTAAATTTAATCCCAAGTAATCTACTGTGCTTTATCATTATCACCATATGATATCACTTCTAAATGTATATTGAAAATGTATATTTTTTAACAAAACTAATCAATAATTAATTACACATACCTACTTACATTCATATAAAAAGAATAAACAAACATTACCTACCTTTCATTCATAACTTCTTCTTCAACATGTCAATGACAAGTACAAAATCATATGTTGTTGGCCCAAAACTGTGCCACTCTCACCACATTATCTGCAGCCAACATCAGGTCCTCACGCGTGCAGGTGTCCGGCATGCATGCAGAGCAATCAATGAGGTGGGCCATGGTCTGTGGAGTGTAACCACACCTGCACGCGAGATCCGTGTTACTAGTGAAGCCCCACCTGGACAGGTTGTCTTTACTTCGACCAACTTGGGTATTTAAAGTCTATTTAAAGATCTCCATAATGATCTGGGAAGTTCAAGGCCAGGAGGGAGCTTTTGTGTATACATAGTAGGTATCATATGTGACCTTACATTCATTACTTAATTACATCTGTAATCTGTATGACAGCCTACACAAATCAAACTATCATACAGGTTGTTGCCAGAGTTCTTTCATAAAGTACCTATGTACTTATTAAAAGTTAATGGATTTTATTAGTTATAAATTATCTGCTTCGCTTTATCTTAATATATTATTATATAGAAATCTGATACAGGAGGCCAAGAGTATTCATGCAGTTAAGGTAGGTAATGATGCAAAGTAGGTCTGTCAGTTGTCTCACCTGGATGATGATGATTTGTCCCTCAGCCAGACTCTAGCCCCCTCGCCATCTTGGTCAGGTTGACACACCTGCGGTTAGACAATTCTTATGATCATACAGTCATGTACAATCATTAAGCACTCAGCACATATATTCTCATTAAAGTAACACATGTAATCAACATGAAATTTAGCATATCAACTTAAGTTTGTTATGTCATTAGGAGTGCAATCTCACATACTTCGTGAAGGACCTCAGTCCTCGTTATAGCTTGTTTACCTTCCGAAAGCATCGGCAGGTCTTATCGTATCTCAATAGGTGTACTAGTGCAAACCCTACGGTCGGCACACGCCCTAGTCTCAACTACGGTCTCTTCAGACTAACTCTCTCAATAGGTGTACTAGTGCAGACCCTACGGTCGGCACACGCCCTAGTCTCAACCACGGTCTCTTCAGACCAACCTTTATACCTCGTGTTAAGATTGCGCAAACTTAACATGCAGGCCGCCATCCTATCAGGCAGGCGGCCGTGCGGGCGAGCTCTTCAAGGGCTCATTCTTTTATGGATACTCATCCAATCTTTGTTCCCTGACAAGGGACAGAATTGCACACGCCTTATGACATAAAACAACAGTGATTTGTAAGGACTTTACCTCTCTGTACGATGAAACTGTACCACATTCCATCAGCTCAGCGAGTTTCGTGGGCGTACCATTCCATCGTCCTTTATCAACGCGATCCTTAACAGGAACATTATGCATTCAATTCTAAATAAGGTTTGTATAATGCTGAGTACTTAACTTCGGTGGTATTTGAGGCTGGCGGCGAGCAGCAGGCGAAGATCACACATGCCACGATTTACACTTTGAAAACTTGAAAGCGAGTCGACGTTGGAGCGAAAAATGTTGACACTTACCGATCGGAAATTAGCTCTATGGTTTGTATTGAGTGTTGCTATATACAATTATTGTTGGGTTAATTTTGATACTCGCGAACCCTTCGCGACACACCCGCCTCGCGAGTTTTACACTATAGTAGTCATCAAGTCGCGAGTCCATTTATGGATCTTCTCCATTGCTTGGACTGCAGCGGCTCGACGCGATCTCTCATCGCTTGTTTGGTTATTACATTCATGGTTATCTATTGTTTCGTTTTCTAGATCACGTTCATTATAGTCTTGTGCAAGCTCAGTGTCATTTAACGTACTAACGTTCTCTATTTCTTTTCTCGCGTCTTGTGTTGAGTCGTGTCTTACGTTTGTATTCGTGCTCTCATCATCGTTTGATTTATCACTTATCTCTGTGGTTGGATTAGTGTCGACACCTTCAATCTCGATAGACGGCGTTTGTATCGAGTCTCTATCATCAACGCTTATGTTCTCGAGATCCACTTGATTTAGTGCTTTGTCAATGGAAATTTGTGGTGTCTCTTCCTCTTCCACTTCAAGAGGATATAAATGAGCAATTGATCGTGTGAAAACATTGTTATCGACTTTTATTCTAGCAACACGGCATAAACCGTCCTTTCCTTTTAATATTTCTACTATTTTTCCTATTTTCCAACTTTCGCGGTTTCTCGTTTCACCTTTAATTTGTACCACATCTCCGATTTGAGGAATTTCACGAGTCCTCACTCTTGCTTGTTTGGGAGAATTTCCGTACCTTTCTCTGAGGCTCAGAAGGTATCGGCTGATGAACATTTCTTTGTACTCATTCATTATCGTGTTTCCACGTTTCCATCCTTCGATGAGTTGTTGTTTAATGGTTGAACCAGAGAGTGGCAAACAATCCATGAGTAATTGAATGTTCAAACATTTTCCTGGTGTTAGGAAATCAGCTGGTTTCAGAATGTGGTCCATATCGGCTCCCACGTACGTAAGTGGTCTGGTATTGACTACGGCTTCAACTTCTTTGATGATCGTCGAGAGTTGATTTTCTCCGAGCATATGTTTTTGAAGAGTTCGTTTTAGGCAATGCTTTACCACTGCTACCAGTCTTTCGTACGCGCCCCCATGCCAGGGTGCTAGTTGAGGAATGAATTTCCATTTTATCTTTTCTGTCGATTCTCTTTCTGATATTACCTCAGCTAGCAGTCTGAACTGAGGTGCGTTATCAGTTAATATAAGTGAAGGAGTTCCTCTAGTAGCAATGAAGCGTCTGAATGCCATAAGACATTCGTCTGTGGTTAGATCTTTGACAACCTCTAAATGTATTGCTCGTATCACAAGGCATGTGAAAAGACAAATCCATCTCTTTTTTATACCATTTTCTGACCTTATGACCATCGGCCCAAAGTAGTCTACACCGACGTATGTAAATGGTGTATTAAACGTTACTCTTTCAGCCGGTAACGCTGGAGTTTTAGGTAGTTCATATGGACCTCCTCCATGCTTTACGCACCTTGTACATTTGCTTAGCGTTTTTTGAATTTTTGCTCTTCCTTGAGGTATCCAAAATTTTTGTCTTATAAGGCTTAATGTATGTGGTACTCCAACATGAAGGTTTTTCTCATGAGTTTCCTTAATTATTCTTTCGGTAAGTTCACTGTTCTTTGGTAGTAGTATGGGATGTTTTGCATCGTAGGATAAATCTGAATGTGTGAGTCTTCCATCACATCTTAGAATTCCATTAGTATCAATAAATAATCCTAAGTTCTTAGATAGGTTTGTTTTCTTTCCTCCATACTCTTCTGGAAATGTACTTTTCTGTAGTTCTTTTATCTCTTGCAGTTGTGAATCTAAAATTTCGTTTGATATTGCTTCTCTCTCTGACGGTGTTATTTTTGGTTGTTTTTCTGTGTTCAACAGACCCTCCCCCATCAGAAGAGAAGTATCCCTTATCGGACCACTAGGCCAGTGTCTAGGGTTTTGTTTTAAAAATTCGGGTCCAGATAACCACTTGTTCCTTTCCTCTTCTGAGGCGGTTGGACGTGTCGCTACGTCTGCCGGGTTAAGTCCAGACGGTACGTATCTTACTATCAGATTTTTGTTGCGCTTTATTTCTTCTAGTCTTTTAGATACAAAAGGTTCAAGTAACTTTTCAGAGTGATACCAATCAATCACTATTTGACTATCTGTCCACAGTGTTAACTGGGTTATGTTCAATGGTAAGAATTTGAGTACGAATTTTATAAGTCTACTTCCAATTAGAACGCCTAATAACTCTAAGCGTGGAATCTTTAAGTTCTCTTGGTCTTTAATAGGAACTAAGCGTGATTTACCTATTATGAAGTTGACTGTGCCTTTCTGTACTATGTATATTACTGCTGCGTAAGCTACTGTAGATGAGTCAGTAAAACAGTGTATTTGTGCCTCTCTTTCGTTGGGTACAGTAATATTTCTCTGTAGGCATATGTTTTCTACTTGTTTCATTTCTTTCAAGATGTTCGTCCACTTGTGAAGTAGATCCTTTGGTAATGGTGTGTCCCATTTAATCTGTTTCTTCCATAATTGTTGAAGTAGTAACTTAGCTGGTAACATGACTGGTACAGAGAATCCACAGGGGTCATAAATAGCTGCAATAGTTCTTAAGACTCCTCTTTTTGTGGTTTCATTGTTCTCGTTGACTCTAGCTCTAAGATAAAGTACGTCCTCTTTCAAGTCCCAGTTTAGACCCAGTAATTTTACAGTTGTTTGTGTGGCAGCATCAGGTATTTGTTCGATAAAATCTTTGGAGTTGGAGCTCCATTCGCGAAGATTCATTGAGATTTCTAAAAACATGTTCTTGCTTTCTTTATAAAGGTTTAAAGCATCTGTTGCTGTTTCTACCCCAGTGACTATGTTGTCAACATATATGTCTTTAGCTAACTGTTTTGCGTAGTCTCCATTCGACCTTTGAAGATGGTGTCTAACCGTACCGTTTAAAAGGAATGGACTGGATATGATCCCAAAGGGAACACGGGTAAATCTGTAGTGTAGTAGATTGTCTTCAGTAGCGGGTTTATTGATGTCTTTCAACCATAAGAACCTAGTGACGTCTCTGTCCTCTTCTTTTAGACCAATCTGTAAAAATGCTTTTTCTACGTCTGCCGTCATGCCTACGGCGTGACTTCGGAATTTCAACAGTAGTCCAGTCAAATCCTCCAACATCATCGGACCGCAGTATAGACATTCATTCAGACTCTTTGTATCCTTTGTTTTAGCTGAAGCATCATAGACTATTCTCAGAGCCTTACCTGGTGCTAATATTCCATGGTGAGGAAGGTAGTGGATGGGATGATCACTTGTATCTTTTCTAGGTACTAGTTCAATGATACCCATTTGCAGTTGATCACTTAGTGTTTGGTCGTAGGCTGACAAAGTTTCTGTGTCTAGGCGTTTCATTAGTCCTATCAGGCGTCCGTATGCCAGACCGTAGTTAGTTGGTAATTCAGGTGGGTATTCCTTCCAAGGCCAGCTAACGTGATATCTTCCTTCTATGAATTCGGTGTTTTCATTGAAATGCTTAATAGCTTCTTCTTCACGGTTAGCATTTGGAGAATCAGTAATTCCAAGAGATTCTAAGTCCCACAAAGTTTTCATTGATGTGTTATCTAATGGCAGATCAGGCTCGTTTAATCTAGTTTCATAGGGTGCTTGGAAGTATGTGAGCATTGATAACTCATCCTCATGTTTATGCGTTATTTTGCCTGACAATATCCATCCTAAGTCGGAATTCACTAAGTACAAGTTCTCTTGTAATTTCACCTTTTCGGTTGACATAAGTGAATGATAATAATCATTTCCAATCAGAATATCTACCTTATCTGACAGAGATCCATCATCCGCCAATAAGTAATCCTTTTGATGGTTCCATTTGGTCAATTCTTTGCCATAAGATGAGATACTGCGTGTAATAGATGGTACGACATTCGCATATACTGTCCTTCGCATATGAGTTCTTGATTGAATATGAAGTTTTACCAACGGGCTATCTAGTTCTTGAGGTTTGTTCGAACCAAAGGTGAATACTGTGAGGTGGTTGTCTTCTTCGGTTTCTAAATTAAGGTCCTGCGCGACATCTTGCGTAACATAGCTTCTCATACTGCCTGAATCTAACAGTACACGACACTTCTTTGAGGTATTCTCAGGTCCTTTGACATTAACAATAGCAGTTTGTAGTATTGTGGCTCCCTTTTCATAGATGTGCATTGTACTGGTAGATTCCTTCCTTGGTACCTCATTCTTTGTTGTCACCTTCCTTGGGAACTCTCTGTTCGGACAAAGTGCTCTATTATGGAGGCCTTTCTTACCGCAGTGTCTGCAGGTTATGTGCTTAGACTTACAGGAGCCTGTTTGATGGCCTTCACGGAAACAAATAAAGCAACGGTTTCTTAATTTTAATCTTCTTTGTTGTAGAGTTTTACTTTCTGTACACTCATCATTAAAATGATCTCCTTTACAAAATATGCAGTAGAGCTTCCTTCTTTTCTGATTAGATCCATGCCCATACTTCTCTTCATTGAATTGAAATTTCCTCTTAGTGTTAAGGTTTTGTTGAAAGCAGTTACACTACGTTTAATTCCTTTATCGGTCTTCCTTATATTATTTGGTTTTCGGACTTTTGATCCCTTCTCATTTCTAGGTTCTAGTATATGAAGCGTTTCTGTTGTATAACTGGTATCTTCTAAATTGAATTTTTCAGATGTTCTTTTAGCATCCTCTCTCGCTGAGAGTACAATATGGAGTTGTTTTCTCATTTCTTCGATAGTGTCGTTACTTAGTTTCAATTTCAACTCGTATACTATATCCTCAGGAAACTTTTCCAGGATTAAGAATCTCAGATGATTGTGTTCTGTATTTTCGCCCAGTGAGCTCAATACACGAAGGTGTCTTTCAATCTCATCTAGTATTCTTCTACAGTCTTCTTGTTTGTCTGCTCTCTTAAGTTTGTAAAGTGTTGAATAATGAGCATCGATTATTTGGGTTTTCTTTCAATATCTGTCTGTTAAAGTTGCTACAGCAATTTTATAATTTTCGTTTGTAGTCTCAAGACCATCCGAAATTGTCTTAGCCTCACCCTTCACAGAAGCCTTTAGGTACAATAACTTATCGACGTCTCTTAATGCTCTTTGATCAATATTGGAAGAGAATTGATCCCAAAATTGTGTCCATTGTAGAACATCTCCGGAAAATGTGGGCAAGTTCAATTCAGGTAGCTTTCCTCTGCTGATGGACTGACTAGAACTGGAAGAAGAATCAGCCTTGTCCTTTTTGACTTGTATTTTTACATTCAGTTCAGCTAATGCTTCCTCTCCTTTTAATTGTTCTGTCGTCATACTGGATATCTCATCCGCGTCCGGATTTGTTGAAGTGTTAAAATATTGATACAATTCGCTATTAAATCGGTGAATTACTGCTTGTAATTTTGATGACACGATCCTTGCTTGTTCTAAATCATCATAAATACTGTATACCATTTATAACTCATTCATGCATGACACAGTAATAATTGATTTTAGTCAGACTCATTATAGTTAGCCTTGTTTATTTTTAACTTTGTTATGCGTTTACTGTGTGTGAAAAGTGTGTTTGTAGATTAGCACTCTTATTACCTTACAGTAACAATCATAATATTCATCTATAATAGTGCTTTCATAACTTGTTTTGAAATAATTAATCAAGTATTAAGTTTTAATTATTTAGAGACTTCTTGATCCCATAGTCAATTTTGTGAAACATCTCTAGTAAGTTATACTACTCAACCTAGTCTATAATCATAGCACTAGTTGAGCTAGTTGTTGTTACCTTTAAAACATTTGATCTTATCTAGACTTGGCTCTGGCACTACAGTGCCCCCTTGACCTAGTTACTTGACCATGACACTACAGTGCCCCTTTGACTTAGTTACTTGGCTATGACACTACAGTGACCGTTTGCCTTAGTTACTTGGCTATGACACTACAGTGCCTCTTTGACTCAGTTATATGGGAACACAAGAAAGTTCACTAGGCCACACTTCTTATTGGTCACACAGTGTTTAGATTGTATTTTAGCACTAACTTTATCAAACGCATGAAATCACAATCATTTTATTGCTTTTTGTACACTCAATATACCATATTGACCACCAATAATTTTTCACTTTTGACTATAGGTTATCAAACTATAGCACAGTGTGTAAACACTGAACATGAACACTGATTGTCACTTCACTATGTATCCATAAGCACAGATACTACATTCTCACAGTGTATGTAACATCTGAACATCAAATATGTATGCACTTAGTTTGTAATAGATAGGTAAGTAGGTCATTATTTATGTATTTGTTTGTGTATCATTTTTTCACAGCATTAACCAACTATTTACCGTTAGGCTATTGAGTTTGATCAGAATTTGTCTAGTTTGATGCTACTCTGTTCTTATAATTTTAAGAATCTTAGTGAGCTAACTTAAGTAGTATTTTGTTGTGATAATTATAACACCTGTCAGCACTCAAATAATAAAGTTAGTATGAGACGCTCATATTATCTTTGTTGTCAATGTTTTGAGTTGTATTTAATTGAAGCAATGACAATATTCAACTTGGTAGGTATGTGACACTATGTGAAAACTTAAGTGCGCTTGGTGAAAATGTCATGTAAACCATAAGTATGTAAACATTGGGTTATGATTAGTTTTGATTTGGTATAAGAATTACGACGACAATGTTCTATGATAATTTGACATGCTATCTGAAACAATCTTTGCTAGTCAGCTTCTACTTTAATGTTGGAAGTTTTATCAAGTGACTAGTCCTGTATGTGCTTGAAATAATATGGTGTGTGATCACAGTTTTACATACCTGAACCTTGACTTCAATTTATTACTCAATGTCTTCTTGTAATAGTACACTTTTATATGTATTGTTTGTAGGTACTGAGTATCGGTGTCCCTATTAGAATGATAAAAAGGTTAGGTTTAAATAAAGATTCACACAGCTAGAGTCCTCATTGAAACACCTTTTACTGATATTTTATTTCATCATTAAGCACATTTTCTTTGTCTATAAAAACTTTGAAGATTGTTTTCAACATAATTATATGACTTATAGGTTGCCGCAAAATTTTTCCTGACAATTGGTTGTTCTGACTTAAAGATATGGTTTAAACTTGAAATTATAGTTTCAAACAATGCTTGTGATGCTTTGTTGTCTTACCTGTTGAAATCTAATTCGTACTTTCTTTGTTTCACTTTAAACTATTGAAAATGTTTCGAATGACATTCAATTTGTTTGTTGACAATTACAATGACCCTTTCGTGTAAGTATAGTAGCGACCTGCGGAGAAAAATTGCAACATCTTAACACACTAGCGCTGCGTGTATTCACTGACACTTCCGTGGCGCTGATCCTAAACTTGACATTTGGCGGGAATTTCGATTGCTTTGATGTTAAGTTGTTAACACTGACTTAACAGTAGTAACTTGTTAGATCAATGTTCACAACCTTAGTAAAACTGAATTTCACTCATACCATCAGAAATAATAACTTATAGTAAGTAAGTGTGTAGGTGTGACCGCATGACTTTTACTAATAAAGTAACTTCATTGTTGCACTTCGTTCATTGTTTTTCATGAGTATTTATCTGTTTATCTTTTTATAGGTATTGTTATCATTCGATGAGACAGCTGACAAATGCATCCTATTGCATCAAATGAATTCTCATTAAACTCTCCTCGGCCATATATCAGATAAGCTTTGTTTGAGATCTGTACTAAACATTGTTTTGTTTGAATTTATACTACTTAAATTATTTTTCAGTAAGTAGGTATAACTATATCCAATTCTTTATCCCCTTATTTTCCCCAGATAAATTCCAACTTATCTATATCAAATTTCAATCCCAGCACATCTGCACCAAATTTGTGTATACATAGTAGGTATCATATGTGACCTTACATTCATTACTTAATTACATCTGTAATCTGTATGACAGCCTACACAAATCAAACTATCATACAGGTTGTTGCCAGAGTTCTTTCATAAAGTACCTATGTACTTATTAAAAGTTAATGGATTTTATTAGTTATAAATTATCTGCTTCGCTTTATCTTAATATATTATTATATAGAAATCTGATACAGGAGGCCAAGAGTATTCATGCAGTTAAGGTAGGTAATGATGCAAAGTAGGTCTGTCAGTTGTCTCACCTGGATGATGATGATTTGTCCCTCAGCCAGACTCTAGCCCCCTCGCCATCTTGGTCAGGTTGACACACCTGCGGTTAGACAATTCTTATGATCATACAGTCATGTACAATCATTAAGCACTCAGCACATATATTCTCATTAAAGTAACACATGTAATCAACATGAAATTTAGCATATCAACTTAAGTTTGTTATGTCATTAGGAGTGCAATCTCACATACTTCGTGAAGGACCTCAGTCCTCGTTATAGCTTGTTTACCTTCCGAAAGCATCGGCAGGTCTTATCGTATCTCAATAGGTGTACTAGTGCAAACCCTACGGTCGGCACACGCCCTAGTCTCAACTACGGTCTCTTCAGACTAACTCTCTCAATAGGTGTACTAGTGCAGACCCTACGGTCGGCACACGCCCTAGTCTCAACCACGGTCTCTTCAGACCAACCTTTATACCTCGTGATAAGATTGCGCAAACTTAACATGCAGGCCGCCATCCTATCAGGCAGGCGGCCGTGCGGGCGAGCTCTTCAAGGGCTCATTCTTTTATGGATACTCATCCAATCTTTGTTCCCTGACAAGGGACAGAATTGCACACGCCTTATGACATAAAACAACAGTGATTTGTAAGGACTTTACCTCTCTGTACGATGAAACTGTACCACATTCCATCAGCTCAGCGAGTTTCGTGGGCGTACCATTCCATCGTCCTTTATCAACGCGATCCTTAACAGGAACATTATGCATTCAATTCTAAATAAGGTTTGTATAATGCTGAGTACTTAACTTCGGTGGTATTTGAGGCTGGCGGCGAGCAGCAGGCGAAGATCACACATGCCACGATTTACACTTTGAAAACTTGAAAGCGAGTCGACGTTGGAGCGAAAAATGTTGACACTTACCGATCGGAAATTAGCTCTATGGTTTGTATTGAGTGTTGCTATATACAATTATTGTTGGGTTAATTTTGATACTCGCGAACCCTTCGCGACAGCTTTTCCTGGATGAGCACATATGGGTGTGGAAGGGTAGCAGAGTTTTCCCACAGTTTAACTTTGGTTACAGAGGCCTCCGTGGTGCCAGGCATGACGCACTTGTAAAAACTATTGCGACTCTTTAGCCTTTGATAAATTTCATAACTTTCTGAGAAACCGAATCTTCTTTACTCCAGTTAAGTTTTGAACTTTATTTTCTTTTGTTTTGGTTAGTTTTAAGAAATACAAAGTTGCCTCTTGGAATTACCTAAAACAACAAAACTCAAATTTAGGTTAATGTAATAAATAATTGATACATAAAACTACGTAAATAGATTTACTTACGTGTACCGAAGGCATCTTCGAATAATGTATCCATATTTCTGTAAAGAAATATCTGAGAAAAAGTGGAAATACATTTCTAATGAATACTAGAAAACCGAAATGAGTAAAAAAACACAAACTAAATAAACGTCATCTTGAAATTCTTGAAAAAAGTGACAGCCTTAATTTTAGCCAATGGGGGCACTCCAACAAAATGGCGGTCTTAATTATAGCCAATGAATGGGTATCGGGGCTACCGGCCACTAAGTTTTGACCTATTCTATGGGTGATTCCAACGCCTGCAATAAACTGTGTTTTTGACACTGACGTCCACACCACAGACCACAAATTATATATCCTCATTATTATGGTCAGCCATAAAATGTTATACAGAGTATACACATCTGTTGTAAGCAAAGATATTATAATATAACAAGGAAAAGAGTTTTTTGGCGCCATCTTGGCGGGTTAGGTTAAGTGGATATTTTAATTAATCGCAATTTGTTTCATAGTGGACTTTGTGACTCAAGATAGGTGTAGTTTTGTGCCCCAAGTGTTTACGCAACTGGACGATGTGTGGAATGATTAAAATATGCGCTATCTCGGTAACGTGATGCCGAGTGTTTTATTGTAGTGGTGACTACCTCAGCAAGAATTACCGAGAAGACCGACTCGACATACTTGACGCCAAATACTCCAAGAAGCATTAGAATGTAACACACCTACATTCTAATGAAAACATAAGAAACTATAATAACATACATAATACTCAAGAATTGGCAGTATGGCTTGATGTCTTCGCCTGTCCAAAAAGGACGAACTTTTTTACACATTACACATAACAAGGAAAAAAGCGCGGGAAACCTTCGATTTAGGCGGGCGTCCTTTTGGCTATTTCCTCGATTTTTACTTTATTTCTTGTAAATAAAAGGGTCAGTTAAGTGTAAATATTGTTTATATAGTGTATATATTTAGTATAAGTGTTCGTATAAGTTTTTTGCAGCGAGTTGGTAAGTTCTTAATTATTGTGTAAGTTGTGATGGAGGAACCTGAGGACCCTGGCGGGACAGTAGTCCCCCAGGTTTCTCAGGTCATAACTGTTCCATGTAACGACGGCATGGGAGGTATGGAGACTGATGGGTCTATCTTAGACTCAGATGCTTCTATAAATAATCACTCCAAACGCAAAAGGGTATCATCCCGTAAAATATGCAAGCATTGTAATAAAAAGAGGAGGCATCACAAAGCTTCAAATGCTACAACAACTGACTGCCGATGTGAAATTCATGAAAACTCTTCCCTTAGTACATTTAAGACTCCTGAAAGTACTATAACGTCTACAGCACCCCAAGCACAGCACTCTAACTTGCCTAATAACACTAATGTACCTCGCCCAGTAATAGGCAGAAATATGTATGATGCATCTGATGCCTCTCCTTATATTGTACATGTTCAAAAGACACTAGCTAGTCCAGATGAAAATGTTTCCATTCATCCCATATCTTTTGGTCGATTTTTAAAGAGGAATAATATCCAAAACATTGTTAATGGTAGCTTGAAAAAAATAGGTAGAAATAAAGTAATCATTTCTTTTTCTAAATATGAGGAAGCAAACAAATTTATTACCAACAAAGCACTCATCGAAAATAATTATAAAGCCTTCATTCCTACCTTCTCTGTAACCCGTATGGGAGTAGTTAGAGGTGTGCCAACTGACTGGTCCGAAGAAGAAATTATGGAAAATATAACTGTCTCTATAGGGTGTGGAAACATTTTAAAAGTCAGGCGTATAAATAGAAAAAGTATACAAGACGGTAAGTCAAACTTTATTCCTACAGAAACAGTAGTCCTTACCTTCGATGGCCAGGTCTTACCAAAAAGAATATTTGTTTGTTACAATTCCCTACCAGTAGATCTTTACATATTTCCTACAATCCAGTGCTTTAACTGTTGCCGATTTGGTCACACAAGAATACAGTGCAGGTCGACGCCTAGATGTTTTAAATGTGGTAACGGTCACTCGGGTGAGAGTTGTCACATTAATGAAGATGATGTTGTGTGCTGTTTGTGCTCTGGGTCCCACTATGCCACTAACCGCAAGTGCCCGGAATTCTCAAGGCAAAAAGCTATAAAAGAATCTATGGCAAAGAACTGTATTTCTTATGCTGAAGCCATCAAACTCCACCCTGCAGTAACTAAGTCCTATGCTGAGGTCCTTACATCATCTGTTGCCCCCACACAATCACAAATAGATAAATATAATTTAAATTCTGTAAATAAAAACACATCATATAAAAAAACATTCTTTATTCAACCCAAGACAAAGGTTAATAATAATAAAAGCTATGATAAGGAGGCTCATGACCTTTTAATTAAGGATTACAATATTCCTTTGCCATCAGTAGGTACTTTAAATGAAAACAATCCCTTTCTAAACATGTCTACTAGAGACCTTATCATTGCATTAATCAGTTCATTAACACATACAAAGTCTATGTCTGAACCGTCCATCGCTGCATCTGAAAATGTAAATATTGTTAATAACACCCATAATGGATCTATCATCCATTCTCCAATGGAATTGCCAAAGCATTAATAATAAGAAAAGTGAATTATTATATTTAATTAATCAATATAAACCTGTAGTTATAGCTCTACAGGAAACTTGGCTTAAGCCAGGTAGCATCTTTAATGTTACCAATTATTTAGTTTTAAGAGAAGACAGATCAGACTCGTATGGTGGTGTTGCTCTTTTGATCAGCAACTCCATACCTTTCCGTCACATCCCTATCCCAAATCATAGTGATGATCTGTCAATTATAGCTGTTTTGATAAATAATTTATGCTTAGTGTCCCTTTATATTCCTCATCCATCATCCTCTGTATATAATGAAATAGATAACATCATCTCACAACTTCCAAAACCTATTATCATTATGGGAGACTTCAATGCGCAGCATCAAGCCTGGGGTAGCGCTAAATCCAATTATTATGGGACTAGAATTTTAGACTATGTAGACTCTAACAACTTTTGCATCCTTAATACAGGGCTCCCGACCCGACGAACTTTGCCGCATGAAGGTGCCAGTGCGCCCGATGTATCAATATGTACTCCTAATTTAGCTTCAGTCCTGTCTTGGACTACTCTTTCTTCCACTTTTGGAAGTGATCACTATCCAATTTTAATTGAACTTCCTAAAAACTTAATAAATCACCAAAACAAACGTTCTCCTCGATTAAAATACAGATTAGATAATAATAATGACAGTGACAGATGGAAAATGTTTACGGAGCTAGTTGCGCAAAAAATATCCTCTCTCCCTCTTAGTCAAGAAAACAATTTGTCACAGAATGCAGACGATTTTGCCTCAATGTTATTACAAGCAGCTGATGCAGTTTTTCCCAAGAAAAAATCAAGGGGATACATTCCTTCCCCCCCATGGTGGGATTCGGAATGTACTACGGCAGTAAAGGAAAGAAAACAAGCAGAAATAAATTATTACCAGAATAGCTCCACAGAAAACTTTGCTAAATTGTCAGAAATCATTAATAAGACGCGCAAAGTATTTAAAAAGAAGAAATGGGAAGGCTGGAGGGCTTTTTGTTCTGCAATATCACCTAATATTTCTGCATCAGCTGTTTGGAAAAACATACGAAGGTTTAGGTCTGCCTACAAAGAACGCACTCCTAAGTGTATAGATGAGTCAGTTGCTGAACAATTCATTGACAAACTAGCTCCGCCCTTTGTGCCGCAGGAAAGTTTATCATTATGTCAACATCCCAATAATTTAGGGAACTCTGAAACCCTTAACTCACCTTTTAGTTTGGTTGAATTAAAAGGTGTGTTGTCCTACGTTAAGGACTCGTCTCCTGGCATTGATGGTATTCCATACTCTTTCCTCACACAATTAAATGATGATAGTTTGATGTATTTACTTACCCTCATAAATTCTGTAGTGGAGTCGGGGAACATTCCTTCTTCTTGGAAATCTCAGGAAATAATTCCCATTTTAAAGTTCAATAAACCCCCCTCAGATCCAAACTCTTATAGACCAATAGCTCTTGAAACAGTACTATGTAAGCTGGCCGAACATCTGGTCAAGAACAGACTAGAATGGTACGTAGAAAGTCGCGGGTTGCTGGCTTCAAGTCAGTATGGCTTTCGAAAAGGCAAGAGTACTATGGATAGCCTAGCTATTTTCTCAACGGACATAAGGTTAGCTCTCACAAATAATGAATTCCTACTGACAGCCTTTTTAGACATTTCCGCTGCATATGATAATGTTAATCCTGATATTTTACACGATAAGTTAATTGAACTCCAAGTACCTCCTTTATTACGTAACTTCATAAAAAACCTTTTATCAGGAAGGCAAATTCAAATATATATTGATGATTCTAAGGTAAAATCTAGATTGACGTGGAAGGGATTGCCACAAGGCTCGGTACTCAGTCCGATTCTCTACAATATCTATACTTATGACCTTGAATCTTCCATCGCCAACAATGTGAATGTGCTACAATACGCTGATGATTTAGTCATTTACGTTTCTGGCAGATCAATTTATAAAGTTACAAACCTGCTTGACAATGCTCTCAAACTCCTGAAATCATGGCTTGATAAAAATTCATTAAGTCTTTCTGTAACTAAAAGCTGTTCAGTATTGTTCACTAAAATGCGAAGTCCTCCTTCTTGTTCGGTTATATATGATGGCCAAGTTATTCCTTCAAATAATGAAGCAAAATTTTTAGGAATGATTTTTGACTCAAAACTAACCGGACTGCCTCATTGCTATTATGCTTCTGCACGGTGTGAACGACAGCTAAATATTCTAAGATGTCTCTCTGGTGTTTGGTGGGGCGCCCATCCCTCCACTTTAAAGCTTCTCTATAATGCTATAATCAGAAGTATATTAGACTATGGCGCGTACTTCTTAGAACCGTGTAACTTAGTTGGATTATGTAAGTTAGATGCGATCCAATCGAAATCACTGCGTCTTATAGGAGGAGCCATGATGTCCAGTCCATTAAATGCACTACAAGTTGAATGCGCTGAACCCCCATTAAAATTAAGAAGGCAGATGTTATGCGATAAATTTGTATTCCGTGCTCTCCAGTTTTCAAATCATCCACTTTTCAGTAAATTACAAGACCTATCCGGGAAAGTTGAAACTGCTCCATTCTGGATTAACAAACCTCCTCCCTGCCTAGTTGTTAGCTTCCGTAAATTTAATTCTTTACTTGCACCAACCCATAGATCACAGTACCTTCCTATTTTCTCAATATGGTTTCAAGCCCTGGTCCTAGAACCCAATGTCCTTCATAATTTAGATTTTTTAAAAAACAACAACAATGCTAACGTAACTCTACGATTTCTAATTGATACTAACTGGCCAGACTGGCACTATATTTATTGCGACGCTTCTAAGCACTCTGGTTCTAGCATAGTTGGGATCGGAATTTACCATCAGCAATACAATCTTCATCAAAAAATTAAACTTCCACCTGAAACATCTGTTTACACTGGAGAATGTTTCGGAGTTTTAAAGTCATTAGAATATATCCTGATCGCAAAACTTAAACAAACTATTGTATTTTCGGACTCTAAGAGCGCTCTTCAAGCCCTACAAAAATTTCCATTCAAATCTTCCATAACTTCTGCCTATATTTTCCAATGTAGACAATTATTACTAACATGTAGAGAAAAGGGTTACAATGTTCTTTTTGTTTGGATACCTGGCCATCAAAATATCGAAGGAAATGAAAAAGCGGATAAGCTTGCCAAGGATGCAGCACACACTGGTGATACATTTCATTATAAAAATTTAGTATCTGATCTCCTCTCTCTTCCTAAGGAGCATTTACGTAGCTCTTGGGAAGGTTTGTGGAATACCCCGAATAAGGGTAAAAGTTATAAACAAATTCAACAGGACATCCCATTAAAGCCGTGGTTTACGAAAATTCAATTATCAAAATCTGCTACATCCAGTCTCATCCGTATGAGGTTAGGACATGTTTGCACCGCCTATCATCTGACTAGATTGGGTATTTGTAACAACAGTGTATGTGCTTGTGGTACTGGTGACGAAAATTTAAACCACATTTTCTTCCAGTGTCCACTTTATGATAACTCATCTTTTTTAACCTCCCTTATTTCCCTCCGTGTTCCTCTCCCTACATCAATTCCAACTCTGCTGTCCTGTATAAATTTTGATTTGTTTAATTTAATTACTAACTTTCTAACTGTAAATAATATTAAGTTATAATTATTTATTCCATACCTTATGTTATTCTTATAAGTACCTACATTCTTATAATCTACTATATCATATATCTTAACAAAGATGTAAAATATATTTAAATATCATATGTTTTATCCTGCCTGACCAATCCTGATCCTTTTATTCATCCTAAATGAGCGATTTTCTGAGAGGCCATTTAAAAAAAAAAAGCTTCCAATTGCTTCACTAGATGGCGTTGAATAGGTATGTACATGTCTATGGTATATTTTGGTATGAAACAAATTTAAATTAATTACTTTTTAAAAACCCAAAGGAAACTAATAATATATTAAATAAGTACTGCTGTGAGGAACAGAAACGAAATAGGTAAATTTAAAGATTTAGGTAAATAAATAACATCTGTCTGACGTTCCGTTTTACGTAAAAAAGTCACGTCATGGTAAAATTTATAACGTTCCGTTCCTTCTAACTGCATAGGTGGGACAGCGCCATCTAGTGACTGAGCTTTCAGAAAATCGCCCATTCCGATTCTATTTTCATTACAATATCCCTCTTGGTTTCCCTACCTTTACTTGACATTGGCTAATGTACAAACCGTACGAGCCAAAGAGAAGAAAAAAAAAATAATATAACAAGATTGTGCACTATGAAAATAAAAGCAATGTCAATTCGATTCTATGCAGTTACAATAAGGTTTATTTTCGTATGACATTTCGATAAACGGAAAAACGAGCCGAGCGAGAGGCTCCTAAATAGGATTGCATCCCTGTCTACTGGGCTGCCACCATGAAATATTTTTGGTTGTAGTAGAACTTAATTCAAATTCATATTTCCTGTTCTCGAGAATTTTCAAAATATTAATTAATTAAAAGGAATGAGCTGATAATAATAAAGTCCATATCATTTGTATTATTTAAAACCTTGAAAAACTATTTTTTTAATGTAAGAGTCGGTGTTATGGTAGTTTTAATTATAATAAATTTGCAACACTTTGCGTCTGGACAATTTTAATAAAAATAAAAACATCATCAATATGGCGACGGCAAATTAATTTATGTGTGTAAAGTTAGTGTGTGGATCTTAATGGGCGATTTTCTGAAAGCTCAGCCACTAGATGGCGCTGTCCCACCTATGCAGTTAGAAGGAACGGAACGTTATAAATTTTACTTTGACGCGACTTTTTTACGTAAAACGGAACGTCAGACAGATGTTATTTATTTACCTAAATCTTTAAATTTACCTATTTCGTTTCCGTTCCTCACAGTACTTATTTAATATATTATTAGTTTCCTTTG
Organism: Crambus lathoniellus; assembly: GCA_949710035.1. Classification (NCBI taxonomy): domain Eukaryota; kingdom Metazoa; phylum Arthropoda; class Insecta; order Lepidoptera; family Crambidae; genus Crambus; species Crambus lathoniellus. The sequence continues at coordinate 14,896,852 of OX453313.1, read as the reverse complement.
GGTTTTTAAAAAGTTATTAATTTAAATATGTTTCATACCAAAATATACCATAGACATGTACATACTAATTCAACGCCATCTAGTGAAGCAATTGGAAGCTTTTTTTTTTTTAAATGGCCTCTCAGAAAATCGCTCATTATCATTTTAAAATTACGTTTAAAAATCAATAAAAATGGTTCTCACTTGATGTGTGAAAGGATGCAAAAGCGAATCATTTAAATGGAGCGGTGTATCTTTTCATAGGTAAGTATTTAGCCAAACTTTTATTCTTGCGTATAGTAGGGTGTCCATTCCGTTTTTAGTCTATAGACTGGAATTTACTTTCTTACTTAACCCAAACATAAATTTTCATTGTTTCAGATTTCCTAAAGATAAAGAAATTAAAAAAGGTTGGCTTAACCTCATATCTGAAAAAATTACACAATACTCAGCGGAAGAAGAAAAAGAAGAAGAACTTTATTAGAAAATAGGCATGAAACAAAACTTATTAAATGTATTATAACATCTGTATCTTAATTTAAGGTTAAAAAAGTAGGTACGCAAAAAACGAATCTTTAAAATTAATTGGACACAAAGCCTCCATGCGTCAAAAGATCCGCAAGAAAATTTTGTTTAGCAATGTATAGTCTAACTAATAAACAGATTTTTATAACTGTACGTGGACTTTCTATTTCTATCCATTTTAGCAAAATACGCCTATCAGAAATACAGACATACATTTCATATAAGTACATACAGGTCAAACTGACAACCTCCTTTTTTGAAGTCGGTTCAAAAGTAAGTATGCTTATAAAGCATATGTATGCGTCGTATGTATGTATGTGTCGATTGTCACATTATTGCCTCATAAGTGGTGCAAATGCTTTGCCTCGCGGAGTCCTCATCTTAACTAATATTATAAATAGAAAGTGAGTTCGGATGTTTAAATGTATGTTTCTTTTAGCTACAAGAGCTCCCTAGGAAGCGTGATGTTCGAATCCTACGTGAGCCAAGTCTGGTTAACTATAAATTGTCCTCGAAAAAACCAAATCGTGTAGTCACTCACGTCTCTCTCATTAGAGAGGGACGCACACCATAATAGGCCTATCTCGCTCGGCTCGGCTGTAACTCATGAGTGCGCAATCTTGTTATATTATAATCATAAAGTTATAGGTATATTAACTTTATGATTATAATATCTTTGGTTGTAAGACAATCGCTACCAATAATACTGGGGGGCTACCGGCTAAGAAATATGGATATGGGTATGGGCTTCAACTGTCATTTGAATACCTTATTCCAGTGTTTTTCAATCTGTGGGTCGCGACCCCTAGGGGGGTCGCGGAGCCTAACTCAGGGGGTCGCCGGCAAAAGAAAAAAGTCAAGGTTCTACATGGTTCACTACAGCAAAACACACTCTAGTGAGAAGGATGGGCTTGTTTATGTTTCAATAAATGTCAAATCGTGGTGTTTTTTTAAATGTTAATAATCAGATCATTTTCTAATTGAAGCCTATTTCTTTTTTAGTGGTAATGTCCAACATTGAAGAGAACATAAGTATGAAGTAGCAAATGGCACTAACAATAAGTTAGTGCCATTTGCTACTTAATTTATTTTTAAGGTAAGCACTTAAAATTATTTTAAGTGCTTCCCTTGCCAGCTCAGGATATTCTTGTTTCCTTTTCATCTAAAACACGTCAACAGTTTGTGAATAAATTTTCATTTTAAGCATGCCCAACTAAATCTAAGATTTTTTTTCATATTTGTAGTGAGATAAGCAATTTTAGAATCTATCTGCGCTCATTGTCAACTTCAAAGTGCAAGTCTGGAAAGTATGTTAATAGTTTCTCTTGCAGGTTATGCAAGCTCTGTATCCTGCAGGAAATGTGAGATCCGATCACAAGCGATTGATCTGTTGCATTATCTTCAACAGTTTTCTGAAGACATGGAAATGACTGAACAGTGTGTCCATGATACGTTTGGCATTTCTGATTTAAATTTTTAACAAGTCCGCTATTTTTGCCAAACATACTTTTAGTGCCATCTCTACAAACTTTTGCAATGTCGTAGTCGCAAGTGCTTTTAAAATCATATTTTTTTTTATTTATTTGAGTAAACAAACAGTTACAAATTACAGTATTATAAAAAGGTATTTCAAAAAAAGGAAATAATAAATTTGCTACCAACACCGTTTACCACTTATTACTAAAAGTAAATATTGTACAAACACTAGCCAGAGGTGACTGCTAGAAGCGGTTTGCAAAATAACATTTCTTCCGCGATACCGTCATCTTCTTCAAATCGCACAAATACTACAAACTGAGCACAATCTGAAACATCTGTAGATTCGTCAAACTGCATAGCAAAATGTGGCCTTTTTAATTTTTCCACTACTTGGTCTCGAATATCATTGGCCATATCGTCTATTCTGCGTGAAATAGTATTATCAGCAAGCGGTATGCTTTTTAACTTGTTTGCCTCCTGCTTGCGACCATAGTTTCAAACTTTTCTAAAGCTTCTGGCAAAATAAGTTTTCGGCAATTGCGTGCGGCTTCCCAGCTTTAGCTGATTCAATAATGAATAATAGGTACTTAAATAAAGAAAGTAATAAATGTAGTTTTTTAATAAATTACATTTTTTTCTTTCCATGGCCTAAGGGGGTCGCCAGAATTTTTTAGCCTGGAAAGGGGTCACGACCCCATTCAAAAAGTTTGAAAAACACTGCCTTATTCTGATAGATTTTTAGCCCCCCTGGGGGGCTACCGCGTAACTTTATGGATATGAATTTCATACGTTTTTGGGAACTCTAAGTCAGTAAAGAAAGTAGCCGCTATCAGTTTCTTGTTTTTTGACGTCTGGTATAATGATAACTAGCTAGCAATGTTCAACATAACAAAGCAGCAAAAAACTATCAAAATAAGGAATTCAAATGACAGTTGAAGCCCATACCCATATCCACTTTTCTTAGCCGGTAGCCCCCCAGGGGGGCTACCGGCTACCTATCATTATACCAGACGTCAAAAAACAAGAAACTGATAGCGGCTATTTTCTTTATAAAATTGACTTAAAGTTCCCAAAAACGTATGAAGTTCATACCCATAAAGTTACGCGGTAGCCCCCCTGTACTGGGGTCTGTATAATTTTGACAGATAGAAATAAACTGCATAAAATGGAACGATTTAGCACGTTTGTTTTCATTTGACAGACCGTGTGTATAGTTCCTTCCAATCCAAAAAGAGCCAATAAAATCATTTTCACATGTCAGGAGCCTAATTGTGATTGGTTATTTATTACTAATGCAAGAAATATGTGGGAAATGAGAACGGTCTGTCAAATTACGACGCGAGTTGAACGAACGTTCTCTTGGAAATCGTTTATAATTTTATTTTTATATAATTTACAATGCTGTGTTTCAAATTAAGTGCCTAAATCTCTATAGTGTAGCTTTAAAGTAATAGCTAAGTATAATAAATGCTTTCGAGATGTCGAAAAACAAGATAGCGGCTAGAATCGACAGCCTAAGTGTAGAAGTCAAAACTAAGGTGAGTGCACAATTTTCTTGGTTTCCTTATAGGTATTTTATTTATTAGGGACACGTTCGTGTAATAACTAGCATTTTGATATTGTTTGCAATTCTTAATATCTCAAAAGTGTACTAAACTAATATTTTTCTAAAATAGTAAAATTGCAAATGATGGATCCTATGAAAAAGAAACAGCTTTTAGATATATTAAATGACTTCCATCGAACAGTTTATGTGTTCACTACCGAGATAAAGATTACCGAGAAACTACTGACCCAATTTTGATGAAACTTGTCCCTTAGTTCTGTTCCCTATGTTAAATATACTGTGACTGTCACTCTGACTGTTCCCTCAGTTGGAATACCCCTGACCTAAATCAAAAAGGTTATTCTATTCGAGAAACTTTTGATAAAGCGCCTACAACCAATACTGGAAGACCAAAAGGTACTACCCGACCACCAATTCGGTTTCCGAGCACATCATGGTACAACAGAACAAATTCACCGAGTTGCCCACACTATCAGACAGGCAATGGAAAGAAAGGAGTATTGCTCTGCAGTGTTCCTCGATGTGCAGCAAGCATTCGACCGAGTGTGGCACAAAGGCCTGTTGTGCAAACTCAAGCTTTGCCTGCCAAATACAGCATACATGCTCCTAAAATCATACCTCGAGGACAGACTATTTCAAATAAGAGTGGAGGACAGTATATCTACTCTGAGAGAAATAAAAGCGGGAGTCCCTCAAGGCTCCGTGCTGGGACCTGTTCTGTATATGGTGTACACATCTGATTTGCCCACCTCAGATAATGTAGTAACAGTAACATATGCAGACGATACAGCCTTGCTTTCATGCAGTGCAGACCCTCACATAGCTTCAAATAACCTCCAAGAGCACTTGAACACTGTAGATGCCTGGTTGAAAAAATGGAGGATAAAAGCTAGTGGAACTAAGTCTAGCCACATAACGATGAGGAAACAAGACTGTCCCCCTGTCTCACTTAATGGTACTACCTTACCCCATCAAACAACAATAAAGTACTTGGGAATGCATTTGGATAGACGACTAACTTGGAGAAACCACATAAAGGCCAAAAGGGACCAAGCCAACAGAAAACTGAAAGAAATGCATTGGCTCATCGGAAGACAATCTGCTCTCAGCTTACAAAATAAAGTTCTTGTTTACAAAACCATAATTAAACCTATATGGACTTATGGAATGGAACTCTGGGGTTCTGCAAGTCACTCCAATGTGGAAATACTTCAGCGTTTTCAAAACGCAGCTCTTAAAACTCTTTGCAATGCTCCATGGTTCACAAAAAATATAGAGGTGCACGAATACCTACAGATTCGGTACATCAAAGATGATATAAGAGAATCATGTGTGAAGTACAAAAAACGACTCTATCATCATAAAAATCAACTCGCTACAGACCTGCTTAACACCACCCACACAATTAAGCGACTTAAGAGAATGCCACTGGCCACCATTTAGCTGGGGCTTAAATCGTGGGACGACATGTCGTTGGATGTGTGATGTCCTAAAAATCATTAGCAAAGTAACCAATCTGATTATAGCCGGGAGGCTGATCGCAGATAGAGAAAGGAGACAAAAAAAAAAGAATCATCTCAATAGGATTTTTAGTTTACACTCCGATTCCTTGTCCGATGGTTTGTGATTCAATAGACTACTATTCTAGTTAATTTTAATACTAAACTTGTCCATTCCATCCCATATCGCACGCTGAGAACGAAAACGACCTAATCCAAAATTTGTGATTTTTGGAGAATGAAGAAAATAAGTCAGCTTTTTAATTTATTAATTTTTGTGTCCCAATAAGTCATATTTATCTTAATGTGTATCCCTAAATTAATGTTGCTAATACATCTTTATCTAGTCTAGTTTCAAACTGAATAACATGTTAATGAATAATTAAAATAATTATTACATAAATAGTACATTTAAAAAAAACTTCCGATAATAGGTCACTTTAGTACTTAAAATAGTGACATTATAAATCCTTATTTTGAAATAGGTCTGTTTTAATCTGGGAATTAAAAACTATTCATTGACTAAACAAAAAATAAACCACTTTCATTCTAAAATGTATGTCTAAACCATAGGATCAAAAAAGTCTTCGTAATTAGTCAAAAATGTTTTAATGAACACACAGTTACAAATTATGTAACATAAAACGCATCAAATCTTAAAATCCTTAAAAGTAATCAAAAACATCGAAATGTCAAATGTCACTCTTACCTGGCTACAAAATATCATCATCATTATCATCATTTCAGCCGTACGACGCCCACGACAAATATACTTTAACAAAAATATTATTGGCAAAAAGTGGTATCGCTTAGGTATGTAGGTTTTTATTTATGACCTTAGTTATAAATAATCAGGCTACATTTAGGAACTGTCAGACTTGTCTTGTCTTCTCAATCAGTCATAATTACGTTATAAATTGTAAAGTAATAGAAAACTAAAAGTAATCCAAACTACAAACTGGAACAAACAAAAAAAGAAAATAAACTTTGTTCTTCTAAAAAAGGTAATAAGCTTAAAATTTTGATATGTAATTAAATAATAAAATTTATAAGGAACCCTAAAAACTTGCATTGTAATGTGGAGTCTGATTGTTTTTCACCAGATTCTTACCCCCTTATTCCAAAACGTGGACTAAAGTTAGAGTTTAAAACTGATGCTAATTCTATATTTCATTTAGAAAATGAAAGTTACAGCACCAGTTTAGTATCAGTTTTAATCCAGGACTATTTTATTTTAGTCCACGTGGAATAAGGGGGTTCAGGTCTTTTCTTTTATTTTCTTTTTATACGATAGGTTCCTAGTACAAGTTTTGAAGAATAGTTTCTTCAGAAGGCATCACTTTTTACGTTTGTTTTGCGTCTTGATTGTTTGGAATGCAGGTTGGAAATAAGAAGTTTTGTATTTTATTAAATGCGGCTCGTCTTCTAGAAATTTCATAACTTTTATATCGTTGCAAATAAGTTTTTTCTTTTCCGTGTCCTCATTCAAGTTGAATAAGCCCACTGTTCTTGCAATTGTTTTTGGTTGTAGAAACAATTGCGGTTCATCTCCCCGGTGAAGGGTTTCTCGGATAAACTATGTACATTTTCAGCTTCATTATGGGTATGCCCCTTGATTAGGTACTTGTGAGTAATTGATTGTATATTTTTAAAGTAAATCACTGCAAATGAGTATCCCTTATTTCTCAAATGTTTTGCAACATTTTGTCTCAAGCGTTTTCTAGATTTTTTCTTACGGTCATTACTTTCAGTCATTAATAATATATATAATAATATATAATAGTCATAATTCACAGTGCAGTGCGATGCGCGCTCGGAAACGGACGCGCACAATTGCATACGAGTCAAATTACACTTTCGTAATTTACGTTTAGCGCGGCTTAAGCCGCTGCTCGCTTAACCTCGCTATGGGTTCCCAACAACTCATAGTGAACGAAGTAGTGGCGTTTATCCAGAATGCCATCGACACCATGGATGAAGTCAGCATCGTGCAGATCTGCAAGTCGAACTTCAACGAAGCCGAGATTTGCAGTGGCAAGGCGCTGCTTTTCCAGAGCATCGGGAAAGCCGATGAGATGCCATCTCGACGGAGAGATGGTGGTGCGAAAAGTCTCCAGGATATTATTACCATCTTGAAGGAGACTGACCCTGACGACGTGCCAACATTCGTGGCGAAGGACCTGCACAAGCTGCCCCCCGTCACGTTCGACCACGTCGACGTCACCAGACTTCTCAAGGATATCACCTCCTTGAAGACTAGTCTGGCCGAAATACAGTGTAAACTGGAGACCTCGGACAACACCATCAGTGAGCTACGTGCCCAAGTTGTGTTGTTAAGCAGCGCCGCTTCGGTAAGTAGGTCACCTGAGGCCACATATGTGAATACTCGACGTGGGGCACAAAATGCATCCGTCGGCAGTTTTGAGTCGGCGCATATGGATGCGTCACCGGCCGCCGCCGCAGCTAGCGATGCACCGCGCCCCGCCACCCGCTCCTCCGCCCCGACGGAGACGTCACGCGTAAGCACGTCGACCCCACAACGTGATTACGCTGCTGTCACCGCTTCTAACCGACCCGCCAAACGCCAACTCGAGTCGGGTAAGGAAATGGGAGAAAAACAACGATCGGTCTCCAAAGCTGAGCAACCAGCGCTGCGAAGACAGGATACAGAGTGCGATGAAGAGGGATTCAAGAAGGTGGAAAAGAAGAAGAAGGCCTCTCGTCGCAACCTGTGCGGCACCGCCCCGACCGGACACAATCACCTGCTGCGGCCGGCTATCCCGACGACGCTGGTGTACGTGTCACGCCTGCATTACTCCACAAAAACCGATGACATTGTGGAGTACATGAGGATTAAAGCCAAATTTACTCTGAGGGTCGAGCGGTTGGAGTCTCGCCACAACGTGAATTTCAATTCTTTTGTGGTGAGGGTGCCGACCGAACATCTGTCGACCTTCATGAAAGAAGACTTTTGGCCGAAGGGTGTCCTGTTCCGCCGGTTTCGTGGTCGGCTACCGGACACTGCGCTGCGCAACACGACGCCGCCTGCTATTCGAGTTAATAAGTAGTTGATATATTATAATATGTATGTTAGTCTGTAAGGTATTTATTATATGGGCCTAATATTGTAACACCTAATATTGTAAGATGCCTGAAATAAACTTTTATTATTATTATTATATTATTATTATTAATTTATCTGACGACCGATTTGGCGGTGGGGTAGGATACCTGCCTTCTGCGCCAGAGGTCTCGGGTTCGATCCCCGAACAAGACAAATATTTGTGTGCATGAACATGTCTATTTGTCTTGGCCTGGGTGTTTTCTATGTAAGTATATTAAGTATGTATTTACAAACAAAAAGTATTTAAGTATATATTTATCCCTTATCAAGTTTTCCGTGACACAGTTTCTTAATGAAATTTACATGGGCTTAGATAATTGATGTGATTGTATAAAGTTATTTATTTATTTATTATTTCAGTGCCGGTAGAATGGGAAACAAACACAGACGATGAGCCATTATTACCCAAACCGTTATCTAACCTGAAAGTGGGATCAGAGTCACTGCGATCTACATTACTTTCATCAGTATTAGTTGGTGATATTTGATAGTTGATCGCGTCTTCTTAGAATTGGATGAAATCGGAGTGGTGGCATGCTGCTAACTGGTACTTGGCTTAGGGCTCAATGAAGAAGGGATGGAATTTAGCTTATTTGTACTTGGCTTGGGACTTGTTGAAAGAGGGAAGAACAAAGAAAAGGTTGAACGCTTCTTAGGACGCAACGAGTAAGATTTACGAGACGACGAGATTGAAGACGAGGAGCCAGAAGACGAGGAGCTTGAAGACGTCGATGAACTTCTGGATCTAGATTTGTTAGGAATCGTTTTGTCTTCAAAGGTCGATTCGTTTTTGGCAGTTTTTTTCCACTTCCAGTTCTGCTTGATTGCTTATTGCCTTCTAGAAATAAACTAGGATGGTTTGAACAATTGAATAGAAGGTATAAATAAACAAATAGCCATAAGATCAGAAATAGATCAATGCATGCTATGTTACGGGAATTATTGAAACAAGTACACATTATCATTATTTACTAGTGACCTGCCCTGGCTTTGCACGGACAAAATTAAATATTGGTGCTCAAAGGGTTAACAAATTTAACGTAACAATGAATCCTTGAAAAATTATGTAATCGATGGTAAGATCCACACCAAAGTACATGAAAGTTAAAATTAAATAATTATATTTACCTCTTGTTCAACAGCTTCGCACAAATTAGGACTACTTGAATCATTTTTCCTTGCCTTTAAGAGATTTCTCCAGAAAATAAAACGCCAATGAAAAACTGAATGTATTTTAATATACACTTCATAGGTAATAACAAGACACAAGTCATCGGATAAAGTAGGTATAAATTGATGTACTTACATTTGTATAGGTACCTTTAGTTCACCATTATCTAACCTTTTTCTTCACTTCAGTATTTACATCCCATCTTTCTTCAGTGTTTAACATTGAAGGATCATTCTCTTCGTTATTAACACTTTTCTTCTTACATACTACCTACTTTTTTTATGATAAAATGGCCAGAATACATCATTACAAAAATCACACTAGGTTTTCTTGTATTGGTGCTACATAAACTTAATGTGTTATCTTTTCTGCTCCTTTATCTTCTAACATTTTCAGGATCAGTCCCCTGATTCACGAACCGTCGGAAACGCTCCCGACAGCGAAATGTATGCACTGTCTCTGTCACTCACTGTAGAATAGACAAAGCACAGAATTCGAATCCGATTCCGTTACCGACGGTTTGTGAATCAGGGGGCTGGTCCGCCCTTCTTTTCATAATTGTCTATTTTTTTTTCGTCACTAAAAATCATAAAATGACTCATTAATAAATTGACCTATCAATTGTAAACACAGGATATTCGATAAAAGGCTCACATACAATTAAGTCAAAACTAAGTACAAATTATTATTAAAGTAAAAGCGTATCACACAATACGACCAACAACACCAGCTATTAGATAATCAAAGAATGACCTAATAGATTTTAGGACACGCATAATAAAAATAATTCAATCATGAACAGACTCAAAAGAAAAAAAGCCACTTTAATATTAACAGCTACGTCACAGATCTTACCTTAGTTTTAGTCCCAAAATGACCCAATCCTTAATGGGTCGCAAATGAACTAACGCGATACACATCCAATTGTCAGCTCTCCCGGCGGATTACTGGTCGCGTCACTTTTACAATTGCGGGGTCGCGGGAAGCGCGGAAATGAAAGAGACAGCAATGTAGCTTGCAGCGTTGCGTAGCGAGAAAAAGTCAGTTTTTGAATTTTTAGGTAATAAAGCATTGACTTTTAAGTCTGTTTTTGAGTGAAAGTCGATTTCCGTAAATTTTGTATTAGGTCACTTTCATTCTCAGCATGCGATATAACAATATGAGAGAGATGCTCAATCACTATTGATAAAGATATTGATGGCTGCAAAGTCTAATATCTTGTTACTGTAGTACAAAATATTACATTACAAGTGAAGCTCTAAATAAACAAGCATTATGTTTCAGTTTGACGCAGAATTCCGTCGCTTCTCCCTAAGTCGTTCAGAGAAATTAAAGTATGAAGACTTCAAAGCGCTGATTGAAAAGCTTCATCGGCTCCACGATGTAGCGTTCCTGATCTCGTACACGGATCCTAGAGATGGTGATCTCCTGCCCATCAACAACGATGATAATTTGGCACGGGCCTTGCTCACTGCTCGCCCTCTACTCAGGGTTATTATTCAAAGGAAGGGTAAGTGTTTATTGTGAATTAATTTATACATTAATATCTAACTAAACTGATTGAATCTATATAATATAAATCACTCATCACAAAATCTCGAAAACTACTGGATCAATGAAGATGAAATTTGCCAAAAAGGTAAATTAAGACTAGGAGACGTCCGTTTAGAACGGATTTTGGGAAATTCCCCCCAAATGGGTAAAATGGGGGGGTGAAGGTTATATAGAACTTCCTTATTTATGGATTTAGAAGCATGAAAATTGGTATGTTGGTTACCAGTTTGATACCAATTTTCATGTCAACCAGTAGGTTATAACCAGTAGGTTATAACTGAAAATGATCTGCGTAAGCAAAGTAAAAAAAACTCCCCCTTAATGGGGTAAAATGGGGAGATAAAGTTTATATGGAACTTCTTGATAATGAAATGTTCGATGTGATTTCTGGCATGGGAATAGTTTGGCACCCGAAGAGTGACATTTGCTACTTTTTATCCTGGGTAAATATCACATTATCGCGGGATAACGTCCTGTAGTCCAAGCGGGCGAAGCCGCGGGCGGAAAACTAGTAAATCATTATAACAATAATGTCTGTGAGTGCTGTGTGTGTGTTGTAATATTTTTCCCATTTATATTCCCACTAGCTTTCCGCCCGCGGCTTCGCCCGCGTGATATACGCGACGTTATCCCGCGGGAATGTGATATTTTTCCGGGGTAAAAAGTAGCCTATGTTCCTCTCCAGGCCACAAAGTATCTGTGTCCCAAATTTCAGCCAAATCCGTTGAGCCGTTTTGGCGTGATTGAGTAACAAACATCCAAACATCTAAACATCCAATCATCTAAACTTTCACATTTATAATTTTAGTAGGATAGATACTAGCGGCCGCCCTCGGTTTCACCCGCGTAATTCCCGTTCCCGTGGGAATATCGAAATAAAAAGAATCATTATGTGTTATTCCAGCCTATAATCTATCTCTGTTGCAAATTTCATACAGATCCGTTCAGTAGTATTTTGTTATACCTAAATGTTTATGTTTGATCTGTGTGATAGATAAACTAACAGTGATACATCATCAATCTTTGAGAAGTTTGGGTTCTTTGGATTACTTAATCTATATATATAAAAATATGTAGTTTAAAAAACTAAACAAACACACACTTTTATAGGAACAGACTAAAAGTACAAAATAACCGTATATTCAGTAACTGAAATTAAAAAGCGTGGTGCGCGTGGTCAATATTAAGTACTTGATTGCATGCTTTGCAAAGGGCGCACCACGCTTTTTAATTTCAGTTACTGAATATACGGTTATTTTGTACTTTTAGTCTGTTCCTATAAAAGTGTGTGTTTGTTTAGTTTTTTAAACTACATATTTATTTTTTTACTTTTTAGTTTAATAAATGGCAAGCTATGGATGGATGGTAATCGATTTCACAGTCCATTCATGTGTCTGCCCACCCAGTAAACATTATAACTCAAAGGCGTGATTGTATGTATTTAGTTTACAAATTCAAGTGGAGTCTATTAGTTACCGGATGCGCGAGCCGAACTCTTACTTCCTCCCTGCTCCATCATCAGACCCTCACCACCAAGTGTAGCGAATAGGTCTCATCAGACCGAAACAAATGAGCTCAAACTCGAGGGGTTTCCTAGTGGTCACAAAGAAGTGCCACTGACTTCCTCCCTGCTCCATCATCAGACCCTCACCACCAAGTGTAGCGAATAGATCTCATCACAAATGAGCCCAAACTCGAGGGGTTTCCTAGTGGTCATTAAGTAACGCCACTGACTTCCTCCCTGCTCCATCATCAGACTCTCACCACCAAGTGTAGCGAATAGGTCTCATCAGAAAGAAACAAATGAGCCCAAACTCGAGGGGTTTCCTAGTGGTCATTAAGGAGTGCCACTGACTTCCTCCCTGCTCCATCATCATACCCTCACCACCAAGTGTAGCAAATAGGTCTCATCAGAACGAAACAAATGAGCCCAAACTTGAGGGGTTTTCTTGTGGTCATTAATGAGTTTCACTGGCTTCCTCCCAGCTCCGTCATCAGACCCTCACCACCAAGTGTAACGAATAGGTCTTATCAAAACGAAACAAATGAGCCCAAACTCGAGGGGTTTCCTATTGATCATTAAGGAGTGTCACTGGCTTCCTTCCTGCTCCATCATCAGACCCTCACCACCAAGTGTAGCGAATAGGTCTCATTAGAACGAAACAAATGAGCCAGAACTCGAGGTTTTTTCTATTGATCATTAAGGACTGCCGCAGGCTTCCTCCCTGCTCCATCATCAGACCCTCACCACCAAGCGTAGCGAATAGGTCTCATCAGAACGAAACAAATGAGCCTAAACTCGAGGGGTTTCCTAGCAGCCATTGAAGAGTTCTATTGCCTACCTCTTGACTCCATCATCAGATCAGCTCAATGGTAGCAAATTATTCTATTGTCATCGGATTCATATAGACTTGCAAAGTTTCAAATCAATACGACACTTAGAAGTAGGTTAAAATTGAACTCCAAGATTTTCTTACATTGTGACTTAGTTACATGTGAAGCTAATAAAAGTGTGGTAAAAATGAATCCCTATTTCCCTTGGTCACGGCATCACGCGTGAACGGCTGGACCGATTTGGCTAATTTTGGTCTTGAAATGTTCGTGGAAGTGCAAGGAAGGTTTTAGCGGTGAGAAAATAGGGGAAGGAGAGGTAAGTAGGGCTAGAGTATAAGTAGGCTAGGGGTAGAGTAGGGGTAGGGTAGCGTAGGGATAGGAGTAGGGTAGGGTAGGGGTAGGGTATGGGTAGGGTAGGGGTAGGGTAGGGGTAGGGTAGGGGTAGGGTAGGGGTAGGGTAGGGGTAGGGTAGGGGTAGGGTATGGGTAGGGGTAGGGTAGGGGTTGGGTAGGGGTAGGGTAGGGTAGGAGTAGAGTAGGAGTAGGGTAGGGTAGGGTAGGGCTAGGGTAGGGGTGGGGCAGGGTAGGGGTAGGGTAGGGTGGAGTAGGGGGTAGGGCCACGGGAACGAAGTCGCGCTGGGTCAGCTAGTTAATACAATATTTTTTGGATGTTTCTCTACACCATAGCCAGTCAAATGCACTATTGCACTTTGTTTTAATAGTCGGAACTTTTTTACAACCATGAATGAAAAGCGAACGCTAAAATCAACCTTATTACATTGGCATACATATCAGATTTCGATAATTATGTATTTATTTATAATACATTCTATGATAATTACTTCCTTTGATGGCAAAGCTAGGTTGCGCTCGCATTGTTGTCTATATCAATGGCTCATTGAATGGTATGCTCACTTGACCGTATATGGATTCTGGTAGAATGTTCCCTTGCAAGGGTCCTGACAAATAAATGACTAGCCTTCCGCCAGCGGCTTCCCGGGCGTGTACTACGCGACACAATCCCGCGGTAATGTGATATTTTTCCGGGATAAAAAGTGGCATATGAAAGACGAACAAACAAAAACACATTCTCATTTAAAATATTAGTATTATTTAGTATGGATTGTTTTATCGACATTGAATATGACATTTAAATTTTATCTTGCTTGATGTGGACGTGGTATACATGTCGCAGGCGGATGGTTGAATCCGGCGGATGGTTAAGTATGGCAGCATGTACTCCTCAGAAGGCCTGTAGAACACGTGATAGGTTAGAAATTTCGTGGTTATTTTTTTTGTGACTCCGTCAACTTTTGGGAAGATAAAATAGCTTACGGAAAAAATCATCGGCCTAGGCGTTAAATTGAATGGCGGATTCAACCAGTTGGCTTCGACATACACACAGGTTTTCAAAGTGCCGCTCGCTATCTCTGAGGTCCCGGGTTCGATTCCCGGTCGGGTCGTAAGCTAAAAAGTAAAATGTCAAAACTTTCGATTTTTTTCTCGTGCGTGGGTGACTGGGTGTATGTGGTACCCGTAATACCAGTCGTTGTTTCCGATTTCCATAACGATGGTGGAAACTTCTTTATTTGGGATGAAACCAATGCATGTGATACTGATGGGGTCCAACTTTTAAATTTTTTATTTATGATCTATGATTGTCTACTGAACCTATTGTTTTAACTAAAGTATAGTCGTCTACGTACGGCCCGACTTTTGATATCTCCCGTGTGCGGGTGGCCCGTACGGGTCTCCCGGAGAGCTGTGAAACCAGCTTTATAGTGTAGTCAATGAAGCTAGTTGACCCCCACAGTAATTCCTCAGTCACAAAAAACTTTACAGCATGATAGAGTATCAATAAATTAAAAGTATGGTATAAATTTCCAAAAAATAATATTTATTTATTTATTTATTTATTTATTTATTTATTTATTTATTTATTTATTTATTTAAATTTCACACATACAATAACCATTACAGGATGTTTTCCCTACGGCAAAGTAGCAACACAACATATTATTAATTATTTTGTTTATAACATATAATATATAACATATAATAATAGAAGGTTAGGTATTTTTGAATGAAAGTCTTATTTCATTGATATCTTTTTTAGGAAAAATGCTCCGTCTAAACTTTCTTCACCGGACATATTCATGTAACGTATAATAACAATAATATGAAATATCCAAAAAATATCCACCAAATTTTAATAAAACAATTGGGGTAACTTGAACTGAAAAATGTCTCTGTCGAACTTTTTAACGGAATTATACCATTTTGCCAAGCATACTCTTGCTTGAAAAAAGTTTTGGATTTTTATCAAGTATCACATACTAGTATAAATAACTCATTTGGTAAAATAAATTTGGACTGAGAAATTACTCGGTTCAATATATAAACAGATTTGTTTATTTAAGTATAAATACCTAACTTTCGTGTGAGTTTTTTTTTGGATAATCATTTAAAAGTTTATGGCTCATGCTATTTTATAAACCAGCAAAGTTTCATCGACTGAGGAATTAGTGTGTGGGTCTCCATACAAAGAATCTGTTCATTGCCTACACTATTAGCGAGATGGCGCAGTGTAGAGCTCCGTCCTGTAATCAACATTACTACAACATTTTTTGACAGCTCGCAGTAAGGCCCCTGAACTTAAGATTTTATATTTTATTTGATTTTAAATTTACTTGTTACTTTTATTTAATTACTTTAAAAATAACAAAGTATTATTTTGACACATAATTATGTAAAAGACGAGTCATTGAGATAATCGACTACCAACAAAATCATAACCAGGAAATACTTTCCAAACTTCATTCTGTACACTACACATGACACCAAAAGGCAATTTTTTAAACTAATGTAGTCAGTTTAAACTCACAAAAATGTGCCTTAAAACTATCGGGTTAGGTGTTAAATTGCAGTGGCATTGTGAGTGCACTGACCATGCATAGTGGGTGATGGTCACTGTCGCGTGACGCTGATTATCTGACTCTAATTAGAACGCTAGTAGTCACAACCACAGTGTAAATACTACCAGTAGTCCGACTTCATATAAAAGGGTGGCACGCGAGTTATGACTATCGCCTCAATCTCGGTATGATCTTAGTTAGAAGGATCTCTGTATAAAGCGCATACCGAGATCCTGGCGATGAGTCCTAGCTCGCTTTCCGTTCCGATCTGAAGTTTTTTTTTATCCGCAATGAGGTAGCACCTAAATATTCCATACTAATATTATAAAATATGTGAACGTGTGTTTGTTTGTTTATTTGTTTGTTGTTCGTTTTTCACGTCAAAACGGAGCAACAGATCGACGGGATAGTTTGGGAGCTGGAGGCTATACAGGGCGTCCCAAAATTAACTCACATGGAGGGAAAGTACCTTAAATACTGAAGATATAAAATTTTACTGAAAGGAGACTTCATTTTTATTTTAAAAAGAAAACGAACTGCATTCACCGAATTTTGAATAATCACTTGTCTGAACTGGGAATCGAACCCGCTGAATGTAAAAAAAATATTTCTCTAATTTAATTGCACTGATCGAAAGACTCGATTATACCTAAGCATTTCTTCTAAATAACATAGCATCTTAAATAAAAGGAAGACTACGAAATTTAACATTTAATGTTGAATAACAAGTTTGTGCAGCGTTATGAATAGCCTTTTCTGTGACTGTCGTGCTCAATACAGACTTTAACATTTCAATGTAGGTATTACTAATGAGTGAAGATTGGAGCAATTATACCTAATTCCCTATCATAAGTGTTTGATAATGTGATAAGTAACACCACCTCGATTGGTTTTAAAAAGTTTGAATAATTTCGTGCGGGTTCGATTCTCGGTTTGGACATGCTATTATTAAAAAAATATTTGAATGCAGTTCTATAGTTATTTAAATAAAAATAAAGTCCTATTTCAATAAAACTTTCTATCTACAGTATTTGGTGTGGTCTATGCCACCATGTGACATAGTCATTGGAAGCCCTGGGGGCGTCCCACGACTATGCCATATGTTGGAATAGACCGCACCAAAGTAACTATTCAAACATTTTTAAACCAATCGAGCTGGTGTTACTTAACACATTATAACTTTATCAAACACTTTATGATAATTGCTCCAATCTTCACTCATTAGTAATACATTGAAATGTTAAAGTTTTGAGAACGACAGTCACAGGAAAGGCTATCCATAACGCTGCACAAACTTGTTATTCAACATTAAATGTTAAATTTCGTAGTCTTCCTTTTATTTAAGATGCTATGTTATTTAGAAGAAATGCTTAGGTTTAATCGAGTCTTTCGATCGGTACAATTAAATTAGAGAAATATTTTTCTTACATTCAGCGGGTTCGATTCCCAGTTCAGACAGTTGATTACTTAAAATTCTTTGAATGCAGTTCGTTTTCTTTTTAAAATAAAAATGAAGTCTCTTTTCAGTAAAATTTTATATCTTCAGTATTTAAGGTACTTTCCCTCCATGTGAGTTAATTTTGGGACGCCCTGTATAGGCTACATTTTACCACGGAAAAATATCACATTCCCGCGGAATAACGTCGTATATTCCACATGGGCGAAGCCGCGGGCGGAAAGCTAGTTTAATAAAAATTTCGTATCTATCTAACCTAACCTGCATCACACCTGATGTTAAGTGGTGATTAGGCTGAAGGTGGAAGCGCACTCTTCTCAGAATCCTCAATCACTGGGGAACTGGCTATCTTTTCTCTAACTGACAACGACGAGACGGTTGGAACAAAATAATCCTGAAAACATCGTTCGCGCTAGTAGCGCTAGCTAGCCAGTCGTGCCTCTGTATAAAGAGAACCGAGATACTTCCAAAATCATACCGAGACCCAAGCTATGAGTCATAAGTTGCGTTCCTACCTTTTTATATGAAGATGGAGTACTGGTATTATTTATTCTATGTCACAGCTCTGCTGTACTGTAATTGTTGTATTCTATAATGAAAACAACTTGTTGCGCATTTAAGTGTCTAGTATAGAGAAATTGATACTAATAAGGTGTAAAAAAATATTAAAATGTGAAAGCCAAAGTCACTCTCCAGCTCCTAAACTATCCCCATACCAAAAATCACGTTGATCCGTTGCTCCGGTTTGACGTGAAAGACGGACAAACAAACAAAATAATAAACAAACAAACACACTTTCACATTTATAATATTACTATTAGTATGGATAAATAGGTTAACAGATGTCCACTGACTGCATTTCATGTCGTCATAATGACGCACCCACACAACCCATGACCGTGACACGAAGCCAACGCATACGCATAGCATTAAATATAATAGCTGTATATTACCTACAATATACTCGTGAGGAGCCCGCGCTCGGCCCGCGATCGTCGAGGTTAAGCAGCTTTCGAAATGGTCGGCCACGGGATGGGTAACCAAAAATTGTCTACCTTGAGCTCCTCTGTGCTTCAACGATGTGGATGTATTTATGCAAAGAGTGACGACCACGGGAACTTATCTCTTTTCTCCTGTTGAGCTATTATTGCGCCCCACTTTAATTTAGTCTACTCTTATGCGCGATAGCCCGTGTTGCTGTCTCGCTTTGCTTAGTGATATGTGAACGAGTCAAAATCACAGTGACAGAAGAAAAGAGTTATATTTCTCGTGGTGCCTATTGATCTCCAATAGTTTTTTTCAGTAAGACCAATTAAGTAAGTCTCTGGATATTATTTGTAAATACATAATAAGTGAAGCGACACATTCACATCGCTACATAAGCAAGACGTCGAGTATCGAAGAAATGCAGGATTAGCGCAAAGTACGATTGTGATTATCGACCCGCAAGCCTGACAAGTATATAAAACACTACTTCAAGGCAGAAGTGAAAAATTGTACGGCTATGGAAACATGAATCGCGCCAACAGAGTTTCGCAGATGTGTTGCATAAATACAATTTCCAAGTACTAACATTTGGGCCGCGGTCCACAAGCACAAACACCTTGCTCGGAGAGTCTTCCCTTTTCGCTGAATATATGACGAAGCATCCTGCCTCTTCAATAAGCGTTATTTTAATCTTGTTCGCAGGTGACAGCTTGGAAGAGCTCAACGGCTATGGCACGATGCGCAGACAACGCAACATTATATCCTCCATCCTGAGTGGCACGCCCGCCAAGAACAAAGGCCTGGCCATCTCTAACCCACATGATTTCAGAATGGTATGTTCCATAGTGCTTTACGAAATCCGGTCTTATTACTTACATGATAAGTGCGGGCGCACATTGGGCCACTAGTCGCGGCCACCAAACGCGACCACAAGCTGCGGACGAGTATTTTCATATATTTTGTATAGCATCGGCGCAAACCGAGCGATCGAGTGGCCGCGTTCGAACCACAAGCCATAGTAAAACCAAATAAGTACGTTGACTTCATACATACTATATATATCATACCACCTAGACGTCTACGTCGTCGGAAAAACTGTATGGAAAAAATGGTTATACTGTGGTAGTGGTCAGTGGCTGCGACAGGTGGCCGCTACTAAGCTACCAGTGGTCGCGATTAGTGGTCGCGATAATGGCTGAATGTGCGGGCGCTCTAAGGCTAAAGGCCAACATGTAGCTTTGAAGATCTCAACAACTAGAGCAAAGTCAAACTCAAAAACTCTTTATTCATATAACTTTAATGCTTATGTCTCGTCTCATCCAATATTTTTAACATTTTTACGCACGATGCGGAAACCATTAACATAGTGTAGCATTGTTAAACCTGATATAATATTTCAGGTGTCCGCCATTATAGACGTGGATATAGTGCCAGAAACGTGCAGGAGGGTCAAGTTACTGAAGCACGGGTCAGACCGACCGCTGGGTTTCTTCATCAGGTCAGTAAACATAACCTTTGCTCCGCCTTTTTGTCGCACCAATTATGCCAAAAACCGCTTCTCGGTTAGAGCTTGTAGTACTTTCCCTTAGTTTGTTTAAGTTTGAAAAGAGTATATGTAACAGCTGATCACCGTGTCATTGGTTATATCATTTAACTATGTTTTAATAATTTTAATAAGTGTCCAATGGTTTGATTGTAAAAAGTTTTTAGGTACCTATATAATTCGTTAAATTGTCTAGTGTATACTCAACTTATGATTTGCATTAATTTCACTTTGTGGAAACTGTGTTGGCCTTTGAGCAATCATAATGCTTCTCAATAATCATGTATTATATAGTGCTGTATGTTTCCCTTATCCAATAAAATAAAATAAAATAAAAAATAAGCCCCCAGCCGGCCTAGCATGAGCGACTTTTATCGCGCGATATGATATGGTACGGCAAGTTGTCTTGCTTACCCCACTAAGGTGTATAAGCCGCTCATGCTAGGCCGGCTGGATTTGTTAAACCCGCAGAAGAGCTTCCCGCTGGTCACGACGACGTTCCATGGTCCACATGGAAATCCTTAAACAGACTACGGACCCAAATGGGTATACTGTGGTAGTAGTAGTAACAAATTCATATGGGGTTACGCCAACGAGTCCCAGGTCCCGTG
This sequence comes from Crambus lathoniellus, assembly GCA_949710035.1. NCBI lineage: Eukaryota > Metazoa > Arthropoda > Insecta > Lepidoptera > Crambidae > Crambus > Crambus lathoniellus. The sequence goes on along the minus strand of OX453313.1, from coordinate 14,876,109 downwards.
TAAGTGCGGAACCGAACAAACTATGCAGCACTTGCTCTCTTGCCCCCTGGCCCCACATGCGTCCAACATTGTCATACATGCGTCCAACATTGTCATACATAAGTCCACGAGCTGGCAGACTTGCTTGCCGACAACACTTGATCATGTTTACTTGCTTCGCCCATTCATATTTGATCCTTGTCCCTTGTCGCCCAGCGGCGTAGAGCGGTCGCCGGGCATCTTCATTTCGCGGCTGGTACAGGGTAGGCTGTCTGATTCCACGGGGCTGCTCGGCGTTCTTGACTATGTTGTCTTTGCTTCGGTCATTCAAATTCGAACCTTATCCCTTGCAGTGATGCCACATCAGTCTGAGTGACGCCAGGCCGAGCTGGGCATCTTCATCTCGCAGCTGGTGCCGGGTGGGCTGGCAGAGTCCACGGAACTGCTTGCCGTCGACACTTGACCATGTGTACTTGCTTCGCACATTCATATTTGATCCTTATCCCGACCATGGATGACACGTCGTTCCGCGTGACGCCCAGCGGCGTAAAGCTGTCGCCGAGCATCTTCATTTCGCGGCTGGTGCCGGGCGGGCTGGCAGAGTCCACACGTTGACACTTGACCATGTTTACTTGCTTCGCCCATTCACATTTGATCCTTATCCCTAGCAGAAATGGCATCTTCATCTTGCAGTTATCTCATGAATTGGCAGGGTGTTAAATATGTTGGTCCTGTCATTCAATTATGACCCTTATCCCTCCCAGGGCACGTCAGTCCGCGTGATGCCCAGCGGCGTGAAACTGTCGCCGAGCATCTTCATATCGCGGCTGGTACAGGATGGGCTGGCCGATTCTGCGGGGCTGCTCGGCGTTCTTGCTTGACCATGTTGTCTTTGCTTCGCCCATTCATATTCGATCATTATCCCGATCAAGGATGGCACGTCGGTCCGCGTGACGCCCAGCGGCGTGGAACTGTCGCGGAGCATCTTCATATCGCGGCTGGTACAGGGTGGGCTGGCCAATTCCACGGGGCTGCTCGGCGTTCTTGACCATGTTGTCTTTGCTTCGGTCTTTCAAATTCAAACCTTATTCCGTGCAGTGATGGCACGTCGGTCCGGGGTGGGCATCTTTATCTCGCGGCTGGTGCCGGGCGGGCTGGCAGAGTCCACGGGGCTGCTTGCCGACAACACTTGACCATGTTTACTTGCTTCGGCCATTAATATTCAATCCTTATCGCTAGCAGGGATGGCATCTTCGTCTCGCAGTTATCTAATAAATTGGCAGGGTGTTAAATGTGTTGGTCGAGTCATTCAAATGTGACTCTTATCCCTCCCAGGGACGGCACGTCAGTCTGCGTGACGCCCAGCGGCGTGGAGCGGTCGCCGGGCATTTTCATATCGCGGTTGGAGCCAGGCGGGCTGGCAGAGTCCACGGGGCTGCTTGCTTACAACACTTGACCATGTTTGTTTACTTGCTTCGCCCATTCATGTTTGATCATTATCATAATCAGGGACGGCACGTCAGTCCGCGTGACGCCCAGCGGCGTGGAGCGGTCGCCGGGTATCTTCATACCGCGGCTGGTACAGGGTGGGCTGGCCGATTCTGCGGGGCTGCTCGGCGTTCTTGCTTGACCATGTTGTCTTTGCTTCTCCCATTCATATTATTATTTGATCCTTATCCCGATCAGGGATGACACGTCGGTCCGCGTGACGCCGAGAGGCGTAAAACTGTCGCCGAACATCTTCATATCACGGCTGATACAGGGTGGGCTGGCCAATTCCACGGGGCTGCTCGGCGTTCTTGACCATGTTGTCTTTGCTTCGGTCTTTCAAATTCAAACCTTATTCCGTGCAGTGATGGCACGTCGGTCCGGGGTGGGCATCTTTATCTCGCGGCTGGTGCCGGGCGGGCTGGCAGAGTCCACGGGGCTGCTTGCCGACAACACTTGACCATGTTTACTTGCTTCGGCCATTAATATTCAATCCTTATCGCTAGCAGGGATGGCATCTTCGTCTCGCAGTTATCTAATAAATTGGCAGGGTGTTAAATGTGTTGGTCGAGTCATTCAAATGTGACTCTTATCCCTCCCAGGGACGGCACGTCAGTCTGCGTGACGCCCAGCGGCGTGGAGCGGTCGCCGGGCATTTTCATATCGCGGTTGGAGCCAGGCGGGCTGGCAGAGTCCACGGGGCTGCTTGCTTACAACACTTGACCATGTTTGTTTACTTGCTTCGCCCATTCATGTTTGATCATTATCATAATCAGGGACGGCACGTCAGTCCGCGTGACGCCCAGCGGCGTGGAGCGGTCGCCGGGTATCTTCATACCGCGGCTGGTACAGGGTGGGCTGGCCGATTCTGCGGGGCTGCTCGGCGTTCTTGCTTGACCATGTTGTCTTTGCTTCTCCCATTCATATTATTATTTGATCCTTATCCCGATCAGGGATGACACGTCGGTCCGCGTGACGCCGAGAGGCGTAAAACTGTCGCCGAACATCTTCATATCACGGCTGATACAGGGTGGGCTGGCCAATTCCACGGTGCTGCTCGGCGTTCTTGACCATGTTGTCTTTGCTTCGGTCTTTCAAATTCAAACCTTATTCCGTGCAGTGATGGCACGTCGGTCCGGGGTGGGCATCTTTATCTCGCGGCTGGTGCCGGGCGGGCTGGCAGAGTCCACGGGGCTGCTTGCCGACAACACTTGACCATGTTTACTTGCTTCGGCCATTAATATTCAATCCTTATCGCTAGCAGGGATGGCATCTTCGTCTCGCAGTTATCTAATAAATTGGCAGGGTGTTAAATGTGTTGGTCGAGTCATTCAAATGTGACTCTTATCCCTCCCAGGGACGGCACGTCAGTCTGCGTGACGCCCAGCGGCGTGGAGCGGTCGCCGGGCATTTTCATATCGCGGTTGGAGCCAGGCGGGCTGGCAGAGTCCACGGGGCTGTTTGCTTACAACACTTGACCATGTTTACTTGCTTCGCCCATTCATGTTTGATCATTATCATAATCAGGGACGGCACGTCAGTCCGCGTGACGCCCAGCGGCGTGGAGCGGTCGCCGGGTATCTTCATACCGCGGCTGGTACAGGGTGGGCTGGCCGATTCTGCGGGGCTGCTCGGCGTTCTTGCTTGACCATGTTGTCTTTGCTTCTCCCATTCATATTATTATTTGATCCTTATCCCGATCAGGGATGACACGTCGGTCCGCGTGACGCCGAGAGGCGTAAAACTGTCGCCGAACATCTTCATATCACGGCTGATACAGGGTGGGCTGGCCGATTCCAAGAGGCTGCTCGGCGTCCTTGACCATGTTGTCTTTGCTGCGGTCATTTAAATTCGATCCTTATCCCGTGCAGTGATGGCACGTCGGTCTGAGTGACGCCGGGCCGGGGTTGGCATCTTCATCTCGCGGCTGGTGCCGGGCGGGCTGGCAGAGTCCACGGAACTGCTTGCCCTAGACACTTGACCATGTGTTCTTGCTTCGGCCATTCATATTTAATCCCTAGCAGGGATGGCATCTTCGTCTCGCAGTTATCTCATGAATTGGCAGGGTGTTAATGTGTTGGTCGAGTCATTCAAATGTGTCTCTTATCCCTCCCAGGGACGGTACGTCAGTCCGCGTGACGCCCAGCGGCGTGGAGCGGTCGCCGGGCATCTTCATATCGCGGCTGGTGCCGGGCGGGCTGGCAGAGTCCACGGGGCTGCTTGGCGTCAACGATGAGGTGCTAGAAGTCAACGGAATCGACGTCTCCAATAAGACACTGGATCAGGTAAACACTTAATTTGGTATTTCACTGTTGTTGTAATGTAGATATTATATAACTTAAAAATGTAACATCTAAGAATACGAAATGTGAAAAGATAATTTGAAACTGTTTTATAACAAGCGAATTTTGAGCTGTTTAATTTTGACTATAGCTGTCTCTTTCTAAAACGAAATCTTCTATGGCGAGACTATGACGCTACTGAATTGGTGACGGCACAAAGACAGTCGTTCTCTCCTTGTCTAATTAGACAGTTTGATGATTGGGCTTCAAACTTTCTAATTAGAGAACTTTGAAAATATTCCAGGGAATTCGAAATAAATACTGTTTTTTGGGTTGCTAATATTTAAAAAAAATATCAGAAAAATACTCTATTGTAATGGGATTGATAAGAAACAATACAGTGACTATAGTCTATTCCCAACCGATTGTCGCTGCGCGTAAACAACTATGAAGTTCGTCAGCTTACCTAAGACTCCAGAGACTGATGTGATGTGAAAGAGCAAATATCTTTTACGAATTAAGGCTGAATAGTATTTTTCTGGATAAAAGAGGCTTATCTCCTCCTCCGAGGTCTAATCTATCTCTATTAGTATTGGTTCACGAGATTTACTCGTGTAAAGGTGACATACAGGTGGACATACTACTGTATTTTAAATAAGAAGGTTAAATGATAGAACTCAAGTGGACAATGCGCCCGAGAGGACACAGTTGTGGGGGTGCAGCGATGTTCTTCACGTTGATGAGTGCTCCCTCCTTCAGCTCGCCTTTGGAACATCGCCATCTTGATTTGCCCTGAAGCCACAAAACGTACTTTTTGTGAAATCGTGGCCAGAAGTGTTGTTATAGAGCCTCGATCCTTTGAAATCTGCTCCACTAGCATGACTAAGAAAACGCGATATGATAATGATAACTTATGTCTTTTGACAGCTAAACGGGAGCTGTCAAAAGACATATGGGTTTAATGTCGATAAGTCGCTTTATCATGCGATACATATCACGTTTTGGATGGTCATGCTAGGCTTGCTGGTTAGAGATGGGATTCTTCTGTCAAAGTATGGCAGGTGTCGCACTGTCTCGGCTGTCATCGGGACCTCAGGGCCTACTCTGAAATGCACAACCCGAAACTTCGTTATACCCGTCCCTCTCACTCCCCAGTCGTGACAGAATCGAGTGAAAGGGACGGGGCTAACCGAAGTTTCGGATTTGCGTTTCAGAATATGGCTCCTCGTCCGGCGCCGGCGCCTCGGTCGTCCAGCCGGTGTTGTCATGTTCATTGCATGAAAAACTACTTTTGCATTTATAATATTCATGTGAAAGTACAGATATGGATGAGAATGGAAAAACGTATAACATCTAATCTAACGCTGATCTTCGTCCGTTTAAGGTGACAGACATGATGGTGGCCAATTCCTCGAATCTGATCATCACGGTCCGGCCCGCCAACCAGCGCGCGCCCGCGACCGACGCGCGCCACTCGCAGCCGAGTAGCGAGCCCGACGAGGACAGGTAACTATCATCATCACGGTCACGGTCATTGACATTTCTCTAGTTTCTAATATAAACAGTTTTGATTTTTTTGACACTTTTGGTCTTATTATATTTATATTATATTTGACGACCCCTGCATATATCGATACCGATATATGCAGGGGTAGGATACCTACCTTCTGCGCCAGAGGTCTCTGGTTCGATTCCCGAACAAGACAAATATTTGTGTGCATGAACATGTCTGTTTGCCTTGGTCTGGGTGTTTTCTATGTATATTAAGTATGTATTTACAAAACAAAAAGTATTTAAGTATATATTTATCCGTTATCAAGTTTTCCATGACACAGTTTCTCAATGGAATTTACATGGGCTTAGATAATTGGTGTGATTGTAAAAAGTTATTTATTTATTTATTTAAGACTTGTCAAATATCCGAATTTAATAATAATCTATTGTGTCCTTTCGCCGTTATTCGAAGCCTAGGTAAACATATTTTGAGAAAGCCCTTTCCGTTTCCGTTCGACATCAATTTTCCTATTGGTCAATTATACCAACGTGACGTCACTTCCGTAACGTCATCCTAAGTCACGTGATCCGAGTTCACCTTTTAGCAATGGCGGAAGATTTGTGTCATTGGCGTCCATTTTTCGCAACCGTTCACATCTAATCATAAACGCTGTTAGCGTTCGAAGTTTAAAATTTAAAAATTTGTACGAGTGGTTCTTTTATTTTACTTTCTCGGATAAAGTATTATTATTATTTATGAAAATTGTTCGAATTTTAAAAGAGCGTGCCTGTGAGTGAGCGCGCGAAAACATGGCGGGTCGGGCTCGATGTCCACCTGTTAATTTCAAAGTATCGTGGAATCCAAAGCATTTAGGACGACGAGATGGAGTATGAGCTTTATTGGCACACAGGAATTGAGGTAATTTAACACCTCGCCAGGTCAGTGAAAGTTTTGATTTTTTATTTTCTTACCCACAAGCAAGTAAGAAATTTTATATTTTCTCACCATGAAAAATCTGTTCATGTGATAGTTAGTAGAAAGTTTTTGCGATCGGCGCAGAGAGATTAAATCATAATCTTAATCATTTATTTCAAATAGATTTCCTTTTAATAGTGATACAATGCGATTTAGGGATTTTGAAAGGATCGGGAAGTATACAGTGGGTCTCGGCTCCCGTCGTCGCCCGTGCTTGACCTTGACACACTTTTCTCTTGTTTAGTTTATAAATCCTATTTTACAATTTGTACCGACTTCTTGTGGTGATTTATTGTTTCGAAAGCATTTTGAAGTACCGACATTTTCTTTAATGGTAATCATGGTATCATTGCAGTTCTAAAATAATATGTCAGTAGGTATAGTCGAGTGGTATAGCGCTAATTTTGGTTAGTTGCTTTTGTTTCAACGTTTTGTTTTTGATCATGTATCTACACCGGCACATAGTGGGTGATTACTTTTATACTTTTATTACTCCCATGTCTGTATGTGAGTGCTACCTGCATTATAAATGGGAACAAGCGTCCCTATACAGGGTGTTTTTGAAGTCATTGGCATCCATTCGGCCCATTAATGTACTTATATGAAGCTATGTTTTTACGTGAAAATTGGTGATGCCCGGCGACAGCGCGGGCGCAGGGACGCAGGCAAAGCGGGCATGAAGCATGGGCGACATTGTTTGTTTCGGTGAATTCCGTGTGCGAACTTGAATAAATTCACGTTATAGTAGAGCCCGCGTTTTGTCGAGAGGCCAATAAAAGTAGTTTAAGGCTTGTATGTTATTTGAATATTAATTAATCAATGTTTTTTTTTATAAAATTGTTATTTTTAGTTATTTTAATTTTGATTTGCTATAGTGATCAGTTACTGAGTATCTTACGCGATTTTTCAGGGTTTTAAAAATAATTATTTTACGACTTGGATTTGCATCATATTTGGGGAAAAGACTCTATATCATGAGTATGTTCTTATTTTAAAAGGATGCTAACGACTTCGATTCCACCCTGTATATTTATTAGCTAACCGACTAGCGCAAGGCAAATAATATTTTAAAGTGAATAGTGTATTTGCAAAATTAGTGAATTGTATGCAAAAGTTTATTCTTAATACTTTCTACAGTTGACCCTTGCCCCTTTTAGGGAGTGTTAATGTGGGTCGTGTAATGTAACATGGAGCAAATGATTTGATATTGAAAACTTACTTAAATGTTTTTTTTTTATGTGCGTACTGCGGTACCTATTGAATTTTATATATGTAAACAAGTACTACCGTAGGTACCTAACGTAGTGATGACTTGTTTTTGTCACAATTCTAATCTAACGTGACCCACCACATTGGTGGTCACTTTATGAAGTTTTGTTGTGACGGGGTGCTCGGCCCCCCCCGAACCCCCCTACCATTGGTTCGATAATGTTTTATTAATGGATACGTAATTGGCTTCATTATCCTTGAGATTTTTAATATGATATTGAACGCAGATTTTAAGTTTTGGTAACAAATATTACTTAAATTAAAATGGAAAAAAAACCTGCTTACGCAAGTAACGGGGAGCATTTCCTGCTTACGCAAGTATCAGGGTGCAATGTTTTGGACAATAAGCATATGAATCTTTTTATGTTTTTGGATTAAGTACGTGATATTATTAGTGCCGTCAATGCCATAATTATGATTGAAAGTAGAAACTGTATATTCAAATAAATATGCTATATATTTATATTTTATTCCTTCCGGTCGAGGAAGTAAAAAGGGGGGGGGGGGGGGGATATAGGTATATCGACTACACACACCTTTCATGTTTATATGCGAACAAGCCCCGCTAGTATTAGGCACGGTGGAAGCTGTGCTTGGCACTAATAGTTTATATATTGATTGAAATATCGCGGTGGCTCCCTATGGGCACCAGGCAGTGATAGCAATAATTAAGTATTTTAACGATTAATAAGAGGTACCTACTGACTAGAAGCTTTGCAGTCAAAGTAATTATGCTATAAAGCCAGTTGGAATTGCGATTCTCACTTTTCGTGTATCTGACATTCTGCGATTTCTGATAATGCGTGTCTGGCGTTTTGCGTATCTGAAAGAGCCTGACAGTCTGACATAGCTGTAAGCAACAGCACGAGCTGAGCTGGTCTGCCCTTTCGACTGTTTCATACCTAAATTTAGTTCAGATTAAGAAAATGTTAATGGAGAACAACGAATAAATTAGGTATTACTTTACATTATTCCACAGTAGATTTACGTTTTAGAAAATTTATGTTCGTTAATATAGGCAATAGTTATTTTAGCCGTCTAGAAGAGTAAAGTCATCTGATACAGGCATTGTTTATGCTTACTCATCGTCATGTATAAATATGGCAGGCTGCTCCCTGGCACCGTAGATTTATATCGTGAGACGAATTCTGACGATCACGGTCTTTTAAAATGGCAAAACTAGGTATATACCATATTTTGTTGCCTGTAATACAGATCAACCTGCAACGGGCAATAGTACCTAATTACCGTTACTGATATTATTTTTCCTGTGCTCATGTAACTCATGCACTCATGTAATGTATGTAATGTTGAAAATGAAAAACCTTTTGTTATTATGATATAAACTACCTATTCATGTATTAATCAAAAGTACTTGTTGACTGTCTTAAACAATAGAAAAATTATGCCTTTCCAGGCTAGAATGAATGCAGTTTGGAGATTGACAGGGTCTACAAAGACATCTTTTTATGAACTTTTAATGAATCATTGTCATAAAGTGAATAATTGGATAATTTATGAATTTTTTGGGAAGAATAAGTAAAAATGAGTTTCTGAGATTGATTTCGCAAGGACACTGGCCCATACAAATGTAAAATTAGTGGATCTGATCATTGATAATAATTTACGAGTTTTCAGATTGACAGTCGCTCCACAAGAACACTGTCTTGTACAATAGCAAAATCATGCCCTTGCATGCATGCTAGCATTAGGGCAACTCAAAGAAGTTGCTCGTTTTTCTGATGAGGAAAAGATGTCTCTTATGTTTCTGATAAACAATGTCTTTGGTGAGTTTTAATAATTTTTTTTTTAGTTCATTATGTTAGAATTTATTATATTTATTACCAAGGTATTTTATGTGCCCGGTTAACCCATTTTTACTAAATGGATGGGTATAATGAGCCATAACTCACTGCGTGGGCTCAATGCGCATTTTGTAATTTTGTAAATTTATGTTTCTTTGCTAGAGTGGATATAACATTTAAGGTGTTCCGTGTAGCTAAATTGGCAGTAATTAACGGAGTTTTTTAATGAGTCGATAGTAATTAATAATAAGAGAAACGCGTCTTTAGAGTGGCAGTCTATATAAAAAATTGTGTCCTGCAATGCAACTTGGGACCGTGTCGGTAAAATATATGAAGTGAAACTGTCATTATCGGCCATTACCAGTAATTTTCGTTGTTATTATTATATTTATATGTATAGTTACAGTTAAAAAAGTCTTGAATGGGTGCTAGGAAAATATTGACGATTCAAATTTTTATCCTTAAGGACCTACATGCTTATTATAATAATATGTCTATGTGAATAAATCAATATTTGATTGATTGATAGATATAGTAAAAGTTATGACAAAATTTTGCAAATCTTTTGCAATTTATCTTTTAATTAAAAGAGTTTAATGAGTTACATTAATTCGATTTGTATGCAAATAAGATTTGTTACAAAATAGCAGATGCTTTAAAGAAGTTAATATACGAACTACTTTTGTTTTGATCTTGTAAAATAAGGCATGTGCTTACATTACTTTCAGAACTTTACTTGATTTTTATACATGATCGCGCTTTTTGTCAGACCAGTAAGACAAGCCGGCACAAGTAGTTTAGGATGTTATATGTATCTGCGATCCTATTTATTCGAATAATGTTAACGTTAATTTTTGCAATCAAACTTTAATACATCTTGCACTGCACAAACGTAGCAATAGTTGACATCTTCTCTAGCACAAAGCTTTAAATAATGTGTTTTCTTTAATAGTGTGTGTTGAATTTGGTGTAGTGATTCAACAGTTGAACTGATCGTCGTGGGTTCGATATTTTAAGTATAATATTATGTTTAGTTGATCGAAGTGTTTTGTATGTAACATAACCATGTATTTACAAAATACATGTTTATTTATTTATTTAATTCTTCAGGCACAAATTACAGTACATAGGTGGACTTAATGCTACGCACCCTACAGAACCATAAGAATTACGACTTGGGCATCTTGGCCATAGGACAAGCTTTGCTTAGATTGGGGCTACACAGTAGTATATTAAAATTCCCCAAATTAGTTATTTTAGTAAATTTCCTATGAATAATAATTTCCCTATAGCGGTAAAGGATATACTGAGAAACAGTCGTCAGCTTCATAACAATGCTAGTGCTCGGGAGTTTAGCGTGTCACTAGTATAAAATAATAATTTAAAGCAACATGATTTTACAGTTAGGGAAGATAAGAGTCTTGTGCTTATGGTTCATTGTGCCGAAAGTTTTTACAATTATTAAATTGTATTTATATTTTTCTTGATTATGTGTTTTCAGATCATATCGTATCGATGGTATGTCAGAAGAGACTTAGCCAAAAGATTTTCAGATGTTTTTGCTTCAAAAATATATAAGGGATAGCACAAGTTGTGTTATTGTAATGTTTGTTTCTTTTTAGATTTTGAATATTTCAAGAATATGTAAATGATTTATGTAACATAGTTTACATATTTATGAATAAGGTTTGATAGATTGAGCATAAGCACTTATACATTTTATTTCAATCATATTCAGTCATCCGTGCTCATATTTACATTATATAGGTACTTACGTACTATTGTATGACATACTTGAATGTTTGATAGTAATAGCATAACGTTTCTGATATCAGTATTAATTTGTGATGTTGAGTTATAAAGTTAAACAATTAATTCGAGTACCTACCCCAAGTACCTGTCGAATTTGTCAAAAGGTATAAGATTAATGTCATAATTGCTGATACATGTCACATTGGCGTCCTCGTTCACCAGGCGATAACAAACAAGGTCTCAAAATATGTTTACCTAGGCTTCGAATAACGGCGAAAGGACACAATAGGAGCGTTTTACCTACCATTAAAACGCATATTGTGTCCGGAGCCTTATTCGAAGCCTAGCTTTAAGACCTGCCTGGTGTAGATTTTATCCTTAATGGTTGTCAAGTGTTTCAGATTTTGAGACTACAATGACACAAATCTTCCGCCATTGCTAAAAGGTGAACTCGGATCACGTGACTTAGGATGACGTTACGGAAGTGACGTCACGTTGGTATAATTGACCAATAGGAAAATTGATGTCGAACGGAAACGGAAAGGGCTTTCTCAAAATATGTTTACCTAGGCTTCGAATAAGGCTCCGGACACAATATGCGTTTTAATGGTAGGTAAAACGCTCCTATTTAAGACATCCATATTACAGTCAGTTCTAATGAATTTGATTGCATATTGTTCCCTGAATTTCCGAAAATGTTTATAACGAGCCCCTGCAGTTTCTTCTGGTAAGGCCCCTATTGGTAGTATGGCGTGTCTAGAATGTAAGCCCATGAATTAAGATTTTTTCAAGTGTAGGTGTCAAAGGATACCATGACATGAGTATAATATTTGATCAGTAGAGAATGAAGAGTCATTAATTATTTCAAACTCCAATAAATCCAACTTTTCTCCGAAATCTGGTTCAATATATTCTCTCGGTTTTCAAAAAACTTGCAAATTGACGCAGTAACTGAATTAGCGCGCCCGCGCCTGCCGCGTAGTATTAACTTCGCCATACGTTTGACCTTTGTACGATATTGAATTTCTTCAAGATGACAAAGAACTTGTTTTCGATACCACGTTTCATTCAGTACAAAATGCGTGTCTTTTAACCTCTTTTTATGTTCTGTGTAAGTAACTTTATTTATTTATTAAAGATTGTAACTATCAACCGTCTCTTTCAGATTCGACCAAGACGAGCAAGACGAAGTCGTGGACCTCACAGCTGTTACACTAGAAGAGCAGCCCGAACCTTCTGGAACCTTCCCCCACAACATCCCCACTAAGGACGATGGGCAAGTACTACATCTCTAGTACATACTAGAAAAATATCGCCGACAAAGGCGCAAGCTAAACTCAACCATCACACCTAAGTGATAGGTACCAAAATCGAATGAACATTCCAGTAGTGCTACGGTGCAAAGGCTAAGACAATAAGAATGATATTACAATGGGCTCGAAGTGAGCTTTAGACGTTAACATTCCACTATATGCCTTATTTCATTAATAACGTGTCAAAATAGTTAAATATTTATGTAAATATATACATTAGAATCGTTTTTTTATGTAACCCCTTTTGTGAGCGATGTTATACTATTTAGCGATTACTTTCAATCAATATTATCAATAATGTCAATTAGAAATGATTTATAAACCATCGTGTAGTTAGTTTATTGACTTATAAATGTTAACGCTCATTTTCATTGGTCGATAAAGTCGATATTTTTTTTATTTTTTTTTTTATTTTCTGCTTTACAAAATATGATATGGCTCGTATGCGGGAGATTTCTGTAAGATATACCATAGGATCTGCATGTGGGGAACCGTTTTCATTAGTCGGTAAACCCCGCATGCGGGGTGCTGGAGATATCGGAATCGCATGAATTTTTCATATAATGCGTTGATGACGACCGTTGTAGTCCCGCATGCGGTTTGTAGACCGCGTTATTGACTTGTCAACTTTCATTAGTCGTTACCTCGCGTACGGGGAGTGCCTGTCTGCATGCTGTATATCGACCAAGTTATCGACCAGTAAAAATGTGCCTTTATGATGTAATAACGATCACAATATGCTATTATTTTATCTTATAAATATATATGTATACTTAAATGCCAAGCGGTTATACATTTCGATATGTTTGAAGCTTAAAATGTCGATACAATTTGTTAAGTTTTAGGAAATTATATGAAATCGAGGCCTATTAAAGAGAGAAATAATAGATGTTAGCGATGGCAAATCAACTTGTATTAAAGTATTTTTTATTTTTTATCTGATACGTATTGCATAATTGATGACCTATATTAGAAGACACTACCCCTTGTGCAAAAGCAATTTTTTGCTTTGCATGCTACATTGAAGTATAAACTTACCTTGGGATTAGAACAATGTATGTGATGGTGTCCAATATTTATAATAATATCTTTTTATGTTTACATCAGAACTACCGAATACACTTTGAGAAAAAAACATGATAATTATGTAATAGTTACACATGTCTGACCCGGTGACAGCGATGGTGGAGTGTGTCTTGCAATACTAAATTTGCTGTCAAAAATGGACCGTCGGCTGTCAGTAGCAAAAATACTTTAGTTCCAATAATGATTATTGGGTCAGATAAGTTTATGGATGCATAGCTACTATCTCATTCCTAAACATGTTTTAATACTTACTAAAATCAGTTATTATAACCCCAGTAATTTGGTCCGTTAATAAGATTTGCTCCTGATTCGTCACCTTCGAAACTGGAAAATTTTCATACTCGTCATATTCTTGATTCGTCATAATCCCGATTCGTCATACCATGTACATTCATTCACTTGCATTCCGAATTAAGTATTGTACGTTCAGTAATATGAATTTTTAAACGGTTTTCTTTAGCTCAAATGCGTGTACTTACCTTGTTTCAAATTAATTTTTAGCGAACCAAATTCAGAAAGCAATGATATACTGACCAGCAATAATAATATAGGTCTAGATAGATGAACCCTTATGTGTACAACAATGATAATAGACTCTCTTACGGCCAGAATTAATAACCTATCTACAGATAGGGATAGGTGCAATCCAGATTAGTTGCTAGGCAACACCTAGCAACACCCTGGCAAGCAACTAATCTGGATTGCACCTATCCCTATCTGTAGATAGGTTATTAATTCTGGCAGATAGGTTATTAAAATGTTCCGCGACTGTTTAATGACAAATGCCGATTATGACGAATCTGGAATATGACGAGTCTGAAAAACTACCAGTTTCGAAGGTGACGAATCAGGGACCGTACTTTGAAATGCAAATCCGAAACTTCGATTAGCCCCGCCCCTTTCACTCGATTCTATCATGACCGGAGAGTGAGAGAGACAGGTATAACGAAGTTTCGGGTTTAGCGTTTCAGAGTAAGCCCTTGGGAGCAAATCGTTAATAAGCCTTCGAAGTTGCCACTTAAAAAATGTTAGAATTTTTTTAGTATTTAAAAGTTAGCTCATTGATTTTATACCGCTGACAATAATGTTACTTATTAATAATTGTTTTCCATTTTTATATGAAATTCATTCCGTCTCAATAGTTTGAAGTTGCTAGTTTAATATGCTATTTATTATCATTATTATTATAAATATAAAGTTACTATGAACTATATTCTTGAAAAACTTAATTCTATACTTAAGTATTAAACAAAGTCAATTAGTATTATATGGATTGGCACAATTATTTAGGCGTATGTATTAAATTAAGTGTAGAAGAATTTTGCTTTTCATTCATTGGTATTATAAATACAATATAACTCACAAGTTCATACAATTCCTTATCAATTGCTCGATGAAATTTGTAACTTACTTAAATAGGAATATAGTTCATTTTCCAATGCGATCATGTAAACGTGTTATGTGTACAACACTTCCCTTGTAGGGTGCTAATAAAATATCAAAGTGGTGATCAAAATTCGCGTATTTTTAGTGAGATACCTTCTATTTTAAGTATATCGTATTAGCGTTTTTAAATGAAACTATTTGATAGAATATAACTGTCCAAATTCAAGGTAGTTTTTACTTTTTAGGGTACCTTTTTATTAAATATAAATGAATAAATAAATAAAGAAGCTTTGATGTGGCTTAATAACTTGACCACGGTTATGTTCAGAGGCATGTCTCCTCTAGGGACCAACAGGACTATTCACAAACCGACGGAGACCGCTTTTCGAATCTGAAAGGCAGGTTTTCGAATATGTCCAAAAATAGCGACTCAGAAAACGACAAATTCGTAAGCTTTGACGTTGCCACACGGAACAATGACAACATTTCCCATAGCATTTGGGTGTTGGATTGGTGAATTAGCGATGAATCTTCAGAAGATAATAAAAGACATGTAGGTATGTAAGTTATAACTCGACATTTACCACCATCGCTTCCATTTTGTCAAATGACTGACCTACATCACTTGTTATTGAAGACAGTCAGAAAAAATGATTGTATGAATGCAACAATGGTTACACAATATTTTTCAAACTGATAGCGATCGTGATAGATGTTGAGTTACAGAATAGGCCACTCAGACTTAGTCTTAGTCTATGGTCAAATCTGCTTTTTTTACTCCGATAAAACACCGACTAAAACATAAAGAGGCTGTATTACCATTTCGGCCTTAATTCATTAATAACGCGTTAAATTTATTATAATATGTTCGCATGAAAACTGTTGGCCTGTAACTGTGCCTTGCGATGCTCCGTTCAGTATTTTTAAGATTTTTTTTGTTGCTTTCTATCTTTTAATCGTGATTCATCGTATATATTAATCATGTTTTGGTATTCGAGTGAAGTTCTGTTAGGTTTTTACTTTAAAGACAATTTTGTGACATTTGCACTTATATTAGTGATGTTCCACACTGTATATTATGTATTTTTAAGCAAATTTCCTAATATGGTCCCATTTTTGTACTTATTATTTACACGTAATTTTTAAGTCGAATTTATCATGTCTATCTTGAAATTATAAATTGCATATTATGTATGTATTGGAAACAATCCTAAATAAATAATGTAATTTAAGGGTATTTATTTTACCCAAAGTATGGCAACATAGTTTCACTGTGTTAAAATCGCATTGTATATTTTTTATGTTTACAGGTATGTCTAGATCAAATTAATAGGTAGTTGTAACGAGCTTAAAACTTTATTATAGTTTAGTTTTATAACATCTATTTAATGTATTTTATTCGGCTAATCTTAACTTAGTAATTCATGAATCGGTTAACATATCAGAAGTGATTAGAATGTTAAAAGTTAAGGTAATGAATGCTCACATTTTTATATCTTCAGTGAATTATATTCTATGCATTGTTGTTGTATGAATTACAGTTCAAATTTTCATTGAACAAAATATAATGGTTTCCGATATAAGACGTATTTAAAATAGTTATTACTTAAATCGAATTGCAAATATCCTTTTTTCGCCCTGTTTTACGCCATACTGTTATTCAAGTCACTGTGTTCTCTTATACTGTTATACAAGTCATTTTAGTTCCAAAAGTTACCACCGGCTCAGATATGTTTTTGGCACTTAACTTCTGTGAGCGATCGGACAGACAATGGTTGCATTTACCAGAACTAATCGCTGACTAATCGCTAAGTCATCGATTACTTGTCTGATTACTATTTTCGATAGATTCTGCTGAACGCGCTTTAGCGTTTTTCTGGTTTTGACATGACGAATGACAGCAACAAACACAAAATCACTACGTTTGACAGCTACTTGCAACTAATCGCTGCTTCTCATCGAAAATCAAATGCGATGGAAAAAATGGCGTCCGATTGCTGTAAATCGCTGTCAGTCATCGCATTTTTGTGTGCGTTCAGCAGATTATTTGTAATCGATTAGTCAGCGATTAGTTCTGGTAAATGCAACCAATAACAGTATTCTTAAACAAATCACTGTGTTCGATCTGTTTAGTATTATAATTCCCATGTACTTAAACTGTTATGTTTTCTCGATAACTACCACATGTTGCCTTTAAAGAGGTCATCTTTCAAGAGTCAAGTAATATTTTGTAATTGGACATTGTCGGTTTTGGACTGGAATTTTGGACGTTAAGGTCAAACGATTACCATACAAAAAACGTTCACCTTTAACTATGTTAGGATTCACCATTTATGGTAAATTATGTGTTCTATAGTCTTTTCTCATGTTTAAGTAGGCGCGAAATGAATATTTTACATACTTTCATTCAGAATTATAGCACAAATCAACTCCAAATTCTCATGAAACTTACGCATGTGTGTGTGACATTAGTCGTGTACGTATACAAACATTTCGAGCAAATTTGCGACGTTGCCGTTCCATGCGGCTAAGATGCGCAACGCGCGATGCCGCTCTTCCGTTTGTGTCATGTGGTTTGTGTCAATTATAATTTACATATTTCTCTTTTGAGTTAGTACTAGATCCCACTGCAAATTTTTGCGCTCATCGAGTTTTTGCTAATAACCTAATTTTTACGTACTTCTATTAATGATTAGGAGAATATATATCTATAGGGTTGCCTATCAAAATGTTGCCGCTAGTATTTAAAAAAAAAACGGCCAAGTGCGAGTCGGGCTCGCGCACGAAGGGTTCCGTACCATTGTCTATACAACATTATACACTAATTATAACATACAATATTATTCTATACTAGCGGATCCTCGCGGTTTCACCCGCGTGGTACCCGGTACCCGTGGGAATATCGGGATAAAATTTAGCCTATTCGGGAAGAATGTAGCTTTCTAATGGTGAAAGAATCTTCTAAATCGGTCCAGTAGTTTAGGAGCCTATTCGATGCAAATAAACAAACAAACAATCAAATCTTTCCTCTTTATATATGTATAGATAGACAACATTAGACCGGACCGGACAACGGGTCAGTATGGGAAAGTTTGAAACTATAAGAGATAGAGATATATTTGTTTAATGGAACCATGTCGTCGATATTAGAGTTTAGAAAACTGCATTCAATGATTTTCAAAAAAACTCATATACGACTCGGAAATGGGTCGGTACTCGGTAGTGGGAAAACGAACCTTGTCAGTTTTCAAAACTAAAATATTATGCTATTTTATTACTAAAGTTGATTGTGTAGATTGTTAGAAATACATTTTACTATGGAAACCTATGTCTACAATTGAAAGAAAGTGCTGCAGTTATCTATCTCATAGATGTGCACACGCCCCTTATCATACTTCGGTCCGCGAGGTATATAGGTTTTTTTTGGTATCTTTTTTCATACCTTGAGTTACATTATCGAAGTTTTCATACGAATCCCTAACTTTTTCAAAATATTCTATAGCCTATGTTAATCAGGGATAATGTAGCAGAAAGAATTTTAGAAATCAGTCCAGTAGTTTTTGAGTTTATTCGTTACATACCTGATACATACATACCTACATACATACCTGAATACATACAAAACGGGAATACAGGAAATCTTTCCTTTATAATATTAAGTATCATCATCATCATCATCAGCCATTTTAATGTCCCCACTGCTGGGGCACTGGCCTTCCTTATGGATGAATAAGGAGAATGAGCCATGACCCACCACGCGGGCTCAGTGCGGATTGGTGGGTATTAACGACTGCAAGTGCAGCCGGGACCAACGGCTTAACGTGCCTTCCGAAGCACGGAGGAGCTCGAGATGAAAAGTTTTTGGTCACCCATCCCGTGACCGACCATTGCGAACGTTGCTTAACCTCAACGATCGCAGGCCAAGCGCGCTATCCACTGCGCCACGGGCTCCTCGATATTTCAATATTAAGTATAGATAAGGAAAAATCGGCCAAGTGCGAGTTGGACTCGCCCATGAAGGGTTCCGTACCAACTTAACGTACCGATTGCCTATACCAAGCCAAAATTCTATTAGGTACTTATCATTTTTCGTCAGCAAAATATAACATTGTTTTTCATTTACATTTGCAGTTTTCGAAAATGTGTTATATCTCAAAAAGTGCTTACTACATCTCGTTCAAACTAATTTTCGTTGAAAGTTATTATAAAGATGTACAGTATATATTTTTTCTAGATTTTTCACTAATTTATTTCAAAAGTTAGAGTGCTGGTGGGGGGGGGGACACATTTTGGTCGCTTTGGAAGGCTCTATCTTTCAAAAGATTGTCTTTGAGAAAAAATGGATCGAGAAACCTTTATGCCATTTTTAAAGACCTATCTATAGACACCCCACACGAATATGGTTGATAAAAAAAGTATTTTTCGGTTTCAGTTTCATGTATCGGATCATTCGGATCGGAAGCCCCCGGATTTTTGTATTAAAATCGTAAAGCGGTTTATAAAATACATCTTCTTATCAAATTTCAACTGAGTAGTTTTTATAGTTTTGGATAAAAGTGGCTGTGACATGCGGACGGACGGACGGACAGACGGACAGACGGACAGACGGACAGACGGACAGACGGACAGACGGACAGACGGACAGACGGACAGACAGACAGACAGACAGACATGACGAATCTATAAGGGTTCCGTTTTTTGCCATTCGGCTACGGAACCCTAAAAATGGTTTAAGAAACTTTTATATTATTTTTGAAGACCTATCTATAGGCACCCCACACGAATATATAAAAAAAATTTAGTTTCAGTTTTATGTATATGGGGTTATTATTTTTATTTTCGTATAAAAATTGTAAAGCGGTTTACAGGATACATCTACCTACCAAGTTTCAAATGTGTAGTTTTAATAGTTTTGGATCAAAGTGGCTGTAACATACGGACAGACGGATAGACAGACATGACGAATATATAGGGGTTCCGGTTTTGGCCATTCGGCTAAGGAACACTAAAAATGGTGTTCCAAGCATTATTTTCCCTGTATACGTTTTTTGGAGCATTAGTTGATAGACTATTTGTGTAATTTAAAAAATAATGCAATTGCATTTGTTGCAATTTATACATCTAAATTAATTTTTTAATGATTTTTTTTTAAACAATAATAATAAATATAAAAAAAACAATTAGCTTCCTGAGGTTTGAACCTTTAACTCTCTGATGCCTGAGTCAAGCATATAGACCGCTGGGCCACATTGTCGTTTTTAGATGGATTGAAATGTTTTGTTACTAGAAACTCGGATTTATGGTATGCATGTGTGAGTGATTAGTAAAATTGGATGACAGAAAAACATATTCAACATATTTGGATGATTTTTGTACTACAAATAGTTAAGTGTTGGTTTCGAAAATTCAATATTTATTTATAGAAGGCGCAAAAAGTATTTTGAGTTACAAAGATACAAAGAATAATTAACAAAAAAATAAAAACTACTAAAAAGCGAAAGTAGCGCCATCTAACGATCATTCAGCTTTTTGTGACTTAATCGTTTGACCTTAATACAATGGTCGTTAAGTTTATATTTAATTGAAACAATTTGTAAAGTTTTGAGACGCAAGGACCTACTGCTTATTAAGCGCAAGCTACACAACTAGCTGGTGAGCGAACTAACATGCCGTGCGATGCATCGTTTCACTTATTTTCATACTGCAAGAGAGAGAGGCGACGTCACTTGCGATGTGTAAAGAGGTTATTACACCATCCTGAATAACGGATCCGATATTCAGTGTCTGATAACGGACACTTTATTTAATCGTCGAAGCTCCTGATATTGGATCCTAATTCGGATGCTACCTTCCTTTATGCGATTAAACTTATCTGAATTCAGGATTTTTTAAATATCGGATCCCTTATTCAGGATGGTGTAATAACCTCTTAAGTATGACAAGCGGTGAAACGTCACATCGCCCGGTTCGTAAGCTCGTTTACCAGCTGGCCCTGTGGTCAAATTCTTTCCTACAATCGATTCCGAACTCAACGACTAATTAAGGTTTAAAATCATTTGCGGAATTTTTCCAGTTAATGTGCTGTTGACGTGAAAGATTCATTTTTATTGTACATAAATTACAGCGAAGCTCAGCCCTATAATTAGTTGTTTTCATTTGTTCCAATTGGCTCAAAACATGGAGGTCCAAGTTACAGTCAGATGTGTGAAGATGAGTTTGCGCCACGGCTCAAGAAATATCAAATCTTACGTCTATCGAAATTAAGCCTACTTTTCAATGACATAGACGCTAAAGGACTTGATTCGTGACGCTAACTTCACGTTATATTTACACTAAGCTAGTATACACTCGTGTTGTATCTAATAAAATATATTCTTATTTAATTGACATTTTGTTTTATTGTAAATTAAACCACAATACATACATCCTTAGTTTTTAATAAGTACAAAGGTATGCAAGTGTCCCTACATTTTGGTCGAGTTGGTATTGACCTTTTCTATGGAACGTCAGATTTTTTTCGCTACTTGGCTGGCACCTACATATTTGTACTAGTACCTACTAATGAAAAATTTGTGGTGGAGTCTGCAAAAAAACTTGCAACGGTAATTGACAAACACGAACTTTTTTATATTACTTGAGAAAAAAAAATGTAGGTAAGTATCAATTTCTTTTTTAAATCAATTTATTTATTTATGACGCATATTATTACTTATAAGCTGTTAAGTTTCCTACGGCGCAATTGTCAATTCAACCAAATAGTTACAATTCTGCAAAAGCTTTACAATTTTGAACCGTATCCCCTCATAATTTGTATATATCACTACATAGTATAAAACAAAGTCGCTTTCTCTTTCCCTATGTCCCTTTGTATGCTTAAATCTTTGAAACTACACAACGGATTTTGATGCGTTTTTTTTAAAAGATAGAGTGATTCAAGAGGAAGGTTTATATGTACTTTTTATCCCGATATTCCCACGGGAACGGGAACCACGCGGGTGAAACCGCGGGCGGCCGCTAGTTTTCTATATTACTAGATTTACTAGCTGTGGAATTTCGGGATAAAAAATAGCCTACGACCTCAGACCTACCAAATATACTTACTTAAACAAAAAAATCATTAAAATCGGTCAAGCCGTTTCGCAGGAGTTCGATAACAAACGAGAGATTTTTGTACATAAGTATTAGACTAGCTTTCCACCTGCGCCTTCGCCCGCGTGGCCTACACGACATTATACCGCGGGAATGTGATGTTTTTCCGGGATGAAAAGTAGCCAATGTCACTCCAGCCCCCAAACTATCCCCATACGTCACGTCACGTCATCACGTCGATCGTTGCTCCGTTTTGAGGTGACAAACAAACACACTTTTACACTTATAATATTAGTATGGATTGCCTATGAACAAAATCCTTGACCCCGTCTTTAATAACAAGCGGTCAAGCGTTACCTGTCACGTTGCCCTAAATCCGCGCAGTCTGATAGACCGGGCTAATTTTACACTCTTACGCAAGTTCGATCATTCGGCTGGATGAGAAGATGATATTGGAAATTGAACTTTGAAATAAATATATTAAGCTTCAATTTTACTTGCCGCGTATTAAAAATTAAATGTCATCGATACAAAATATTTATTGACAAATATTACAGTTTAAATATCCTGCGGCATTAGGTAAAATTAGAAGTGATTGATTATGACTTTTACATAGGTATTTAACTTAATTAAATACTCGGTTCACCTCAAGGGGTCATTACATTACATAAGCTCAATGTAAATCTGTTAAATATTTCTTTTGGTTGTGCCAACGCTTTCGGTTCGACTCCCGTCTGAGCAACACTTATATAGTTATTTTTCTTCAAAGTAAAAGTGCATGCTACTTACATACTTTATTTATTAATTTATTCAGATTAAGCTGTAAAAATAAAGGTGATGACGATCTATCGATATCTGCTATTCGGCCATCACTAAAGATGCGCTTCATTATTAATCAATTTAATTTTGCCAATCAAATGTATTCACCCTTGTCGAAACGTCATGTCATAATTCTTGCAATTTGGTCTTTATATCCCTATGTAATAAGAGCTATTCAACTGACAAAAGATTTTTATATGCTTGTCTTACCTTATGAGGAGTGCCATAAAACGTTTAGTTCTACTTTTGCTTTCAGAACAAGTGCATCGGGGATTATAAAATTAAGAACCAATAAAGTTCCAATTACACCTACCTAATTGTGTTTTTTAAGCTTAGGTAAGTGAAATATAACTCCCATTCTCTGTAAGGAATGCTTAAAAAAATTAAGAAAATAGTTTAATCGGTCAAACTAAACTAACACACTGAACCAAGTCCCAAATATTTTATTAACTATTACCTACGGGTATTCTATAAAAAATCTCTTAGAAGAGGCAGTTTCGTTATGCCGGTAACTGAGGTTACTTTGACTCGAGGGGGTAACTTAGTTGAAAACGCTTGTTTAGCGACATTATTATTATTTAATTTTTTTAACTGACCTATGGTAGCCTAAATATAACTACCTACCAATAGATACCTAGTATGCCCATTTTTACTACATTTTCAAATAATACAGCTTTTATACTGCATTATTTGTATAAATGACCAAAGTAGCCCCGTTTTTTTTATAAAGTAGGTCCCAGTCTACGGTAGGTACCTACCTACTTGCTATTACTTTAAACTTTTGTAGGTACACTACTGATAAATGTTGAAATTACTCCTGCAGCTAAGTAGTAGGTTTTTTAAGCGTTACAGACGTTACAGATTTAACTTATCGCCTGACAGATACTTACCTCAAAAACAAACCTTGTAAATTTCAAAAGTAAGTAAGTATTAATAGTTTTAAGTAAGTACCAAAACATGACGTCCGCATTCAATGTCCGTAATACAATATCTGTAAACATGGAAATAAACGGCGAAATTGCGCGCGAAGATTTTAATGGACCATACGGGAACAACAGATAAAAATATTATAATGCGTTTGTGTTAATGCGCTCAGCTCGTGCGCTCCGCTACAAAATTACCAATGGTTTGACGTCATACTCCCATTGAGAGAAATCAAACTTACGTCATTGGCCAATTTACATCCACACTTGTTATCCAGCCATTAATCTTTTTATACTTTCATTTTTACAAAGATCTGTCAACTAGTGTAAAACGCAAATGAGTTACGGTGCACCCACGTGAAAAGCTCTGGAAACTAAATCAACAAAGTTGAACGCCTTACTACGTTAAGATAAGATTCAAAATTGCGCTCACTATTCCCTTGGCATTGGCATTACAATCTTTGTCAAGGTGGACCTCGGGCTTCCAGAAATAAATGTTACTCCAGAAACATGGAGTTTGTGCCAATACTCTCTTGCCCTTTCGCCAGTCAACCAACAAAATCTGAGCCAGATGGTTCTTCGTAGTACAGGGTGCCAATGTGAAAAGTGCTTGTGTTCGTAAATCCAAATTTAAAAAGTTACCAAAATTAAAACTCATTTCATATTTTAGCGCACCCTAACTTTTAAAATTTTTGTGGCAGTGAAATCAAGCAGTTCAGACATGGCTGATGAAGAATACCGTGTGGTCACTAGAATGGAAGACATAACTGAAGCGGATGACAGAAACCTTGCAGGTGCTAAAAGGGAATTTCGGAACGAACTTTCTGTTCTTATACCGGAAAATCCGTTCCCAGAAATAGAAGTTGACGCTTATCCACCGCTAAAATTCGTTTGGCTTATTCCTAAAAAGCTGGCAGCTATGGCGTACCCGAGAAATAAGGAAAATTTAAAATTCTTAATTAACCAGGGTATTACGCATTTGGTAACGCTCACAGCTGGCAAGAAGCCTCCAGTGGACGATATTGACAGGTTAAGGTGGAGTGAAATACCCATTGAAGAGTTTGGTGTGCCTTCTGTGGATGACGTTAAAAAGTTCATCGAGCTTTGTAAGCGAGCTGACAAGAATGGAGAGGTAAGTTGTCATAATTTTATACTTAGGTTCTTAATAAGTTAAGGGTCATTATTGCCAGTTTCGTTTATATAGCTACCTAACCTACTCTAACTTAAGGCAAGTCATCCTCCATCCTCTAACTTAAGGTATTTACCTACTTTATAAAAAGTTGAAAACTAGCTGACCCGGCAAACTTCGTACCGCCTACCGACAGCAGTGCCACCTACCGCGTCCAATTGTGGTTACAAACCTAGACTAGAAACCAAGTAGAAACCCAATGTAGTACAATAGCCTATACTATAACTACTATGAAAGACGGGATTTTTACCATGTTTATTTCGTTTTTCGAGTTCCCGATATTTCGGCGCAGTTGCACACGCCATACTCCGTGATCATGGCGTGTGCAGTGTGCAACTGCGCCGAAATATCGGGAACTCGAAAATCTAAATAAACATGGTAAAAATCCCGTCTTTCATAGTAGTTATAGTGATAATGACCATGTAAGTTTAAAATCTTAATAGCCTATACTGTTAAAACTTTAAACTTTATAGGAACTTTTTTTTACTATCACATTTTTCCTATACCTACCTACTTACAGAATTGCATTGTGATGTGAATGCATAAAAATAATTTAAAATCTCAATTTCTTGAACCCTACTTGTAGTATTATTATTTATATGCTATACTTACCTCACTATTTAATATTATTTATAATTTTACTTCGTAATCGTAAAGTAGTCAAAACCGCGTGGATTTTTGTGGACTGCGCATCGTCTCTGAGGTCTCGCGCGATGTTCCACGTTAAGGCGCTACTCGGAAAAAGTATGGACTCTTTGATATAAAACTATAGGACAGTTAGAGTTGTTATAAATCTGGTAATAAGATATATATTTCTTCATACCTTTATCTAGAATCGTATAGTTTCAGAAACACGAGTTATGATTTTAGCTCGACACTTTTTATTTTCGAAAATACCTCTAAAAAATAAGTAATATTAAGTTTATTCTTAAATAGGGATACATATACTATTGAAAATTGATTTAATTAGTGGACACCAATAATATTTAGGATCGTATAGAAGCATTTTTTTTAAATCGCTATAGTTTTTGAATACGAAGTGATTTTGTGTTTTTTTGCGTAATCGGCAAAATCGGTCTCGCTCCCGCGCGCGTCGTTTTCTCATTGCTATCTCGCTTTAGCATAATTTTTCCGAGTATCGCCTTAAAAAGTTAGAATCGGGCTAAAGAGTTTTAAGTTTGAATTTGAAAGCGCTTTGCCCGTGAATTTTTGCTTGTCTTAATTAACACCTTAGAATTATTTGGCAACGTTACAAAAACTATGTGGATTTCGGGTGAATGCACCTTCGTTCTTGTTAGCTATTCATCTTAGTTTTTCTCACACTTACCTAGGTACCTAATTAGAGTTTTTAGACGTGTCACTCATTACCTCAATAATTGTTAGTTGTGAACTACGAAGAAAAGCTTATTTTACGGTTCGCACATATATAAACTTTATTATTAAAGTTAACTGGGATCGTAAAGTACTTACATACGTACAATTTTTTTTAAAGAACACTGTTTTTTAACCGTCTTCCAGTATCTTCATAGTGCAAACAAGAACAATACTTATGTGTTTTTATTCTCCAGTTTTCGATGTGACGAATATATATACCTACCCAGCCTACCCTTTTACTGGGTTTCAATGATGGTTTTAAATGGAACTTCCGAACATTATAACGTATAGTCACGAGCAAAAAATTAAACAGAATAGAACTTATTGAAGCATCCCGAAACATAACTATCTGAGTGCCACACACACACAAACGTCTTTCAATAGAATTATATTATGACAAATTACATATTCCCATGTTGTTTACCTAGATTTATTCCTTTCCATAATACTAAGTGCTTATGCTATTATACTTTGGTATTGGAACAATGTAGTTTAAAAGCTTTTAAACCTCAGCTCACCAAATCGTAGATTCCGTAGCCACATTAGATATAGTTACTACGTCCGTAGTGTAATCTAACTGCTGGGCGAATTCGCCGCGATTTTCATTACATCACTGTCAATGTGGCAGATAAGACGCGGAACGCTAATACTTAGCGGGCAATGTATGTTAAAACGCGTCTAACTCGTGCTTAGTTCTGGACAAGGACTTAGATGCCGTAGTATACTCGTAGGTACCGCGGTCGTAGTCACAGGTGCCGTAGTCGCAGTTGGCTTAGCCGTAGTTGACCTTATGACTACGACATCTACGACTACGGCAACTACGAATACCTAAGGCGTCTATGACTACGACAACTACGACGCTCACTGTGCCGTAGTATACTCGTAGTTGCCGTAGTCGTACATGTCGTAGTCATAGACGCCGTGCCTTAGAATACGACGACCGATTTGGCGCAGGGGTAGGATACCTGCCTTCTGCGCCAAAGGTCTCGGGTTTGATCCTCGAACAAGACAAATATTTGTGTGCATGAACATGTCTATTTGTCTTGGTCTGGGTGTTTTCTATGTATATTAAGTATGTATTTACAAACAAAAAGTATTTAAGTATATATTTATCCGTTCTCAAGTTTTCCATGACAGTTTCGTAATGAAATTTACATGGGCTTAGATAATGGGTGTGATTGTAAAACGTTATTTATTTATTAAACTCGCAGTTGCCGTTGTCGCAGATGTCGTAGTCGTAGACGCCGTAGTATACTCGTAGTTGCCGTAGTCGTACATGTCGTAGTCATAGACGCCGTAGTGCAGTAGTAGTTGTCGAAGGCATAGGTGCCATAGTCGTATTAAACAGGGTGTTAGGGGCACCGTTGCAAAAACATTAACCATGGCGTCAGACCATTTTTTGTCAGAAATGAAAAAATATTTCGTTTCTCCATACAAAATATCCCGATTAGTTGCTAAATTTGTATGAAAGGTCAAAAAATCTTGCTGTGCGTTGTTCAGCAAGATGGCCCGAAGCCATGGTTAAAGATTTTGCAACGGTGCCCCTAACACCCTGTAGAACTCATAATTATACGGATATATAACATTCCGTATAGGTAGCTATAGAAATAAGAATCAAAGTGCTGTAAAGACCTCATCGCGAGCATTCCGAATCTAACTCAATAGGTACTTGAATACATATTCCTTACTGCGTTTTTAATTAGCACGGCTGAATTTGTCGTAGAAATAGGCGCTGTAGTCATAGTTGACGAAGTCAGAGGTGCTGTAGTCGAAGATGCCGCTGCAATAGTCGTCAAACATTTTGGAGCTTCAGGTACCTTCTTATCTCAAAGAGGCGTAGACACGACATAATAATTAAGGTACATGTTAGGAAGCGTCTATATCTCGCGAACGCACTGCGAATGTGTACCAAACGCTTGCGTGTGAGCGGCAGTTTGTACAATAGATTGTTACTTTTAAACTCTTTCTCATGTTTTGTTCCATTAGCTGATGGTGATGGTATGGATCAGCTAAACGAGCGAACCTTAAACTTTTTGAGTCCACGGACTCCTAGAAAATTAAAAAAGGAGTTCAAGGACCCCTTAATAAAAAACAAACCTTGCTGGCATTTAAGTATTTAATCTTATGTCCATAGCTAAGACGGCAGACACCCATAAGAGCTACACACACCGAACGCGGTTGAGTTTTGTATGCGTGTAGGTATATGGAGCGAGCACGGCACATCGAAAGCGGCGCTATACGGCTGCCAGCCTTCGATCAACAATAGTACTAATAGTCCATGGAAATCGTACATTTTGCCTCGCGTTAAATGAAGTAGTTCTGATTTGTTTGTATGTTAGTAGTGATGAGACAGTAATGACAAATCAAAGTTTTCCACCCCGAAAGCCCTTCGGATCATTGTTAAATATTTAAAAATCCAATACATTTTCAGTTTTTTTTCAGTTTTTGTCAATTTTTACCACCAAGGAGCTGTGTTACGGCAAAAGTTACTGCACGCTTTAAAGTAGACTAAATTTGCAATAAAAAAATAATAATTTCGTTTTTGTAAGTCAAATAGTTTTTAAGATAGGGCTATTTAAAAGTTTGCAAAAATTCATAGAAGGAAGTATTACAGTTTTTTTAGTTTTCGTCATTTTGACCCATAGTAGTGGGTTTATAGCAAAAGTTAAATTATTAGTTATTAAAGTCCATAAAATGTTCAACAAAATGAGACCAATTAGTAATATCAACTTACACTTGATAGTTCCTGAGACAGCTGTTCAAAGTTATTGAGGTAAGTAAACAATTATGTAATAGAAGGGTTTGCAAAATAAAGTACGCCCTAAAGGAAGAAGGATCTGGGAGGTGGTGGAATCAATTATGTACATTGTATGTATATTTTTGATGGACCAGGCACGTCCTCTGAATCCACAGCACACTTTTTGGGGGCAGCTTGCTGAGGTATAATTTCTTCTTCGAACTGCTCAGGAAGGTCAAAACCGTCCTTTGATGGTGGGTTATCAATCAATGGTTCATCAATGTCATCACACATCAGGTCTGGTATGTTCTCGCATGATTGGCCTAATGCAGTAGCTGCAAACAGCCGAACATTTGAGTTCTGCTTTCCTACAACCACATCTGCTAGTACAACCTTACATCTTTGGTATGCTTTCAAGGTGATGTCATTAACAGGGTAGAACGGGAATACCTCCCAGGTCCTTCTTCCTGTAGGGCTTACTACCTTTTGCAAACCCTTCTATTACATAATTGTTTACTTACCTACCTCTATAAGTTTGAACAGCTGTGTCTCAGGAACTATCAGGTGTAAATTGACATAATTAATCTCATTTTGTTGGAAATTTAATGGACTTTAATAACTAATAAAAAACTTTTAAAAGAGGTCAAAGTTGACGAAAAATAAAAAACTTTAATACTTACTTTTTTGTGATTTTGCAAATTTTAAAAAAGCCGTATCATAAAAACTATTTGGCCTACAAAAACTAAATTATTCTCTTTTTATAGCAAATTTAGTCTACTTTAAACAGTGCATAGTAACATTTGCCGTAACTCAGATCCTTGGTGGTAAAAACTAACAAAAACTGAAAAATATCTTAAAATTTTATGGATTTTTAAGTATTTAACAATGATCCGAAGGGCTTTCGAGGTGGAAAACTTGGATTTGTCATTACTATCTCATCACTACTAACATACAAAAAAATCAGAACTACCTCATTTAATGCAAGGCAACACCACTTATTTGGTACGATTTCCATGTACTATTTGTAGTAGTACTGTACTGTACTACTTATAAGTAGATGAAGGCTCACGAACTAAATGAAAACTTTATATGGACTGACTGACTTTTTTTAAACAGAGAAAAAAAGGTTACGAATGTTACGATCTTACATTAAAAATGACAGGAAGCGTTCCAACTTTCAAATATCTCTGCCAGCGCATATAAAATTCGACAGCCGCCGCGCCTGCCCGTGCCGCATCGCGTTCGGTGTGTGAAGCTCCTTAGGGTAACAGACAGAACGGAAAATTCCTCGCCGAAATTATTGAGGTTATTGAAAAATTAACCATGTCACCATAGCCTAAAATACAAAATTGTATGAATAATATGCGCGCGAGGCAACGCTGACCTCTTTGAATTTTGTACTTTAGGCTATGGTGACAAGGTTCATTTTTCAATGACGTCAAAAATGTCCGCGAGGATTTCTGCGTTCTGTCTGCGCTGACCTTACACATTCTCGCGGTCCCCAGATCGCAGACCACAGGTTAAGGAACACTGAGCTGAACAATCGGTCATAATTTGCAGGTGATGGGCGTGCACTGCCGGCAGGGCCGCAGCCGCAGCCCCGTCATGCTGGCGTGCTACCTGATGCACTTCCACCGGTTCCTGCCCGACCAGGCCATGAACGTCGTGCGAATGATCAGACCTGGTAAGAAACAATATCTATCTACCAAAAAAGATATAGTAAAGAACCTTGTGAGGGAAATACGCATACCCCGTCTGCATGCGATGGTTATGTGAGACTCACCTGATCCTCCATCCAGTGTCAGGAACTCGATAGGGGTTAGAAAGGGGGAATACCCACTAAACCCCTTCATTACTTGTTCTCTCCGCCGTCGTTAGGCCCCAATGTGGGGGGCCCGATGTAGCATAAAGCTTCTCCTACGACCTGACGGCCGGTCCGGTAGGGCCTACTCTGAAACGCAAAATCTGAAACTTCGGTATACCCGTCTCTTTCACTCTCTAGTCGGGACAGAATTTAGTGAAAGGGGCGGGGCTAACCGAAGTTTCGGATTTGCGTTTCAGAGTACGGTCCCAGCTTCCGGGCCCCAAAGCGGCGAGGTGGCGCCGAGCAAGCGTGCCGCCCGTCTGTATGTTTAAATCTTTTAATCTAAGCAACTGATTTTAATGTGGTTTTTATCATTAGCTAGACTGATTTAAGAGAAGATTTTTATCTATAACTAGCTTTCCGCCCGCGGCTTCGCCCGCGTGGACTACACGACGTCATCCCGCGGGAATGTGATATTTTTCCGGGATAAAAGTTCCTCTCCAGGCTACAAATCATCCGTTCAGCCGTTTTGGCTTGATTGAGTAACAAACATAATATCTAAACATCTAAACTTTTACATTTATAATATTAGTAGGAAGAAGGATGCGCAATCGCACTTGATTTTTTAATCTGGCTTACAATCTCAATGGCGTAAGTGAAGTTCGCCACTATTCGCAGTAGAGTTCACCGCTATTACCACACCTCTCCCGCCCGCATGTATTTGAACTAGCGCTCCACTCGCGACCACGTCTGCGGAGACGGACCCGTTTTCATCCCTTAAGGTGTATCGATGAGCTCAGTGGCGCCGCCAATGGAAATAAATCAATTGCATTTTATTAAAGGCTTGGATTAAAAGTTTCGGTTATTTCGCGCAAATAAAAGAGCAAAATGCAATTTTTTATTGTTTTTTCATGGCCTCAAATATGAGCACCAAGTTATGGATCTCGATATTGCCAAATGTGGCCACTTTTGGCACTATTGAGATTCACGGCTTATTGCGTAAGTTTGAGTTCTCAAAAGTATATTTATAAAATGCATTCCACTCTTTCACCTGCGCGAAATAACCGAAACTTTTAATCCAAGCCTTTAATAAAATGCAATTGATTTATTTCCATTGGCGGCGCCACTGAGCTCATCGATACACCTTAAGAGGGGGAATTTCCAAAAAACCTGTCTTAGTGCTCCCCTACACTCATGGAACATACCTACATGCCAAATTTCAGCTTCTTGCGCCCATAAGTTTCGGCTGTGCGTTGTCTGTCAGTCAATAACGCAAGAGTTTGATATTATAGATAGGGTACCGGACGGGGCTGTTATTGACATGTAAGTAGCTACCTAAATAGGTATTTAGATAATAGTGACATTCAAAATTATAACATTGAATTATAATAAAACTGAAAATGAAACATGCTGCCGAATTGTAACTACCTGTGACTCTACCTATCTCTGTCTAAAGCGAAATTTTATATTTCGGGAGTGTGGAGTCAACATCACAAGTGGGTTAATAACGCTGTCCTGGTCTAATAAAAAGCTTGATGTTTTCCAACTCTAAAAATATGTAAAATATTTGAAAATAAATAAGTACTTACATGCTTTATGTTGCTGACACTTCTAAAAACATCCTATTTCCTACTGATATAATGTGAAAGTTTTGATGTTTGTTACTCAATCACACCAATAGCTGAACGGATTTGGCTGAAATTTGGTAGATATTTTGTAGCCTGGAGAGGAACATAGACTACTTTTTATCCCGGAAAAATATCACATTCCCGCGGGATAACGTCGTGTAGTTCACGCAGGCGAAGCCGGGGCGGAAAACCAGTTTTAAATAAATTGAAAAAAAATATATATATATATATCAGTCCGTTCCCCTATTGTGTAGGTACTGCGCATCGACGCCAAAAAGTGTGAATCGGGCTATTATCTATAATTTCTCTTAGAAAAATAACATTGTGAGTACATTATAGCTCAATGATTGTAAATGAAAAATGATAATTACCTTTGTGTTCCAGGCTCCTTAGAATGGGAGGAGCAGGAAGAGGCAGTAGGCAAGTACTTCATGTACCTCACGGAGGACAACCCTCTCAAGTTCGGCGTCAGCGGGGAGCTGATGGAGGAAATGATCGAATCGGCGAAGGAGGCCACCAAGAAAGCGTTAGGTTAAGTGCCTTAATGATAAGTGTATTTGATAAGGAAGTTCTAGGTTTAAGCCATATTCTTGCAGTAAGGACTTGTAATAATTTGACTACGTGGTCGAGTGATGTACGCACCGGTTTTTACAGGTACTGCTGCCTGTGGGGTCCCGGGTTCGATTCCCAGAGGTGTAAATGTAGAAAACTAACTTTTTTATATTTTATTGTGTCTAGCTGTATGTGATTAAATAAACCCCGATGTTGTTTTCCATTACCATGAATACAAGTAGGTAAGTACCTACTAGCCAAGTGGCTACCTTAATTATTAAGGATTGGAGCACTGTCTGTGATGGTGTCCAGTAGTATTTATTACATAATAATATAATATGTTTATCCATAGTATTTTTAAAAAGAGAACAGTTTTGTAGATTTTTTGTTTTTTTTGTTTGTAACGAAATAACTCAATAAACTACTGGACCGATTTTATAAATTCTTTTACTATTAGAAAGCTTCATTCTTCTTGAGTAACATAGGCTATATTTTGATCCCGATATTCCCGCGGGAACGGGGCCCACCCGGGGTGAAATTTATTGATAAAATAATGGCGCGCTTTTCAGTTGAAGCTGTATAAAACACAATGGTCATTGCAGTTCTGCATATTTTGAAATATCTACACAAGTAATAGGTAATTATTTTCTTCCAGACACATTTGTGTTTTTATGCCTTATATTTATAATTTAAAAAGTATTACTGCCGTCAAAGAAGCACAAAAAAAAGTCGTGAAAAAGACGATACCTCAAACGTCGTCGTGTAAACGAAACATCCCAACCAGGAATATGGCTTGAAAATAAAAATCTGCTATGAATGTAATGATTGCTTTGTACCTGAGAATAAATGATTATTAATT
The DNA here is from genome assembly GCA_949710035.1 of Crambus lathoniellus. Taxonomy (NCBI): domain Eukaryota; kingdom Metazoa; phylum Arthropoda; class Insecta; order Lepidoptera; family Crambidae; genus Crambus; species Crambus lathoniellus. Next base: position 14,842,305 of record OX453313.1, on the reverse strand, counting down.
GTTTCGTTTCACTGTGTTTTTTTCATCCTGTAGTTAAGTTTGGCCGGTATCGTATAGTTAAACGTCATGATGTTTACGTAGTTTTTTCCTTGTTATAAAATCATGTCTAAATTAATTTCATCCTAAAGCACCGACCACACTATATATATATTAAATAGTACACGTGATGCTCTACAGCGGGACCACCTTGAGCTACGTTAATTTAATTAGCATCAAAAAAATGTAGAAAATTTGTATATAATTGTATACGCAATTAAAAAAAATGTATATCTATAGTTTCGTTGTAAAAACGAAATCAATGTGGTCCCGCTGGGGAGCATACTCTACAGCGGGACCACCACTATAATTCCGTTACTGAAGGCTTTTCAAATTTGTTTATGAGACCAAAAAAATGTATATTAAATGTATATTAATAAACTACAGTCAATTTGATCTTTCGTTTGATCTATACCAACTTACGGCCACTTTTAAAATTTCCCTACGAATATTAGGTGTCAGTTAACCCAGCCGGAAAAAAGTTTGCGGCGATTCGATGATTCGATGGCGATTTGCATGGTCACAATAGAAGAGAAAGGAATGGACTTGTAATGCCTTGGTACCGATTAGAGAAGGTATCTTTGTATAAGGGTCCTTCATGGGTTAAGGTATACGCATCTTTAACAAGATTCCAAGTGATATGTTAACCTTTGAAGAGTTTAAGAATCATTTTATTTTATTTATTTATTTTATTTAACAATTTTAGGGAAACTTACAGCTATGTAATAACAAATTATAATTATACAGGTATAAGTACGGATGGCCAATTACCAGTTTCCACTGATAAGTTCACAGGATTTTAGTTGATGGGTCCGTGCAAACTACATTTTTTTTTAACAAACTATTATTAACTTTACTACGTACTTACTTAATTAAACTACACACTTAAAAAATAAAAAAAAATAAAAATCATCGCAAAACAAAATTAACTACTTACTTACTTTTTTGAAAAAAAAACTTATCATTAATAAGTCGTTTAAGTTGGCCTGGAGAAGTATTAAAAATGTCAATGTCATGCTGCTTCGCTATTTTGTTAAACTGCTCACACGCTCGAATGAAAAAGGAATTTCGCCTATAATTTACTTTTACTAAGGGAACATGTAGTATGTTTGGGTGTCGAAGTGAAGCCATTGGAACGCGCAGACCAATGTTGCTTAGCAACTCAGGACAGTCGACAACACCGCTTGCTATACTGAGTAAATACGCGATATCAGCTGTTCGCCTTCTTTCATGTAGCGGGAGCATATGAAATTTTTGACATCGCTTATGATAATCGGGCTTATATGTCTTGCTTCTAAACTGCATGTAACGCAGAAATCGTTTTTGAATTCCCTCAATTCGCGTTTCGTAGGTCTTATAGCAGGGATTCCACACTTGAGAGGCATACTCAAGATGACTCCGTACATATGCACAATATAATAACTTGAAAGTTTTCATAGACTTAAAATCATAAGACATACGCATTATGAAACCGAGCGCTTTTGATGCTTTAGTAACCATTCCATCGATATGCCTATCAAAAAGCAGTTTGCTATCAAAAATTATACCTAAATCGCGTATGGCAGTAACTCTAGAGACGTGAACTCCCAACAGTTTTTAGGAATATAGACAGGGGTTAGATTTCCGTGTAAAAGTACAAACATAGCATTTGGAGACATTAAGCTCGAGCATATTATCTTTGCAGTAGTTTTCGAATTTAAAGAGGTCATCTTGAAGTTTTAGAGTATCATCAACTGATCTGATAGGCAACATGATCTTCATGTCATCTGCGTACAAAATTATTTTAGCATAGGTAAAGCATGAAGAGATGTCGTTTACAAAGATGTTGAAGAGCAGAGGCCCCAACAAGGAGCCCTGAGGAACACCAGATGATATAGGCATAGAGGCAGAAGTGTAGCCATTGAGAACGACAGTCTGACATCTGTCTTTTACATAAGAGGAGAACCATCTGTACAGATTCCCCTTAATACCGATTTTTTTAAGCTTGCGAAGGAGTAAAAGGTGATTAATGCGATCAAAGCATTTGCTGTAATCGGTATAGATAACGTCAACCTGAGCAGGCTCAGACATATGCTTAGACAGATAGTCGCTACAAGAGATTAGGTTAGAAGTTGTGGATCTGCCACGCAGGAAACCATGCTGCTCAGGAGTCAAAGAGTGCGAAATGGATGCGTAAACCTGCTTATAAACTATCTTTACCAGAATTTTCGCAAACAAACACAATTTAGAAATAGGTCTGTAATTTGTAACCTCGTTTTTAGGACCTTTTTTATGAATGGGTGTAATATACGCAGATTTCCAAATTTTAGGGACAATACCTTCAATCATAGAGCGCCTAAATAAAATACAGATAGGGACGGAAATAGATGTGGCGCATTTAACGATAAAAACTGCGGGGATATTATCAGGTCCAGCTGACTTGTTCAAATCGAGGGACTCTAATAACTTGAGCACTTCGGAAGTACTGATTTCAATGTCACCAATATCACATGTTGGGTTTACAGTACTGTTGTCATTGACGAAATCTGACGGATTGCTGTGTGAGAATGTTGAAAGAAAATAATCACTAAACATGTTACATATGACTTCACCATCATCAGAAGTGAACTGCCCGTATTGAAGTTCCGCGGGATATGAATTATTTTGATTCTTCAATTTTACATATGACCAGAACGCCTTAGGATTGGAGGTTATATTCTTCTCAACGTGTGCGATGTAATTTTCAAACATAGTCTTTAATATAAAATATAAATAAAAAATTGCCTCCTCAATAAGGGCTACTACACTGTAAGTGATTACTTAATTGATAAAGCAACTTGGTCATAAGCAGACAAGGTTTTTTTCTTGTAGTTAATTGTGAGTCTTGTTTTACAAAATTAATCATGTACTACATTCATTCTTACATTGGTTTCGGTGTTTTGAGATGAGTTGTTTGAGTAAGCCATGCTCTCTGTAAACATTACTGCGGTGGTGTCGTGTGAGGTGGGTCGTTACGTTCCCTAAAATATGGTTGAGCGAAAGTGATGGCTGGTTCATGCGTCATGCTCGTTGGGAAAAAATCGTAGCTTTGAGTAACAGTGTTAGTTATCGGGATTTTTTTTCCCAATGTGTTACAGTGTAACACAAAATGGTGTGACGCAACGGGAACAAAGGTCGTTAACGGGTGCCACCAGTGGAATGGGTCTGCTCCTGGCTTCTAGTCTCAAAATAATGTTGATTTTTATGTTCTATTGTTTTTGATTTTATTGTATGTAGTTAAGTGAATGTAATGTAGTAATTATTAGGTACTCTGTGCATAATATATATTTTAAAAAATTATATCACAGATTGTTTCCGAAATGAGCTAAGTCCTTTACTTAGCACATATTGGAAATTTTTACACCCGTTTTTCCAATTTTTTTTTCTAATTTTCAGGGTTTTCTTACGTTTTCGAGCTCTTTCTGCATTCTTGCAGTCCGCTATTTTTGATATTGACTGATAGCGTTTAGTGCCAAAGCCAAGGCCAAAACGTGCTAAGTCATTACAGATTCGTTCTAAAATGTTATTTACTTGACTAAGCACGTTTTGAGCATGAAACCTCAATTTCAAATTGAATTTGTAGGTGACTTAGCTAGTAGGGTTTGGAAGATATTTTTTAATTAACGGGCGATTTTCTGAAAGCTCAGTCACTAGATGGCGCTGTCCCACCTATGCAGTTAGAAGGAACGGAACGTTATAAATTTTACTTTGACGCGACTTTTTTACGTAAAACGGAACGTCAGACAGATGTTATTTATTTACCAAAATCTTTAAATTTACCTATTTCGTTTCTGTTCCTCACAGTAGTACTTATTTAATATATTATTAGTTTCCTTTGGGTTGTTAAAAAGTAATTAATTTAAATATGTTTCATACCAAAATATACCATAGACATGTACATACTTATTCAACGCCATCTAATGAAGCAATTGGAAGCTTTTTTTTTTTTAAATGGCCTCTCAGAAAATCGCTCACTCGTTTTCCTCTAGAAACTTTTTTCCGGCTGGGTTAACTGACACCTAATATTCGTAGGGAAATTTTAAAAGTGGCCGTAAGTTGGTATAGATCAAACGAAAGATCAAATTGACTGTAGTTTATTAATATACATTTAATATACATTTTTTTGGTCTCATAAACAAATTTGAAAAGCCTTCAGTAACGGAATTATAGTGGTGGTCCCGCTGTAGAGTATGCTCCCCAGCGGGACCACATTGATTTCGTTTTTACAACGAAACTATAGATATACATTTTTTTTAATTGCGTATACAATTATATACAAATTTTCTACATTTTTTTGATGCTAATTAAATTAACGTAGCTCAAGGTGGTCCCGCTGTAGAGCATCACGTAATAGTACCTATGTAGGTAAGTAAGTAGGTATAAGAAAGTGTACGTACATTATTGAATAAGTAGAATCAATGTCTATAGCCAGACTAATCTTTAACCAGACCAGGGGTAACTTACCCCGTTGTATTTCGGGGTAGCACTTAGCCTTCATCACACCTGCCGATGCCGGCATGCCGTCTTGTTTACACCTTAGTGGGGTAAGCAACTTGCCGTATCATATCGCGCGATAAAAGCCGCTCATGCTACGCCGGCTGATGTTAAGTGGTGATAAGGCTGAAAGTTGAAGCGCAATACTTCCGGAATCCTCAATCACTGAGGAACTGGCTATCTTATCTCTAAATGCCGGAACACAATAATGTTGAAAACATCATTGCTATTGCGGCAGACTTAAATAAGATGGTGGTATCTAGCCAGGCGGACTAAGAACAAGTCCTACCACCAAACACTTTAAAACTATACCGACATTTTATCGCTTGCTACCTTGCCATTAGGGCTAGCACAACTTGAGAGCGACTCGAGTGAGAAAGAGTCGCGGGCACTTTCAACCAATCAGATCGCTCGTAGATAGCGGGTGTGACTTAAGGTGTATCGATGAGCTCAGTGGCGCCGCCAATGGAAATAAATCAATTGCAATCCATATCAAAAATAATGGGGGTAGTTGTAAGAGCATCATATGATGCTAGCGGTCACTCAAGAGTTAAGGCTTGGATTAAAAGTTTCGGTTATTTCGCGCAGGTGAAAGAGTGGAATGCATTTTATAAATATACTTTTGAGAACTCAAACTTACGCTTATTGCGTAAGTTTGAGTTCTTTGAGTTGCGTGAATCTCAATAGTGCCAAAAGTGGCCACATTTGGCAATATCGAGATCCATAACTTGGTGTTCATATTTGAGGCCATGAAAAAATAATTAAAAATTGCATTTTGCTCTTCTATTTGCGCGAAATAACCGAAACTTTTAATCCAAGCCTTTAATAAAATGCAATTGATTTATTTCCATTGGCGGCGCCACTGAGCTCATCGATACACCTTAAGGCGACGTGCTGATTGGTTGAAAGGAGCGCGACACAGAGACGCGCTAAGTTGTGCTAGACCTACCGAGATGATCTAACGAATGTAACCAAACCTATTGAGTTAATTGCATATAAGTACGATAATTTAATTTTATTAGGTAGTAAGGAAATTAGGAACTTGAATTTGAACTGAACACGTATTGAAAATCGCGTTCTGGACATAAACAATGGAAAAGTTACTTTGATGTTGAACTCAATTGACGACCCCTATCCTTTCCCATCCTCATGCCGAGAAAATAATATGTTTAGAAAAAGAAAACTTCTTATAGATACCTACTCTGTTTGTGGTATAGGTAAGTACTTAGATTATTTATTAGAAAATATATTATTCTTATTTATCACTACCGAGCGTTCCGCCCGTGGCTTCGCCGTGTGGACTACATGACGTCAACATGACGTTATACACGGGATTGTGATATTTTTCCGGGATATAAAATAGCCTGTGTCACTCTCCGGCTCCCAAACTAACCCATACCAAAAATCACGTCAATCCGTTTTGACGTAAAAGACGGATAAACAAACAAACACACTTTTACATTTATAATATTTGTATGGATAAACTCAGCCTAATTCAATTCTTCACTCTACGAAGATTTTTTGTGTGCTCCTTAAACCATAGGCCTAATAAAATCGGTCTATGACGTCATGTTGCGTGACGTGAACTTTGGCACCCCCATTTTAGAAAATTAACAAGTTGGCACTACACTACACTTCTAAATGTCAGATATCTATCAGTGCCAATGTATTTGCCAACCCCATTGGCACGGCACCAACTACGGAAAGCGTTTAAAATATACAATTCTTATATTTAGCTAGCGTTAGCATAGAAGAAAGTTGATAATTACAAGTCGTGTAAGGGAAAAGTGTCTGTGGAGTGTTTTATAATAGTGCTGCTGGTGACATAAGTGAAGTTAAGTGCATAAAGGTAGGTGCGACGATATAATAGCATACATATAGCATAGCAGCTATATAAAAGGCCAAATCTGCGTTATTAGGTATTGCACAGTTTTCAATGTCAGTCTTGTTTGTGTATAATTAGACGATCAAGCTTTCCTATTCTCTTGCTATTCAGATTAAATGAGCTTATTATATTTACCTTTACAATGCAATTATTATTATTGAAAATGAAGCATTAGAAAAAAATCTTTCGAGTGTGAGAGTATAGAATACTTATTTTCACATTGATGAAGTAAACGCTAGCCAACAGCGTGTGATAAATTCTACGCTTCTCCTTACGACTCCGAAGCTCAGTGGTTAAAGCATTCGTCCGGACAGGACAGTGAAAGGTTGTGGGTTCGAGTCCCATAGGAGCTAATTGTGAAAGGGGTCAGTTTTTTCTAATAGGTACCTAAGTACCTACTTCATTTTCAATATGAGCTTTTTCAGTGGTGTGCCTAGAATTTTAATCAATAAATGCTCGAAGTTCCAAACGATTATAATTATTATTTATTATTATTTTGAATGTAAGTACCTAAAGGGCTATGCATACCTAAGCTTGATGTTTATGGCTATGCATGATGTAGGTAGTCACTGCGACCTTTTTTCTTTTTTTTTTATATAGTGAGGGGAATGCGTTTACGCATAATACGGCTTTCTTAAAAGGTCTTAACTATGATGACAGTGAAAAACTACTGATGATTACTTCATAAACTAAAGATTCTTAAAACATTATAACATTGGAATTGAATTTGTGAATATATACATAATACACACACGCACATACACTCAAACATGCACGCGCGCACACGCACACACACACACACATAAACACACACACACATAAACACACACACACGCACACACACAGGGAACCGTTCATTCTCACATCATATTTAAATTTAGTTGTAACATTAAACTGTACACCTGGTCCAGAGTGGAGAGGCTGGTTATCTGTCATACAGGTCTCCTAGCGCGGAAACCAGTCTCTAACATAGATAGATAAGAATATTGTTGTACACCCATTTTGTAAGTTTCTTGTAAATATCTATGTGTGAGAGCAAATAAAGATTATTATTTTTTATTTTTTGTAATACCCGGCCCGCGTACCGTACGGTGTGTGCGGACCGGTGGTTATGTGGGACTCGCCTATCCGCTTCCTGACCTCCCATCCAGTGATATGGACTCGATGGGGGGTCAGTAAGGGGGAATACCCACTAAACCCCTCACTACTTGCTCTCACCGCCGTCAGTAGGAGCCGCACTGTGGAGGGTGTGGCAATCTCCTCCTGCGACTCGACGGCTGGCCCGGCTTTCCGGGCTCCTACGCGGCAGTCACTGCGACCTGAAAGATCTATATTGTGAAAGTAACTCAATGATGCAAACGATGCGTTAACCTATTTTTTCTTGACATAGCGAGATCAAGTTTAAATCAAAGTTATGAACGGACAGATTTCGGGTTTTAGGAAGTAAAGTAGTTACTGTGCCATTTTATGATAGATATACTAATCGTTTTCATTTTGCTTTAATAAGTTTTAGGGTACGTTGGTGTGAAGTTTATTCTCGGAATTAACTAATAAAAAAACTCATTTCAGATAACAACAAAAGAAAAGACTTTACAATGATTAGCTCGCGTAACCTGAAAGATCTATATTGTGAAAGTAACTCAATGATGCAAACGATGCGTTAACCTATTTTTTCTTGACATAGCGAGATCAAGTTTAAATCAAAGTTATGAACGGACAGATTTCGGGTTTTAGGAAGTAAAGTAGTTACTGTGCCATTTTATGATAGATATACTAATCGTTTTCATTTTGCTTTAATAAGTTTTAGGGTACGTTGGTGTGAAGTTTATTCTCGGAATTAACTAATAAAAAAACTCATTTCAGATAACAACAAAAGAAAAGACTTTACAATGATTAGCTCGCGTATGAACACCAACGTCAAACTAGCGAAACTTTTCTACAAATACTTGGACGACCCGAAAGAAAAACCTACAGAAGAAATAGTTAAAGAAGAAAAACCTATTGAACCAATAGACTATGAATCATATGCCCCTTACAATTTCTCCTGGTTCATAGAAAACAAAGTGGCGGCTATGGGTTGGCCTCAAACTGTAGAAAATTTAAATTACATAGCCGATGCAGGCGTGGACCACTTGATAACACTGTCTCCTGAAAGACGACCGCCCATACTGGAATGCAAGAAGAAACTGAAGTGGTCAGAGATTCGCATCAAAGAATTTGGTGCGCCCACGCTGAAGCAAATCTTGAAGTTTATCGAGATCTGTGAGAGGGCTGAGATCCGAGGGGAAGTAAGGACTTTTACTTTTAAATTGGTTGAATTCAGCGCTCAAAAAGCTAAACGGATGTTTCCAAGTCTTTTTTACCTTTTGAAATAAGTCTGTAACTTCGATAATTTTTACTGTTTCACATCCAAAGCAATTTTTATTAATCGAAAAAGAAATATTTGAAAACAAAACACATCCTCAAAGTAGCTTCACCGAAAATTATACCAGCGGCCGTCCGCGGTTTCACCCGCGTGGTTCCCGTTCCCATGGGAATATCGCGATAAAAAGTGTCCTATGTGTTATTCCAGCCTATTATACTTGATATATCTCTGTTGCCAATTTCATCCAGATCCGTTCAGTAGTTCTTGCGTGAAAGAGTAACAAAGATCCATCCATATTCACAAACTTTCGCATTTATAATATTATTAGTAGGAAGATTCGACGCTTCCCTAACGACTCCTGTACCTCAGCGGTCAGAGTATTCGCCCGGACAGTAAAAAGTAATATTTCATTTTCACCCATAACTTATAGTTTCAATACTCTTTTTGGATTACATTTGAGCATAGAATTGATTTACGAAGCTCATCCTTTTACCTACTATAAAATACTTCGTATCGGAGAACTTTATGCTACCTAGGTTGCTTTGGTAATTAAATCGGAATCAGATCAACGTATGTAATGTTCTCTGATACAGTGATCGTCTCTCATAGAGAAAAGTACCTAAGTAGTACTACTAGAAATTGTCTCTCAAAGGCGCCTCACGCGAGTTGCCTAATGTCAATGTTACTGTTTCAGGTGATCGGCGTGCACTGTCGGCACGGCCGTGGGCGAACCGGCACCATGCTGGCATGCTACCTCGTCTACTTCAAGGACATGGCGCCTGAAAGAGCAGTTCTCACCGTGAGAGTACAGAGACCTGGTCAGTTGTGTCAATTATTAACCCTTCCCAAGTGATAACTAACCGCTAATGTCATTCCAATCTTAGATTCAACTCAGCCCAAGTGACATCTAGCCCCTAGCTAGTGTGATCTCATCCCCAGTGTCAACTCACCCTTTAGTATCCCACCCGTAGTTTAGAGATAAGTAGTAGACAATTTCGTACGTCCTCCATGTCTCAGTAACACACCACAGATTACTAAATAGTTACTATGTAACAGATAGTTCACTCCGCTAAGTCATTTAAATAAATAGCAACTCTAACTTTAACGCAATAAAGTAGAATTCAGCTTGTACGGCGCAGGCAAATTACGAACGGCCACTCGTTGTCGTTGCATCTCTTTCTATCGCATATATTCTAGCTCTTTTGCGGACCTAATTTCTATGGATTTACAACGCCGGCGTTGCCGCCGCGTTTTCGAGCCGACACGGTTGAACCATTGAACCTCATAGACAGTTGCTGGTACGAGTCCCGTCTGAGTTAGAGATTTTATTTCGTAATAGGAAAAGTCGACAAGTCCCCTGATTCACGAACCATCGGAAACGCTCCCGACAGCGGAATGTATGCCCTGTTTCTGTCACTCACTATAGAATAGACAAAGACAAAGCACAGAATTCGAATCCGATTCCGTTTCCGACGGTTTGTGAATCAGGGGGGCAGGAAGTGGTTTTATCAGTTTCGTTAAAAAATCCCATACATTTGAAATTTCGCTTGCTCTGTATAACATTTCAATAACATCATGCCTATGTGCCAAGGATATCAACAGAAATTGACACTTTTAATGGAAATCAGACCTCACCGATCTACGGCATAAAAATATTTTTAAAACTAAAGCAATTTTTTGATTAAAGTTATTGTATTTATTTTATTTCAGGTTCTTGCGAAACATATGAACAGGAGAAAATTGTGTGCCACTATCACGACTGTGTTCGTGGTACTATATCTAAGCCTGACTACCGTTTAGTGGAAGATAAGTTATACTTTGACTATTCCATGAAACATATGTATAGCGATGATGAAGAGTCTACACATGAAGAAGAAAATAATATTGAAGGTGGAACAGAAAAAATTGTAAAAGGCCTGATTGAAGAAAAGCGGTCGCAGATAAAAGAAAGAGTGGATACCCTACAGTTACACAAAAAGAAGAAAACAAAAGCAATGGTTATAAATCATAGAATTTATTTTTAATTGTACATAAGCACAGGCAGTTAGAAAAATACAATTTAAACACATTAAATTTTAACCTTAACCAAACTGTTTTTGTTTACTAAAAAAAGTATACAATACATCTCACTTCTTCAGTTTTGTTTTAATTTTAGCTTGTGAGTCTTCGTATGTGGCAGCCGAGTAAACTAGGCTGAGCCCATTGTCTTGGGGTCACATTGATGGTGATAACACGTTGATCTCTTCTTAGCTGCACTCTAATGCTCTGGTTAACGGAGTGGGCTACAATCTGGTTTATTTGAGTGATGTCGGAGAAATTTCTGCTGTTGATTGAGCCAAATTGAAGGATTTCATCTCCTTCACATAGTCCCTAGAAACAATATTTTATTGTTAGGTAATAGTAGTTTATGTGACTGTCGCATAATGAGGGGTATTAAAACACGAGTGGGAGTTTAAAAAACAAGACGGCGAGTTTTTTAATAGTATTCCACAAGTGTTTTAATACCGAGTTATGTGCAGTCTCATACACTACTTTATCTACACTAATTACATTTATTATATATTTCAAAAATAAAGCAAATCAATTTAATTACAAAATGTGAATTGGTGCCAAACCCCACTCATAGGAGTCTATACGGTCTATTCCTTCTAAATTCAAAATTCTAATTTTAAAAAAGTTTCTGATTGTTGCCGGCTAAAGAAGGGCTTGAAAGAGTTGGAAGTCAGGGCTGGTAAATCCTATGGTTGCCATGGAGACTGTAAAATTGAGAAATATAAGTGTTTTATAATGAGTGACAGCTGTATCCGGGTGTTTCATAATGGTCATTATGAAACACCCGGGTATTATTTTTTATAGTTGACTATGGCATATAGTGTATCATTAGACGTTCAGGCATGAGTTCATAATTCGAATATTATAACATGAGTGTAGATAAAATTGTTTTATAGTCCAATCTACATAGACAGGGTGTCATGGGAAATGCTCAACTTTCTGTAGTATTTTTTTTTTCGTGGCATTCACTTGAAAATCTACTTGTGGCAGCAATGTTTCTTTTAAACCTGAAAATTTGCTTTATTTCTTGTTTTATTTAATGATTATTGATACATGTTTCCTGGCTGAATAATAGTACTATGTCAGAATAGCCGAGTCATTCTTCGTAGTAGTAACAATTAAAATATACCGGCTACCTTGATAATTTATTTTTAATAAATGAATTGAATACATACTAAAATTTGTCATTACTTTTGAACTATTAGAAAATATGGGAACTATATTGATAGGGATGTAAAATTCAGAAATGACATCTACTATATCCCGATTCAAATTGGTTCACATTTTCCCAGGACATCCTGTACTGTATATAAACTAATATGGTTTCATCCTAGCTAGCGCACGGCGGGCATACGACCACCAGGGCTCTTGTATTTTGATGAATTTACTATGTGCTTGCACTACCCGACTGACGTGATCCCGACTGACGCAGCGTACGCCATAAGAAAGACTGTTTGTTACAATTGATATTATTATCATTCATTTTAAAATCAAACTTACATCCACATCTGCTGGGGAACCAATTTGGACCTGTCCAATGGTAGCAAAACCAGACTCATTAACATTGATAGTGTCTCCTTCGCTAGACGGCAATCCCGATGCATGGCCGTTACTATATCCTGATGGGTTAGACAGAGGTACAACAACTGATGGGCCTTCCCCATTTGGACCAACAAAATCTGAGTGCACCTCCGCCAAGCCTTGCTCTATCCTCTTCATGATGGCTTTGTGATCATTTTGTAGACCTGCATGTTATAAAACTTTTATAATTGTTTGTGAGAATCTAAACAGAGAATTCTCTGAACAAAAATACATTTTAACTTTTTAAAAAAATGGTCTATTTGCTAAAAAGTTTATATGTATTTTTGTTTTTCATACTACTTAAGTATTAAAAACATTTGCTAAATGTTATTTTAATTTTTTTTTAGTTTTTTGCATTCACAATGCAAATTTTATTACTGAAAAATGGAAAATGAAGTATTTAGAAAAAATCTACCCGTCTCACAATCAGCTCCGATGGGACTCGAACCCACGACCTTTCCACCACAACATTTGCTAAATGCTCAATTAAACAGACATACATATCTACTCTACTGTTGAATATAAAGGTTAGGATTCAACTCCCTATTTAGCTGGAATGATCCAAGTTGGTTGAATAAATGAATAAATAAAATAAATATTGGACACCATCACAAACATTGTTCCAATACCAAAGTATAGGCTACTCACAGGCTACTATACTATAAATATATATATATATATAAGCTATTATGCACTAGTATTATGGAAATTGGTATTGGTATATACCTCAAGCCAAACTTCTTGAACCATCATGGCAGGCAAGCAACCAATCACAACTCATAAAACAGGTTTTAGCGAGTTGTGATTGTTCGCTCCTAACCACAATGGTTCAAGAAGTTTGCCCCACACTGTATTATCACATACACAAAGGAAATATTCAAAATCCAGTTTCAATATTTACCCGACCGGGGATCGAACTCGGGACCTCTAGAGATAGCGGTATGTACACCACTCGGCCACGGAGGTCATCCGTTGTCGAATGTCGAATGAATGAAATCGAATTGATTCTCATATAACTGAATATGTATGAACACTCACAAATTATTTGGTGTCTGGCATGGCGCACTTTGTATACGTCGATGTCAACTCTAGGAAAACCCTCACTATCCACTAGGGCATCCGACATACCAACATTGTTCGTGTCCAATACAGTAGTTTGTTCGCGAATTGCTCCTTCGATTCTATCCTTCTCCTCCATCAACTTCAACACGCGGTCCCTGGCTGGTCCATCCATTTTGTATCCAACCATTACTATGACGTCGGTAACTTAGTTTTCGAAAACTTTTAAAGTTATAGCGGTGTTTTTTTTGTTTATTTTAGTAAATTTCACATCACAAGTATCACAACATTATTGTGCACTATTCGTATTTGACATTGACATTTACTTTTTTTTAGTATGCGCGCGCAGAGCCGCAGTTTAAGGTAAATGTTACCATTATGAAAAATATAATTTAGCACGCTATTTAACAGTTATTTAGTTCCTAAGTATTTGTGGTAGCAGTCGCTAAAATTATTTGACATAAATTGTTGTGTTCGATGACGATAATTTTAGCGTTCTAAACCTATCCATAGGTCCTCAAATAAAGGCTTAAAATACGCTGAAAAGCCACCCCGGGGCGCTACCGGCTAAAAAAATATGGATATGGCTATGTATGGGCTTCAACTGTCATTTGAATTCCTTATTTTGCAAAATTTTTGCTGCTTTGTTCTGTTGAACGTTATTAGCTAGCTATCGTTATACCCAACGTCACAAAACCATCAAAACAAGGAACCGATAGTAGCTATTTTTTTTAAATATCCATAAAGCTACGCGCTACTACGGGTATTTGAAGTTCTTGAGTCAAAGTCAAATTTGTTTATTCAAGCTTATTTGGTATAGAAGCTACGTAATCGGTTCGCAAACCCTACAGCGAGAGACCATGGAGACCTTGTTAGGCATTAGCTGATGATGCGGTTGGTGAGCTAATCTGAAGAGTGATTGGAATGTAGGGTAAGGCAGAGAGGATTTTTTTACTAATAAATTCCGACATTCTTCTGCAAGTTCTTAAAATTTCTGCCCCCCTTAGGAAAATTGTGTGCGTTACCGCCGCAAAAACTTGTGCTTTAGAGAGATGAGACCTTATCAGATAATTAGTGTGTCGTGAGGAGAAATTTGTTTACTAATAGCAAAATTTGTGTGAATTGTAGTTTTTGAGATATTTGACAAAAACAGTTTTTGCCAGGGTCACGTTTTAAACGTTACCCTGGCAAAAAAAGTTGTTTTAGCTCGGAACTAAATACATGAATAGATAGCTTTTGTTGCGTTGTAAATGTTAGCAAACAGCAAAAATTGTGTGTGTTATGGTTCTTGAGTTATTTGAGTTTTTGCTGGGGTAACGTTTTGAGATTTCCCATATCTCAGAAACGGTTCAACGCAGAAGTTTGAAAAAAATACCAGTAAGAGACCTGAATTTGTTTAAATTTGTTTAAATATTAGTTTTTGATTTGGTTGTCGTAAACCAACGTAATTAAATGTTTTCGAAAATCAGAAAAAACTGATTTGTAAGTAAACTATTACATTTACAACCAAACAAACAGCTGCAAAAAATACCCGTGGTAGACACTTATTATGTCTAGAGTTTTAGATCTTGTAACTTTACACGATTTAAAGATAAAGATAAATTTGATAAATTTTAGACTAGTCGTACTTTAGAGATCGAATACACAGTTTCCATAACATTAAGGCACATGGCATACATTAAACAAATTTAAGTAATTCATGAACATTCGTTCCTGTTAATTTTAGCTTTCAATTACAGCTATCATGAAAGATATATCAAAAACAAGAACATGACAACAATTCTCTAGTAACCCGCCCAAATTGTAGAGGTCACGTAAAAGCGACCGCGCCATACATAAGCGTAACCATCTTAAATGAACGGGATGTTATGGATATTTTGTTAGTACAGTTGCGTACAAAAGTTCGCTGGTCAGATTATCTTTAAATATAAAATGTACGTTAGTCTCGCAAAAACATTCAATATGACCTGGAAAACATCACCAGATGGGCACATGATAATGGGATCATTATTAACGTAGCCAAAACTAAATGCATACATATACACTCACCACAGAACTATACTGCTAAGAGGGTAGACCATCAGACAATCAGCATAATAGGTCATACATATGAATGTCTGCATGATAGTATGAATGGGTGCGAATGTGAGACAATAGAGCTAGTCGAAAACTTTAGATACTTAGGTATTAATATAGATAAAAATTTTAATTTTAAAATGCATATAGACCAGGTTTGTATGAAGCTGAGGCAGATGATAAGTAAATTTTACCAATTATTTAGAATAGTAGATAGGCGGACACTGCGAATGATTTATTATGCACTGGTCGATTCACTAATAAGCTACGGTCTAAGTGTATATGGTCGTACTTATAAGACATACATACAGGAAATTAAAAATATTCAAATTAGACTAATTAAATTTATAGTAGACAATAACACAAGAAAAAAATGTAAAGATGATTATAATAAATTATTTAATATATATAAAATATTGCCCGTAGATAAAAAAATTGAATATTTGATTGCGATTGAAAATTATTATAATTATGAGGATAAGCCCCTGGTCAAAAATAGGTATAATACAAGAAGGGTTAGAGAAAGAAAATTTATTGTAAGTAAAGCTAAGAATAATTATGGATTAAGAATGGACAGTTATATAATACCAAAAATTTATAATAAAATTGAGTGGTTACGAGAAAGTAAAAAAGTTAGTAAAAGACAATTAAAGTGTAAGTTAAAGAATGATCTATTAAATGAATTGAGCATATAGTAATTAAAAATATCGATATTAGGCTAATAGTAAATGTAGAACAATAATTTTATTAAATTTTATTAAGTTTTATTTGCAGTTAGGTAATTTTTTTGTAAATTTATAAGTTAAACTATAAGATATACTTTTGTTGGTAATGAGCGCTGTCTTGCCAACAACCTGCTATGATCAGGTTGGCGAGGTTTTAGATTAAGTAAAAACATGTATATCTTTTTGGTTAAATAAAGAAAAAAAAAAAAAAAAAAAAAAAATAAAGAATGGCTGGGCCGATTTTAGTTTTAAAATGTCTGTCGTATTCCAGGGGGAAGTTTAATTTAACGGTAAGAAATATACCTATATGGAAAAATTGCGTGGAAAATTGTTAAAAAACATTTTCCCGTAAAAACTGTTCCTAGAGTGCTCGTCAGATAAGTGGAATGGACAGTAGGTGACAGTTTTAGAGTGCGGCTGCGCGCGGTCGAAATCAAATACCAATCATTTACCATAACCTTAGAACGAAGAAAATGTACTGTAACTAGCGCCAAACACGCACCAGTTGCGCGAAAATTGCGCACGGACGGACTCTATGTAGGTACAGTTAGACGGAAATCACCCGCAGCAGCCGCAATCGGAGATGTCACTGCGACATGACGTCATCGCAATAGCGCGCAAGGAAAGCAAATTTACAAAAGCTGGTGAAACTTTACAACGCTGTAACTTTGGAAATCTTGGACAGATTTCGATTAAACCATAACTGTTATTACTTGCACGAGTACGCGCATTAAACGCAGTAATTTTTTTAGTCATCTTTGATATGTTGGTGTGACTCATTGTTTACGACACAGATTAATTCGTTGGCTGGGTCGGAAGAGCGAGCGTTCCCATCTCGTCTCGCGTCAAGACAATATTACGCACGGCTGCGTTGACATTTCAGAGAGCGAGTTTACTTCGGAAGTCCTGTAGAACACGTGATAGGTTACAAATTGGTGACTAGTCTATATAATTTGTGATTTGGTGCCACTTCCACGACAAGGTTGGTTAAGCAATAGTCACCTTCCAGTCCACGTGTCAAAATATGACTATGGCTTGGCTTGACATGTTGTGTAAAGTTAGCACGGCATTGTGGCTCTTGCTATAAAATGCAGATATAAAATTATACACTCAAGTTGGGTACCAAAGTCAATCTTAATGAAAATTTGTATATCCTACTTCCTACTAATATTATAAATGTGAAAGTTTAGATGTTTAGATGTTTGTATGTTTGTTACTGAATCACGCAAAAACGGCTCAATGGATTTGGCTGAAATTTGGGACACAGATACGTTGTGGCCTGGAGAGAAACTAAGGCTACTTTTTATCCCGGAAAAATATCACATTCCCGCGGGATAGCGTCGGGTATACCACGCGGGCGACGCCGCGGGCGGAAAGCTAGTTTTTATATAAAACTAGCGGCCGCCCGCGGTTTCACCCGCGTGGTTCCCGTTCCCGTGGAAATATCGGGATAAAAAGTACATATAAACCTTCCTCTTGAATCACTCTATCTATTAAAAAAAATCGCATCAAAATCCGTTGCGTAGTTTCAAAGATTTAAGCATACAAAGGGACATAGGGACAGAGAAAGCGACTTTGTTTTATACTATGTAGTGAAGAAGTTAAATAAGTGATTTACAAATAATAATAATAATCATCATTTTTATATGATAATTATGATTACTCATCATCGCCTGAATTGTCACAAGTCACAACCGTCGTTACCACCTGTATTTATAATAAACATAGATTATTTAAGAAAATATAATTTAATAAATGCCGAATCCCAAAATCCAATTCAATTGCGGGTGTACACCGCACGCGGCTTCTTTTGTTTATGCGGCGGCAACCTTTGACAAAAAGCGGCACGTGCCAATGCAGTGCGATAAAAGGGCGACATTATCTAAGCGAATGGGCGTTTTCACATTGGACGATAACGACACCGACACGATACTACACCGATATCGGCACGACAGACAATATCGTTGACGGTAACGAACGACACAGTGTGAAAGCATTTAGTAGTGATTGTATCAAACTGCCAGTCCGACGATATCGTGCCGATATCGTTTCGTTACCGTTATCGTCCAATCCAATGTGAAAACGCTCAATGGACTTTAAAACGGTAAATATTTGCGATAGGCGAACGAGGCGAGAACCGACTTGCATCGCGAAAGTAAAAAAGTTTAGCGTGGCGTTTTCGTTGCGTTGTGGTATGGTATAAAAATAAAACAATTGGTTTGACTAAAGAGAAACAACAAATTACTATAAATGTATTTATTGGTACATGATTGGTACTGACAAATAAATCACACTATAAATTGCTTACTGAGATTATTACCTACTTAGGTAGATATAGATTACTACTGACCAACCTTTATTTATTTGCCTTTAAACTATTATCTATCGTAAATCATTAAATTATTTAAAACTACTATTAATAAACATGATTTTTACTTATAAAATAGAAAACTAGTAGAATCAATACTTTACCAATAACGTTTTTCTGCGTAACTGTACAAAACATCGGATACTAAGCTGCTAATTTACGAAGATAGCCCGTACGTATGGTGCGGTCGCTTATAAGTGACCTTTACAATTTGGTCGGCTTATTAAAGAATTGCTGTTTCAATCTTGTTTTTGATATATCTTTCATGATAGCTGTAATTGAAAGCTAAAATTAACAGGAACGAATGTTCATGAATTACTTAAATTTGTTTAATGTATGCTATGTGCCATAATGTTACGGAAACTGTGTATTCGATCTCTAAAGTACGACCAGTCTAAAATTAATCAAATTTATCTTTATCTTTAAATCGTGTAAAGTTACAAGATCTAAAATTCTAGACATAATAAGTGTCTACCACGGGTATTTTTTGCAGCTGTTTGTTTAGTTGTAAATGTAATAGTTTACTAACAAATCAGTTTTTTCTGATTTTCGAAAACATTTAATTACGTTGGTTTACGACAACCAAATCAAAAACTAATGTTTAAACAAATTTAAACAAATTCAGGTCTCTTACTGGTATTTTTTTCAAACTTCTGCGTTGAACCGTTTCTGAGATATGGGAAATCTCAAAACGTTACCCCAGCAAAAACTCAAATAACTCAAGAACCATAACACACACAATTTTTGCTGTTTGCTAACATTTACAACGCAACAAAAGCTATCTATTCATGTATTTAGTTCCGAGCTAAAACAACTTTTTTTGCCAGGGTAACGTTTAAAACGTGACCCTGGCAAAAACTGTTTTTGTCAAATATCTCAAAAACTACAATTCACACAAATTTTGCTATTAGTAAACAAATTTCTCCTCACGACACACTAATTATCTGATAAGGTCTCATCTCTCTAAAGCACAAGTTTTTGCGGCGGTAACGCACACAGGAAAATTTGCCCACCCCTGTCTTAACACGTTCCCTGTCCCATACAAAAATGCAAATTTCACCAACACGTCCAATAGGGTTTTTTGAATAATTTGTTTTTTTATAGTCATAGGGTAGTCCTAGTAATAATATAATTAAAAAAAATAACTAAAAGTAGGTTTTATTTCCCTGAAACACATATGGTTCATGAGCGTAGAGAGACATTTTTGCTCCTGCACGTTCATGAACCACATGTGGTTCAGGGAATATTTTTTTATATTTATGAGTTTTTCATAAGTATTTATTTTATTAATGACTTTACTATTATTATTTATGTATTTTCACGATATTTACGAACTTGTGCACATTTGATTATCTGTGGAATAAATTTTTACATTTTTTAATTTTTTACATTTTTACATTTTTTCGTACGTCCCGGCGTTTTTCTTTAGTTTATGATCGTACCTGCACGTCCAGTGCAGAAACAGTACAGTCCCTTCACGTCCGGTAGAAATATTCGCTGTAGAAATTGTATATGTGCCCTGACGCACATGTGGGTCAGGAAAGTATTAGTGCTTTTCAAGCGCACGTTTCCTGAACCATATGTGGCTCAGCGGACAGGGAACGTGTGCCATGGGTCAAGGGTAGGATCAGAAAATAATATTTCAGGGTAACTTAGGTAATACGTTGCTTTATGCAATAAAAATCAAATAAATAATTGTTATTCTTTATTTTATATTTTGAAATCAATAATGAGATTTTAAAACTGTAGGTCTTCAGAATCATTATTTTATACAAAATTGTAAGCTTTTTAGTAAATCTGCTTCGATTTATATTTAACAAATACAACAATGATTTAAATAAAAAATGACCAGATTAATAGTTTTACATATCTCTAATAATAAGCTTAAGAGTCAGATTTATAATAAAAATTAACAAATAAGTGTGAGTGTTGGTTAACATTTTAAACGAAGGTTACATTTTAAAGCATTTATTCCATATCAAAAGTATTCTTAGTTTTTATTAAGTAAATGTCTTTTCTACCAAGTGTACTTTAGATAAATCACTAAAACCAACGTTGAATGTGGATTTTTTTCTGAGCAGATATCGGTAAACATAAAAAGTATATCCATAAGATACTGGCGATTATCCAGGATAACATTTACAGTTCACCTTCCGAAAATAAGTCTATCACCATCAACAAGATATTGTGCAATTATCAACATATAAATAAATCACATACAATAATGTACATTGCGAATGATAATTATCATTATACCATTCTAACAAATAATTGAACACCAAAGGATTTGATAATGAAGAGACATGATTGTGCATTACAAAAGAAAATATTTATATAATTCTATTATCACCTTAATAGATTGCGTATCAAAACCTTTCACAGTACCACTGCTGCGTGTAATTTGGCGTTATTACGCGCAGTATTCAATACAATGAAAAGCGTTGGGCCGAAATCTCCTACTTCTCATAGTTCGAATAACAAAATGGTCCCTAAAGGAAAAATAATTACAAAAAGATTATAAAATCACACTTTTCATCTGGTCTCCGTAGAGAGACGTAATACGTATTTTTACATTTAAAACATACGCTAACAATTATGGCAACGTTGACAATAAATAAGAGAAATGATTAACATTCACATTGACACAGATAATGGTTCCTCAATCCGCCCATAATATTCAACATAATAGGGAAATACTGACAGCACAAAATAAATAAAAATAATCCAACGTGCTCAAAACTGCACGGATCGTAGAAAAAAAAGTATACAAGGCAACAAGTGCAGACTTTAAGTTTTATTACTACCAACTATATTTTTACTTAATTAAAAAAGCCACATTCGCAAATTCGTTTTTTTATTAAGCTTGGCTTAATTCGCGAATCTGTTAATTCTGGTTAGTATTTTATTATATACGGGCTCCCGCCCGCCATTAGTAATGCGGGTCGCTTTCATGGAAATATTTATGCGATATAACAGGGGGATAGGAGTTATAAGAATTTACATAAGTATTACAAAGATTTAAGGCAAACAAGTTAAATATTTCAGTGGACATTAAAGCGACTCGGATTACTTATATAACGAAATAATAACTCATAAGCCCACGATGCGAATCATAATTTTACATTGAAATTCGGAGAGGGGCTTGTGATTCTTAAAACTAATTCGTTTACAGTCGGAATGGTTCGCGTTTCTCCGTGGTTCGAGAGGATGACGGAGTGCCGCGTCGGGAGCCGGGCGTGGCGGGCGCACCGCTGTCCGACGCGTCTGACGGCTTGCGCAGCAACCGCGACACGGCCGTCTGCTGCCCCGGTCGGACGGGAGTCGTACTGCCTGAAGGCGTCCGTTGCCTGCCATACCAATAAAAATGTTAGTCTCTCACATATCAGAAATCGCACCATGCAACAAGCAGTACAAAACTAATTAAAAAAAAACATTATTCCCTGTTTAAATTCAACCAATACATGGCACTAAATTAAGCAAATATAGTGAAGATTCGCACAAAATCCGAGTCTACAAAACGGAAAACACATCGAGAAATCAAACGTATCAAAATAAGACCATAAGCGGAACACTACGAAGTTTAGTTTACCTATTGAGATTACAGTTAGTATGATGATCCTTAAAGACAGGAATGCGACTCTTGCCAGGCGTTTGGCCGTCCGTCGAGGCAAACGACCCGCTCCTATGTAGAGTTAGCGAGCACACAGGACATACAGAAACATTAGTAAATAGGATGAGTAGAAAACATGTTAAGTAGTATGTTATTGCACATATTATAATAATATTGAAGCTTGTGAAGCTCTACAAGTGATACTAATATACAATTAATTTATGTGCATTAACATTATTAAAAGAAATAAAGATAAGTATATTGAAAACAAAAGCAGAATGAAAAGAAGGATAAATATATTCAGTCTCGTGAACAAATTTATGACATTACAAATATTACAACAGCACTCTTGGTAACATCAGTTCGACCCCGAATTTTGAGGTTTGCTTGTATCGAAGCTTAAAGCGGTGATCAGCGGAGTGAAACTAATGGACAAAAATACATAAAACGCTGTACCTTCCTTGTCTTTTGTCTCCAATTTCTTTTCAGATGATGGTATAAATTAGCTACACGTAACTTAGTTTAACGCCGCTGTCAACGCTCCCCTGAAGCGGAGAGGAGACAAGTTGATTGTGAACAATATTTATATGTTTAATACTCCTATTCTCCTCGCCGCTCTGTAGAGTAATACGCTAACGAAACCAATGGCAATTGTAATAAAATTTAATGATCATGACTATATCATTTATCATTCTCCCAAATGTGAAAGCGTGCTTAATGTAGATGACCAACAATGAATTGAATCAATGAGTGAACTGGATGATAGATTTTTAGCAAGCAGTTTCAACATGAGACGTCAAAGCATGATTATGATTTACGTACAGTATATACAAAATGGTCGGGTAAGGCGATAATGAGTACATATATACAATATGAAAATGGAGTCATCTAATCTGAGATGTTATTAAATAGGGAATGGTGATGACTTTTTGTGCAACGTCAATGACCAATAAAACAAAGTCAGAACATCAAGGGGCATCAATCAACATTTTGGAAGCTAGCATTCTACAAGCTGTACCCTTTGACATCTCGCTGGGTCGGCTTAGACGCTTCACCACTGGACTCGCTTATATTACTCTCATATTCATTGTCGCTCGTCATTCCCGATATGCTGAATAGTGAAGAGTCGTCTTCTGGACTTCTTTGCTCGGACTTTCTTGAAGGATCTAAGGAAGTAGGACTTGGTTCTTGGGAAGTTTCTCTAGAGTGGGACTTTCTAGGTTTATTGAGTCGTCTCTCGACTGATGGAGTTCTTTGGGAACGAGGACCAACATATACGGGTATTTTAGTAGAACCTTGAGTTTGGAATGCTGGATGAGTATGAGATACAGATTTAGGATGTTCAGATGCCATAGAAGATGGCTGGGAATGTGTCGAGCTATGTGTTATATTTAGTCCATTTCCAATAGAGTTGCATGCGGGACAAAGGAAAAAAATAAAATATTTTAGTTATTTTATCTTTTTTTGATATACTATACATACGGTTAGTAACTAAACACACGTTTTGCGTTGGTATTAGTTTTCCTAAAAGTGCCACATGCCGTCGTTGATTCTGTTTTGTAAGCTTTTATGATCCACCACCTTTCTAACAAGTTCGTCGACATGACAATCCTGACGAACAAAATGTGTTTCAAAATACAGTGCGATACTCCTTTGAATGCGTACCCTCGACGACACTACATAAACCTGTTCCCCTTTGGAAGCGAAACAACGTGCTCTTCCAGAAGTTTGCTCTTAGAGCTTGCCACTTTAAACTTGATTAGATTTTACGTTCTGCAACTATATTTTTGAGTTTCTTAGGTATATAAGATTTATACTTCAGTGATAGCATTAATATTCAATAACATCTAAACAAGTTTTAGTTGCATGAAGACGAGCAAACCACTCAAACCAACTCATAATACCTCGCTAACGCCGGCACCGGAGAGAGTGTCGGTATACTGGACGTGCGGTACATCGCTCCGCTAGGATACCTGTCCGTGTGCATATCAGTGGACCACATTTAGTATACTTAGAACATGTGTTGAAAATACAAGTAAGAAACCACTACCAAATTGGTTTTATTTCCTTAATAATGTTTTAGATACGCACCTGCCACTAGCAGGTGTCAAGAATCCTGTGGGGGTGCGTGGTCGCGATCCCCCGTTCGGCGTTGTCACCCCGAGTTTGCTGGCGGTGGCAGCGGCACGAGCTATTGAAGCTCTTGTATTTGTGACTTTTCGCATCGGTATGCGAGACGGTGTTGATACGTCATCTAATAAAAAGGAAATCGTTGAGTCAACGATATAACACATTTAACATTAATCGGACAACAAATAACCAAGTGGTGTAGACTACATACCTGTACTATCTAATGAAAGATTAGATCCATGTCTTGACGGTGGTTTCGAACCTGTTCTCGATCCTGGCCTAGATCCAGGACGTGATCCACCAGGCGTTAATGTTGACCTGAATAAAAAAATGTTCCTTATTATAATGACACTTGTAAAATTTGGTAACCCACAATTCTTTCATGAACTTATCGAGAATTTTATATCTCACCTTGGCACACTTGGCTTTCTATATCTTGACCCAAGTCCGCTGGCCGCTTCGTTGTCACTGAGCGAGTCTGGTGTTCCTGCACTCAGTGAAGATCTTGATGCGCGACCAGCCACTCCTCCCGCTGACATTGGAACAGATCTTGCTGTGCGTTCCCTTACCTACACATTCAAAGAGCATTTAGACAGATGTGACGATAAGAATGGGAAGCAAATCAAACCAATGTTAATTACATTAATGAACATGAAAGATACTGTAATACTCATGATAGTATTTATATTGTACACAAAAGAAAACTCGTGTAAATGTAAAAGCATGCCAGACTAATAATTATGGACTTGACATTACGATTACGATCTCTAATGTTACTCAAACATAGACGATAACAAAACAAAAATAAATGAGCTGCTGGAACTTCTCCGTCCAAGGGTGCAATCGACCAACACTATCACATAGCCTAGTTAGCAATTACCCAGTGGTATCCCGGTGACGGCTGGTACCCGTGATGGTGGGTATAGTGGTGCGCGCCCGGCGTCGTCGAACCTTGAGATCTTGAGTGGCCGTATATAAACGCCTGCTTAGTGCCATGTGTTGAGCCGACGTGCAGAGGATACGAACACGGAAGCTCTTCCCGTTGCCTTAAAGCCTCAAATATGGGCTTCAGTTGCTCCATAAACTCCTCAGCTAAACGCACCAATACAAAACCAGGATTCTCATTAAGGGGAATGGATAAAGTCCGTTAGAAACATTAGATTTTATGCCTTCATAGTGCCAATCTTTTCGAAGAACGCGATCGAGTTTCGACACGATTTTACGATTAGTCCACACACGTTTAGTCGACGGCCGCGCGGTTTTACGAAATGCAGGTATGATGGGATCTAGCGGGATGGGTAAAAGAAATACTTTACCATACAAGATTGCGATGACGTGCCACCTCTCCAATGCAGTGGTTCCAATGAGTAGATACACTAACAAACAACACCAACGCACTACAACGAGCCTGTGCATGAATGCATAGCTTGAACACTCTAATGCAATACGACCAAATGCTACGAGCTCAACACATGCGTACTCACGACTATGCACCTTGCAGATGGATTTCTGTACATCCATATACAAGCTGCATAAGAATAAGCGAAAAAAAAAGAGTCCCAAACCGATTGCTCCCTCCAACAACTACTGTGCGCTTTATGAGGTACTTGTGCGTAACTAAAACTAAGTAAAATTAACCTGTTCGGGAGAATAATTTATTTGATTAAATTAGCAGCTTCCGCGCCTTACCTTTGTGATTGGTCCGGTGGAGGGTGGAGTGTTTGTGTTAGAGCGTGGCGTACGCGGTCTGAACGCTGCCATGCTCTGTGAGACTCCATCGGCCAGTATGAATTGTTCCCGCAGTTCGATGTTGGTGCGTCCCTTGGCTGCATGCGGGCGGCGTCCAGTGCGCGGGATTACAAACGGAAGGAACCGGAAGGGACAAAGAAAATGATTCGGTAACAGGATAGGTGGAAATAACACAAAAAAGTGTTAAAAGGATAGCGTGCAACGGAAGTGAGGGAAAGAAAAAAAAAACAACAAACAAAATCAGAACATGTCAGAAAACGTAAAAAACACATAAAAATAATAAAAAATCAACCAGACGGATTTTTGTTTCGTGTGCAGTTAGGAATAGGAATTATAATATACGATTAGTTTAATCTCTCACCAAATATTTTGCATTCAACAATAAAAATTACAAGAGCAAGATATATATAATAATTTAGTTGAACCGCAATATTAATTTTTATTTTCATTTAATTTTCACAATATATTTGAAATCTCAGAATAATTCATAAAAGTGTAAGGATGACCTCGATCAATTATTTACAAAACGAGAGTGCATCATGATTATCTTGCGCTTGCATTATTATATATGCATTAGTAAACTACATAATAAAAATAAACGTTATAAAATATGATACAAATGCAAAAACTAATGAAATTAAATATCATGCCACAACTAAAAGCAACTTGTTTTATAACATATTACTTCCTGTATGGGCCATACCATGAACCTACATATTTTACAAATTTGATGTTTCCATAATAAAATTTATCTATAAAGGCATCAAAAGTGTAAAACATTCATAGAGCAATATAAACTATTATTAAATTATAAACTGTAATACTAAACCACGCAAAATAAAAACAACTCTAAGCCACAACAACCATGAAAACCCTGAGTTGGAACCAAATGAATAAAGTGTTAAAAAAGCGTAAAAATTAAAAGGTGTTTTGATATCCTCAATTGGTTCCAACAGCAGAGCCTAATCTTACCGAGCGGGCAACAAGCTTCATGCTGCTCCGGCTTGCTCGGATCAGGCAGCGGTAGCACTAATGATACTACTTTTTGTAAAGGGAATTGATAAAGGATTTTTAACGTAATATAAACATAATGAAATAAAACAAAATTCGAGGGACCACAGGAGTTTGGATTGGGCAAAGCGAATACGAATTAGTAAAAATTAGTAGCGATATCACAGTTTTAATGTGGACATACGCTTTTAGCTGCTGTACGGTTTTACTGGATCGTCTAGCTATCTTGAAATGAAATGATTTTTCATCAGGTGCTAATGATTAGGAACGACAATGATCAAAAATTTTTTTTTCATTATTTATTAGTTCAAAAAAGCAGTTGAATATTATTTTCTGATTTTAAACACGGTAACTGTATAAAAATACGTTACTTAAAAATAACGTTACGTGTATTTCGTTTGTTTTCGTTATCCCTTGAGCTGGCAATACCGGTTACTGCGCATGTCATTGTCAAATCAATCGAATCTTTCGCGTCCTCGCAAAAAGACGAACAATGAAATCGCTGTTTTAGCTGTGTTGACCAGTATTATTTCGATGTTATTTCAAGTTATAAGTGATACAAAATGACCGGAACAATAATTGAAAACTTGAGTGGGCGAAAACTCGCTGTATTAGTCACGTTTTTGCTCTTGTGTCAATTAACATGCTTCTTGATAGGCGGCTTGGTCGCACCCATGCCAGCGAACGCACAAAATATTCTCGGAACCGTATGTAAAGATACAACAAAAGTGAAAAATGATACGTCGAAATGGTATTATAATCGAGGCAAAGGAGCCTGCAAGACAATCGACCTTGGGGATATGCATCAAGATTTGTCCGAAACGGACATTGTGTTTGCGTTTCAAATGCCGAGTCCGCGACAAAATCAAATATTAGATTTCTCTAGATGGCAGCAGAATTTAATCGGCGTGTTGCAAGTGGACATCCGATACCATTCGCAAATGGAGGTTCGGCCGCGCAGTGAAGTTACGATCGACGCGAGGTTAGCATATAAAAACAAAGGCGACCCGGACAACGGGTGGAAATTGTACACACAATCTATTGAAAAACGACATTTGGACTGCGAAATCGAAATCAAAACTGAAAAATATCTATACAACTGTTCAGCTATACCACTATTCGAGTTAGGGTCTTTGTTCCACGATTTTTATTTGCTGAATGTTAGACTCCCCGTAGATACCCCAGAAATGAACACTAACATTGGCCACATACAGGACATGTGGTTGACAGTGATTAACCAAAATGGAGGCTTCACCAAAGTATGGGTTTCATTGAAAACCGTATTCTTTCCCTGTATCATAGCTATATTGGCATGGTTTTGGAGACGCATTCACATACTTCAAAGGAAACCTGTCTTGTTGGAAAAAATGCTTCTCAGTTTGGGTATAGCATTGTGTGTACTCAATATGCCTCTTGAATATCTTACTTTGCATTTTGACTTGCCGTTCATGTTGTTGTTAGGAGATATAAGGCAAGGGGTTTTCTATGCTATGTTATTTTCGTTTTGGCTCGTGTTTGCTGGAGAACACATGCTGATCCAAGACGCATCGGCACAAAGTTCCCTGAAGCAGTACTGGCGTCATTTGAGTGCAGTTGCTATAGGCTGCATCTCACTATTCATTTTTGATATGTGTGAACGAGGTGTGCAACTGCGAAATCCATTTTACTCAATCTGGGTGACTGACATTGGGACTAATTTGGCTCTGACTTTCATAATTTTGGCTGGAATATCTACTGGGGTTTATTTCCTGTTCCTGTGTTACATGGTGTGGCAAGTTTTCATTAATATTTCCCATAAGAGACAATCCCTGCCTACCATGTGCTCAGTGCGCCGTTTACACTATGAGGGCATAATCTATCGCTTCAAGTTTCTGATGCTGGCTACTCTACTGTGTGCTGCTTTGACTGTCATTGGGTTTATATTGGGACAAGTGGCTGAAGGCCAGTGGAAATGGGATGAGAGCCTTGAGCTTGAGTACACTTCAGCATTCTTCACTGGAGTCTATGGAATGTGGAATATCTACATTTTTGCACTGCTCGTTTTATATGCTCCCAGTCACAAACATTGGCCAGCAGCTGAAGATACTTCTGACACTCAGAATTTGAGTGAAGAGATTGAGTTTAGCCGCATCTCAGGAGAGAGAGCTAGCAGTGAGATCTCATCTTTGACATCTTTCATAAGGAAGACTACAATTGATTAAAAAACCTACTTTTTATTAATATGCAGACTTGCCAATTTAACAAATGCCATAATTGATTCATTAATTTATTTTACAATTGTATCAATATAGGAACAATAACTTACTTTAAGTGATGTGACAGTATTAACTGAGTAATTCTAATCTAATATTTGTATGGGAAGTACCTATAGTCCATATTAGTATATTGCCTATCTCATGAGTAGGTGAGCCAGTAAACAAGATTATTGTAACAAGTACTTAATAAAATCGTGTTTACTTTCCTAAAACGTTAACCCCAGTATCTATGATATGTCAAATGTTATGTAAGCCTTTAAGAAAACTTGTTTCTATTAATTAAATCTAAATTATAATTTAAATATTATCATTCCTTATTGGCTAGCTTGATGTTGAAATGTATTAAAATCTTCTTTGATTGTATTCTGAAGGAAATGACTCAGATTCTAGTTTAAGTTAAAAAACAGGTTTTGTGTCCTTGAGCCTTTATGGATCTGTGCTTCCAACATGCTGTGTTAATCTATTTGTAATCTGAGTCACGCGGGCCGACTGATGTAGAAGTAGAAATTATAAAATGTAGGTTTTAAGTCAATTTGATTTTATACTTAACCTTTTTCTCAAAATAATGTGTTGTTACTGTATCGCCTATGAAAAAGCGTTATTTACTCTTCTGTGATAGTTTTTTATTGCATTTATCTCTGTAGTATTCTTAGATGTAACCAACCTGTATTGCCAGCACAGTCTTTAGGTGAACTTTTTTAGTATATTTTTTGTAAAATTAGTATTTGTAGTTTTGTAATGTAATGTAACCATTATTACATTTGTACGCGGTTAGTTTGTAAGGAACATTATGGTAATAAATCTGATTAATTTTAACATTGTTATTTTGTTATTTGACATCTTTTTTCCTCTGATATAACAATTTTAGTAACTAGTTAGACATTACATAATAGATACTTCATATAATTAGTTACCCTGGTTACTGAGTTATAGACACACATAAAATTACTAATTAATGATTCCCGGGTTTGATTGACACTTTGAAATACTTTAACAAAATCAAGGCCGTGGTACAAAATGTAAGATACAAATATGATTTTGAAATAAAAGTTGACTTGACTGTAAATGCAGTATATATTTGAATAAAAATCTGAACCATGGCCTTAAAACACCTTAATCTAATTACATAAGACATGAATAATCATTATTGCCTTTCAGTGTTGCAGTAAATTTATATAAGTTAAAAACACTACCATACATAACATAGAATGATTTTAGGCTCAATTTACACCGCCGCGGAATTGAATGGAAGCGACGAAATTGTACATAGCATAATGAACTTTATGTTATGAACGGTTCCATTCCATTCCGCGGCGGTGTAAATTGCCTTAAAGTAAAAACTCATTGCAATAGGGATTTAATTCATAATTTACAACAACACCAAAAGTTATTCAGGTAAGTATATAAAAAGTGTACAAAGTTTTGTAAGGTATAGATAGTAATTCACCAAAAAATTGTCATTGTGGAGAATATTATATTTTAATCTTGGTATCATAAAATTAATTATTCGTATTGGCGTTTTCTGTAACACGAATCTTGTAATTAATCACGAAAAAATATATCTACTTAAATGTTTGTATTTTCTAGTAAGTATTGAAACTTTGCTCCTGAAAACATTTTGAAAATAATATTGTCTAATTTCATGGTAGATCGGACCTCTTACCATTACAATAATGTAAGCACAATAATGCTAAAAAGTTGCTTCACTAAAAGTTTATGGTAATTGGTAAGGATCCAGGACTGAACAATCTCAATTCTATATAGGTGTTTTAGAATTTCACCAGGATAATTTATACCTATGTCTCTGTTAAGTTAATAAGTAACCTCGATACACACATATTTTGTGTAAGAGCATTAATATATCTTTTCCCACGAGCCTGTTTAAGTTTAAAAATATGGTTCAGATACCGATAGAAAGGTCTTAGCGAACTGACTGCACCAAAATACTTTGCTAACCTTTAGTGTAACGCGGACGAAGTCGCGGGCAACAGCTGGTAACTATTTCATTCATCCATTGATCATCCTGGGGCCGTACTGGCGCACGCTCCGAACTTCGGAAATCTACCGGGCTTCAAATTAAAACAGATAAATCGAGCCCCAATCAGGCCAAAATGGCAAACAACGATTCATGATGTCCCAGTAAATAACTTCGGCAAATAGTACAAAAAGAAATTACGTAAGTATAGGTACTTCGATTTATAACTAAGTTGAGGCCCGGCAGATTTCCGAAGTTCGGAAAGTTCGCCGGTAGCACAGAGTAAATAATAGTGCTAAGGCACAGAAGACTCACTCTGCAAGCTCATTCAAATAAAAATAAATCTTTCTGCGTGGAAATAAAGTCCAATTCCGGTTGCTTTGTCATCGCTTGCCTACTGTTATAATAACCTAGAGTTCGCGCATGCAAGCAAAACTGTACCCAATAGCTACGCGCGAGCGTTTCTATTTCTATGAATGTCTCAAACAGCTCGCTCGCTGGTTAGGGTTGCGAGCGACTTGCGAGTTCGGTTTTGCTGTTTATTTTGTTCTTTCTTTTATTTATACACCCGTAAACACAACAGTATCTTATATACGGATTATAAGAACGTTTAGTAGTCATTGTTCGGTGCACAAAAATCACAGAAATGATCGATCGTTTTACGCGCAACGTGGAGCGTACGAGCCGAGCGGCATCCTTCTGCCATACGCCTGCCGGGCAGGCGCGCCGGCCGAACGTACCTAAACTGCGGAGTGACACCCCCCTGCCGGTAGGGCCCCTGTTCTGTACTCTGTCCCATTCTACTGCACGGATGCATAACGAGGTTACTTATATATGTATGTTGTGTTTGTGTACCTATGTGTGTGTGTGTGTGTGCGTAAGAGTAGTGACTTACCGCGGCACGGGTCGTTCTTGACGAGGAATTCATCGAGGGCCACCCAGCCACCTCCGACTCGCACCATCACGGTCGATCGCAGGATACGGACTAGACGAAGCTTCTGGGAGTCTCCGAACTGTTGGAAGAAGGTTGAAGCTGAGATCTATTGCTCAGACTTTAAAGTCAGTCAGTCAGATTTCTGGCCTTCTAGAAGTTGATTATTAAAATTATCGGTAGCAACCGTTAACCGCAGGCTAAGTACCATTCCGCGGCCGCACTTATTTACTGACGGACGTACTTGTATGTAGGTTTTTGTAATATCTGCGTTGTTTCTAATATTCGGAACAAAAGTGTTTATGAATAGGTAAAATAAGTTATACTAACGTATAATCGGATCAATGGAAATACCTAATCTTGTCTGATATTTATTTAACTATTTTTAACCGCCTCTGTGGTGTAGTGGTCCACACCACTGGTATCCGACCCAGAGGTCCCTGGTTCGGTTCCCAGTGGAGGTGCATATTGGCTATTGTATTCGTTAAGGTTGCTGATAAGACTTGTTCTAAGTCCGGCTGGTTAGCTATCCACCATCTTATCTACCTAAGTCTGCCTGCCTAGCATGACCATCATTATATCACGCGATATGATATAGCACGTCATGCTGTCTTGCTTACCCCACTAAGGTGTAAGCAAGATATAAGCTCTTATCATGCGTCAATAGTCGATAAAAGCCGCTCATGCTAGGCCGACTGACGCCATAACAGATCATGTTGTGTTCGGCAGCTAGAGATAATATGGGCAGTTCCTCAGTGGTTATGGAACACAGGAGTAGCGTTCTTCAGCCTTATATTCCTAACATCAGGTGTAATGCAAGCTTAATGTTACTAACGTTTTGGATTAAAAAAAAACGGGTTGCACTCCGGGAGTGACGGCAGAAGTGAAAAGGGCTCCTTAGAAGTTTTCACAAAAAAAAAGCAATTTGACGAAATTTGCCTTCGTATTCTAATGACATTGCATTGTAACAGTTTTTTGATCAGGACACGTATCCGTCTTACGAATTTTCGATCTTGACGGTCACGTGTCTCTGACGCGAGTTTAACATTTTTTACCCATCACAAAAAGAGCACAAAGAAGTTTTCACTTCAAAAATCAACTTACCCGGTACTTCCCTTCCCCGACCTGGAAGACCCGGAACTTCTGGCGACAGGTGCACAGCATCACGAGCCGCTTCACCTCATCGTGGATCTTGTCGGCGTCCGTCGGCGGGCCGCGGCGTTCCACCTACACACAAACATACACAAATGTTAACATATATATAATAAACAAAATCAAATTAATGTAAACGAATCTTCAGCGGCTAGACTGCGAGTTTTCAACGAGGGTGAACTAGTTCTAGTTTAACATAAGTCTTGGATATATCCCGCAAAGCTATTTTTAATCGCTGTTCATAAGATTTTGGGTTTGGGGATTTTTGGACTAAATAAGTAGCATTGTTTTTATCTACTTAATTATCTATGTTTTATGTCGTGAGTATTAAATACTCAAGGACTGATCATTTATTTATAATAACCAATATAACTTTTCTTTGTAAGTAAGCGGATAACGGATTGGACTACTGCTTAGTACATCAACTGAAAAAATTGCTTATTTTGAGCACTACAAAAATACTAAAATTACTTAGATATTTACGTACCGCCTGTGTCCATGATATGAGTGTTGCAAAAATGAGAAAAAATATCGGTTATCAAGCAGATAAGATACCTAGCATGCCTGCAATTGTGAAATGATAAGTATTGACCTAGTATAATATTATATGATCTGAGGTATTGACATATTGACATTCGGTTTAGGCCGTCCCTTTTATTAAGCTCTAAGTTTATAATAACATCTATTCAGAATCATACTTTTTGTCTGGACTTCTATTTAGTTTGCCTAGACACCGATGACCGTTGGGGCGGAAAAGTTCTCGAATGGCGACCGCGTACCGGACGAGGGCAGCGTTCCGTGGGCAGGCCCCCTACAAGGAGGACCGACTATCTGAGCCGCTAGATGCGGGCAGCGCAGGACGGTCGCTGTGGAGGTCCTTGGGGGAGGCCTAAGCCTAACAGTAGGAGTCGTAGTTCCGGTGATGATGATGATGAATGATCAGATCGTTTCTTACCCAGTCGGGACGCAGCGCGGCGATGAACTCCTCCCAGTCGATGAGCCCGCTTCCGTTGCGGTCGAACAGGTCGGCCACGGCGCCCATCTCCAGCCGAGAAGTGTCGAATTCTGGGCGCAAAAGAATGTTCATGGAAATGTCGGAAAACCAAAAAAAGCCTAGAATTGTAACGCATGTAGAAAATGAAGCGCGGATCAAAATCTGCTACTTTAGTCACTTTTGAATAATTATTATGTCAGTTGATAGGCGGTATTATTGGTATTCTTTTATTTTTAAACCCTAACTGGAAAAAGAGGGATGTTAGAAGTTCGACGTGTTTGTGTATCTGTGTGTCTGTCTGTGGCATCATCGCTCCTGAACGAATGGACCGATTTTGATGCGGTTTGTTTTGTTTGAGAGTTGATATCATTAGAGCTATTTCAATTCAATATGCAGAACTGGCTGCTAACTTCACTAGTTCTCCAACTAGTGAAGTCAGCACCACAATGCCTAATGCGGCCTCCAGACTCAGCAGTCACGAGACTTCTCGTGAGAGAAGGTGCGGCCTGAAACCGAGCGGAGAACATGCGAGCCCGAGAACGAGAAGGCGAGAAACTAATCACAATCACGCTTCTCGGGTGTTCTCGGGAGTTCTCGGAGTGAGTCAGAAGGCCGCATAAGAAGGAAAACAAAAAATGCGTATGGATATCGGGCTCTGAAGGGGTAAGCCGTGAGCCGCTGCAGCTTCTGCCACCCGTTAAACGCCTAATGTGGAAGCGGTCTTAAACAAAATCTTCACTTACTGGTATTGATAATTCCGTCGATAAACTCGTTTCTCGCTATCAATCCGTTGTTGTCTTTGTCCATCTTCCTGAACAGGTCCGTTAGTCTGGACTTCTTGTGGTTCATGAACTTGAGGAACCGCTTTCTCCAATCGTCCCAGCTGAAGTTGGACACTCTCTGCAGTTCCTTCAGGTGAGCGAGACGCTCGTGCAGCCGTCTCTGTCTCTCCGACGCGAGGAGCCAGACCGTCCTCCATTTGTCCCACATTTGCTTGACGCGTGGTGAACGGAATTCCGGCTCTGCGCCTTTGCTGTTCGGTCATAAAAAATAATCAGTAATGCTGACGTGGGTTTAAAATTTTCGCGCGTAGTATCCATTGAAATAAAACTTATTTTTAGGGATTTTCAGTTTCGTTAGATAATATTATTTTTGAGATTCAAGATTTTGTACCTACCTATACCTACTATGTAAAAACTGAACAATACATAAATCTTCAATTATGTCGTCTGTTTTAAAACGAAACAGTCCGCCAAAGATGTTTTATTTCAATAGACGTGGTTCGTAAATTCAAACTTCTTATACTTATCTACATCTTTATTGTTTAATAAAAGTTAGTTGATTTAATTACGTACATTGTAACATTTGACAACAATTAAGTTTTCTTTCTATTTCTGAGCGCTAAGAAACAAGCGTATAATTATCTAGAAATATTGCAGAAATTCTATCTAATCTATCTACAATCTACAGTGCCTACTTAGTTATCTATAAATAAAAAGAATAATTGTCTACCTACTGGTTTTCGTAACTGTTCAATAGAAAACTTTTAAAATATGCTATTTTCAATAAATTAAAGTTCAAAAAGGGCTGCCACAAACAAAATATTTCCAGCATAAATCATAGCTTTGCTCAAACAGACAAAAAGACACACCTTTTCCCAAATGCAATTTAGCTACTTATTTATAATATTTATTTACATGCTCCTAATCTCGAGCGCCTATATTAGTAGAAATATTTATTAAAATACTTAAAACAGTGTATTATGGAATAACGGATAACTTTTGAACTTTATCAATTTGAAAAAAAAAACCTCAAGAGCCTAGAACCATTTTTTGCTTTCACCCTCAAAAAATAGCGCTTATTAGCACAAGTGCGAGAATCTTACAGGGAATTAAAGCAGCAATTTACTTACTTACCATTACTACCTATACTCCCAAAATGTTTAATCCTTTCTAGGTATGAAACTATTCCTCAATACGAAAATCTTTTACTACGAGTCGCCGACAATATCGCGAAAAAACCAGCTGTTTCATTATAATAATATTATAATATCCATTACATTCCATATTATTACATTTTTGTAGAGACGGTGTTTCTCACCATTTCTTGGGTGGCCACATAGTAAAAGTTGTTCATATTGATGAATGCTTTCAATATTTATTGCTCCTTGTCATATAGCGTTTGTAAGTAGGTACAATGATTTTGAGCAGCTAAACAACGACTGTACAAATTTAACCTAACCTCCCGTTTATATTACACTTCGATCAACAATACTAATAGATAACCGGTTATTGTAACCAAATAAGATCGCAGTTCAAAGGTGCGCTCTTATTTCTTATCGCTTCCTGTCATTTATGACTCGATTACGATCTTACATCGTAACATTCGTAACCTTTTTCTCTGTTTAAAAAAAGTCAGTCGGTGCCATATTTGAGTTTGTTTTAGTTCGTGAGGCGATATCTAGGAGTATTGTTGATTACACGCATCAAAAGCGAACCGTCGACCAAACATTTGAACCTAGCCTATATCCTCTTTTTACAGCTTCGGCATCATTTTTGCATCCGTAACAGCCACAGAACACTAGAAAGTGGTCACAAGGAGCATGTCACACATTTAGTACTAACAAAACAAGCTAGTTGCCAAGACAACATGATGAAACTCGAAATCGTAAAAAGGTAAGTATATAAAACTTATGACGGGTTTGCTAGTAAAAAACCACCAACCCTGCAGGCCTACTCTAATACAAAGAAAAACGATACTTATCGTTATACGTCCCGTCCGTCTCACTCTCCGGGAATGACACATCGAGGCCTGCTGGAGGGCTACCGGCTAAAATATGGATATGAGCATGGGCTGCATCACTACATAGTATAAAACAAAGTCGCTTTCTCTGTCCCTATGTCCCTTTGTATGCTTAAATCTTTGAAACTACGCAACGGATTTTGATGCGTTTTTTTTAAATAGATAGAGTGATTCAAGAGGAAGGTTTATATGTACTTTTTATCCCGATATTCCCACGGGAACGGGAACCACGCGGGTGAAACCGCGGGCGGCCGCTAGTTTGACATAAGACCATATTATGCTCATATATCCATATTTTTAGGGGGGTTCCCTGCAAGTAACTTTCGAGCGGGATTCGAACCCGCGCCCCCCCCCCCCCCTCCGGGAATCCGGGCGATGCTCTGACCAACTAAGCTACCGAAAGGCCTACAACGCTCGTAGCATTTTGCTATCACTTTTCAACGCTGCGCTGTTAGGCCAGCGTTGCTTCATCAATGCAAGGAAACCCTCGCATTGGAGAGAAACATTTTTACAAATGTTTACAATCACACTTGCAGAATAGAATTGTGAGAATAATTCAAAATAATAAAGAGTTTGCTATTTTGCGCAAAGGCTTATTCTACACTTCCTATTTCTTAAGTCTCTCTCTTGTTCTGTGGATGTTACCAACAGCCCAGCACGGGTAGCATGATGAACTCGAGAAAGGTTTTGTCTTTATCAAAACGTCAAAAATTACATTTCACCGTAGACAATCATAACTGTTCGGAAACGGAATCGAATTTGTGTGCTTGTTTTTGGTCTTTTCCGAATGTTTTTTTGCTTATGGATTGTTCGGCTGTCAATTATACACTTTCGAGGTAGACTCTTCTCGGGTTTGAAATGCTACGCGTGCTGATTGGCATATCTTACCTTCCCTTCGGCGGGAATCTCGGCCCGTAGTGCGGCAGCGCTCGGTCGGGCGTCTCGCGACCGGGGCTCACCCGACTAAAGCACACGCAACAGTTTAACACACGACCACGGCTGACATACCCACACCATAGCCAACACCACCACACCAAAAGTGACAACCCTAATGTTAGTCGGTGATTGAGATTGGTTAGTCATTTGTGACAGCCCTAACGCTTGAGCTGTGATTCTTAGTATATTTTTGGTTAATGAATTACTTATGAAAATTATAAAGAAATTAGAAAATGAAATGATAATAATATTTATGAAATTAGTATTATGATGGGCACGAAGTTAGTACCTATATTATTTGCGATGGTTAAAGTTAGCGCTACACTTGTGAATACTAACCATGCATTGGCAAACATTTGTTTATGAAAGTAGACCCTTGCCGAATTTGCAATTAATTTATGTATATGTGTTTTATCTTTGCTTTTACAACTTATATTATTACATTTTACAAAATAAAAAAGAACGTACTATGCGATTTCCTAAATGTTTTTTTCAAAAATTATAGTACTGATGATTAAAAATGTTTAAAACGATTGAAAAATTAACATAATATTTTTAAAAAATCTGTGTAATACCTTTGAATATAAGTATTTTATAAAATCTTTTCAGTTTTGTTTTTAATAAATATTATTAAACCATTACCTATAATAGTAGTATCCAAATCGTCTGCAGTCGAGAGAAAGCGAAAAACAAAAGAAATTTTAAATTTAACTACTGAAAGATAACACTACATCAACATTACTCTATGCCGGTCTAACATTACGAAACTAACACACGATTGGTATCCGACGTCAGGGACCGAACTCCGAAACGCAAAATCTGATACTTCGTTAGCCCTGCCCCTTTCATTCGATTCTGTCAAGCAAGACTGGACAGTGAGAGGGACGGCTATAACGAAATTTTAGATTTTGCGTTTCGGAGTAGGCCCTTAGTCCCGGAGACGAGTCATTCATATTGATCGACATGTAAGATACTTAAAAAACATTGAACAACATCACATACCTTGTTCCAATACCAAACATCTACTATATTAACTTGAGCACTAGCTAGTATCACAGTCTAACTACAAGTATAGTCTGTTTTTTTTAACAAACGATTACTGAGTATATGTCTCACGCACATTTCCCATATTGACAGAGTGAGATGGGTAAATGACATGGTAATGACCAATCTGACTCTGTCACAATGGGAAATGAGCGAGAGACATAATATACTCGGTACTCGTTTGTAAAAAAAAAAACATAGTATTATGGAAATTGGAAACAACGACGGGTATTACCACATACACCCGGACCCGAGGAAATATTGAAAAGTTCGTTTTCAATATTTACCCGACCAGTAGGGCTAACATGACGGCATCGAGATAGCACGAGATAGTTTGTCGCGCGCCTTCCAACCAATCAGCAGTCACGCGCGCTAACTACGAGCGATCTGATTGGTCGAAAGTAATGCGACAAACTATCTCGTGCTATCTCGTTGCTGTCATGTTAGCCCTACTGGAATCTAACCCGGGACCTCTAGAGATAGCGGCACCCTGATGCAGAGAGAGATTTGAAGAAGAGGAAGTTAAGTTATTACTGGTAGTTTAACGTGCGAGTCACAATACAAATGTATGGGAGATACGCCTCGGCGACTCGTCTCCGCTACTAGCGTATGATACTAGTCGTCCGGTAGTATCGTAATGTGAGACCGGGCTACGTCATAAACTACAAAAAGTTTCAAAAAGTCTCATGCCAAGATGCGTACCATAGACTACAAAGAAAAACTGGCATAGACAATCTTAGAAAAAAACATAGATAGCAAACCTTGCTCTCCTACTGCGACTGTGTATCCGGGACCTGTTGTGTCGAAGCGTGTGCGACGGACGAGACAAAAAGCAACATTTACACGTGTTAGAGCAAGACAGAGATATGTAACGTTTGTTACGCTTCAAACAATGCTATAAGTACCTAAATTTTTTGGTAGGTTAGTATTTTACTCAATGTTTTAAAAAAGACTAGCATCATTTGATAACGTATTAAAATTATTCACATTCACATTAAAAAAGCGGATGGAGGTTAAAATTGACACCAATAATGATTTAGAAAATAATTAACAGAAACATTTTTAATGGTTCGTTTCATCAATAATTTTATTTTTTTCTTAAATAGAAAGAGTCTTGAGGCTCTTGTACGCCCTTAAAACTTTTGATTACTTACAATTTATTTAATTAAACAGGCGGATTAAACAGTCAAATTATGCAAAAGATTAATCTTTCCAAGAAAATCAGGCATACGGCTACAGCCTTGAATTTGGACTACCACCAGTTTGCAAGATTGCGAACTTTCTAGAAGTAATTAGTTTAAAAACTTTTCAGCCAGCATTGTTCCAGGATAAGTTTAATATCACACTAAATTAATTGATGAAACAAACCACAGACAAATCAAATTAGAGAAAAAGAAACACCAATCATCTGTAAACACACCTGTATCGCCTGGATCCATAATAATCTGGTGATACGGATCTCTCCCTAAGGTCGTGCTGTGAGCCGCGGCTGTGCCATGCAATGACGTCACAAGATGGCGGGCGGGGTGGGGATAAAACGAACATAATGAGAAACGAACACAAAGGAAAGGTACAGTCAACAACAGAAATGGTCTGATTATTCATTATGTAATTAGGAAATGTCAGTCCTTTCTGTCATAGAGGAAGGCAAATATCTCTTTTCTCTACTTGTTAAGTACTTACATATTTTTTTTACTTTTTCCATCTTCCACATAAGACTCGGACAGATCAACAAATGGTCCCCGACATTATA
Source organism: Crambus lathoniellus (assembly GCA_949710035.1). Classification (NCBI taxonomy): domain Eukaryota; kingdom Metazoa; phylum Arthropoda; class Insecta; order Lepidoptera; family Crambidae; genus Crambus; species Crambus lathoniellus. The sequence continues at coordinate 14,801,304 of OX453313.1, read as the reverse complement.
GCATTGTGAAAAAATTAACATCAGATTGAGCCTTTTCAGATATAGCCTCATGTTATAAGCTATTGACGACGGCTCATTATATCACGAATTTATGTAAAAAAATATTGTTGTTGACTGTATTGAACAGAAATGGAATAAGACAAAACAAACAAAAAAATAACAATTAGAGGAAAAGGTATCACAAATAAATGTGTAAACAAAAGGGGAAACATTGAAACCATTGTCTAATAATAAAATACACAAGTATACATACCCAGGCGTGCCCTTAGTCGCGGTCTTGGCAGAAACCTTACGGGGCGTAGATTCCCTGCCCTGGCTTTGGCTCTTGACCTAAAGAAACGAAGTTTTGAGTAAACACCTTGATAGTACAAACAAGTATTTTAATTCACTACCCATTTTGTTGAAATGTTTGACATTTGCAATCCATTAGGTCGAAAATGAAAATTATGTCAAATTCGTCAAAAAGAGTTGACAGTGACCCGACTTGCTTATTAATCTGTGCTACATTGCCACAAACTTATCTGATCCGGTGGTCAAATTTGGAACAAAATTTTTCACACAGATGAAAGCTATTTCGGTAATTTTGTATTTCTAGTGGCGCCTCCGCCACCGAGTCAGATATTTTTTTGGGACTGTTCATTATCATCTCATCTTCAACCTATTCTTGTCCACTGCTGGACATAGGCTTCTCCAAGTGCTCGCCATCGTGCACGATCCGCGGTCACTATCATCCAGCTCTAGCCAGCCACCTTGTGAAGAGCCCACATGTCCATACATATGCCATCAGTTTGCTCATCCGGCAGGCTACGTCGATTTCTGATTGGCTGTTCATAATAAAATTATTACCTGGTAAGCTTTGCAGACGCGGTCCACCTCGTTCTGTCTCTTCTGTGCGTGTTCCATCAGTTCCTTGTGGTCTTCGATCAAGCCTTCCAACAGTTCTATGGATTCTGGTAAAGGTTCGGCTTCCAGCGCTGTTGATATCATTGTTACAATGTATAATGTTGGTAAAGTTAACGAGTTTTTAAAGTTATATAAAGGTTTAAAACCTTAATTGCCATAATTTATATTTACCATAATTTCGTAAACTTTTATTTTAAGTATTTGTAGATTTTTTTACAAGGAATTATTGTCTTTAACTAGGAAGTTAACAGTTCACAAAAGAAATGAAAAATAAGTAAGTAGGTAATTTTAATCAAAGGATTAAAGGATTCACTCATAGCTGAAGTGACACCAATGTAGTTCAATCACAAATCAGCTTTACCAAAATTAGAAGCTAAATAAAAATACAAATGATCCCTATTGCAGTCGTGCTATCCATCGAAATGTTTCACCCATTCTCGACACTATGCTAACCATACAGAGTTCAAATTAACTAAACTTACATAGCAAGGTATTCTCCAGCCCAATGAGCCATTGTAGCAGCTCTTCCAACACTAGATCGAGGTCTCTCAAGCTCTGCATGTGAGTCTCAAGCTTGCTGCCTCTCTGCATCGCCCATTGCCATACCTGAACGTAAGATTTGGTATTTTTACTATTATTATCGGTGCAGCACAGATCTACATTAATTTCCAAGGAGGCCATCCTTATATATAACATATTTTACTTTAAACTTTAATACACAAAACACAAGAAAAAGGATTAGCATCAGTTTTGATTGTAGACAATATATTGTAACTACCTACGCCAATTTTGTAATACGAATTCCTATAATCAGAAAAAAGTAGGAACATTATATTCAGGTCATTCATACTAAATCTAAATAAAACACTATAAAGTTTCCGCCATTAGTGTATATTCACAACAAGACTAAGGAACTTTTTTTGCATTCACAATGCAATTTTTATTATTGAATGTGCATGAAGACATGTTATGAGAAGGGATGATAGGCATGTGACTAGAAAGGTAATGGATATGAATCTGGATGGATGGAGGGAGACCGCTTAAAAGATGGATAGATTTGGTGTGTAATGATATGAATGAGGAAGGACCTCCTCCTTTCTCATTGAGGAGATGACGGGTAACAGAGTGGAGTGGAGCAGAAAGATGTATGGCCCCGGCCCCAGATAGGATTGGGTTAAGGAGAGGATGATGATGATGATATGAAATTTAATACCTGTCCTGCTGAAACTTTGCTGAATATCCTAACTATAGGAAATACAGAAACGACTCGAAACCGAGGTTTTTGGAACGCACTCATTTTAACTATTAATTGAACTTTATTTAAACACTTAAACCATTATAAGTCAAACCTATTGCAACTGTTATACGCAAAATAAATCACGCGCTTTTAATTAACTAATATTGAAGTACTTTTTATGAAGATAAGTAATTCTTGTATATCGATAAGATAGCAAAATGTTATTAATTACCAAATGATTAAAATGTGATGCATGTTGTTTAGCTTTGAATAATATTGTTATTATGATATATTCGATATTAAAAATAAAAAAATAAATAAATATTGGACACCATCACATACATTGTTACAATACCGAATTATATTAGCTTGAGCACTAGTGCAATAGAAATGTCACTTAGCGGAAGTCCCTACCCACTGTGAAAAAATAAATATATGTAACTTTATTCCGCAAAAACTGATGATAACGGAAACTGATGATTTGGTGCTGGATTTCGCACAATCCAACAACTCCTGAGGATGCCCCGGGTTGTGGCAATCACGTGTAGAGTAGTCTAAAGGATAAAAGTGCAAGGTTTATCGCTGTCTTTTTATCTGCAGCTTGATAGTTACGTGGTGTGCATGTGCATTTTTTGCTAGGTGCATCTTGCAAGTTGTGTTTTTTGCGGAAGTGAGCTACTGAGTATTTCTTTTTCTACAGTAGTTAGACATAAAGCTCACCTCATCCCACCGGCTCTGAATGATGGTGATCCAGTGTTTGATAACGGTCACCGCATCTGGGTGCGCCTTGCCCAGTATAGACTGCGCTAAGGTTATCGTGTCGTCCTGGGAACAAAAATCATTGTGTTATTAATGCTATAGAAATATACAACGTTATTTTAAGTTTACTCAAACCTGAAAGTAGTTGAGAATGACAGTTTTTTTAAGGATTTTTAGTGTAGGAAACTACATTTTATACAAGTAAAATCTAAGTTGGAGAGTGTTTTTTTAAACACGAATGGACAATTTAGACCATTCTAGAATACTCTAAGAGAACCACTACAGCAGTATGTTCACTGCTTAATCTCCGTTCAGAAGCTTTGGTTGCACTTGCATTCGTTAATACCAGCCATGCCGCACTGAGCCTGCTTCGATTAAGACCTACCAAACAATGGTTGCAATATGAAAACTGTCCAATAGCTTTATTTTGCTGCTTTGGTTAGTCAGTTTCTCATAAATGTAACTACGGTCGGCGTAAGTATAAACAAAAATTCGGGAGAGCGATAACAAGCGCTCAAGTGCTTTGCATACATTAAAAAAAATTGGGCCATAAAAACATTTCCTTTACCCAAGGTCAATGCCCCAGTAGTGGTGACATAAAAATGCTGAATTAACCTTGTCCCGCTGCTTTTCCTTCAGCTCCCTGACGAACTTCTCGTGGTCCCTCAGGTGTTGTTGGGCTTCCAGCTCGCCCTCGGGCAGCTGGCCCGCGAACCGCAGCCGGGTCTCCGCGTCCGACAACCACTCGAGCAGCATGTTCACTGAGCGGTGGAGTTTCTCAGCCTAGAGGGAACATTCAATAAAGTCATTTATTTTGTGTGCTCCAAAGAAATATGTGATGATTTTGAATAAAACCTAGATCACGATATGCGCGCTCGTAGTTGCGACTTTTCGCCGCAAGCAACCATGCTGGTTTAAAATCACTTTCCGCGTTCCAAAGGTTAAATACATGCATACATAGGCTCTCATTACACAGTCAATCTCGATCGCGATCCGCGATCAAAATCTATGATCGATACATTTAATATTCTGTGATCGCGATCCCGATTGACTGGGTACTGGCAGCTTTACAAAGTAATCGATCGACTGTGTAATAGCTGCCATACATAAACTCACGCCTGTTTCCCATGGGGGTAGGCGACTATGGATCGCCACCTGATACGATCCTTGCACTCTCCTTTCGCTTAATTCACATCCATTCCATCAATCTTTGCATACATGTCCGGCGATTATTGCCATTGCGCACACCAGCCTTATCCTTTTACCCCTTTAATAATAAACGTGGTGTAAAGATACATCTGGTGTAAATCTGTTGTTGTCTCTGTCATCATTTTAGACAACATAAATGACAACAACAGATTTACACCTGGTGTAACTTTACACCACGATTATTAGTAACGGGTTAAGGACTAAGCCCACTTATACCGCACCGCTCCCACCTAACCAATGTATGAGCAGTAAAATATGGACTTAATGTCGTGCTCTAGTCGCGTGCTGTCTGCTTTTGTATATTTTTACTGTAAAGTGCATCTACAGTAAACGATATTAAGTCCATATTTGGCTGCTCATACTTTAGTTGGGTGGAAGGGGTGCGGTATAAGTGGGCTATGACCTTATAAATTAGCTGTCATATATAGAGTATTTTTTTCCGAAGACAATTTCCCTCCATCTCCTATGGATTTGTAAACAAATTATTCTGTAGATGTTAGTATCAATTTGGATAAATCGCTTTCAAAAATGGAAAATGAAGTATTTAGAAAAAATCGACCCGTCTCACAACTAGCTCCGATGGTGTGATAGCAAAAGTGATAGCAAAATGATAGCAAACAAGTGATAGCAAAATTCGACGAGTCGTGTAAGCCTTTCGGTAGCTTAGTTGGTCAGAGCATCGGGCCGGATTCCCGGAGGCGCGGGTTCGAATCCCGCCTGAAAGCTACTTATAGGGCTCGTGGTTTTTTACTATCACATTTTTCCTATGTTTTATTTATGTTTCTTTTTGTCATGTGTTTTTGTAACCACGTACTTTGTCCTAATAAAAAAAAACTCTTTTCCGTGCCGGGTCTAAGCAGTAATTCTCTCGTCAGTAAACCTGCAATAAGTTTACGAGTCCACAGTTACCTCTTTGAGGGCACCTTCCAGTTTATGCGCCTTCTTCTCGCTTAGAGTCTGGACGCTTTCCCACAGTTGTTTGAGCTCGCTGCATTGTTGGCGAATGCTGACAGCGTCTTCTCGGGGCACCTAGGGGAAAATCAACGTTATTGTCTTTTCCATAAATACTTTTTTGCAAACGCATGTTTTATTCAGGTAAACAAAATTATGCATATACCTGTCACAAAATTATGTAAAGAAAGGGTCAACAGACCTTACAAAATATATGTTAAATATGTCAATGTTAATACAAAAAATCAACGGGTTCCACTCCGGGAATGCCGACAGAAGTGAAAAGGGCTCCCTAGACAAATTGTCAAATTCCTTTTTTTTTCACAAAAAAAGGAAAAAAATAAAAAATATACAAACTGGATTTGAACCAAGGTCTTCTGGCTTCAATGCCGCCCGTTTTCTAACCTTAGCTATTAGCACTTTCGAAACGGTGGCGAAATTTGCCTTCGTATTCTAATGATATTGTAAGGTTTTCGATCAGGTCATGTGTCCGTCTTACGAATTTTCGATGTGACGGTCATCGATCGGATCCTGACGCGAGTTTAAAATTTTTTACCCATCACAAAAAGTGCACACCGCCGCTAAAGAAGTTTTCACTTCAAAAATGCCCTAGTTTACAGTTAGTATTTACGTACCGTTGCTTCCAGCTCCTTGCCGGTCTTCATCACAGATTGCATCTGCTGCTCTCGCGAGTGAAGGTCTTCTTCGAATTGCTGCAAAGAACAAATGACTTAGAATGGCACTGTTAAAAATACACCACCTAGAATTCTACAGTATCCGATGTTGCCAATTTACAGTAAATTAAGAATTTAGTTAAAATTCAACTAAGACGATTTTTGTTATAGTTTGGCAGCGGCTAGTAGTGGCGGCAAGCCGTCGGCAATAATATAGCCCAAAGTTCAACATTCAAAAACGGGATTCCTAGGAACTTTGAGTACATATTAATAATTAAAATTCACCTTGTGTTGTTCAATGAGCGCCATGACAGTGTCCAAATCTCCATGGACGGGCAGATCAGTGGACAGAGACAACTGCTGCTTCTTCAACCAGTCGAGGAGTGCCGACATGGCGTCTTTGAACTGGCCGGAGTACAGTAGGGCTTCTTCCAGCTTGCGTTGTCTGTTGAGGAATAAATAATGTTATTGTTTTTAATGTAAACTAATTTAAAATTAGGTTTATACAACGAATGCTTTATGTAATCGTAACAAATAAAGATATTTGAACTGAAAACTGTGTCCCCGATTATTCCAAAACGTGGACAATAGTTGGACTTGGTCTAAAACTGATGCTAATTCCGTCTTTCATTTGGAAAATGAAAGTGACAACACCAGTTTAGTACCAGTTTTAAACCAGGACTATTTTAGTCCAAGTTTTGAAATAAGGGGGTGTGTGTTTTGGTGGGAAGGTCGTTGAGCATGCTCTTGTGCAGGAGTTCACCGCGTCATGACCCATTTTCCTTATTCATTCATAAGGATGGTTTGTGCCCCAGTATAGTTTATATTGGCTGATGATGATTTACCTGTCCTCAGCTTTAGAACAGACGGTAGTACACTTGGTCTTGAGGTCGTTGACCATAGTCTTATGCGTCGTCGGCTCGTCAGATTTGGGCGCCTTGTCCTTCAGCTGCTTTCAACCTTGACACAATAGTCTATACCTATCGCTATTTGAATATTTATTTACTTAAAATTATCTAGTTACCTGTCTTCAGCTTTAGAACAGACGATAGTCCACTTGGTCTTGAGGTTATTACGCATAGTCTTAAGCGTGGGTTCGTCAGATTTGGGCGCTTTGTCTTTCAGCTCCTTTCAACCTTGACACAATAGTCTATACCTATCGCTATTTGAATATATATTTACTTAAAATTATCTAGTTACCTGTATTCAGCTTTAGAACAGACGATAGTCCACTTGGTCTTGAGGTTATTACGCATAGTCTTAAGCGTGGGTTCGTCAGATTTGGGCGCTTTGTCTTTCAGCTCCTTTCAACCTTGACATAATAGTCTATACCTATAGCTATTTAAATATTTATTTATATGGAATTATCTAGTTACCTGTCCACAGCTTTTGAACAGACGGTGGTCCACTTGGTCTTGAGATCATTGAGCATGGTCTTGAGCGTAGGTTCGTCAGATTTGGGCGCTTTGTCCTTCAGCTGCTTTCAACCTTGACATATAGTATTTAAATATTTATTTATATGAAATTATCTAGTTACCTGTCCACAGCTTTAGAACAGACGGTGGTCCACTTGGTCTTGAGATCATTGAGCATGGTCTTGAGCGTAGGTTCGTCAGATTTGGGCGCTTTGTCATTCAGCTGCTTTCAACCTTGACATATAGTATTTAAATATTTATTTATATGAAATTATCTAGTTACCTGTCCACAGCTTTAGAACAGACGGTGGTCCACTTGGTCTTGAGATCATTGAGCATGGTCTTGAGCGTAGGTTCGTCAGATTTGGGCGCTTTGTCATTCAGCTGCTTTCAACCTTGACATATAGTATTTAAATATTTATTTATATGAAATTATCTAGTTACCTGTCCACAGCTTTAGAACAGACGGTGGTCCACTTGGTCTTGAGATCATTGAGCATGGTCTTGAGCGTGGGTTCGTCAGATTTAGGCGCTTTGTCCTTCAGTTGTTTGCCCGCTTTCATGGTTTGGTCGTACACGGGCTGTTTGCCGCCTAACGCCTTTTGGAAGTCGCGGTGTTTATGTAACCTGTGGGGCGTAATATCAACGTCAATTTATATGAAAAATTACAGGTTTGATAGAATTTAAATACATATAACAATGTTTACTTTTCATCATCTCTTTTATATTTCCCGGTTTTTTTTTTTGGATTTTATTGAATTACTTACTATTATATTCAGTTGAACTATCAAACAAGCGTATTTCGAAACAAGTCTTAGTCTCATGAAGCATACACCACTATGAAGTTTTTATTTTAAATTATAAACTTCAAGCAATTTTTACACAAAAATACAATCAATATCAGCTTTCACTTTTGTGTAAGTATATTTTATTTTTCCAATGTTTCGACGCCTTCCAGGGGCCGCAGATTAAGCTTTGTAAATGCCAATACATTGTTAACACACGAAATACTCACGTCACGACACAACTTAAAAGAAATGAAATACTATACCTCTGCTTGATCTTCTCAGGGTCATTGACAGTCGTCTCCTTGTTGAGCTCGTCCAGCTGCTGCTCGGTATCGTTGAGCCAGTTCATCAAGTTGTTCCTGAAAACCATAGCAGTTTAAAAACATGTCCTTTTTGATTACCCTTTATTTTAAGATGACAATAGGAACACCGTCTAGATTTTATTTCAAGGAACGTGCCATATTTGTGTTTTATTTTAAATCATGAGGATGTGGTGCTATAATAGGGAATTTTACTGATTTTTTTTATTCACTTAAAATGTTAATTGAAATATTTGCAACACAACATCTAGGTTATATTTATTTTTCAATATCTTGCATATTTTCAGCGATATAGAGCATCAAACCTTCTAATTAGACAAGGAGACCGCTACAAGCCAGTGACGTCACATGCTAGTAGCGCCATACTCCCCCCATAGAAAATTTTGTTTTAGAAAGAGATGGCTAAAGTCACAATTAAGTAGCTTATAATTCGCTTGTTACAATACAGATTGAATTTCTTTTTTACATTTGTTATTCAATAGTGTTATTTTCTGAATGTCATAATTAAATATCTACATTTCAACAACAGTCAAATACCCTATTCCTTCACTAATGTGTTTGTTTAGTTCAATCAGCTCACCACATATCGCTGAACTCTCTGGCCTCCTTGAAGCCGTGGTCCAGAGCCCTGGTTCTTTCCGCAGCCTTGGACACGACTCTTTCCCACCGATGCTGCACTGACACCAGCAGATTCTTGATGAGGATCACGTCCTGCTTCTGGCTGAAGTACTTCAGGTGGGTTCCCTTCTTGTCTAGCAGTAGCATTGTCTCGCGGTGGGTGCCTATCTCCTTTTGGAACGACTTGTGCTCTTCGATTTGTGCTGAAAGGAGTGTTGATGTTAGAAATACTCAAAGTATAGTAACGTGAATAATTGTTATGTATCAAAAATTGAAACAAACATTTTATTTAAAATGTTATTAGTTTTTTGCATTCACGATGCAATTTTTATTATTGAAAAATGAAAAATGAAGTTTTTAGAAAAAATCGACCTGTCTCACAACTAGCTCCGATTGATTTTTTCTACATACTTCATTTTCCATTTTTGAAACAATAATGTTTATCTGACCAAAGTGCCAGTGGTCAAGAGGGCGAGGTTACTGGTTATCTGAGATACAAGCTACGGCTTACTTCAGATACCAGTCTCTCCGCAATCTTGTACTACCTATGTGATTTTCATGTAATTTGTTTTAAATTATTTGTGTAAAACATGAGATTGTGTAGAGAAGAAACAAAAGTGTATGTCAAGTTAATAAACACGTATAAAGACGTATTTTCTCTAATAAAACTACTATATTCTAGTATACTTACTCAACAACGTCTCCATTACCCTAGAGACGGGTTTGGCGGAAGCAAGCGTCTTCTCCGCGCCAGTGAGCCAGTCCACGAACGCTTGCAACGCGTCGTGGAACTCAGTCGCCTCTTTCAGGGCTATCTCTAGTTTGATCTTCTTGTCTGTCGCTCTAAAAAGTAAATATGTTCATAAAATACTGCGTGAATTTCTTTGGATTTCCAAATATGTTTAGGAGATATTCTCATTTTCTACGAATAAAATGGACTACCGAATATTTAAGTATTCGAATCTTTTAGCGAGAGTATCTTTGCATTGAAGGAACCGACGATTCCAGCTCCATGATGACTAAACTTCACATAATTGAGTACTCTACTCATTACGAAACTAGAACTACCCATTCACTCACTATCATTTTAAATTTATAGTACATTAGTCATATCATACTTTAGTCGTTTTATCCTTGAGGATGATGTAGGATGTATAAAATATTGAAAATGTACTTTTCTCACTCATGCTCTAAAATGTTAACATTCCATGTTAAAAAAAAAAAACCTCGCATTTCGTAAGAAAATTTTTATACATGCCTGTACTGGAAGCTATTTGCATTGCCTCGAATGATTCAAAACCATCCTCGACAATGCAAATTGCTAGCTTCCTGTTCTAGGCTGTAATGTACTATTAATATTCTGTTTGATGAATCAACCATTCTTTCAAATCCTACATACAAAAGCGTGTCTTATTTTACAAGTAGTAAGATCGCACATACCTTGCAGTAATACTATCCCATCTGGACTTCAGGTTCTTCAGATTGAGCGACAGTTGTGAAGTCGGGTTGGGCTTCTCCTGGCGTCGGAGGTACTCTTGGCCTTGTTGCAACACGGCCTCCACCTTAGGCCGGTTGGCTTCGATTTCGCTGTAGATTTCCTGGTAAAGGTTTGGAAGGTTAATATCATTCGGAGTACAGAGCTACTATAACGGTTAAAAATTTTAATTATTATCTTAAGAGATTATGTAAATTGCAAAAATTTTCGTTAACAAAGTATTATTCAAGGTTTGAAAAACTGTATGGTATTATTTATGACACCAGTTTTTTTTTATAATGACGAAACTGTGGCGTAAAGTAAATACCCGTAGAACACGTATATACGATATCTAATCTACAGAGCGCTTCCTATGAAGCACGTGATTAAAACAATAATAATCTGGACGTGATGTCAAATTTAAATGAAAAGACTCGTATATAGGTACAGTTTAGTTATTCTTACACTACTTACATAAAAAAATCAGTCACTTGCACTTACTAGATGACCTCAAATATATCATAGATATAGCGATGCGGTACTAAATATTTCTTTAACGTACTTCAATGGAACCTTACCATGAATCTCTCGAGTTGCTCTGAAGCGGTTTCAGGCAGCCCTCCGACGGGTTTCGAGGCGGCGATGACGCTGTCCACTTCTGATAACCAAGATAGAAGGTCGCCGATCTCCGCGTTGAAGCTGAACAAGGATATTATGGATTTTTAGCCGACTTAAAAAAGGAGAAGGGTCTCAATTCGACTGTTTTTTATGTTTGTTACTTTAGAACTTTTTATTGGTGTACCGATTTTTTTTTATTTATTCATAATTGATTAAAACACCAAGACCTATGTCTATACTCTATGCCATTATCGGAGACTTTCATCTCGTTGTCTGGTGTGGGGTATACATAATTAAGTAGATAAATACATGCATGTAACTTCATTCATTTATTTTTATCCATCGACCTTCCTTCTCCATTCAACTTTCTTATTCATAAAGAGGGCCTACTCCAGTGAGGACGTTTATGTAGTAAGATCACATTGTAGGTGAAACATAAAAGTGTTAAAATCATTGAAGTTTATTTTATTCCTATGGGTTAAACAATACATACCTTTGCGCCTCTCTGAGCGCGTCTTCTAGCTCTGACTGGCGGTCACGGGCCTTCTGTTGCAACTCCCTCCATTTCCTGTTCAGTGTTGCCAGCTTTTCCGCCGTTTCTCCCGCCTCTTCGGAGCCTAAAAACGATTGATAATTTAGAAGTAGTGTAAAAGAACTACTTCTTTAGTTGAAAGTTGGAGCTAAAGAAAGCAGCATAGATGTTTCGATATCTCTTTTGTTTAAGATCGGATGAGTTTATTGTTTTTAACTGTCTTTGACGCAATTTGGTGACAATGTGAAAGCGCTTTAATAAAGCTGCCTTGACTTTGTTAATTTGCTATATATAAAAGTACCTAATTGAAATCTTGAATTTTGCAAACAATTCAGATTAAGAGATAGGTATATTAGTAGTAACTTATCATCTGTTAAAAAATGTTATTTACACTCAGTTGCACTCTGAAAGTCAGTGAAAGCAGTCAAAGAAAAAAATAAACTGAAACTTATCCTTATTTTAAGTCGGCAAGTTTGTGGAACTACTGAACCGATTTTGTTTTTTTTTAACCCCAATAGAAAGCTACATTATTCCTGAGTAACATTATATTTTATCTCGCTATTCCCACATAGCGCGGAGAACCGATGGCCGTTGGGGCGGAAAGGTTCTCGAATGGCGACCGCGTACCGGACTACGTTCCGTGGGCAGGCCCCCTACAAGGTAGACCGACGATTTGGTCAAGGTCTCGGGAAGCCGCTGGATGCAGGCAGCGCGAGTTGTGGAGATCTTTGGGGGAGGCCTATGCCCAGCAGTGGGCGTCGTTCGGCCGACATGATGATGATGATTCCCACGGGAACTGTTGCTACGCGTTTTGTTGTCTTGTTTTGTATTACTGACCGTGTCTCTGTATCTGCGCGCCGGCGTCGTTGAGCGTGTCCACGCTGGCCTGGTGAGCTGCGATGTCGTTCACGAGAACCTTCAGTTTGGCAAGCTCCACTTCTAAGATCTGAGGATCTCCGGCCACCTGTACCATAAATATTGTTTTATGTTTCTTGTTAATTAAAGAAAGCGCCCAGGCTCAGAGAGATACTGAAACTAATTTAAATGCGTTTTGCAATAGATTTTCAGTTCGCATTTACTACAAACTACTTTGTATACGCTACAAACCTATTATAAATGCAAATTCCTAATTTCTTAGGAGTGTACACAACAGCAACTCGTGTAACGCAAGTTGAAGCTGCCCTTATCTCAGGAAAGCCCTTTCCAGTTGCTGCTGCCTCTCCACATTCCTCTGAGAAGCGCATACCAGCACGGAGTTTACTTCAGACAGAGGTTGCTCGATGGCTGAAGCTTGTTTGGACGACGTAAGGTCATATTTACCGGCCTAAGTGTATCCAGCGTGTCGATAGTAAGCTGTATCCAGGATAGCAGTTCTTGTAACGCGTGTTGTAGCTGCCCTAATCTTAGGAGAGCGTTCTCGAGTTGTTGTTGTCTCTCCACCATGCCTCAGAGAAGCGCAGACGTTGCTTGATGGCTGAAGCTTTCTCAGAGACGTGTTTTATTACTTACCGGTTTAAGCGTATCCAACGTGTCGGTAGTATGCTGAATCCAGGACAGCAGCTCTTGTAACGCGTGTTGTAGCTGCCCTAATCTCAGGAGAGCCCTCTCGAGTTGTTGTTGCCTCTCCACCATGCCTTTGAGAAGCGCGGACCAGCGCGCGTTTACTTCGATCAGTGGTTGCTTGATGGCTGACGCTTGCTCGGATGATGTACGCTCCGTGAGTTCTTGCGCTTGCCTATTGGTGAGGAAATTGCGTGAGTAGCGGTAAAACTTTGGGAAGGTGCAACGATGTTTTAATGCTCAAGTTTATAGGTGCAGTATTAAGTATTGGTAATATTTCAAAACATCACTACATAGTATAAAACAAAGTCGCTTTCTCTGTCCCTATGTCCCTTTGTATGCTTAAATCTTTGAAACTACGCAACGGATTTTGATGCAATTTTTTTTAATAGATAGAGTGATTCAAGAGGAAGGTTTATATGTACTTTTTATCCCGATATTCCCACGGGAACGGGAACCACGCGGGTGAAACCGCGGGCGGCCGCTAGTTATCTAATATATGGTTGAAACTGAAAGTTGTCAATTTCATTGGCTGGTTGGAAATAATGATAGCGTCTGTTTTGAACTAAATCTTTTAATAACAATATTGACATGAAGAGGACGAGTAAATCTAAGATTCTTATACGCACTATTCTTTTTTTTCATAAAAATGGTCAGAGCAGTATTAAAACATCGTTTCGTCATTAGGCAAATAAGCGACATTATTACTTAGCCTAAAACTAAATTAAACGACACGTTGAATTTATTTTAAAAGCAAATTAACCTCCTACATTAATATCCATCAGTATGATTTTATAATTCTATCGCCAATTAAAATAGATAGGACGCCACAAAACAGAAAAGCAAGAGAGCGTCACAGGCATAACCAGAATTAAATATAGAAAAAGCAAGTTATTTTCGAATAATATTAAATTGCTTTTTTTATCAATATCGATTAAGTTTAACGTCCCTTTTTTTGGAAATAACGATACTAAATATATTTAATTCTGGAAACCATTTAAAGGAGAAAATAGACATTCAAGACATGCAAATTATTAGGTCACCCAAACACAAACATTCACTTATATTTACTACTACGATTAAATTAAAAAATAAAACCTCTTTTTAACTCTATAAACTTATCCGAGTATTATAACATAGTACTTATGAGAGTTACATTTCACAAGCCTGATGCAATAACATGATAAATAACTACGAAATTAATCATTAAACGTTATTTTCTAAGTGATATTTCATATCTATCATAAGTACTAGAACTCTAATTGTAGTCAACTCATCAATCTATCATAAAATGATTAGAAACTCTAGTACTTCGACATAAAGATGAAAATTAATTAAAACAAATTCTTATTTGCAAGTAGTACCTACATAGGCCATTCCAAACCGACTGTTGGTGCGTACGCGTAAAAAAACATGAAGTTTATCAGCTTCCAAAGACTATAGAGACTGATTAGTAATGTGAAAATGCGATAGTGGATTTCAATTTAAGAACTATTTTAAGTCGAAGTGATTAAGTTAATGAATCAAAAATATTGATTGATTGATCAGTGACTGACGCTTACAAACTACAGACAAGACAATTTGGAACACATAAGCGGCACACTGTATTAATTCACTATGTCTTGCCTTACGAGACTCCTGCGCGAACGTCCAAGGGGTTCATAGAAAAATACACAATTAGTCAACAATAGGGTAACACCACAACTGTAATTCAAAGGTTAGGTCACAGACGTAAAAGGAAAAGGTAACAATAGAAATTAAATGGAAATTATGTTTTAAGGAGAAAAAACAGGGGCATATTAAATTACAATACATTACAATAACCACAATCTTCTTTTTTTGGAAGTTCGTTAAAAAATATCGACGTTTCTTTTTTTCTTACAAAATTTAGTTTTTTAAACTGGAGACCCCGAAATTTGCATAAAATTACGAAAGCCATTGATTACAACATTTTAAAGATTATGAATGCTATTATTTTATAAATTAAAAATTTGGGAAAATTATATACTTAATAAGTAAAAGGAAAATAGTAAAGTCCCTCAATTTAATTCAGAAAAGGATATTCAATGAAAACCTATAAAAGAAATGCCGAAACCACTCCACTTTTTAATCAAAAGTAAACCGCAATCCCCCAAAATTATAATACAAAAAACAAACTAAATTGAGCTTTATTCTTATTGGCATAAGAGTACTGACCTGTTCAGAGCCTCGACCTTCACCATATGCGGGTCGACTTCTTGCTTGAAGGAGGCTAGTTGCGCGATCTGGCGTTTTACAGCGTCGATATCGGAGCCCAAAGCACCCATACGGGAGAACTTGTCTTCGGCTGTGTCCAAGAACTCTTGGAGATTCTGTAGCAAAGGATGAATATAAGTAGAAGGGATTAGATTATATAGTTTGTGAAGTTTTGGTACTCCTTTACGCTAAAATTGGACGGATTTGGATGAAACTTTACACTGGGTATGTTTCAGAATTTAACAAGACATTTGTTAGTTATTGTCTTTGATCAACAAAACCATTATATAACCGGTTAGAGCGTCTAAAACAGACGAGCGTATAAGAGCGCACTTCGGTGGGAATAAAAAGTTTTTTCTTTTGATAATTGACATACTATACCAATCGGTAAAGATATCAGCGTAGGCTGATAGAGGTGAATGGGAGAAGAATACATACTGCACCGACCCTAAAAAAATGGGTGTAGGGCAGAATGATGATTATGACCTATCAGTGTACAGCAACAAGCAATAATATATCAACAACATACAACTTTCTAATACTTCACTTTCAATGATAAAAATTGCATTGTGAATGCAAAAAAGTTAAAGTAACATTAAGTAACATACAACTTTGTCACATTGAAGCATTCCGAAACAATACTTTCTATGCAACAAAAGTCATTAAATATTGTAATATGACATAAGGACTTAGCCCACTTATACCGCACCGCTCCCACCCAACCAATGTATGAGCAGTCAAATATGGACTTAATGTCGTGCTCTGTAGACGTACTTTAGCTTGCGGCAGGCTCGCTTACCGCGCGCTGTTTGCTATTGTATATTGTTACCGTAAAGTGCATCTACAGTGAATGATATTAAGTCCATATTCGGCTGCTCATACTTTGGTTGGGTTGGAGCGGTGCGGTATAAGTGGGCCATGACCTATAGCCCTATGTAGCTGGCATACTATTGCTCGTGACTGTACACGAATAAAATGATTTCTCTAAAGATTTCCTGACCTGCAACGTATCATGGAACTCCATGGCCTTCTCCATGGCGTCGATAAGGTTCTCCTCCCGCCTCGCATACAACGCCGTGACCGTGTCCCATGCTTGGTCCAGATCTTCCATATGCTTCTTGACCTCAGGTTTGTCTGGTTCGCCGCATAAGGACATAAGGGTGGATCCGGTCTTGCGAACTTTCTCAACCTGTTGCAGATGTTAAATGTTACTATCGCATCCAGAAAGAATATACAGCATTGTTTAAAGGGTTCCAAACGACATGAAAAAGTGTAAAAACCTGGGGGGCTACCGGCTAAAACACATGGATATGAGCATGGGCTTCATTTGACATTTCAAGTGCATATTTTGTCCATATATGGGCATGATATGGGCTAAAAATGTCAAATGGAGCCCATATTCTTTAGTCCGTACCCCGCCTGTAGACATACCATACAAGTTACAAAACTAGTAACACCCGAGTTCACCAAGTTTAACCGTTCGTTGAGGTTCGCACGTGATGTCGCAACATACAAGCACCAATTACGAACCTTAAATTTAAGAAAGAAGTAATTAACGGTTATCTTTAGCAAGGTATTATAGCAGACAAAACTTCTTACTGAATTCACAAGGCGAAAACGAGTGCTATTCTAAACAGATTTAAATTCAACCCTCAGAAAGTAAGCTTTTCGATTTCCAATAATTGAACAAGCAAAATGCAACTTTTCTTGTGAGGATCGTAGTGTGTAGGAGCAGAAAGACGAGATTGTATGATTGTCTGTAGTACACACCTCAGGTTTAGTGTGGTCGATCTCATGTCGTATCTCCTGTAAGGCCACTTGCTGAGCCTGTATAGCCCTGGGTTGAGCTGCCGGCGGCGGTTGAGAAGCCAGCGTATCTTGCAGTTCGCTCAGAGCGTTCATAACCGCATCGAGTTGTTCCCAGAAACGACGAGCGACTTCTAGAGCGCTGTCTAATGAAGCTCCGCGGTCGTTCGTCGCTTTCTGTACTTCGTCCCATAGCCTGGAAAAGAATTATCATAATCAGCCATTTAACATCGCGCTTGTTGTACGCGGAGGAGACCCTTAAAATAGGAAACAAACAATTTTATAAAGGTAATTTAAACTTCGATTTTTTACTCTTGCTTGGTTCGGATTCGTCTGGTGTTGTGAAAATGTACTAATTTATCAAATACTAGATTCTCAGAGCAGTTTTACCCCTTTCCCATCCCGTGGGAATATCGGGAGTAGCAGAATAGAGTACAAACGTACCAAAATGTTCCATCGTCCCGAAGCCTTATAAGGCTTTGACAGATGCGGCCATTTTGAAAAACGCCTTATTAAGGCCTCGGGACAGACGAGAGAAATTACAAACAAACAAAAAATCATATCACTCCTCTTTGTAATATTAGTGTAGATTAATTTACTAGGCATAGTGTACATGAAAAAAATTAAAATGTTTATTTTCTTCATAACCTAACAACGAAAATAAATTGACAAGAAATCTCAATACTTGGAGTACATACTTGTTAAGCTTGTCGATCTTGTTCCTCAGATCTCTGACGGCGGGGTCGCTACGGTCCGCTTTGCTGATGACGTCAGACGCGGCCCTTTGCACCGCGTTGTACGCTTCTGTGCGCTTCTCCAAGTCTTCCGTCAGGGCGTTGTTCTCTTCTATCTGGTCTCTGTAGGGGTAAAATATTGTTGGCATTAATCATTTAAAGTAAAACTACTAAGTAGATGATAAAGTTCTAAGTTTTATAAATGACGTTATTCGATTTATGGTTTGAATGCCACTGATGTTATAAAGTAAAACTCCAGATATATGCACCGACATTGTTTGTTAAAAAGGTGAATTGACAATAGTCTTCCATTAAGTCTTTATTACGGGTCAAATATCTATTAGAAAAAACACCTAAATTCAAATCATCGCATTAGATCTTCACACATAACTTTAGTATTTCCACTTATAGCAATACATGAATAAATACGTACTGTATCTTAGGCGGATGCGCAGAAACTGGCTCAGCGCGAGCAAGCTGGTCGCGAGCGCCGCCCAGCGCGCGCAGCATACCCTCAAGTTTGTCGGAGAACTGCGACGACTCTTGCAGTGCCTGGGGAAGAAAACCAGCAATGTATAACTGAGAGCAGTGGTGGCGCTACACGATAAGGCAACATAGGCTTTGTAAGATCTTTTTTTCAAATTCTGATAACAACATTACAAGCTACGCTGTATAAATAATATGCACCGAAATGAATGTTCTAATAAACATGACTATGAACGAAAAAAATCACGTTTGAATCAGGAAAAGGTCATAATGAAATAATCACAAAAACCACAATTAAGTTATTGTTACAAGTTTACAACGTAATTTTAAAACCTTAATGTTTTTACTGATATTCTCACCTGCAACAAAAATCCAAGTAACCAAGATAACCGACTAAAGGCTTGTTGTGAACTCCCTACCTGCTCAAACTCCTGCTGGCGCTGTCTAAATTCCAACTCCCTGTGTGTAGCACTTTGACGGCGTTGTTCAAGGGCTTCGTCCGTCACTAGTCGATCAGAAGCCAGTGACTGACCACAGATAGACACTAAGTATGTCAGGCGAGCCCTAGCTCACCTGTCTTTACTAGCTTGTAGACTAGAGGCTTGTGGCTGACCACAGATAGTAAGTTGATGGTGGGCAAGTTAAAGTGGCGATGACAATGCGATGGCATTCTTGGGCAGGCCACATCGCTCGCAGTATGGATAATCGTTAGGAAGAAAAGTCCTCAAGTGGCGACCACGAATAGGACAAATAGGCGGACCAATGACCAGGTGAAGGTTGCAGGAAACCGACTCTTTTTGGCGCTCAAAGAAAGATGCCTATATTCAGCAGTGGACTTCGAATGTTCTTCGAATTCGTAACTAACCTGTTCTAACTCCTGCTGGCGCTGCCTCAGCTCGGCTTTGAGCGCGATGTATCGCTCGCAGTCCAGTGTCCAGTACTTTGGTGGCGTCGTCCTCACCGCACAGGCGCGCTAGGGCTTCGCCCGTCTGCACTAGTCGACCAGCAGCCAGTGGCTGACCACAGATGGTAACTAACCTGTTCCAACTCCTGCTGGCGCTGCCTCAGCTCGGCCTTGAGCGCGTTGTATCGCTCGCAGTCGGCCTCCACCGTGTCCAGCACTTTGGCGGCGTCGTCCTCGCCGCACAGGAGCGCTAGGGCTTCGCCCTTCTGCACTAGTCAACCAAAGGCCAGTTGCTGACCTCAGATGGTAACTAACCTGTTCCAACTCCTGCTGGCGCTGCCTCAGCTCGGCCTTGAGCGCGTTGTATCGCTCGCAGTCGGCCTCCACCGTGTCCAGCACTTTGGCGGCGTCGTCCTCGCCGCACAGGCGCGCTAGGGCTTCGCCCGTCTTCACTAGCTTGTCGACCAGAGGCTTGTGGTTACCGATGGATTGTTGCAGCATCTGTGGGGAAAATTGGAGACTTATGTAGTGGTCTAAAAATTCAAATGTAATAGCTCATCACATAGATATGATACAGTTGAATTTTGTCTAATGATTTTATTTGTGTGTTAGTAAATGAGATATAAAACTTTAATGTGGGTTTATCTCTCTCTGAAACAATCATACATCATTCGTGGCTAGGACAAACATAAAAAAGTTGTTTTATATCGGAAATCAGAATTGATTCCTTCCATTATTTACGAACTTACGTTTCTATTCTATTACGTTTCCGAACGTATTTACTATATTTAAATAATAACTCAGAGAAACATATTGATATGATTGCTTTACAAATAAGCTGACCTCATTTTTGTCCTGCTGTTGGACGATCACCTCGGGCCGAAGTGCGGGCATCGCCAACATCTGGATCTGCCTCTCCATGTCGTCCATCCAGGAGGCTAGGCTGTTAACAAATCTTGGGTGAATAACAATCTTAGAATTTATATTGAACTTAGGCCCAATTTCACTACTGATATTTATAGGCGATAAACGCTAAACGTGTTTAAAACATCTGCCTCTGTCATCGGTTTGAATGTGACTGAGACAGAAATATGTTATAAACACGTTTAGCGTGGTGAAATCGGGCCTTAGTCGGTAAATACAAAACTGATTGAGTGGGTATCTTCTATGTGTTGTGGTAAACCTCCATACGGTTATGCCGACCTCCGCGGTCGAGGTCCCGAGTCCGATTTCCGGTCGGATAAATATTGAAAACAATTTTCTTAACATTTCCTCGGGTCTGGGTTTATATAGTAAAACCCGTCGTTGTTTTCAATTTCCAAGATACTATACTTTGGTATTGGAACAATGATGTGATGATGTCCAAGGTGTTTCGTCTTAGCATGTCGATGGTGGACACCAAATTGCTGCAGCTCAGAACTTGGCTCTTTGAAAGCCTTGTCGGTTTTTGAGCTGATCCTAACCTAACCAAACCTTAACACACAGTCAATAAGGAACATATTCTCTTACCCATGATGAGTATCAGCAAAGTGCTCGGCCAAAGGCAGAGCTTGTTCTAAAGCTGCCAGCCTCTGGGCACTAAGAGTGCCCACTTCTTCCATCAACTCTTTCAGTTCCTCACTACGGTCGCGGATTACAGCTGTTTCTTCTGATGACTGGCACTCACGGAGGACCTGGGGTGTGAAAAAGAGTTAGTAATGTAGTTGTTAGATAAATAAGGAACAATTTAACGATGTCTGACTTTAACAACGTCAGCTGAAAGTGGCATTTCTCAAAAGGGCTTCAGCGCTGCGGAGCCATTCTACCGCCTCTTTCATGTACAAATTAGGGATACGTATCTTCTTTGCCTGAGAAAATAGATCGCTAACCATCGCTCTTTGAGCAGCTACATCATCACTCGTTGGTCGTTGTTGATTCAACTGTTGTCAAACTTAACCAATGGCATCAAATACTGCTAGATAAATGTCGATTTTAACCCGATAGCCATACATCTATAAATAGACTCCGGGCGATGGTCGGCCGCAGGAAGGACAACCTGTCTAGGTGGGGATTCTTGGTCGAGGCGGACTTAGCGTGTAGGTGTGGTGCTGTTCCTCAGACCATGGAACATATGACATCGTGTCCTGCGTGTCCAACCAGCTGCACGCGGGAAGACCTAATGGAGGCTACCAATGCTGCGATTCACGTAGCCGAATTTTGGTCCGACACCGTTTAGGTTTTGGTTTGCTATCGATTGGATAAGAAGAAGAAGAATACATACCTTCTTCGCTTGCGCTAGTAGGTCTCTAACTCTAGCTCTTTGTGCTGCTACGTCATCGCTCAAAGGTCGCTGTTGGTTCAACTGTTGTCTGACTTTAGCGGCATCGGCTGAAGGAGGTGCGGCGTTCCTCAAAATGGCTTCAGCGCTGCGCAGCCATTCTACCGCCTCTTCCATATCGCCTACCACTTCCAGGGAGCGCTGAAAGCGTATTATGGTGTTAAAATAATAATAAAATATGATGGTGATAAAAAGGAAATGTGGCTATTTGGAAAAAGGTGAACTGTATTATTAATAAGAACCATAATTCGATGAATTTTGTTCCGTAAGCAGCTAGTAAAAAATTGAAAACACAACTAGCTCCGATGGGACTCGAACCCACGACTTTTCACTGTCCGGGCGCATGCTAAGTAAGTACTCCATTTTCAATAAAAATAATGAATGCAAAAAAGTAAAAATAATTTGAGCTATTAAAAAAGTCATTGGGCTGCTTTAATATTATAAACGAAACTAGCTGTAATTTTCAGTTTCAACTCCTGTGGATTTTGAAGACATTCTCAAGATGGTACAATTACTAAGTTGGGTCCTTCGATCAACAATAACACCTAGGTCTAGATACATAGTAGGAGTGACAAACACGGCCGAGCGATTATACTCCCACTTGAGCCACTTGCGAGTATATTTATAAGTAGTTCCTGTCATTTATGACGTAAGATCTTAACATTATTAACCTTTTTTATCCGTTTAAAGGTGCCATAGAAGTTTTGATTTAGTTCGTGAGCCTTCATCTAGTAATATTGTTGATCGAAGGTTGGGTCAGTATCCTACTTCCTACTAATATAATAAATGTGAAAGTTTAGATGTTTGGAAACAGTATGTTTGTTACTCAATCACGCCAAAACGGCTAAACGGATTTGGCTGAAATTTGGGACACAGATACTTTGTAGCCTGGAGAGGAACATAGGCTACATTTCATCCCGGAAAAATATCACATTCCCGCGGGATAACGTCGTGTAGTCCACGCGGGCGTAGCCGCGGGCGAAAAGCTAGTAATTACTAAATGTCAGTATAATAATTTGACTCCTCCTCCTAACACGGGTTTAATACTTACAAGGAAACCCCAGCCACTGATTAATTGTACTTATCTTAAAGACACTGAATAAACATTAATTATTTTATTTATATTTATTTTTTACTCTATGTCGACGCATCCATACCTTCTTGCTGAGCAGGAGTCGCTCAGCCTTCCGCTGTATCTGCTCGGCGATTGCGTCGAACCGTCGGTTGTCGCGAGTCACTAAGCCTTCGACATGTGATGCGCCTTCTCCGGGTGAAATCTAAGATAGAAAACACTATTTAGTAATGGCTTCTAGATTTAACACTAAGGAAATTAGAGAGTAGGATCGGAAATATTAATAAAACTCGTCGAATTAACTTTTCTAGGAACAAACGCATATTATAAATACCTGTTTTGTAACAAACGCATTTTGAAAGATGGATTTAACAAAACAAAAATTGACTTCGGTTCGGCTAGTGTTAATGTAATTTAAATGGAGTCACTATCAGAATACCCACCCACGTTGTAAAATGACAGTATCTCCTAAAAGTCTTGATTTAAATGTAATAATATGTTTTCTATAAAATTAAAGGAAAATAGAAGAGAGCCGATTTGGTAAAAATTGATTTTAGTGAAACTAACTAGAAAACTATCTTTACTAATATATTAGTATATAGATAGTATATAGATAATATATTATAGAGAGGGACGATTTAACTTTTGGTTTGTTTGTAACGAATAAACTCAAAAACTACTAAACCTATTTTAAAAATTCTTTCACCAGCACAAAGCTACATTATTCCTTAATGACATAGACTATATTTTATCCTGATATTTCCACGGGAACGGCTACCAAGCGGAATAGCTAGTTTTTTTATAAAACTTATCTGTTTTTTTATAGAACCAAGATAAATGAAATCACTTTTGTTTATCCTTCAAAAGCCAGTATAAGAAGTAAGTTTTTGTAACATAGACAAAACGATGTTTACGAATAAAGGTATTGGTTCGAACCGGGCGTCTCGGTCGGACGACAACTGCACGCGACATGACGTCACGTCACGCCATACTACTTGCTATGGTATTTGTATGAAATCGAGTGTTGATGCTTGCAGTTGCGGTTCGACGCCCAGCCCCCCTAGACAAGTGGCTTTCTACTATCGAATTCGCCAATCGAATAGAAAGAAAATGTATGGGATTGACATTAGCGGTCACGTGACATTTCTAGGGTCTAGGGGGCGTTCGCCCAGGCGCTTAGCTTACCTGGCACAGCTGCGGGCCGACAACATTGATGGTGTCTAAGACTGGCCGGAACTCTTGCAGGTCAGCTTCCAATCTCAGAATGTCTTCCTCGCGGGGCTCCACTGATTGTAAGCAGTTCTCTGCCGCCGACATCCATTCCGTCAATCTGTTGAAGGAAATTAAACCGTAAATGCTTGTAAGAGCATTCCCTTGACTACACAAACGGGGTAGCACTTTGTCTTCATCTCACTTGATGTTAAGTGAAGATGAGGCTGAAGATGGAAGCGCATTACTGCCGGAATCATCGACACTGAGGAACTGGCTATCTTATCTCTAACTGCCGGAACACAACATTGCTCAAAATATCATTGTTATGGCATCAGACTAACGGCCAGAATTAACGGCCAGATTTAATTATCCACAAATAGGGATAGGCCTGATCCAGATTAGTTGCTATGCAAGATAAAACGGTGGTAGCTAGCCAGGCAGACTTTTAACAAGTCCTACCACCAATCCAACCTAATAATATGTACCCCCACTGGGAAGCGAACCCGGGAACCTCTTGGTCTGATACTGGTGGTGTGTACAACAACTAGACCACAGTGGCGGTTGATAAGTTAAAGTAAGTTTCTTGCGCCCACAAGGCTGATTTTACACTTATCCAAGAGGTCTTTGCGCTACTCTCGGAACGGAAATACACTCTCACTCCAGCTGATTCCGAAACCGTTGGAAACGCTCCTGACAGGCAGCTGAGTGTATGCGCTGTCTCTGTCACTCGCTATAGAATAACCAAAGACAAAGCACCGAATTCAGATCCGATTTCGTTTCCGACGGTTTGTGAACGGGCAGGACAGCTGCGAGACCAGCCTATGACTATTTTTATAACAAGATACACACACAACAGTAGAGTGTGTTTCACGAGAGTAGTCCCCCAGCCGCGGCGCAACTGTCATACGACGGAGTGTTGATATCCTACACAATTTTAGTAAGTATGTAGTTCCACATTTCGCCGCGGGACTTCTTTCGTGAAACGCAGTCTACATAAAAATACAAAGAAGTTTTACTCACTTATTGTGGCTGTTATAGAGCTGTTGCACAAGAGGCAGCGTCTCCGAAGCAATCCTCAACAAGTCAGCTCCCTTCGACGTGAGGTCGTTGTAGCGCCGCTGTAAGGCATCCAGTTTGTCCTTCAGCTGGAGAGCTTCGTCTCCTGAGATGTGCTTCATGAGTTCCAGACCGGATTCTACGGTCGAGTCGACGGCTTCTTGCTTGGACGCTATCTCTTCGGTTTTCTCCTGTAGGGGGGTTAAATAGAAATTGATATAGGCCATTCAGTGAAGGAAAAGTCTAAGTGTAAAAATATTGATGGCGTTTTTTGTCTAGATATTATCACCTAATCTTCTAAAAAAAATATATTTAATTTGTATGAACAAGTAGTCTGCTATGACTTCAACAAACTAAGTGAATCGTAAATTAAATTCTTAACAAACACATCTTGAACGCTCGATTTTAATATCCCTTATCGGACACAGAGATGTCATTATTTTTCATAAGTCATAATCATAAGTCATACCTAAGTCATAATATTAATTGCAACATGTTGGTTATTACAGATAATAAATACATAAAAAATTACCAATTAACATGACCCTGCAAGGGTATGGCAATTTTTATATTTTATAATTGTATTTCATCGTTCGTGTGATGCTGAGAGTACGAACATTGACATTCCATAACCGTACACCAATATGTCTTAAAACTACAGTCAAAAGATTACTTACCGCCAGCTCATCCATTTGCCTCAGCAGATTCTCCATATGCAGAGGCAATAGTTTCTAGCAAGGTACTGTTCCATCGAGGCCATCCATGGAGCCAGTTCTTGGTATTTGAAGACTAAGTAATATACTTGTGCAAAAAGATTTCTTAAATCCATAACCATAAGGTTCCCTACCTCCAGCTTATCCATTTGCCTCAGCAGTTTCTCCATATAAAGAGACAGTAGTTTCCTTTTAGTACGACACATTCTAGAAAAGTCTAGAGTCCACCAATACTAGTTTTTGGTAGAACAAAGTGACCGACATTTACTACACGCTAAAAGAAGTCTTAAAGCAATAACTATAAGAACTTTACCGCCAGTTCATTCATGTGCCTCGTAGGTAGCGAGGTGCTGTTCCATATGGTCCTCTGTGCGGCCAGTTCTTAGTATGTGAGGACAATGTGATGTGCTTATTCAAAAATATGTCTTAAAGCCATCGGTCATAACCGTAAGATCCCTTACCGCCAGCTCATCCATTTGCCTCAGCAATTTCTCCATATGCAGAGGCAGTAGTTTCCTCTTGGCGAGGTATTGTTCCATGGAGTCCATCCATGCGGCAAGTTCTTGGTAAGTGAGGACGAGGTGACGTAGACCTTTACGTGAGTTGTCTAGAAGCTCGCCGACGTTCAAACTGTGGTCGACCAAGGCTTGGTATCTAAGGGGCAAATTTTTTAAGTTTTTAAATTAAACTGTAAAGCAAAGCAAGTAATAGTAGCCCAATACAAGATCCATACTTCCATACTAATATATGTATGGAAGTATGTATATATATACATGTGAAAGTGTGTTTGTTTGTTTGTCCTTCTTTCACACCAAAACCAAACCAAATAGTAACCAAAACAGTTTTGAAGCTGGAGAGTGACATAGGCTACTTTTTATACTAGGAAAATATGACATCCACGCGGGCGGAAAGCTAATATCTTATATTTTAAGCACAAATTACACGTAAGTATAGGAAAAAATAAAAACACCACTCTGTATAAGATTTTCGGGATTCGAACCCTCACCACTGGGAATCTAATGCGCAGTATATGTACGGTGTGGGGCAAACTTCTTGAACCAAACCATAGACAATAAAATCTGCGCAGAAGAAAATTTGTATTAAATATTGCAACTGCGCAGGTTGTTTTGTCTATGGGTCGGTTCGAGTACGCATGTACGCATGAACGACACCCGATTGCCAAAGGCAGTTTTTTACTCTAAGCTCTAATGTGGAAAGCGCAAACAAGGAGGATACCTGCGCTATAAAGACGTTCTCAAACGCAATCAAGTGGCCTGTGATATTCCAACTGAAGGCTGGGAGGAGCTTGCATGCCTAAGACTAGAATGGCGACATACTGTCCACACTAGTGTGGAGTATTATGAAACGAAGCACCTTGAAGATCTCGAAGCAAAACGACAAGTTCGCAAGACTCGACCAAAGCTTTTTTAAATTACACTTGCAGTGCTTCAGGCCAGCTGTTCTGTGCGTCTTGTGACCGGACCTTTAAGTCCAAGTTTGGTTTTGCCAGCCATATACGTGCCTATCATAAGGACCAGTTAAGCACGTAGGAGTCGCCGTCACCGGACACGGTGCAGAGGACATGATGTTGATGATGATGGTTCAAGATAAATGCCGCGGGAGCTATACCTGTCTGTGGCGGCTTGCAGTCTGTCAGCGAGCGCCGCCGCCTCGTCATCACCCACGAGTCCCATGAGAGCTGACGCTGTCTCTGTCAGCTGCTTGAAAGCTGGCTGCTTCGACAGGATGTCGTCGTGCAGAATCTGTGGAACAACACAAATCACAATTTCGATTGAAGAACGCGCGAGTTTTTGGTGCTATGTTGTCGGGTTCGGTTATGTGGATATTTTTATTAATCGCACAATAAAACAAATAAAAAAAAAACAGTCCGATCCCCTATTGTTTCCTAATTTACTTTGTGACTCAATATAGATGTGGTTTTGTGCTCCAAGTGTCTACGCAGCTGGACGATGTGTGGAATGATTAAAATATGCGCTATCTCTGTAAAGTGATGCCGAGTGTTTTATTGTAGTCGTGACTACCTCAACAAGAATTACCGGGAAGGCTGATTCGACATACTTGATGCCAAATCCTCCAAGAAGCATTGGAATGCAACACATCTACATTCTTATGAAAACTTATGAAATTATAATAATATTCAAGAAATGACAGTAAGAATGGCATAAGTAATGATTTAGGCCTGTCCTACAAAAGGACGTTTTTTTTACCCTTTCAGCTCATAATGTCAACTTCTCATAATGTCAACCGGCAAAAAATGCACATTTCTTGTAACGTCAACTTCTAAGAATGTCAACTTCGCAAAAAGACAACTTCTCGAAATGTCCACTTCTCACAATGACAACTTCGCATTTGGTCAACTTCTCATAAAGTCGACTCTTAAATGATATATTCGCAAAATGACAACTCTTCGTAATTTGTACCTTATATGGCTAATAAAAAGGAAAACCATGGTATTACATTACTGTCTTACATAATTTGCTAATAGATTTCTAAAAAATCGTGGTTAAAGTCGAGGCATATCATAGTATTAAGTGGGTATTATTAATATTGTGATGAAAATAAAATTCAATATTTATATAATCAACCAACTATATATAATAGGGGACCGGACTGATTTTTTTTATTTGTTAAATTGTTTTTATTAATATCAGAAACACGAAACAAGCATTTATTTTCAAATGTTTTCCTTATTTTCGGAGATATAGGTCATCAAACTTGCTAAATAGACAAGGACAGCGCTAGACACATCTGACGTCAGCCGGCCTAGCATGAGCGGCTTATAACACGCGATATGATATGGTACGGCACTCCGTCTTGCTTACACCTTAGTGGGGTAAGCAAGACAACTTGCCGTACCATATCATATCGCGCGTTATAAGCCGCTCATGCTAGGCCGGCTGATGTGCTTAACGCCATGCTCCCGCCATAGAAAATTTCTTTTTAGAAAGAGATAACTAGAGACACAGTTTTTTACAATTCAGCAGCTCATTACTTGCTTATTAATCAACAGTTTGTTTTTTTTCACTTTTGTTATTCTTTAAAGTTATATTTTTGAATGTTACTAATAAATATTTACATTTCAATATCAGTCCGATCCCCTATTATGTAAGTGCGAGGTATCAATACATAATACTAACATATAAATAATTCCAAAATAATTTTAAGAACCAAACTTCACTCCGTGTGGGAGGTAGCCAAAATTGAAAATTTTATTTAAACAAAAAAGGTACAAAAATTTATTTTTTCCAAAACTTTGAAAAATGCAATTTTTTATTTTGCAGTGCAAAACCATACCAGTTACCCACATAATACTATGATATCCCCCGACTTAAACCACGATTTTTTAGAAAATCTATTAGCAAATTATGTAAGAAAGTAATGTAAAACCATGATTTTCCTTTTTATTAGCCATATAAGGTACAAATTACGAAGAGTTGTCATTTTGCGAATATATCATTTAAGAGTCGACTTTATGAGAAGTTGATCAAATGCGAAGTTGTCATTGTGAGAAGTGGACATTTCGAGAAGTTGTCTTTTTGCGAAGTTGACATTCTAAGAAGTTGACGTTATAAGAAATGTGCATTTTTTGTCCGGTTGACATTATGAGCTGAAAGGTTTTTTACGGCTACTACTTTAAAAGGTCGTGCAATCGATCGAATATTATAAGTAAAAAGTAGTGGTATTGTATTTTGTAAGTTGTCTCCTGGAGATCGCTTATCCGCAAACGTAGTGTGCTCTCTCAGACTAGGTGGAGCGACGATCCTCGCAAGACGGATTTTGAATAAAAAAATTTAAAAAAACAACCGCGGATTGTGCGCGCTGGCGTGCACTTGGAGAGTATACTAGACCTATGTCCAGCAGTGGACGATAATAGGCTGATTTTGATGATGATGATTTATGAGTGATACGAACCTTGTGTTCCCTGATCTTCAGTTGTATCTTCTCCTCATCAGTGGGAACCAGCTGTAAAGCCTTCACCTTGCGCTCGGCGGTGCCTAGCCACTCCACCAAGGGTTGTAGTTCCTCTTGGAATTGCTTGGCAACCTATAGAAAAGTTGTCAAATATTTAGATTAAGAGCTTCCAGACGATCGACGAAAAAAAGGAAACGAAAGCACTCCAAACAGCCCCCTGATTCACAAACCGTCGGAAACGGAATCGGATTTGAATTATATGCTTTGCCTTTGTCTATTCTACAGTGAGTGACAGAGACAGGGCATACATTCCGCTGTCGGGAGCATTTCCGACGGTTCGTGAATCAGGGAGCAGGTCCAAACCTCCATAGCCAGTTTAACAAAGTCTCAGACCTGTACCCGAGGAGTGTGTAAAAAAAACCTCGCGTTACACTCCGGGAGTGCCGGCAGAAGTAAAAAGGGCTCCCTAGACTTTTTCAAAAAAATACGGACTAGATTTGAACCGCCGCCCGTTTTCTAAACTGAGCTATCACCACTTTGGAAACAGTGGCGAAATTTGCCATTGTATTCTAATGACATTGTAACAGTTTTTCGATCAGGTCACGTGTCCGTCTTACGAATTTTCGATCTGACGGTAACGTGATCCTGGCGCGAGTTTAACATTCTTTGCCCATCACAAAAAGTGCACAACGCCGCTAAAGAAGTTTTCATTAAAAAAAAAGAACCTTCATAGCCTGTTCCAAGTCGAGCATTCTCTGTTGAGCGCCGTCCGTGAGCGCGTCGAACCTCTGCATCAAGCCCTTGAGTTGTTTCTCTATGGCCTTCCTCTCTGCGGTCTCGCAACCCGCGGCGACCTCGTTGCCCATCGCGAACAAAGATGACATGGAGTTCTGACGGTCCATCAGCATTTTCTTCAAGAACTGTTAAAAAGAAATTAGTTGGTTTAGCAAAAAGCTAAAGATACTTATGAAAAAAAAAACTACTGTTATTATAAATACGTGAAAACGTGAACTCGTGAAACTTTAGTTTCAGAACGGGTTTAATAGTTATATATCTTACTAGCGGCCGCGCGCGGTTTCACCCGCGTGGTTCCCGTTCCCGTGGGAATATCGGGATAAAAAGTACATTTAAACCTTCCTCTTGAATCACTCTATCTATTAAAAAAAACGCATCAAAATCCGTTGCGTAGTTTCAAAGATTTAAGCATACAAAGGGACATACGGACAGAGAAAGCGACTTTGTTTTATACTATGTAGTGATATACGTCAAATTCATGGTTGAACTTACTTAAATTGCAATAAATTAACAAATTTTATAGATAATCACCCCCAAAAAGTAAAAAATCAAAAATAACGTCATAATACGTAGTGTCAATTTTCAAATCTATCCCCGCCTTTTGACGTAGTGTCGTGTCCATAAACGTATTATTATTAGTAGAAACAAGTAGAAAGAATAGATAGTCATGACATAAAGCATTATTCCTATCCTATCTATCCTACTAATACCTTCGATCAACAAAACACCTAGGTCTAGATACATAGTTGGAGTGACAAACATGGCCGAGCGATATACGCCCACTTGAGCGTATATTTATAAGTAGTTCCTGTTATTTTTGACGTAAGATGGTAACATTATTAACCTTTTTCTCCGTTTAAAGAGGTGCCATAGAATGTTTTGATTTAGTTCGTGAGCCTACATTAGTACTAACTATTGTTGATCGAAGACTTAGGTAGGGCCTGTTTTACAATAATTACAATATCTGTAAGCTCTGATTAGCTGTTACTTGACAGATAGGCCATACAAAACTGTCAAGTAAACTGGAATGGAAACACTAGGAAAGTATCTCCTAATCAGATCAGACATTGTGGAACAGGCCCTAATTAATTTTTATAATGTTACGTGATCTCGTACTCGTACTACAAAGTACGTTATCACTTCAAAAATACACGATTTTAGCAACCGTGACCAACTTTAGCTTAACAATTTCCACAGCGTCAACATCGGAATGTTATGGTTTTCCATTCAATACTCCGCTTGCGCGAGTCACAAACGCAAAGCGCCATCTAGTTTTACAAAAGGGAACTATTTGTACTATTTATGTGGATTTTTCTGATAGTGAAACCGAAATATAATTATTGCCGTCTTATTCTACGAACAAATGCATAATTTTTGACGATAGTAAATATAACAAATTATTTTTACCAGATTGATTTCTATCGGGCAATATAGAACCCTGGTGCTGAAATTTGCAAGGAATCCCACAAATTATTCTTATTTTACAAGTTAATCAGCATCACAGTAATTTTTGGTATACGCCAGAGTAGTGTTTCTCACTCATAACACTTGAACCTTGTGCGAGTCAGAAGTATACAGCGCCATCCAGCGATGCAATATTTTTTTCTATAATGTGATTTAAGTTTTCCTCGTTGGATTGGCATTTTCTATAAAAAATACATATTGCCTAAAAAGTTTGCTAACACAAACTTCGAATGGAATGCGCTGCATGCTTCCGAGTTTCCCGATTACTACAAAGTTGGTCACTTCAAGGTTAGAGTGAACAGACAATTTCTGGGCAACATTATAGATGACCTTCTGTTATTAAACAAGATGGTGGCCAGATGCCTGCCCAATTTATAAAAAAGAAACAATGTTAACATATAATATGCTTGCCGTTATAAGCACTTCTAAAATTTTCAAACATAATTATAGAATAACATTTATAATTTTACGCTGATATAATATTGTGTGCAGTATTTATTGTTCAACCTTAAATATCTTACCTTCTGCTCTTGAAGTTGTGCCTTCACCACCTTGTAGTCTGCCGACGGTGGTTTCTGGTTCCTGACCATGTCTTCGGTGTCCGCCAGCCATTTCTCTAAGCCGGCCAGGGCTTCGGCGAACTTGCCCGACTGCAGAAGACCCACATCGAGACGACGTTCGCGTTCGTTCATCTGGGTAGAGAGATGGTTTTTAATATTGTGGTGAGATTAAATTAGCTAGTTGTCAGGTACATACAGTGTTTAAAAGAAGAGCAGGTTGTAGTAGACATCTTAAAACTCTTAAAGCTAGGAGTAAAACTCTTAAAGCTAGGAGTATTCTAGACTTCTTGGAAGCCTCCAGGCTAAAAGAGTTACTATAACCAGGTGGCGAGCCACAATTGATTTTAGGTCGCAGTGACTACATCTCTTAAGGGAGATGCATAGCCCCTTACATTTAAATAATAATAATGTAGTAGACATTTTAAGAGATTCTTATTTTATTGAAACGTTTGTTTTAAGGAGCGATCGAAGGATCAATCACTTTGTAATAATGATATTTAGCGTTTGTGTTTAAAACTAGAACTGATAGGAAAACGAAACGACAGCGAATTCACGCTAACGCTTCCTTAAAGAAAATTCATCGAAATCTAAATATGTTAAACACCATATTAATATTTTGTTAAAGCAGGTAATAATATTGGGCACAATGACACGACACGACATTTCGTGTGTCATTGTTTCTAATGTATATGAATTTATTTTTCCCTATTTACTAGTGCTGACGATTCACCCAATTAGATATCTAAAATTAGTCAGATTGATTTAGGTTTTTTTTATTATAAAAGTCTTATCACATATTTTATTCAGTACGAGCTTTCCGCGTGGACTACATGACGTTATTCCGCGGAAATGTGTAATTTTTCCGGGTTAAAAAGTTAAGGGTCTATGTTCTTCTTCAGGCTACAAAATATCTGTGTCCCAAATTTCAGCCAAATCCGTTTAGCCGTTTTAGCGTGATTGGGTAACAAACATCCAATTACAAACATCTAAACTTTCACATTTATAATATTACTAGCTATCCGCCCGCGGCTTCGCCCGCGTGGACTACACGATGTTATCCCGCGGGAGTGTGATATTTTTCCGGGATAAAAAGTAGCCTATGTTCCTCTCCAGGCTTCAAAGTATCTGTGTCCCAAATTTCAGCCAAATCCGTTCAGCCGTTTTAGCGTGATTGAGTAACAAACATCCAAACATCCAAACATCTAAACTTTCACATTTATAATATTAGTAGGATATTAAATATTAATGGGTAACAAACATCCCATTCCAAACATCTAATCTTTCACATTTATAATATTACTAGCTTTCCTCCCGCGGCTTCGCCCGCGTGGACTACACGACGTTATCCCGCGGGAATGTGATGTTTTTCCGGGATAAAAAGTAGCCTATGTTCCTCTTTAGGCTACAAAGTATCTGTGTCCAAAATTTCAGCCAAATCCGTTCAGCCGTTTTCGCGTGATTGAGTAACAAACATCCAAACATCCAAACATCCAAACATCCAAACATCTAAACTTTCACATTTATAATATTAGTAGGATAGTAGGAAGTAGGATTAGTAGGATTATAATTTAAGTAGGATTAGCGACAACTTGTATAGGTATTCAAAATGTCTCACCTTCTCCTTTAGCGCATTCCACCTGTCATTCATCTTCTCCAAGTCCTTCTCCAGCTGTTGCGTGGAGACTCCCTGCAATGCCGAGCGCACCAGGCCCTGCCCGATCTTGTTGCAATGCGCCACGTTCTGGCCTAGAGGCTCTAAGGTCTTGCGCCGCAGTTCACCGAAATCTTTCTGTTGGGACCTGATCTGTTCCACTTCGGAAGATACTGGTTTGAGGCTGCGCACTTGTTCGGAGGCCTGGAAATGAGTGGAATTTTAGATTTTGTGTTAGATTTTGAAATTAACGATTACTCTATTCAAAGTGAATGAAAGGCTAAATTGTATATTCGGACAAAAATCAAATAAGACATTAATTACTCGTCCTATAAGAAAATGTTACGAGAGTTATCCTTAGATGGAGGTTACGCGTTCAATGTTCTATCAGTTCAGTTCGCCAGACTGGTTCGAATGACCGGAGAATGATCGTCTAACACGCGGACGCGGACTGATGAACGGAAGACTCAGACCAGACTAACTTGTGTTTTTTCTCTCTATATTTCTTTGTAATGTACGAGTATGCGTTTAGCAATGACATGTTTATTATTTCTAAATGACGGTGCTTCTGTTGTAGCTCATTAGTTCCCCCCCCCCCCCGTTTTTCTTGTCAGCTAAAAGATGTTCTTAACGGTAGGAAAAAAATGTTGGACGATTCAAAAGAATTCCATTTTGTAAAGAACAAGGTGCGATTTTGTATGAACCCTGGGCCCAGGGTTGTAGCACTTTGTAACCTTGTTTGAAATATTTTTGTGAATATTATGAACATACTATTATATGGAGACAAAACTGACATTTGAAAAATAAAAATGTAATAGAGATAGAAAATGCTTTTAGCGTTAAGCCCGCCTTTTGTACCTTACTTTGTATTTTGTACAATAAAGCAATAAATAAATAATAGTAGTCCAAAAGGTCCATCTCTCTTACCTCTTGCACATCGTCCATAACGGAGTCATAAGCCTTGTAGAATGCCTCCAGCTTGCTCAGCGTGTCGTCCAGGTCCTGCTCCTTGGACCTCGCTCGCTCGTCCAGCTTAGCCAGCTGCTTGCGGAGACCTTCCACCTGGGGACAGTTCAGAGGAGCCATTGAAATAAAGTTTATCTACACTCATGTTATATTATAATATTCAAATTATGAACTCATGCCTGAACGTATAATGATACAATTTATGTCATAGTCAAGTTTAAAAAATAAAACTGTTTCATAATGGTTTTTTTTTATCCACAACGGGGTAGCACTTAGCCTTCATCACACCTGATGATAAGTGGTGATAAGGCTGAAGGTGGAAGCGCACTACTCCCGGAATCCTCAATCACTGAGGAACTGGCTATCTTATCTTTTAACTGCCGGAACACAATAATGCTGAAAACATCATTGTTGTGGCGTCAGACTTAGATAAGATGGTGGTAGCTAGCCAGGCGGACTAAGATTAAGTCCTACCACCAACCAAACCGAATACAATATGTACCCCCACTGGGAATCGAACCCGGGACCACTGAGTCTGAAATCCGTGGTATGAACCACTAGACCACAGAGGCGGTTAAAAAAATGGTTATTATGAAACAACCGGATACGGGTATGTATCATAATAACTACGGTCATTACGACTATGTAACAAAATGTAACAAACGTTTCAGGTTAGGTTAGAACAGTGACCAAAACGAAGCTAGCGTGCCGCGGCAGCGGCCGGCGAAGCGCCAGAATTCGGTATTATGCGACAGTCACATAATAGTAGTTTAAGTGACTGTCGCATAATGAGGGGTATTAAAACACGAGTGGGAGTTTAAAAAACGACCCTTGGCGAGTTTTTTAATAGTATTCCACGAGTGTTTTAATACCGAGTTATGTGCAGTCTCATACACTACTTTATCTACACTCATTACATTTATCATATATTTCAAAAATTAAGCAAAAAAATATTAATTATAAAATGTGGATTGGCGCCAAACCCCACTGATAGGAGTCTATACGGTCTATACCTTCTAAATTCAACATTCTAATTTTAAAAATTGTTGCCGGCTAAAGAAGGGCTTGAAAGAGTTGGAAATCAGGGACGGTAAATCCTACGGTTGCCATGGAGATTGTACAATTAAGAAAAATAAGTGTTTTATAATGAGTTAAAGCTGTATCCGGTTGTATCATAATGACCATTATTAAACACTTATATTTTTTAAATTTGACTATAGCATAAAGTGTATCAATATACGTTCAGGCATGAGTACATAATTCGAATATTATAACATGAGTGTAGATAAACTACATTTTTTTTTAGAACGGGTAAGTTTAAGCCTTCAGTGCTAAGGCTGAAGCTGGAAGCGCCCTACTCCCGGAATTCTCAACCACTGAGGAACTGGCTATCTTATAACTGGAACACAACAGTTCTAAAAACATCACTTTTCATTTCGAGCTCCTCCGTGCTTGCACGTTAAGGCTTTTGCAGTAGTTAATACCCACCAATCCGTACTGAGCCCGCGTTGTGGGTCATGGCCCGTTCTCTTTATCCATACATAAGGAAGGCCAGTACCCTAACAGTGGAGACATTAAATCATAGAAGTATTATTCCTGTAGATGGATCACAAAAATAAGATATAACTCACCCATCCTTTACCCCTTCTAACACTATCAAATTGTCATAAGATAGAAAGAGACATACATGTTAATCTGTTGCGTCGTAATTAGTGAATGTCTCCATTTTGACTATGCAATGCTAGATGACATTAGATGACGATGATGCAATGATAGTGCTGTGGTTTTTTTTATTACAAATTATCGATAAAACATTTAAAAATAAGTTAAATGCAATGCGATTTATAAAATTACAATGCATATGTATATATCGCAGGCGTATTGTATATTTCACCGTATTACATAGCAACTAGCTGTATTGGAAAACAGCACCGCATTGTAATGCGGCGGATTCAAGATACGCCGTATTCAATACGGCTGATCGAACAACGCCGCATTGAATAGAGCGCTTCGCGCTTTTCAATGCGGCTAGAGACTTAATGTAATTGGGCGGTTTATAATTCGCTTTTCTGACAGTTTTTAGTACTAATCGTGTCCAAAGTGCTCACGGCCTTAGAATTTTGTTTATGCTATGAAACTTCGGCATAGGTCGAAATATGGCAAAAATTTCTTCCCTCCAGACAAAAGCGCACGCTCAGCTGATCGATCTAGTGTGGCAGAATATTTTTTTTATAATTCGACGTATGCTATGCTCCAAAGAGAAAGTTGTTCAGTTTCTTGGTCTATGCAAGCCCTTTAATTTTGAATCAGTGCCAAATATGAAGTAGGTACTATAATTATACTTGAGGAGATCGATGGCTCATTGGTACGCGCATTCTGCATCCGGTGGTTGATGTTAAGCAACATTCGTTGCGGTTGGATATCTGAATGGTGAACCAAAACTTTATTATCTTGGTCTCCTCTGTGCTTCGAAAAGCACGTTAAGCCGTTGGTCCCGGTTGCATTAGCAGTCGTTGGCACCCTCACCCACCAATCCGCATTGGCTTCGCGTGGTGGGTTATGGCACTTATGGCCCGTTCTACCTGTGGTGTTTTCATGCACGAGGGAGGCCTATAGCCCAGCAGTGAGGACATTAATATGATAATGATGATAATTATACTATTTATACTAGGAGGTATAGTCGTAAAACTGAACGAGATTTCTAATCAATTTATTAAATTAAATAATCTGCTGAATGATATCAAGTAACAAATACAGATTTCACGCTAATTTTTATACTCTTAAACAATTTGCTTTAATAAGTGCATCGAGCATATTCTTGTTTGTTGCGAAGGTCTCCAATCGTCACCTTTTTTTACGTTTCTTATTCACGTTTCTTTTACATCGACGGCGGCGCGGCGCGGCGGTGGGAAATCTGTTTAAAATTGAGAAAAATTAAGTTTAAATACAAAATTGTTAATACTACAATTTTTTATCGATATTACATAATAAAATCGGACTACAACACTATCAGGTTGGTCAAATGTCAAAAAATCCCAATTGGCTTTAAATTATATATTTTTAGCCTAAAAACACCCGATTTTCTTCAACCAAGTCAATGTTAAACTGTGTATACACGTACAGTGGTTTAGTTTTTGCAAATACGGACCAGAAAGCTATAAAAATGTGTTCGCAAAAACACAAAACAATGAGTGTGACTTACCTCTGAAATGATATGTGTTCATTATTCTCTTTCAAAACACTCACTCTGCTTTAATAACCGAGAACAGTACAGGCCATTCTTAACAAACAACAGATTTACCGCACCACACCATCAAATCTTTCTATATTTTACGACTAAAAAAGATTTTCTTTCTGAAGCATTTGTAACCAGCTGGTTAACAAACAAATATGACGTTTACATTCAAGTGGCGCGCAGCTCATTAAGACGCACACGTTGCGCTATTGTTATCTCTTTTTAACACACGAAATGTCGCCATTTGAGAGACGAGAGTCGATTATAGAAGGAATCGTTCAAATTTGTATGCTCCATCTACAGGAATAATACATCTATGCATTAAATAGCTGATGATGATGTTGTTCCAATACCACCTATGTGACGCTCATGATGGTCATTTTCTATTCCAAATAAAAAATTGTGTCCAAATCTTCGATCAACA
Organism: Crambus lathoniellus; assembly: GCA_949710035.1. NCBI lineage: Eukaryota > Metazoa > Arthropoda > Insecta > Lepidoptera > Crambidae > Crambus > Crambus lathoniellus. Next base: position 14,762,683 of record OX453313.1, on the reverse strand, counting down.
ATAGTACTAGATGAAGGCTCACGAACTAAATGAAAACTTTATATGGCCAGACTGACTTTTTTTTAAAACGGAGAAAAACGAATGTTACGACCTTACATTATTAATGACAAGAAGCGTTCCAAGTTCGAAATACCTTAGTATTATTGACACTGTCAAAATAATCTACTTATAATTATACTCTCAAGTGGGAGTCATCTGAACCAAAACTGTATACAAAATTTCAGCTCCATCGGTCACTGGGAAGTGGGTCAAATTAAGCTTGCAAGATTTGTCTCCCACTAATTAACAAACTAACTTACTAACTAACATGGCAAGTTAATAAAAAGCTTGTAAAAAGTATGTCAGGATTCGGCAAATTGATTTCTGCGATCTTGATCTCGCACTGAAATTCGCACGAAATCTCAAAAATTATTACACATTGTGTGTAATATGGCGACCGTGAAATCTTCAACATTGCAAAGATAGGCAAGAGTATAGTGTTTCTCATACACCGATTTGCTTGCGCGAGTCAGAAGTGCACAGCGCCATCTAGTGATACAATAATATATTTTTTATTCCATATTGACTTTTTATATATTTTTTTACATACATTGCCTAAAATGTTTGCTGACCAAAATATGTTACAAATGTTTGCTGTCATAAGCAATTCTTTAATTTTCGCGCATAGAACTTTTACGCTGTAACTATTATGATAAACCCGTTTTTCATAATTATTATATGGATAATGACCATTTAAGTAAAAAAAAATACGCTGTATCCAATATTTTATGCGAAGTGATTTTTGTTACACATTTATTTAACGAGATTATTATGTTATTTGGTTCTTGAATTTAACGCACGGCCAATTTCAACGAGATGGTTAAAGGTTAGGATAAGTGTGTAATTCAATCATAAACTTTTTATATTATACCTAGTATCCGTATAAATAGATCTGTTGTTCCAATAATATTATGTGTGACGCTCAAGCTAAAATAGTAAGTCTCTATAAAATAAAATAAAGTGTTACGAAAATGATTGTAGTGGGAATTAACAAGTAAGTAACGAAAACGTGTTGTTAACGTGATTACAATAGTATAAGAATTTAGAAAAAAAATACGCCTTTTATTTTAGGCTTATTTTGGTTCTGTAATCGGTATAATGTTACGTTATTTATTATTATGTATGGTATGAGTTTAATGAAAAAAATATTTTAAATAATGTACTACATTTAATAGCAAATTGATTCCTGTGATCTCGAATTCTCGATCTCGTACTGAAATTCGCACGAAATCTCTAAAAATTATTAGATAATTCACATGAGTGTTAAACTAGTGACCCCGTTGAGTTTCATACTCTATACGCCACAGTTGTGGATCTCAATACACCGCTTTGTTTGCGCGATTCAGAAAGGTACAGCGGCATCATGTTATTTTTTACAAGTATCCTAAGGTTTTCCTCACCTGATCCCTCGTCTTAGTAGAGTCGATGGTATATCCACTATCCACCAGGCTCTCAGCAGCCCTTTCCGTATCGGCTACCAGGTCGTCAGCCTTCTCCAACCGCTTGTAGAAGCGGCCGATATCGTCCAGTTGGGTCTTCACGGTCTTGATGTCTCGGCCAGGTGGTTTCATGGAGTCCAACTCCTTCTCCAAGTCTGATAGGTCGTGGGATAAGCTCTTCACTTTGTCCTGTAAAAATAAGGTTAGTATTTACTTACACGTTTAAATTTTAGTAGTTTTATGTGATTGTTGCATAATGAGGGGTATTAAAACACGAGTGTTTTAATACCGATTTATGTGCAGTCCCATACACTACTTTAAAAAATAAAGCAAAAAATATTAATTATAAAATGTGGATTCACGCCAAACCCTACTCATAGAAGTCTATACAGTCTATACCTTCTCAATTGAAAATGCCGGCTAAAGAAGGGCTTGGAAGAGTTGGAAGTCAGGGCCGGTAAATCCTACGGTTGCCATGGAGATGGTAAAATTAAGAAAAATAACTGTACTATAATAAGTGACAGCTGTATCATAATTAGAGATCGGATAATCGGATGCATATTTACCTAAAGTTAATTTTTGGCTAGGAAATTATGGAAGCGGCTTCTTAAAACATGTATTTTTTTAATGTAAGTCCCAGATCTCCAGAAAATTCGCGAATGCAAAATGCGTCGGTAACATGGTTGAGGGTTTGGAGTGTAGCAAAGGGTGTGCAGGACTTTCAACTTAGTTTCTGTATGGGGCCAGGACTTGTAAAATATTCAAGAATGAATTTTATAAAAATGAGAATATCTCGAAATCGGTGCGTCTCGTAGCCTAAACTCTAACAAAATTATCGACCCCCTATGGTGCTCCGCAGATACTAAAGGGGGCATCCGATGGACGTATAAAAAAATATTTTTTTTGTTACAAAACTTCAAAATTTTTGTTTAAAAAACAGAGAAGGAGGAACGGGGCGGCGAAGCCCCCCGCCACCTAACAAAATGTAAATGTAACAGACGTTTCAGGTTAGGTTAGGTTAGAACTGTGACCAAAAGGTCGCGCAAGTCGCGCCGCGGTAGCGGCCGGCGAAGCGCCAAAAGCTAAATTGCAATCATCCATGAAAATTTTACAAGTTCCCGCTCCATACTAAATCCAACAAAATGATTCTTGCTACACTCCACCGCATGAGGTATTTATTAAAATTTTTTAGATACAAAAGTGCATTCCATAACAGCCAACACCTCAACTTTAGGTAAATATGCATCCGATTATCCGATCACTGATCATAATGACCATAATGATACAGTTTTTTTTTATTTCTTTAAAACTTTAGTCAACTCAACAAAGTCAACTGACTCTGACTATGGCATGAAGTGTGTCATTTTACGTTCATGTACGAATTCAGACACACAGATTATTACAGGTAAGTACATAACAGAATTTCTAATTATCTTCGAGACTGTTTTTGTTACTAAAACCTTACCTGGAGGTGATCAACAGTAGCTATGTTGGTAAGGTTTGCTCTTGCGGCATTCGGTCTGAGTTGCAAGTTTCTATCTGCTAGAGTCTAGACAAATAGTCTAGCAGCTAGACTATTTGTCTTCGCTTACAACACTAGTACAATCACCTGTATTGTTTATTGAATAGTAACAAAATACTGACCTGGAAGTGAGCAACAGCAGCTGTAGCGCCTGCAAGTCTAGCTCTGGCATCATCGGCTCTCAGTTCCAAGTCCTTCAATCTGTCAGCCAAGCCATTCGTCTGGGCGTATAGCACTTCTCTGGCGCGTGCGCCGTCCTCTTTACCCGCGCACTCTTGAGCGAGACGGATGATGTCATCTGCTGCTGTCTCCACGCTCTGAAAGAGGAAGAGGACAGTTTAGATGAGAGGAAATTGAAGTCAAAGTCAATTCACTAGATATTATTTGCTAAAATGTTTTTATAATATATTTTTTTTTACATTATATCTATAAGAAAGGAAGCAATAACGAAATCAATAATCTAATATCACCTTTAAAGTACAGTCAGAGACACATTCGTTGAACCACTTTTTACTTATTTTCGTGTGGTTGGTGCCTCGCAATTCATGCGCAGACCCTTTTACTATTTTGGTTATTTATTACACTCGGGTAGTACTAAGAAAAGAAGGGTAGTATTAAGAAGTAAGAGGTGATTCGCCGAATTTGTCCCTGGTTGTACATAGGAAGCAAATAAGACGTAGATTATATTGAGAAATTAAATTTCGACTAAAAATTCATTAACTTCAACATTACTTCTATGATAATAAGGACAGTGGTACTCCCAAATCGTGAATATTTATCAGACAGACAGGCAGAGGGCGAAAACGCGTCTTGCAATCTAATCTCTACCCTACAGCTAACACAATAAAGTCTCTTGCAAGCATATATCAACTCTGTATGTAACTGGTGTAACCTGCAGGTGGTACTCTCAAAACGTGTATATTGTCCATCAGCCTCGCCACGGCCTCAGCGGCGGCGGGCGGCGCGGACACCGCGTCTTGCAATCAAATCTCTACCCTACAGCTAACACAATAAAGTCTCTTGCAAGCATATATCAACTCTATATGTAACTATATATAAGGTCTAACCTGCAGTGGTACTCTCAAAGCGTGTATATTTTCCGTCAGCCTCGCCACGGCCTCAGCGGCGGCGGCGGGCGGTAAACGCGTCTTGCAATCAAATCCCTACCCTACAGCTAACACAATAAAGTCTCTTGCAAGCTTATATCAACTTTATACAGAATAAGTGTTTTATCAGTGCACAAATTTTTAGGATCGACTCAGAATCGCTAAGTGAACAACTTTCTGCTAGAAACATAAGTCGAAATATGACAAAAAAAATTTTACTCTTCCTTCATACAAATCGGACTGATCACGTGATCGATTTAGTATGGGAAGTCCAAACATTTTTGTCGTATTTCGAATCGACCCATTTTTCTAGGAGAAAATTTTTAACTAAGTTATCGATTCTGAGTCGATCTTAAAAATTTGTGCAGTGATAAAAAAAATTATCTCGTATGTAACGCTATAAAGTCTAACCTGCAGTGGTACTCTCAAAGCGTGTATATTGTCGGTCAGCCTCGCCACGGCCTCAGCGGCGGCGGCGGGCGGCGCGGACAACGCGTCTTGCAGCCGCTCTTCGCAGCGTTGTAGCGGCGTTTCGACCGCGCGGACTTTCTCGCCGAAATCGCCGAGCTTGCGAGCTGTTGTCTCTAGGTATTCCACTTGTTGGAGCACCTCTGTTGAAGGCAAAATATCATATTTATTGAAACTCCAAGGAAATTAAACCTGTATCAGAATTAGTATTTCAAGTGCAGCAAGAAGTTTGGAAAAGGGGCGTATTATAAAGTATTTGTAATATTTGTAGAATGAGATTGTTAGTAAAGTTTAAACTGTGGTTTTAGATAGACGGAAAAAATGGAGAAGTATGTAAACATAATTTGCTTTGACATTTTTTATTCCTTCCTCTTCAGAAAACTACACTTTTTTCCTGATACAGGCGAATTTGGCCTTCTTCTTCTTCTTTCTGTTGTGAATGTGATGTTTTAAATTGTTGAAATAGAAATAGAAATAGAAATAGAAATATTTATTTGCTAATACTGAGTAGGTACAAGGTGTTAGTTTACAAATATGGATAGTACGTAATGCACTACAGTATTGAAGCCAATAAACATATATTTTTTTACATTTAAGGTCAAAATCAGGTGTTAAATAAAATTGTGGAAACATATAAAATAAAATCTATTTAAAAAACCCGAACTAACCGTTGTTAAGTCTGTCCCAGCGACTCATCATGGAGTCGAGTTGCTTCCTCACGATGTCTTGGTCGACGTCGCAAGCCGAAATGAAAGTCTCGCCGAGCGTCTTATTGTTTTCGAATTCACCAGACCTGTTTTGACAATTTATTAATTTTTAATAATTTTGTAGTTGAAACATTGTGAGTACGCATCAACGAAGGAGTTTTATTTCTATTGAGAGGTTGATTTAATCCATAAATATGGAATGGAACCTGACATCGCAGCATACCAACTTGTGCTACGTTTAACATTGAGATGACTACGGCAAGTAGATTCACTACGGATTCAGAGTCCAGTTTCTTTTCTCGTAGTCCTTACCTCTTCCAGCACGGGTAGAATGATGAAATGGAGAAAGGTTTTGCCTACATCGAAACGTCAAAAATGACATTTCATCGTAGACAAATCGCAAATCGAAGTGCCACAACCTTTTCTGTTCCGGTGACAGCGGCGCTACGTACGTTTTTCTTTTTTTTGTAGCAATTTAACCGGCCCTGACTACTAAGAACTTCAGCCGCCAACAGCGCTATCGTTGGACATCAACTTGACAGCAAAATGACATTAAAAAAACACGTCAGTTTCACATTTTGGCCACCGGAACAAAAAAGATTGTGGCACTGTACCGCTCAATTCTAGACTTTCGAGGTAGACAAAAGTCTTCTCGAGTTTGTCATGCTACGCGTGCAGGTTTCATTTCGTAGCTGCTACACTTATCGTAGCAGCGCCTCAACGACGTCTCACTTGGTGAACGCGGCGGAAGGCATTTGTGCTACGTACGCTTGTCCAGATTGGTACGTTGTGTATTACTACGCCAACTATATGTGCTACTAATCCGAAGTCCAACTCCTTGTTTCGTAGTCTCCTTACATCTACCAGCTGTCATTGCGTAGCTGCGGCAGTTGCCGTAGCAGCGCCTCGACGTCTAGTTTAGTGAACGCGGCTGAAAACAGTAGTGCTACGCGCTCTATTCTAGCCAGACTCTCTGTTACGTTGTGTATTACTACGGCAAGTAGATGTGTAACAGATCCCAAGTCCAACTCCTTGTTTCGTAGTCTCCTTATCTCTTCCAGATGTCATTGCGTAGCTGATGCAGTTGTCGTAGCAGCGCCTCGACGTCTAGTTTAGTGAACGCGGCTGAAAACAGTAGTGCTACGCGCTCTATTCTAGCCAGACTCTCTGTTACGTTGTGTATTACTACGGCAAGTAGATGTGTAACGGATCCCAAGGCCAATTCCTTGTTTCGTAGTCTCCTTATCTCTTCCAGATGTCATTGCGTAGCTGATGCAGTTGTCGTAGCAGCGCCTCGACGTCTAGTTTAGTGAAGGCGGCAGAAAACAGTTGTGCTACGCGCTCTGCTTCTGCTAGACTCTCTGTTACGTTGTGTATTACTACGGCAAGTAGATGTGCTACGGATTCTTTCTTAATGTCGTAGTCTCCTTACCTCTTCCAGATGTCATTGCGTAGCTGATGCACTTATTGTAGCAGCGCCTCGACGTCTAGTTTAGTGAACGCGGCTGAAAACAGTTGTGCTAAGCGCTCTATTCTAGCCAGACTCTCTGTTACGTTGTGTATTACTACGGCAAGTAGATGTGTAACGGATCCCAAGTCCAATTCCTTGTTTCGTAGTCTCCTTATCTCTTCCAGATGTCATTGCGTAGCTGATGCAGTTGTCGTAGCAGCGCCTCGACGTCTAGTTTAGTAAAGGCGGCAGAAAACAGTTGTGCTACGCGCTCTGCTTCTGCTAGACTCTCTGTTACGTTGTGTATTACTACGGCAAGTAGATGTGTAACAGATCCCAAGTCCAACTCCTTGTTTCGTAGTCTCCTTACCTCTTCCAGATGTCATTGCGTAGCTGCTGCAGCTGTCGCAGCAGCGCCTCGATGTCTAGTTTAGTGAACGCGGCTGAAAACATTTGTGCTACGTGCTCTATTCTAGCCAGACTCTCTGTTACAATGTGTATTACTACGGCAAGTAGATGTGCTATCATGTCACTACGGATTCTTTCTTAATGTCGTAGTCTCCTTACCTCTTCCAGATGTCATTGCGTAGCTGCTGCAGTTGTCGTAGCAGCGCCTCGACGTCTCGCTTGGTGAACGCGGCGGAAGGCAGTTGTGATGCGCGATCTGTTCTAGCCACTCTTGTGTATTACTACCGTAATTAGATGTGTAACGGATCCCAAGTCCAATTCCTTGTTTCGTAGTCTCCTTACCTCTTCCAGATGTCATTGCGTAGCTGCTGCAGTTGTCGTAGCAGCGCCTCGACGTCTCGCTTGGTGAACGCGGCGGAAGGCAGTTGTGATGCGCGATCTGTTCTAGCCACTCTTGTGTATTACTACCGTAATTAGATGTGTAACGGATCCCAAGTCCAATTCCTTGTTTCGTAGTCTCCTTACCTCTTCCAGATGTCATTGCGTAGCTGCTGCAGTTGTCGTAGCAGCGCCTCGACGTCTCGCTTGGTGAACGCGGCGGAAGGCAGTTGTGTTACGCGTTCTTCCGCAGAGCTCAGCCATGGGAGGAACGATTCCTGTGCCTTGCTGTATTTGCGGCAGTGCTCCTGTTTGCCAAACACAATTGTTTTTTTAACATGGGAGAACGGTTTGTTTAATTTAGTATTGTGCTACATGATATGTAGTTTACAGTAAGATTTTAAGATTAAGTCCCCATAATATTTAATTTTTCGCATATTATTCGCCATATTTTATGACAAAAACGTACTTATTTGTCTTTTGAATCAGCTTTTGTCTGATTTCCTAATTTTTACCCTAGGCATTTTGCATTAATAGATAAAAGGTTGTCAATGGATAATCTAATGCTGACCTACCGGGTGTTTTAAAGGCCAGATAACAGTTGAAGGCTGATAGACGATAAAATTGATAAAACATGGTAAAGCTTAAAATGTGTGTACTTATAAAATCCAAGTGTTTCTCACCATAGCGGTCTGCAGACGGGTGTGGCGGTCCACGATCTCGCGTTTGAGCTTGTCCCATTGCGTTTGGATCCTGTCAAGGTCCTTGCGGAGGCCTTGGTATGATGGCTTCTTCTCCATTTCGCGACCTAATAAAAGAAACTTATTTTTAGAAATGGTGCGTAAGGGGTCTTCACTATCATTATGTTTTGCGCACGTTCTATTCAATTGCAGACTCTAACGCATTTCGTTTACTGTCACATGTTCTGATTTTAAAATGTTGCTCATTGGATTAATCACTTTCTGAAACGTAGAGGCAACAAGCAATCAAAACACATAACTAAGAAACAAAATTAAAAACTGAACAGTGACAAAAAACAGCGAAATTAAACGTTTTGTTTCAGTGAAAACGTTTGAAATATTATCACAACAAAAGCATTTCGTCACTCACCTTTATTAAGCAGCATAATAAGCTCATGTTCTCTTAGAGTGAGCTCCGTATACAGTGGCTTACGCTTCTCCAATTGCTGCTGAAGTCTGTTGGTGTCAGCAGAGACCTGCAGCCTTCCCGGTAACGCTGCCAGTTCGTATAGCAGCCAACCCAAGGTCTTGGCCACGTTCTCATCTAGGTTTCATTAAATACAGTTCATGACTTACCCTTGTCCAGCAGCATGATAAGCTCATGTTCTCTTTGGTTGAGCTCCCTATACAGCGGTTCATGCTTCTCCAACTGCTGCTGAAGTCTGTTGGTGTCAGCAGAGACCTGCAGTCTTCCCGGTAACGCTGCCAGTTCGGATTGCAGCCAACCCAAGGTCTTGGCCACGTTCTCTTCTAGGTTTCATTAAATACAGTTCATGACTTACCCTTGTCCAGCAGCATGATAAGCTCATGTTCTCTTTGGTTGAGCTCCCTATACAGCGGTTCATGCTTCTCCAACTGCTGCTGAAGTCTGTTGGTGTCAGCAGAGACCTGCAGTCTTCCCGGTAACGCTGCCAGTTCGGATTGCAGCCAACCCAAGGTCTTGGCCACGTTCTCTTCTAGGTTACGGCCGTCCCTGGGTAGAAGGCGGTGGGCAAGGTTTTTTAGACATTTCATGTTTATAACGGAGAGAATTATTCACTTAAATGGTTTCGATTTTTTGGTTTCCTTTAGAGAGCCTTTTAAGTTTTAGTTTATTATATGCACGATTTCGTTCACTTGAAATATTTTAAATCACAAAACAAATTGATAAAATTAAAAAAATTGGGTTGTTCGGATTTAACTGAAATATCTTTACTACAAATAAATAAGCGTGATAAAAACAGCTAGGACCGTGACCGCAATTGAACTAAATATTTCTGAGTAATTTTATCATGTTGTGATCAATATCACAGAGATAAGATCATTGAAGTAGACAGATGAATGTGATAAAACTCCCATAACAAAGTCATCACTATACTCACTTCAAAGCAGCCTCTATTTCCGCCTTCTTAAGGTCTAGTTTCCTCTGCAGGTTGTCGTATTGCCTCGCGACTGCGGCTAGCTTGCTCTGTATGTCCTGCCTCGAGGCCGGGTCGGATAGAACGGTGGCTAAGGCCGCGCCGGCCGCTTCTAGGTCCGCTAATAGTGGCCTTTGGCCTTCCAACTGGCGTTCAAGGTTCTGTGGAGAAAGGTGAAGTTAGGAACATGCATGATAAACTCTGGCTTTTAAGTTTTGTATTTAAGATTTGTTGGGGATAGGAATTTTGAAGCTGCGCACAGCATAGCACAGCATAGCATAGCAATACGAAAAAAGGGTTATGAATATAAAGATTTTTAAAGAAGTAAAGTACTTTTTAATTATTAATTATAATAATAATAATTATTATTAGATGTAGCTTTTATGGGAGCATCCAACACAAATATTTGTAAAATGCTTGTCTAATAAACTACTTTTTACTTTACTTTTACCGGATTATGTTTCTTTCTTTCGGGACCGCGATTAGCCAGCCAAATTAATTCTTAGCATAAATTAGATCAGATCATTTTGGGACAATTCTTTTTCTAGATCTAGCTGTTAGCTGCCTATACCTACTCTAAGAAGAAAGAAAGGCCTATTTTACCTCAATGTTGCGCCGTCTGTCGGCCGGTTCGTGTTCCGGCAAGCGGTCCAGTTGGTCGCCGATGGCGTGCAAGGCGTCGCGCAATCGCGCTAATTCACGAGAAGCATCCTCGCTCGTTTGACCAATACATTTGTTGACGATTACCTAGATTCTGCTATAATTATACAACAAGTTTGACTATTCACCTCAATGTTGCGCAGTCTGTCGGCCGGTTCGTGTTCCGGCAAGCGGTCCAAATGGTCGCCAATGGCGTGCAAGGCGTCGCGCAATCGCGCTAATTCACGAGAAGCATCCTCGCTCGTTTGACCAATACATTTGTTGACGATTACCTAGATTCTGCTATAATTATACAACAAGTTTGACTATTCACCTCAATGTTGCGCAGTCTGTCGGCCGGTTCGTGTTCCGGCAAGCGGTCCAGTTGGTCGCCGATGGCGTGCAAGGCGTCGCGCAATCGCGCTAATTCACGAGAAGCATCCTCGCTCGTTTGACCAATACATTTGTTGACGATTACCTAGATTCTGCTATAATTATACAACAAGTTTGACTATTCACCTCAATGTTGCGCAGTCTGTCGGCCGGCTCGTGTTCCGGCAAGCGGTCCAGTTGGTCGCCGATGGCGTGCAAGGCGTCGCGCAATCGCGCTAATTCACGAGAAGCATCCTCGCTCGTTTGACCAATACATTTGTTGACGATTACCTAGATTCTGCTATAATTATACAACAAGTTTGACTATTCACCTCAATGTTGCGCAGTCTGTCGGCCGGTTCGTGTTCCGGCAAGCGGTCCAAATGGTCGCCGATGGCGTGCAAGGCGTCGCGCAATCGCGCTAATTCACGAGAAGCATCCTCGCTCGTTTGACCAATACATTTGTTGACGATTACCTAGATTCTGCTATAATTATACAACAAGTTTGACTATTCACCTCAATGTTGCGCAGTCTGTCGGCCGGTTCGTGTTCCGGCAAGCGGTCCAAATGGTCGCCGATGGCGTGCAAGGCGTCGCGCAATCGCGCTAATTCACGAGAAGCATCCTCGCTCGTTTGACCAATACATTTGTTGACGATTACCTAGATTCTGCTATAATTATACAACAAGTTTGACTATTCACCTCAATGTTGCGCAGTCTGTCGGCCGGCTCGTGTTCCGGCAAGCGGTCCAGTTGGTCGCCGATGGCGTGCAAGGCGTCGCGCAATCGCGCTAATTCACGAGAAGCATCCTCGCTCGTTTGACCAATACATTTGTTGACGATTACCTAGATTCTGCTATAATTATACAACAAGTTTGACTATTCACCTCAATGTTGCGCAGTCTGTCGGCCGGTTCGTGTTCCGGCAAGCGGTCCAGTTGGTCGCCGATGGCGTGCAAGGCGTCGCGCAATCGCGCTAATTCACGAGAAGCATCCTCGCTCGTTTGACCAATACATTTGTTGACGATTACCTAGATTCTGCTATAATTATACAACAAGTTTGACTATTCACCTCAATGTTGCGCAGTCTGTCGGCCGGCTCGTGTTCCGGCAAGCGGTCCAGTTGGTCGCCGATGGCGTGCAAGGCGTCGCGCAATCGCGCTAATTCACGAGAAGCATCCTCGCTCGTTTGACCAATACATTTGTTGACGATTACCTAGATTCTGCTATAATTATACAACAAGTTTGACTATTCACCTCAATGTTGCGCAGTCTGTCGGCCGGTTCGTGTTCCGGCAAGCGGTCCAAATGGTCGCCGATGGCGTGCAAGGCGTCGCGCAATCGCGCTAATTCACGAGAAGCATCCTCGCTCGTTTGACCAATACATTTGTTGACGATTACCTAGATTCTGCTATAATTATACAACAAGTTTGACTATTCACCTCAATGTTGCGCAGTCTGTCGGCCGGTTCGTGTTCCGGCAAGCGGTCCAAATGGTCGCCGATGGCGTGCAAGGCGTCGCGCAATCGCGCTAATTCACGAGAAGCATCCTCGCTCGTTTGACCAATACATTTGTTGACGATTACCTAGATTCTGCTATAATTATACAACAAGTTTGACTATTCACCTCAATGTTGCGCAGTCTGTCGGCCGGCTCGTGTTCCGGCAAGCGGTCCAGTTGGTCGCCGATGGCGTGCAAGGCGTCGCGCAATCGCGCTAATTCACGAGAAGCATCCTCGCTCGTTTGACCAATACATTTGTTGACGATTACCTAGATTCTGCTATAATTATACAACAAGTTTGACTATTCACCTCAATGTTGCGCAGTCTGTCGGCCGGTTCGTGTTCCGGCAAGCGGTCCAGTTGGTCGCCGATGGCGTGCAAGGCGTCGCGCAATCGCGCTAATTCACGAGAAGCATCCTCGCTCGTTTGACCAATACATTTGTTGACGATTACCTAGATTCTGCTATAATTATACAACAAGTTTGACTATTCACCTCAATGTTGCGCAGTCTGTCGGCCGGCTCGTGTTCCGGCAAGCGGTCCAGTTGGTCGCCGATGGCGTGCAAGGCGTCGCGCAATCGCGCTAATTCACGAGAAGCATCCTCGCTCGTTTGACCAATACATTTGTTGACGATTACCTAGATTCTGCTATAATTATACAACAAGTTTGACTATTCACCTCAATGTTGCGCAGTCTGTCGGCCGGTTCGTGTTCCGGCAAGCGGTCCAAATGGTCGCCGATGGCGTGCAAGGCGTCGCGCAATCGCGCTAATTCACGAGAAGCATCCTCGCTCGTTTGACCAATACATTTGTTGACGATTACCTAGATTCTGCTATAATTATACAACAAGTTTGACTATTCACCTCAATGTTGCGCAGTCTGTCGGCCGGCTCGTGTTCCGGCAAGCGGTCCAGTTGGTCGCCGATGGCGTGCAAGGCGTCGCGCAATCGCGCTAATTCACGAGAAGCATCCTCGCTCGTTTGACCAATACATTTGTTGACGATTACCTAGATTCTGCTATAATTATACAACAAGTTTGACTATTCACCTCAATGTTGCGCAGTCTGTCGGCCGGTTCGTGTTCCGGCAAGCGGTCCAGTTGGTCGCCGATGGCGTGCAAGGCGTCGCGCAATCGCGTTAACCCTGCGTCGAACTCACGAGAAGTGTCCGCTGCTGCGCCTAGGCTTTCACCGCGCGCTTCCAATCTATAAACAAAAAAGTAATTGAAGTCATTTATCCACTCAATGGTTCCTTGCCTCCCAGAGGCAAGTATTTTTACCCGCTCCAATGGTTTCTTGCCTCCTGGAGGCAAGCTGACAGCGAATTAAAATACTTTAATTAATTGTGTCAAAACACTTTCTGTTCCTATCCAAATTATACCAATCTTAATCTAGACACCTTATTTTAATCGTAGAATAAGAAATAATGTACAATTTAATAAAATTTTGTCGGATTATATTCAATTGAAGTTCGCCGACTTGCTTGCCTCCAGGAGGCAAGGAACCATTGCGTGATTTAGGCAATGTTAGCTAAGTATGGAAAAATAAAATGTAAAAATATAATTAAATATATTGTACTAAATATGTTGTAATACATTAATATATACTTGTTATGCCCTCAATGCCCATAAAAAGTATATACTTAAAATTTATGTACTTAAAAAAAAGAAGTCGATACGAAATCGATCCATACTTTTGTAGCCCGTAAGGGTGATTCTTTACTTACATTTTTATATCTTTAATTAAACAATATTTTTCTAAAAGAGAGTTATATTTTTTTTACTTTTATCTAATAACAACATTGTAAACTATTATTTAAACACAAATTGGTCTGTAATAATTGTTTATTTATTAGTATTTATTGCATGTTTTAACAAGAAACCGGTAAAATATTTCCTTTTCTGCAACTTCAACTCGCTGTTTCTAATAAAATCGTAATAAAAATCCATCTACAAATCATACAATCTTATTGCAAATTTAACTAGCATTATAAATCAATAATTTGTTTTTATTAAATCCTTATAGTTTATGAGTAAAACTTAATTTAAAGCCGAGCGAGCGAAGCGGAGCGGAGCTGTGCTGAGTAACCATTGCCCCGTAAGCATATTTAAGCATGCGTAACCATTGAGTGGTTAATAGCTCTATGACATTGAAAATGAAAGCATTAGAAAAAATCGAACCGTCTCACAACTACCTAGCTCCGATGGGACTCATACCCACGACTTTTCACTGTCCGGGTGAATGCTCTAACCACTGAGCTATGGAGTCGCTGGGAGAAGCGTCGAATTTATCCAATACTTCTAACTTTCATTTTCAAAATTATCAATAATAAAAATTGCATTATAAATGCAAAGAGTACAAATAATTGGCTAAGTATAAGACATAGGAAAAATGTGATAGTAAAAAACCACGAGCCCCATAAGTAGCTTTCAGGCGGGATTCGAACCCGCGCCTCCGGGAATCCGGCCCGATGCTCTGACCAACTAAGCTACCGAAAGGCCTACAAAAAAATAAAATTGCATTGTGAATGCATAAAAATAATATAAAATCTCAAGTATAAGACACTCAACACTCAACTGTAAAATTTACATAACACTAATTACAATACAAGGGTATATAATACGATTTGTGCTCTACAGGGATTCTTGATTGTAAGTTAATATTTTGAAGAGTTATATTTACTTTTGAGACATTTTACACAACACCTACATTTTTTCAAACTAATCCGAGTTCATAATATGGGTACTGCTTGCCTGCGTACCTGCTAAGATATCAAAACGCCGAAAAACCAATTCAAAATTTAAATGTATGATAGAATGCGTTATAATCCGTAACGATTGTTTTATTTCCTAACTAAAGGTAGATCGATAGAGAAAAGCTAGATAGAGGTAGAAATGTTAGATTAACCTTTTGACCGCCAATGTCTCCTATAGAAGACAAAATAAAAGAAAAAAATAAATTATGAGTTATCATCTTCATATTAAAGTCTTAGCGTGGAGGACACAAAAACGTTTGTCTTCTATAGAAGACATGGCGGTCAAAAGGTTAAGATAATAATAATTAGAATATATTATACTCACTTAGCCAACAGGTCGTTCCAGGTATCCTTGACATGTTGCACCTTCCTCCTGAGGTTATCGGCGTCCTTAGACTGCGGCTCCAGTCGTTGTAAGACTGCTACTGCTACTTCGTCTAAGTGAGCCAGCTGTGGTTGCTGAACGCGGAACTCCTCGCGGAGGACTTGCACCTAAAGAGTTAAAATATTAATGTTTTTGAATGCCAGCTTAAAAACTTTTTAGTAAATAAAGCCTTATATAGTTTAGATGAATATTTTAGTGATAAGCTCTAAATTGTTAATTGTAACTCTGCTGTGCCCTTACGGGGTGTCACACTGATCCTACACTTTATGTAACATCTTATGTACTGTGACTAGCAATGAATAAATGAATATAAATATGAAAAGAGCGTAAATTTTTTGACAGTCACATAAATTTTAACTGGGCCAAGGTAAGGTTAAATAAAACTTTTGTAAAGAAAGCTGGATAACGAATATAACTGATATACACAGGAAATATCCAACAGACATTTTCATACACATAAATGTCCCATTTTCATTCATTTTTCATTCATTTCACTGTCTAACACAAGCTCTAGTAATCTCTAACTATGTAGAAAATTTACTCGACTATCATATACTTTTCATTCAGATCTTACTCTCTAAAAAAAGCTTAAACGAAAGCCATAAGAGCTATTATCCCTCAACACGTACCTGTTGTACTTGAGTCTGCACCATCCTGGAGTCGGACGATATCGGCCCCAGAGCCGCCATCATGCGATCTTTGGCGCCCAGCCACTGCGTCAGGTTGCTGTGAGTGTCGTGGAAGTCCTTCATCTCTTCCATCAGGCGAATCCTAAGGGAAATAACGGTTGGTGATTATTGTTGAAAAGGTTTTGAGACAACCATTACCTTTATAAGTTTATAGCTTTCTTCTTTTAACGATTTGATAATAGGAACTCCCGAAACTTTTGATTGATTTATCGCCAAATCTATCTACATCACAATATGATTCAAAACTGTAATAGAAATGTGATGCAACTGGTATAGTAGTAGTATAATAGACTCGCGCGTAACACGCGAATCGCGATACATTTTTCTGTATGTTTTAGAGAGAGCAATTAACTATATAGTGTCGCCATAATGGCTGTTGAAATCACGGCGAATTCGCCCTTTCTGGACTTGATTTTTAAGGGAGGCCTTCACCTTGACGGTCGGAAAAGGCTAGGAAGAAAAAGAAAAGGCATTATGCTACAGTACTCACTTGTCCTTCAAGGCGTCGTGCAGAGCCTTCCAGCGGTTGGCGACGTCTTCCATCTCGGCGTTGAGGCGGTCGGCGCCTTGCACGCCTTGCTTGCGCTTGAGAAGCTCGCGGACCTACGCAAGTTGAATTCAAATAAGTAAATAAATATACTTGAATAAAATATTGGACACATACATTTTTCCAATACCAAACTTTAGTATCTTGAGCACTAGTGTCGTGGAAAATGAAAAAAAAAAATGACGGGTATTACCACCATACACTCAAGCCCGAGGAAATATTAAAAATTACTTTTACTTTTTTGCATTCACAATGCAATTTTTATTCTTGAAAATGAAGGATTAGAAAAAGTTCGTTTTCAATATTTACCCGACCGGGTATCGAGCCCGGGACCTCCAGAGATAGCGGTACCTTAAAAACCAGCGCATACACCATCGACCACGGAGATCGTCAGATTTGAATTTATATTACACATGATTATTAAGTTATTCTTTCGATAAACACACAACAAAACACAACTACGGTTAAAACACATTTAAAATTGCATCTTGCCAAATTAACTTGAGTTGATAAGGAAACGATATATTTTTTAATTTACTACTATGGCAATATTGGCAATTTCAATAGCTATCGAAGGTACGAATCCATACTTTTTAAGGTTAATATTCTATATTTTTGAGACGATTCAAAAGTACTGGTTTATCAAGTACTTATTACTATAATGAGCCTTTAAAATTGCTAAACGGATCTCACCTGTGTCTTGGTAGAGTCGAGGATGCTCTGTTTCTCATACATCTCTTCGAGCACGGCGCGCGCTTGCTTCGTCGTCTTGTCCGCCTCCTCCTTGGTGTTGGGTATGGAGTCCTTGGGCAGTTGGCGTTGCACCTGTTGACAACATATTTGACCTTTATTATTACGTTCTACTGAAATATAATATGCAATCTCAAGTATCATCAATGAACATGAGAAAATGCAATTAATAATATGTTTTAAGTTTTAATTATCTTTAAATAAACAACATCAATTAACAATAAATATGTGCGCTGGCTATGCGCTTGCTTAGGTTAGGCAGTGACACTGCTGCGTAGAAGATTGTTTTTTGCTCACCAGTCAAGTGGTTTCAATGATTGTCAATTTCGAAGTGATCTTGAACAAGCTAATTAAAACAAATCAAGTGCTCGAAGCCCGTAACTTTTAAGCGATTTTTGTCTTCGTATGCATGTTTTTGGATTGTTTAGTTATATTATGGCTTGAAAACTGTGTGAGGAGGTATCATCCTTGTTAATATCTCACCTTATCCAGGAACGTAGACAGAGCTCGGCAGCTATCCAGATGTCTGCGCAGTTCAGTCCGCAACGCGTCTGCCTACTAGGCTGTATATCTTTGTTGATCTCTTCCAGCTGCTGCTGAACTCCTGACAGCTGTTTGTAAGGAGATATCATCATTGTTAATATCTCACCTTATCCAGGAAGGTAGACAGAGCTCGGCAGCTATCGAGATGTCTGCCCACTAGGATGTAACGGTTGTTGATCTCTGCCAACTGCTGCTAAGCTCCTGACAGCTGTTTGTAAGGAGGTATTATCCTAGTTAATGTCTCACCTTATCCAAGAAAATAGACAGAGCACGGCAGCTATCCAGACGTCTTCCCACTAGGCTGTACCGGTTGTTGATCTCTGCCAGCTGCTGCATAACTTTTGATAGCTGCTTGTAAGGAGATATCACCCTTGTTAATATCTCACCTTATCCAGGAACGTAGACAGAGCTCGGCAGCTATCCAGATGTCTGCGCAGTTCAGTCCGCAACGCGTCCAGTTCCGCTTGGCGGTCGGTGAGACGACTGCCCACTAGGCTGTACCGGTTGAGATCTCTGCCAACTGTTGCTGAACTCTTGATAGCTGCTTGTAAGGAGATATCACCCTTGTTAATATCTCACCTTATCCAGGAACGTAGACAGAGCTCGGCAGCTATCCAGATGTCTGCGCAGTTCAGTCCGCAACGCGTCCAGCTCCGCTTGACGGTCGGTGAGACGGCTGCCCACTAGGCTGTACCGGTTGTTGATCTCTGCCAACTGCTGCTGAACTCCTGACAGCTCTGGATAAAGCCATAAATACAATTCTTACAATAATACCAATAAACTAGCACAAGATAAGTTTTTAAAGAACTTATGTTCTGGATACTTAGTTAGAAAGAAATGTTTTGAGATAATGTGCAAAATGCAAAAGCGTTTATCAGATTTAAATTAAGACCCACAAATTACTTGTAAGAATATCAAAACTATACTGTTATACCATGATTTTTACATAACATAAGAAAAATGTAAGTAAATTAGCGGTCACGCATCGCCTCCCTTGCAGTGAAAAAAAACATTTGTACGATTTTGATCTTTATGACATGGTAACGCCCCTTTTTTCGATGCGACACTGGTCTTTACTAAATGCGTAGCGCGCTTCTTCTGACCACTTTCTTGTGTTTTGTGATCATGCGCTTTATAAAACAATTATCATACCTTCAAGATGGAACCCTTCTTGGCTGGAGCGTCGTGAGGAGAAGCCGCTGGATGTGGAGTGGGTAGAAGCAGGGCTTGCCAATCCCAGACCTTTGTTGGGTGATGGTGAGCGACCGTCTAGGGTGCGGCCTGGGGAATAAAGGATAAATAAATATATTGGTCTATAACGAGACACGAGACAAATGATACGTAGAATACCTAAATCTGTCTAGGTATGTAGCAAAATTCAAAAGCGTCGATATCGCCCTTCAGCCCATAATATAATGCGTATTACGATGCGTGTACACGCTCTCTAGTGTGCGTAACTACTAGGTTCCTACCGCTACTACCACTCCCGAGCTTACGCACACAGAGATCATGTGCATGTACATTCATACGCACAAGTATGGCTCACGCGCATTCGTGAGATAGAAGATGTGTAATATAAAATTCAAGTTATAAGTTTAAAGACGAGTAAATCGAGTTATGTTTTGAAAGATTGTTTCCCGGTTTTTGGAGCATCATTTTGTAATTAGTGCTAGATTTTTGTAAAAAAAAATGTTTCCAATAGTGAATCGTACTGTATATACTTATATTACTAACAACGCGACATTGTTTTATCTTTTTTTTTGTCTTATTTGTCTTAATTAATTATTTTTTGTGTATCTGTGCTCTAGTTTTATGAAATGTTTGTTGCTTTTGTCGTGTGATGTCGAAATAAATGGTTTTTCTTTCTTTCTTTCTTTCTGTATTCGTGGCACTGCAACAATATACCTTAAAGATATTGGTATAAGAGTCAATACTCACTCGGCGTATGTCTCTTGGTAGGGCTGTACAGTCTTCTCCTGTGGGGGCTATCGGCGCGCTCGCCGCGAGACAACGCTTCGTACACCGCCCCGGCTTCGTTCACCTGGTACAAAACAACATTATAATATCAACAACAAACAAAATAGAAACATTTATAATTTCTTTAACTGTGCCACTACACCCCGCTTCTTACAATCTGTCAATCTCTCCATCGGGTTGTCTGGAAGAGATCGCTTTGAGCTATAACACCGCCTTTCTAATGCTTTTTTAAGTTAAGTATATTAAATTGTATATTTTTTTATGTATGTGGTATTAAAGTAAAGTGTTCAAGAATAATAATAATAAAATATTGTTCAGTGATCCTTGTGGGAAGATGTTACAAGTCTAACAATAGCTTTCGTATTCATATAATTTTGTACGAGGTTGTTCAAAATGAGTTTTAATTATAACTAAACAAATGTAACCTACAAAACTAATTAAAATAAAACTGTGCTTTTGATATGCATATCAGTATTCAAAAGTACTGAAATATAAGAAGAAAGTACTTGTGGCAGCCGGCAGCCCAATTGAATATTATCCGAAAAATATATCATTAAAAATAGGATTACTAACATTAAATCACACCATGTGAGCCGTAACTGGGAACAGTGTAGTGCACAGAGAACACATAATTATCAAAAATGTCGGTCAACTGTGACACAATGTTTATACTGATTGGATTACATCCTCACCTTATCAATAGTAACAGAGTAATCCCTGTACTCTTTGGCCAAGGGCCGGAGCTCATCTTGCTGCAGCTTCATGACTTCTAGGTCTACCGCTACGGGATGCAGACGACCTACTCTATTCTCTATGGATTGGAGCCATTCTAGCACCTGCGAAAGGAAAAAAAAAGTAGGTGTTATTTCAATCCTTCAGGTGGTGCAGCTTAAAAGACGTCAGTTGTTAACTTGTCTTGATTAACAAACGGCAGAAGTGAAAAGGGCTTTCTAGACTTTTTCACAAAAAAGGAATTTGACAAAAAAAGAAAAAATTGGGACTGGATTTGAACCGAGGTCTTCTGGCTTCTATGCCGCCCGTTTTCTAACCAGAGCTATTACGACTTTGGAGACGGTGGCGAAATTTACCTTCGTATTCTAATGACATTGTAACAGTTTTTCGATAATGTCACGTGTCCGTCTTACGAAGTTTCGATCTGACGGTAACGTGATCCTGACGCGAGTTTAACATTTTTTACCCATCATAAAAAGTGCACAACGCCGCTAAAGAAGTTTCCAGTTCAAAAAAATTGTAAGTCTCAACAATATTATTTTTTACCTGTGCTCTAAGCGTTTCGTATTGGTTGAGCTGGTCAGCTCGTTGCCTGAACAGCTTCTGTTTCTCTTCAAGAGAGTTGTTGAAGTCACGCCATTGGTTCTCCAAGATCTGTCAAAGGATACGATTTTTTTTTTGTATTTTTGTGAATACTGCCAGAATGATGTGTAGAGATTAAAGACACGTTACTAGAAGTGATTCCTCTTTCTCATCTATTCTTTATGAATGCTATACTATGAATGATAAGGGAGTGAATGACAAAATGGAGTGAAGGACAGTGATATTGCTTATTGTACTGAGCCATATAATTGGTGATGTTGATGATGATGAAATAACAGCAACACGATGAAATGTGACAAAACATTGATATTCTTGTGTGTGTACTTTTTTGATATTTGTAAGTATATTATTGGTTTTGCGTATTACCTTAATCCTGTCACGGACGACATGCGTGTCGGTGACGTCCTTCTTAGCGATCAGCTGCTTGCCGTTCCGGAGACATTCTTCAAGTAACGGCATTTGCTTGTCCCTGCGAATACATAATACAGTTATAACAACACATTATCCTTCTGTTTTCAATAATTAAAAAGCCTGTGGCCCCAGCAAAGATCTTTAAAAAAAATTATAAAAATTTCTTTCTCGGTCGGGGGACCACATAAATAGAAATACTAAAAGGATATATACGTTGGGCATCCCCAGACCAAGAGTGACATTTTATTTTTGGACTTAATTTTTTTTTTGTGTCGGGAGTTTTTAAAATTTTATTTTTATTACTTACATCCTTTTTAAATTACACACAAATTTGAGTTTTTTTTTGGTGTTGGGAGTTTTCAAAATTTTATTTTTATTACATCCTTTGTAAATTTCACACAAAATTAAGTAACACGGTACCCAATTTCGAATCGATCGGACATAAGGAAGTTAGTCAGATCCCCTTATCAACTAGAAAAGAGCTGATGATCTTCAAACGGCTGAACAGATTTTTATTAAACATGGCTAAGAACACTCTGTATAAAATTATCTATGACACAAAAAGAAACTAAACGAAAATCGGTTCATCCGTTTGGGAGCTACGGTACCACAGACAATACACAGATAGACACTTTAAACTTATAGCAAACACCCCTCTCTTTTTGCGTCGGGGGTTAATGACTAAAAAATACAAGAAATCTATATGTTTTTCTTTACCTGTATCTAGCCAGATCATCCAATCTTGCCCTAAGTTCTTCAGCATTACTCCTGGCTAGTTCTCTTGTATCGGCTTGCTCCAGCAACGTGGCATGGGCCGCGTCTAATGCTGCTGCTTGTTGGGTGAACACAGCGAGTTCATTCGACACTTCTTCCAAGAACTGTCCGCGTTTGATGGAACGCTCTAGAAGCTTCTCGTATCTGTATGAAAGGTAAAACGGAATTAATAACAAAATACGCTTTATTGCTCATAAAACAACATATTGTATAAAGATAGAAAATCAATTATGAGCGAAATGGTGTTTTCACTTCTCATGCTCGTAAAGTTCGTGTTTATGTTGGGTATAGGCTGCATAAAATCGCTTTTTATGCTCTAGTGCATAAAGTAAAATCTTCGTCTAAGTCTCAGACTTTAAGACAAAGATCGTCAGGTAAACAGCCACACACGCAATTAAACTTCGTAAAATAAACTTATTATTTCATTCTGTTTCTTAAATTTTGTACATAATCCATGTTAAATTACTAAATTAATAAAACTAGGCAAAATTAGTGTGTTTTCTAAGAAATAAGTATTTCAAGAGCATTATGGACTACGATCTAATGCTAAAGTCACTGTGCTACCAATGCCACGTATAAAAAAAAGAAAAAGAAAGTCTTCCCGCCAATAAGGCGAAGTCTTTATTTTTTCTTTTTTGCAATATTGGTATTTATTTTCCTCACACTCTAAGTGAAAAGCAGAGTGTATAACTTGTACATAAAACCCATTTTACCCTCAAATTGACTATCCACCCTCGCCTACGGCTCGGATGGATATATACATCTCGGGTAAAATAGTACGTTTTATGCACTTGTTGTACAATCTACTATTTATAAGGTACACGGTACTTTTTTATAGCGCTGTTACAGTGCACTGCAGTGCTTCGTTACAATTTAATTAAATTATTGAGCGGAGTTCAGAATGTCCAAACAGATAGCGAATTTTATTTGACGTTTACTTGTGTTTTTAGAGAAAAAAAGTTTTGAAATTCAAAATTTTATAAAAGTTTTGTTGCGTAAGAAAAATTTAATAGAAAAATATCCAGCTGTGACAGGCAGACGGACTGAGTCGCACTATAAGAGTTCCTTTTTACCGTTTTGGTTCGGAACCCTAAAAATACTAGCTTCACAAGTAGATTTTCGGACGGTACTTGAACCCAAAAACTTAGAAGCTCTTATAAAAACGTCAAATTTGTCTATTATGAATAGAAAAAAAAACATACTTTTGGTCAAATTCAAAAAATACTGATGTGTTGTATGTGTTTCATTCAAGTGTTATAACATTTACCTAGCGTAGATCTCCTCAGCGCGTTGTTCCAGCTTCCTGGCGATCCTCGCATTGGACGGCGCGCGAGCCGCATCGCGAGCGGCGGCGAGCAACTGCGCGAGCGCCGCTCGCCGAGCCTCGATCTCGCCGTGAGAGATGCGCTGCTCGCGAACTTGTTCGTCGAGACGTTCGCGGATCAAAGATGCGGGCTTCATTTGGTTCCTAGTGGAGTGAAAAATCGCTTTGTAAACGGGTATATGACACTCTTCATAAATTTATCTAAGGACACTTTTCATTTAGACACCAAAATATTAAAAAAGGTACAGTATGCTTTATCTTTCTCCTGTGTAAGTTGAGAAATTTGTAGTCAGTGGCAGCAAAATATTAAGCGTTGCTACACACATATTCGGGTCAGTATTCAACAAATACTGTTGTTGTTGGGCAAAAATGCCGAACCGAATATGTGTGTAGCAAGCCTGCCTGGCATTGTAGTTAAGCTGCTTCGAACTCGATGTCTTTGTAGCGGGTTCGGGTAGTAAAGAGTGCCGTATGAAGGACTCTAACCTGATACATGAAAGCTTAAGCTCGCTTTTTCCTATAAATAGCGAAAAAGCGAGAAAAACTCACTTAAATGTATTCTCCACTTATCCCAACCAGTGGGCCTGCGTTTCAACCGGATCGTGCAATCCCTGGCATTGCAGTAAATTTGTCTCGATTATGAAGACTCAAGACTGACGTCTGAAAATTGCTTAGGATGCAAAACTTATTTAATGTATTCTCCACTTGTCCCAACCAATGGGCCTGTGTTTCGGCCGCATCTTGCAGTCCTTGGCATTGTAACAAAGCTGCTTCTAACTATGCGCATTTCGACCCTACGGCGCTGTTGATGTCCTTGTATACAGGGACTCTAGACTGACGTCTGAAAATTGGTTTGAGAAAGCAAAAATTACTAGAAACTTACTTGAATGTATTCTCCACTTGTCCCAACCAATGGGCCTGTGTTTCGGCCGCATCTTGCAGTCCTTGACATTGTAACAAAGCTGCTTCTAACTCTGCGCATTTCGACCCGACGGCGCCGTCGATGTCCTTGTATCGGGCAGTCAGGTCTATGATAGGAACTTCCAGTTGGCGGATCTCTGCTGGAGTGATGTTGCCTTCTAATGATTTGACAAGCTGGTCGCAAGCCTGTGGGTATACATTTATTTGGTTAGTGATGGCGCTGAATAAATAATTAAGCATAAAAAATTGTTATTTATCGAGTTGGCGAACACACTTCCACAAATGGAGGAGTGCAACGACCAAGTTTAGTTGGAAATAGAAGCTGTAAATAAAAAGTAATAGAGAAAAAGGAATGAATAACTGTTTAGTATTCTTTTGTTTATTATAGTATTGCAAAAAAGCTGGCTTACAGGAAATCTTGTAACTAACGTCTTGGTACTCCCAGTGATAAAGGATTGAAAAAGATTACAGGTAAGTTTTATATTTCTGTCGCTTTTATACTCGTAGATTAGTAATTTGTTACGCTGAAGAAAATCTTAAGTTTTTTTATATTAGTAAATATATTAAAAATATACTCACATCTCTCGCGTTGTCAATCAGCCGACCCTGTGATAGTATCTCGCCATGCAGAGACTTGGCCTTAGCAAGTTGCGACTCAACCGCCCGTGGTTCTCCACCCACTGGCTCTGATAGCACTGAGCGAACTTGCGGCTCGATCTGGCGACAAAAATTATAATGTTATATATCTTATATTTCCACAAGCATTTAGAAGTTTCGGCTGACAAAAAGTAGGGACATACATAACTGTTAAAAGGCGGTAATATTTTTGAAATTCAAAGATCAAGATAATAGAAAAATTGAGTTGATTCGATTGAGTGTAAACTTGTTTTAAGTTTGACTGAAAAGTAGTACTATGTAACTTTTCAGTCAAACCTAAAACACTTCACTTCATTTGTATATTCTACAATTAAAGAAATAAAGTACTTCAAACTTCGATCAACAATAGTACTAGATGACGGCTCACGAACTAAATGAAAACTTTATATGGACAGACTGACTTTTTTTTAAACGGAGAAAAAAGGTTACGAATCTTACATTAAAAATTACAGGAAGCGTTCCAAGCTTGAAATAACACTAATATTATTGACAAACTCCAACTATGTATCTAGAACTAGGTGTTATGACTGGAAGCAATAAAGAGTGTAATTTTTACGACTTTAACATTCATAACCTTCATCACACTAAACACCGTAAACACTAAACTTACATCGTTAATCCATTTGCCAGCCTTCTCCAAAGCGAGGTTGTACTGCTTGGTGAGCAGGGCTGCGCCCCTCAGCCGCTCCTGGAGGCGTTGCGCGCGCGCCGTGAGGTCATAACCTTCATCACACTAAACACCGTAAACACTAAACTTACATCGTTAATCCATTTGCCAGCCTTCTCCAAAGCGAGGTTGTACTGCTTGGTGAGCAGGGCTGCGCCCCTCAGCCGCTCCTGGAGGCGTTGCGCGCGCGCCGTGAGGTCATAACCTTCATCACACTAAACACCGTAAACACTAAACTTACATCGTTAATCCATTTGCCAGCCTTCTCCAAAGCGAGGTTGTACTGCTTGGTGAGCAGGGCTGCGCCCCTCAGCCGCTCCTGGAGGCGTTGCGCGCGCGCCGTGAGGTCATAACCTTCATCACACTAAACACCGTAAACACTAAACTTACATCGTTAATCCATTTGCCAGCCTTCTCCAAAGCGAGGTTGTACTGCTTGGTGAGCAGGGCTGCGCCCCTCAGCCGCTCCTGGAGGCGTTGCGCGCGCGCCGTGAGGTCATAACCTTCATCACACTAAACACCGTAAACACTAAACTTACATCGTTAATCCATTTGCCAGCCTTCTCCAAAGCGAGGTTGTACTGCTTGGTGAGCAGGGCTGCGCCCCTCAGCCGCTCCTGGAGGCGTTGCGCGCGCGCCGTGAGGTCATAACCTTCATCACACTAAACA
This sequence comes from Crambus lathoniellus, assembly GCA_949710035.1. Lineage (NCBI taxonomy): Eukaryota > Metazoa > Arthropoda > Insecta > Lepidoptera > Crambidae > Crambus > Crambus lathoniellus. The sequence goes on along the minus strand of OX453313.1, from coordinate 14,736,111 downwards.
CCGTAAACACTAAACTTACATCGTTAATCCATTTGCCAGCCTTCTCCAAAGCGAGGTTGTACTGCTTGGTGAGCAGGGCTGCGCCCCTCAGCCGCTCCTGGAGGCGTTGCGCGCGCGCCGTGAGGTCATAACCTTCATCACACTAAACACCGTAAACACTAAACTTACATCGTTAATCCATTTGCCAGCCTTCTCCAAAGCGAGGTTGTACTGCTTGGTGAGCAGGGCTGCGCCCCTCAGCCGCTCCTGGAGGCGTTGCGCGCGCGCCGTGAGGTCATAACCTTCATCACACTAAACACCGTAAACACTAAACTTACATCGTTAATCCATTTGCCAGCCTTCTCCAAAGCGAGGTTGTACTGCTTGGTGAGCAGGGCTGCGCCCCTCAGCCGCTCCTGGAGGCGTTGCGCGCGCGCCGTGAGGTCATAACCTTCATCACACTAAACACCGTAAACACTAAACTTACATCGTTAATCCATTTGCCAGCCTTCTCCAAAGCGAGGTTGTACTGCTTGGTGAGCAGGGCTGCGCCCCTCAGCCGCTCCTGGAGGCGTTGCGCGCGCGCCGTGAGGTCATAACCTTCATCACACTAAACACCGTAAACACTAAACTTACATCGTTAATCCATTTGCCAGCCTTCTCCAAAGCGAGGTTGTACTGCTTGGTGAGCAGGGCTGCGCCCCTCAGCCGCTCCTGGAGGCGTTGCGCGCGCGCCGTGAGGTCATAACCTTCATCACACTAAACACCGTAAACACTAAACTTACATCGTTAATCCATTTGCCAGCCTTCTCCAAAGCGAGGTTGTACTGCTTGGTGAGCAGGGCTGCGCCCCTCAGCCGCTCCTGGAGGCGTTGCGCGCGCGCCGTGAGGTCGCTGTGCCGGCGGCGTGCCAGGGCTGCGCCCTCGCGGACCGCGCTGTCCGACGACGGTTGTACGTGGGACAAGCGGGACGGCAACGTTGTACGGTAGTCGTTGAGGATCGAGAGGAACTCCTGGGGGTAGATAAAGATTGTTTGATATTCTAATGAGACAATTTTCCTATTAAATGTTATATAATATGTAATATGCTATAAGCAATTATTGTAATAAGTAATGATATGTTTTTTTTTGACCTGAGAAACGCGTTGGCAAGTTTATTGCGCCCGTTCTTCTTGTCGGTTAAAAAAGTCTTGAATGGGCGGTAGGAAAATATTGACTATTCATAAGTGCATGCTTATTATGTCTATGTGAATAAATAAATATTTGATTTGATTTGATGAGTGTGGTGTAAATAAGTCATGTTAGCCTGGCCACACTCGGGCAACAGATCACAACCACAAAACGCCGCCAACGACTAGTTTTCAAACATTTTATATGAACTCGCCGCACACAATATTGACTCCGGTAGTCGTCACTTGTTTCTTCTCTTAGCTTCAAGTGGAGGCGTTTGTAGCTGTCGCATGTGCGGCGACGCTAATCGTTTAAAGCAATGCAATGGTTGGTCACGGGATGGGTGGCCAAAAATATATTACGAGCTCGACACACGACAGCGACACTATAATTGACTTCCTCTCAAATAATTTAGGTATGATTATCATTAATTCACCATAAACAGCAATCTCACACACCTGCCGGTCTAGCATGAGCGGCTTGTCATCATCATTTGACCAGGTGTTAAATGTGTTCACCTAATATTATAAAACAACTCAATAAGATTGTTTTGACTTCCCTTCCAGGGTATGTGCCCAACTTATTGCTGTAAAACTTAGTAATCCGAACGAACTATTTGGAAACATACCTTGCTCTCATCTAAGAACTTCTGCGCTGACATGGTGATGAACCTCAGGTCAGCTTGATGAGCTATGATATCGGAGACGAAGTCCCGGATATCGTCGCCCTGTCCTGGTAAGCGATCGAGTCGGGATAGAGCCGCTTCCTTCTCTTCTAGGGAACGGTACGCGCCTTCCATCCACGAGTTGAATGTGTTCAACTCATTACTGTGTGAGAGAGTTTATTTATTAAGTTGAGTTAGGCTGGAATTCACCAAACTTTTATTCCAGGAATAACGCTTACTCTCGGATACTAATGTCAAACTAGTATGGGGTTTTGACATTACTATATGAGAACAAGCGTTATTCTTTGAATAAAAGTTTGGTGAAATCTCTACCTAGGTATAGTATAAAGTAGTCATGTTCGTTTCGTTCACATGACTGCAACTTGAATTGGTACATGTTTTTTTAAGTCTTATTATTTAACCAAAGTAATATTACATTATTATTTAATGTGGTGCTGGGAGAATCCTAATACTGGCAGCGAAAAAAAATTACATATACTTAGACCACTGAAAAATCGTCTATTGTATAATGATAATTATACACCTGATTATACTATTTTTGCAAGCGATGAAGTACATTATTAAATTGCAGACGACCCATTCATTTTATTAACAAACCCTGTTCCAACAAAATTCACGTCGGTTTTCTATGGAAACCCACCTGAACTTTCCAAGCTCGTCTCTAGCCGCGGCTAGACGCCGCAGCATCTTGTCGCATTTGTCTGTGCACTTGTCGCAGCGCTGCTTCAACTGTCGCACGCCACGCTCCAGTGCCGCCACCTGTCGAGGTACAAGTGTGTGAGTACAAGGTAAATCCAACCTTATTGAGAGGACATTAAAGTCTCAATTGCGTATCCGCTGCTTGTTGAAATAAAAGAGTCAAAGTACAAGTCGGATCAGTTCTTAATGCTCAGATAATAGAGTCTGGAATGGCGTGGTTCCAATATTGTAAAGACAATAGGATTTGAGTTTGTTCTTTCCGCTCTAATGGAATCACCTGCTCGAAATCAGTAGACCGTCAATAAATGTTTTATTGAGCTTCTTCTTATTACTTTTGCTTTCATCCATCACTAAGCACCCATACATATTATTTAAAATGAGCCCTCCTAATCAAAAATCGTCGGACACGTGCCCGACAGCGGAATTTATGCATTGTCTTGTCACTATCACTCACTTCAGGATAGGCTAAGCACATCATTTGAAACAGAATCCCTTTCCGATCGGTTGCAAATCAGGGGGCTAATCAACAAAAAATATTTCTGTAATGATAGGTTATTGAAACCGACTGTTTATGGCCAGTGCAATCACAATAACAGAACTGTAAAGTGAAATTGCATAAAGTGTGTCATTTGATCCAACTTTACCTCATGTGGTGCAAGCACATCTCCTCCGGAGACGAGCAACTGCTTGGCCTGGTCGGCGCAGGCCGATACCTGGCGCTGGTGGCTGTCGAGGTCATCCTTGATGAGCTGTAAACAAAGCGTATTTTACATGTGATATGATGATGAGGTCCGGCCGGTTTCGGCTACAGCAAACGTTTCAATCTCCGTTTTAATGTATCTGGTGCGCTCGCATGTGGCTTATGTAGCCAAAATTATTTGAGAAGATCCTCGCACATTGCGGTCATGTGAACACACCATTAATTCATGTATGGAATCATTGAAAAGAAACTTTCATATTGCATTACGATTTATATCGTGAATGGTATATTGTAGTTATATTTTAATCAAAAAAACTATTTTCAGATTAATATTTATTTGTAATTCAAGGGTCAAATAGAGCTTTCTGGTGAAGCTATTAGTTACTTGATTATTTTACATAATTACATAGCCATTGCAGCCTAGTTCAACTTTAGAACAGGGGGCCAAGCCTGCTAACGTTAAGTCATAATCGTGTCTCAATCGTGTTTCAATTGTAGTTCAATTGTAGTGCTTTTTTACACACTAGTTACAAGAATTATGACAATATGATGCGATGTAAATGTAGTGTGTGGTGTGACCATCAGTAGTATGGTGGCAAAAGTGCACATTTCTTGTAACTAGTGTGTAAAAAAAGCACTACAATTGAACTACAATTGAAACACGATTGACACACGATTATGACTTAACGTTAGCAGGCTTGGCCCCCTGGGTTTATCAGTCGTTTCAGCCCAATTGCTAACAGCCAAAGCTCGTCTACCCTACACTTTATATGTATTATATTATCTTAATAGTTAGTATTTTTAACTTTACCTTCAAGATGTTGATTTGGTTGCGGAGCTCATCAATATCTTCCTTGGCTGCTTCTTGGTTGGCCAATCTTTCTTCGACGATCGCAATCCATTCCAGTAACTTAGAAAGGGTCTCATCGCAAAGCCTGTACTTCTCTTCAACTGCTTGCTAAACGTTTAGAAAAATATATATTAGTCTGTAGTAAAAATCATTTAACATCTCGAAAGTTTAATGTGCAAACTTTTCTATCACTACCGAGCACATATACAATGCATTAACTATCTACTTTTCAAGTGCAATAACATAATTTAAAATTACAACTGATTAAATTTCAAAAGTGCTATACTAAGTGAATTATGCGTTTTTGTACAAATTCTTCACATACTATTTATAAAACTCCACGAAGACAACGGTAAAATAACTTATCAGCATGCGTTTGAAGTTCAAACAGCAGAAGTTTTATTATTAAATGTATAACGTCAATCGACTTTAAACTTAATGTCCAACACATTAAGGTTTAAAATCAATTGCAGAATGACACTTTTGAAAAACCAGAGCTGTTGAACGTACAAACCAAGTTATTTACCAACAGTACCTGTAAAAAGAAGCTAACAACACTACGCAGAAAGAGAAGCATAGACAACACCTAGGACGGAACACAGAAGGGAACGACAACTGACAGCCAATTTACAGAGCGTGAAAATGACGCACACATAGACAACGATGCAAAAAGAACAGGTAAAGTAATAGACGAACATGCAGAAGCGTGTCATGCAAGCAGTGACCCGGTAGTTGCAACTGTCAAAGACAACCAACACCATTGACAGGTTGAGTTTAACATTTGCCCACTAATTTTCAACCGTAACACGGTACCAAAACGTTTATTAAATTCGTTAAATTAATATTCAGATTAGAGTTAATTGTTAAAAAAGTATAAAAAGTATAGTAAGTACCTTTTGGGAAAAATCTGAAATTTTCGAATCAATGTTTGACAGTAAATAATAAATAGAGAATAATTACGAATGTACAATTACATTAACAAACGTGAGATTTTATCTCAAGTAATAGAAAATAATAAAAAACGCAAGCAAATTGGGTGAATTGGCTTGAGATAAAATCCCACAAAGACTTGCATTTAAATTAAGACGTAAATGAATTATAAATACTACCTTCCGTGTTTGTGTTTGAAGATAATGTTTTTACCATTTCATGATATTGTGAATGTTTGCGTCGCGAGTGTCCGTCTTATTAACTGACTTCACAATAGCATAGCGCTCTCATGCAATCCAAATATGTGAGCACGCGTCCAAGGAATGAGTATGTCAACTTTTAAGGACAATTTAAGAAAAAACTTAACAGGCTCAATCTTTAAGGCCAGCAGTCATATTTCGCTGGTTGTCGGATGAGGAAGCAAACATAATAAAGCTGCGACGAAGAGGGGTCGACAACACAAGGCTTGCTCGACCCCCAACGTCATTCTTAGCACAAAGTGATTATGGGAGTTAGGTTTTTGACGAGACGGTGATAGATTCTTTTTATCGTCGTTATTATGATCCCTCACAGGCAAGCATTCACGATTTAGCTCAAAAGGGTTCTTAGCATCGCAGGCAACGGCTGGAAATAAAAAACAACATACATCGAGCCTTAGTACATGTGAATGTAAGCACACTTTGCAATTGATAGTTTTCCCGTTGCGAATGCGAATGCGAATGCGAAATGGAAAAACTAACAATTGTGGAGCGCTATAAAACCTAAACTTAAGCATCTAAGAACGTCACAAGAGGCTTTAAGGTAATAATATATAATTTGTATAATGTATAATAGTACTTTCTATATTCTATCAACTACATTGATGTAAAAAGCACAACCCTTTATATTGCCTAAGAAATGTGAAAAAGCTAACTTTACGGCAATACAAATATTTAAGTAGGTACGTATGCACTCTGTGATGTACGATAAGATAATGTGCTTTTCTACTGAGAATAAAGAAGTATAAAATTACCAAGTTTCATATTCTATGTAAAGTCTGGATGTCTTAAGTTCTAGGCAAACATATGATAGTTATTATGATGAGATTCATTCATTGTATTAGTGTATGCCACAACAAACTGTGACGCCACCAAATATCACAAAAAACCCTGGATTCGACACTTAAGACTTTCGTGGGTGTCGTGCCATGCCAATGTTTAAGCCAAACGCTTAAGATAGAAGTAACCGTCTAAGAATGGAAATAGGAAGATGTAAAGCAACACCTTTGCTTGATAAAAGCAAAATAATATTTATAAAAATGACTAAACTTACCCTTGTTTCTGCTGGCAGCAAGTATCCCTTTTTAAGAGCTTTGACTAAATCAAGACTGATTTCTTTCTTAGGATTTATAACCAGTTTGCCTTCTATTGGATCGACGATTTTCTGTTCGATCGCTTGCACCAACGGCCAAATCTTTCCAGTTTCGGGTTCTTTAACGACTGTACTGGATGCATCTACTATTCCTTGTTGGATTGCTTCGCCTAAATTCAGCCTCTTTCGATCTATGACACTCGTCGTGATGAAAGGGTCGTTCAACGCTCCCGTTGTCGGATTGTATATGCCAAAGTTGATGGTCTCTATGAGGGTGAAACTCTTTTTGGGTGTCATTAGGAGTCCACTCTCTATAGCCGATGCGAGCGTGTTCAATTTAGAGGTCTCAGTGTCCAGAATATTACCCTTTTCGGCATCCATTAAGCCTTTACGGAATGCCTCTGGCAGTTTGACCAACCTCTTTTTGAGATTATCTTTTATAAGCGCCGTGTCCGAATCAATATAACCTAATGATGTTGCGTCTCTTATAGTCAGGACTTCATTGGAATGTGGATCAGTAAATCGAGCAGCAGCTATGTTTATATGACCATTTTCTATAGCTTGCTCAAACGTAAGAGGTTCGCGAATGTACACAATCAACCCGTTTTCAAAAACGAAGCACAGAGTACGAGTGCGGTTTTGTGTGTCAAATGAACCTTTCGAGTTTTTATCAATAATACCTTCAGTAATACCTAATCTAAGTGGAATGTATTTATTTTTACGAGGATCTTTTATTACAGCTGTCTCAGGATCTATAAACTCGTATTTTATAGCTTCGTCTAACGTGAACTCTCTTAAAACTGGTTCTTTAGCCGATGATGTTTCTGGTATATAACGTTTGGTTACCGACTGTGACGTTAGTGGTTGCATAACTGTCACGAGAAGACCTTTATCAAATGCAATATCCAGACTATACGTTTTCTTTGCTTTAGTGTCAAGAACTCTACCCTTAGTAACATCAACATCGCCCTGTTGTATAGCTAAAGTTAGGGGTTTGAATTTATTTGTTAAATTGTCTTTCACGACCGTTGAATCGGGATTCAAGAAGTTAGTTTCGATAGCCTTGTTGATGTCGATAAATTCATTAGTACCTGGATCTACAATTTTACCATTATCAGACCTGAAGAAACCGTTCCTTATAATTTCTTCAAGGCTTAAATTCTTTTTGGATGTAACTACTAAGCCTCTATGTTTGGCATCTAATAAGTTAATTTGATTGCCATTAGGAAGCACATATACGCTATTGTTGTCGTCAATGACACCAGTTTTTATAGCTTCATCTAATTTAATATATTTGCTCGAAGGAATGTGCTTCACTAGAGAGGTGTATGGGTTTACAAATTCTTCGGTTATTGCCGCTTTAAGAGACACTTTTCTCTCTGTCACTGGGTGCACAAACACAAGTTCTGTGATGTCATACATATTCATAGCTAGCGTCTCATATAGAGTAAAGCCAGCGCTTTCGATGTCTACTATGAGACCTAAACTCATTGCCTCTGATAATGGTACTTGCACATCAGATCCTGGTTCAGTGAACTTTCCGTTACGTCTGTCAATTATTTCGCTTCGACAACATTCAGATAACGATAAGGGCTTTTCGGATTTTTTATCAAAGTAACAAAGATATTTAGGGCTAATAATAGATCGCCTAATGGCCTCATGAAGAGTAATTTTGCGGTTTGTAGTTGGATCACAAATTTTACCGGTGGCATCGTCGTAAAGTCCCTGATGCAAAGCTCTTTGTAAGCTAATGGATGCTTTGCTGTCTACCAGTAAACCTATTTCAAATGCTTTGCGTAGGTTGATTTCTTCGTTATCATTATTTATATTCTTTATTTTACCAGTTTTGTCGTCAATAACTCCAATTTGTAGTGATTCGGGTAGTGAAATCTTATCCCATTTACCTGATCTGTTATCCTGAATGTGTACAGAATTAGGATCAATCAAGTTAAGTTTGATAGCTTCCCTAAGAGTGTATTTTTTGCCTGTTTTAGGATCCATAAATAGCCCACTGATTTCATTGTAAACACCTTTTTCAAGAGCTTCAATAAGAGACAGAGGCTTACGAACCTCTACTAATATACCCCTTTCAAAGGCTTCTCGGAAATCTACACGCTCGTCACCTAGCAACACGGTACCTGACCGACCATCTACGACTCCTTTATCCACGGCAAATTCAAAAGGTATTACTTTGCCACCTACATGTACTAACGTTGATTGAGGGTCTATCATTCTCTTTCTAATAGCTCTAACAGTTGGAACTTTCTCTTTTGCGTCAGGGTGAGAAAACTTTCCAGTTTTAGGATCATAAAATCCTTTGAATACAGCTTCTGGTAAGCTTAGTTTACGCTTTGCAGGCACAATAAGCCCTCGTTCGGAGGCATCGGTTAGAGAAATGTTATCACCATTGACAGGATCACGTACCCTACCTTCCTTAGAATCAATGATTCCAATTTTAATAGCATCGCTCAGGGAGATAATGTCTCCAGTAATAGAATTCCTAACCGTCATAGCATCGGGGCTAATATTTCCCTGTTGAATGGCGTCTTCTAGAGTCATTGTTATATCATTAATCGTTAGTAAACCCGTTTCTGGATTATAGAATCCTTGAACAAGGCCCTCTTGTAAAGTCCATGGTTTCTTGTCACTGAGCAAATAACCCTTGTCGCAAGCCTCCTTTAGATTTTGAACTGGCATGGTAATAATGCCTCGCTCTGTATCGACAAGACCTACACTTACAGCTTTATTGAAGGGTAACACTGCCTCTGAGCTGTCATCTTTTATCTTAACGTCTGACGGGTCAACTAATTTCTCTTTAATTGCTTGTCCCAAAGTAAGAGTTTTCCCAGTTTTAGGATTTAATATTTTACATGTTTCGGGAGAGTAATAGCCTAATTCTATTATATCAAACAACGAGAAAGTGACGTTTTTAGTAGCGAGTAAACCTTTTTTCAAAGCGTCGTCTAATGGAATGTCTTTACCAGTCTTTTTATCTCTAATCTTACCTGTTTCTGGATGAATAAGTTTTGTGTTAAGTGCTTCGGAAAGCGGAACAAATTGTTCTAACGCTGTATCTTTTATTTCTGAAATAGTAGGGTGTATAATGTTTCTGTTGACTGCCTCGCTAAGACTAACTACTTGATCGGTGGCTACATCTTTAATTTGTCCTGACTTTGGTTCTAACATATCGTTTACAATGACAGCTTCCAAAGAAATTGGTCTACGAGTAAGAATTATGAGACCGCGTTGAATCGCAACAGATATCTCAATAATTTCACGAGTCTCAACGATAGTTATGACACCTTCGCGTATTTCTATAATACCACGTTCTACAGCATCCGATATTGTGATGCTTTCATTAGTATGAGGAATTTTAATCAATAATGATTCCTGATCGACTAGACCTTTTTCAACCGCTTCACCTATGGGAACTAGTTTACCGGTATTAACATCAACGATTTCACTTGTTTTGGGATTGTAAAGGCCTTGCTCTATTGCCTTTTCTATAGACACTTGTTCAGTAATTATAACATCCTCAGGTTTTTCTACTATCCATCCCATCTGTACACATTCTAAGAAAGGTACTCGTTTACCCGTTTTAGGATTCACCATATGTCCCGTAGTTTTGTCAATAATTGGCCTTGCGATTGCTTCTTCAAAAGAAATATAATTATCAGACTTGGACCCTAAATCTTTAACAAGTAATGTTTCAGGATCAAAAACATGTAAACCGTAAACTAATTCTTCAAACGAAATTTTTGCCCCTGTTTCAGGGTTCAAAAATAGTTGTTTTTCAATATCAAACACACCCATCTCAGAAAGTTCTTCAGAAGTTAGTTTTTGAGAGATCGCAATGAAATACTTAGGTTCTGTTTCTTTAACAACAACAACGTTCTTTGACAATATATCTACAGGTGTAAACCTACTTATTTGTTCTTGTTCTAAGGAATCTTGTACAGTTAGGGGAGATTCAATTCCATTTATGATAATCCTACAAACTTTTGGTTCAATTTTGCCTTGTTCAATAGCATCTAATAAAGTAATGTTTTCATACAATGGTTTTGTTTTCTCTGGGGATATTGTTATGGACGTTTGTTCAGTTATTTCATCAATTACTCTGAGAGGCTGTTTTTCAGCGTCTATTAACATCGCGGATACCAGTTTATCGTCACCCTCAGCAGGTTTCGGCGCGGCAATTGTACTGTCTAGTGCAACATTTTCAAGGGTTGTGATAATAGTTTCCGTTATTACTGGCTGCAACTGTGAAGTTACTGTATTCTTAATTAAACTTTGATTATCGATAGCTGAGGATGGCTTATCAGAGGCGTTAGATATTGCTTCATTTTGTGTTGGTAATTGTGTATCTGGTGCGACAATACCACGCTTTTTGGCCTCATCCAAAGGAATTTTTTCACCTGTTTTTGGATCTACGACCACTACATTTTTAACGATATCTACTACTTTCGATACAGCTAGAATTGGTGCACCAACAATGGCAATCAGTCCTATTTTAGCTGCATCACTAAAACTGATCGTTTTACCAGATTCATTGATAATTTCACCCGTTTTGTCATTAACAATTCCTTTATTTATTGCATCCTTTAGTGCTAACTCCTTTCCTGTTTTGGGGTCTACTATTTGAATTGTTTCCGCTGGTAAAACACCCGTGTTAATTGCTGTAAATATGTCTTCAGACACATCCAATGTCGTAGTTGTGACAGTCGTAGTTTTAGTTATATCACCTGGCTTTTTATTTGTAGCTTCCAGAGATTTAATAACATCTTTTTCATCCTTTGTCACAGGTAACAATTTGTCTTGTATTTTAGGTGTTTCAACTGGTTTCTTCTCTGCAGTTCTTGGAACTTGTTTTTGCTCATTTTCAATAGGTAACAACTTATCATGCATTTTTCTTGTATCGCCTGACTTTTGGTCTGTTGCTTCCAGAGATGCAATTTTATTCTTTTTACTCTGATCAACAGGTAACAATTTCTCTTGTACCACAGAGGTATCTCTTGGTTTGTTATCTGAAGCTTCTACAGATTCAACAATATGCTGTTCACTTTTTTGGATAGTGAAATGTGGTTTAGCATTTTGAGTATCTTCCAGAATTTCCTCAGGTTTACTTTTTTCTGTTTTACTTACTGAATCGATGATCTCTACTGGAGATTTTATTGCTTTATCACTTGTTGAATCTTGGTGTTTAAGAGTTTCAACTTTTTCTACAGATACTACAGAGGTTTTGTCTAATTCATCCGTAGGATAAGATGTTTCTTGTTTATCGTTTATTGATATTTCTTGTATTTTTTGTGGTGCTGTCATGTCTTCTGATATAACATGATATGACGAAGATTCATTTTGAGTAATTTCTACAGTAGTAACTTTCGACATTTTAGTGGTGAAAATTGTACTAGTTTGCTCCGTAATATATTCAGAGGGTTCAGATTTTGTCACAATAGTTGTGACTGTCGAAATATGTTCGACGTCACTTGGAATGATTTCATTGTCTTCTTCATCAACTCTATTGACTGGTTTCCGTTCGTCCATGTTTGACGTATGACTATGAAAGTAATCGTCTGTTTCTTTAAGTTTTTGTACAGTCAATGGCTTATCCGATTGAATGGTAGAACTAGATGATTTCACTGATGGTGCTGCATCTTCAGTTCTGAAAGAAACAATGCTTTCTTCGATGATAAATCTTTCCGATTCTTTTTTAACATTATCTGTTTTAGGTACACTTTGAGAGGTATATTCTTCGATTGATTCGAATGGTGTCTTTTTGGAGATCTCAGCTTTGTCAGGCTTTTTAGATTCGGCTTCTTTTTGTTTGTTGGGTTTTGTCTTTGCCAATGCCGCATTATCGTCCATGGTAGAAGAAGATTTATTTAATTCAAATATTACACTTGTTTTGGTGGTTGTATCTTCATTGCTCATTTGTTGTTTTTCTTTAGGCAAACTATTTAAATCTATTTGCTGGGGACTTTCAAGGTCTAAGATACTGGGAATTGTTTTTAAAGTAGATTCTTTGATTATTTCTTGCTCGTTGATTAAGGTTTTGCCTTGTTTAACCTGTATATTTTCTAAAACATTCTGAGAAGTAGTTTCAGTAGTTGTAATAGTATGTTCTACTGGCCGACTTGATTCAGCTACACGCACAAGTTCTTGAATATTTGTCTTAGAAATTAGGGTCGCTGCTTTTGGATCTTTACTTGACTCTTGTGGAGTTACTATCTTCTTTACTTTGTCGTCTGGTGGAAGAGACGGAGACCTCTTGTCATAAGTTGTAGGCTGATCTTTAACTTTATCAGTTTTCTTTACTTTATCTTTTACAGGTTCTGGAACTTGTTGCTTGGATTGCATTATTTTGCTCGTCACAGCTTTGGCACCGTGTACTACAGCTGCTCCAGCTAATACTGGTGCAGCTACAACTGCAATTAATCCCATTTTTGCTGCTTTTTTAAGATCTATTGATTTTCCAGTTTTAGGTTCTTTTAATTTGCCAGACTTGTTATCTATTAAGCCCGTGTTAACGGCTTCTTGAATAGTCACTGGTTTAGCAGCACCAACATCGTATAATATAGATTCTGGATTGATAATATTTCGAGTTAAAGCTTCGTTTAATGTTATTGATTTATTGCGAGCTTTCGGGTCCTTGAATGTCTGAGTTTTTTCATCAAAGAGAAGATCAAATGCTTCATTGAGGTCAAGCATTTCTAAATCTTTTTTGGTGGGACCTGTTTTGGAGTCTTCGGAGGTTGTTACTTCGGTATTAAGTACTCCAGAATTAACTGCCTCTGAAATAAGAATCACTTCTCCAGTATTTGGATGTGTAAAGGTACCTTGCTCTATATTAATATAACCGAGATTAAATGCATCTTCAAAACTTATATTTGTGTCACTTGTGATGAACTGCTCTTTGCTTGTTTGTTCATCTCTAACAATACCCTTCTGTCTAGCTTCATCCATTGAAATGATTTCTCCAGTCTTTGTATTTTGCACTTCATTTGAACTGACCAGTACATAATCAGCCAATAGTTCTATCATTCTAGTTGTGATGGTGTGTTGAGAAGAAAACGTTTCAGTAACGGTCGTCACAACTCCAGTTGTCTGCATAGAATCCAAATTAGGTTTTAACGCCAATAATCCTTCTTCCATTGCCTTATCAAGAGGCATGACTTTTTTAGAAGTTGGTTCCGTAAATGTGTTTTCTTTTAAGTCGATTATATCTTTTTGCAATGCTTCTTCAAAAGTGACAGTGTCTGCTGATTGTGGATAAGGAATAGCCATGAGTAAATCCTTTTTTACTGCCTCTCCAACAGGAATAACTTCACCAGTAAGGGGATGTTTCATTTCTTTAGAAACTGGGTCAATGTAACCCTTTTTAATAGCAACAGTTAGTGTCATGGCCGCAGGTGGAATCCCCTCCACAGTCACATTTTCTGGTTCAGGGAAAATACCAGTGTTTACGGCAGTTACTAAATTTAAATTTCCATTACTTGTTTTAATCAAATTTTTGTCATTGTCTATAATATTTCTTTCTATAGCTTCAGCAAGAGTTATATTTTTACCTGGTGATATAGTGACGGTAGATAAGGGGTCAACTATTTCACAAATAATGGCTTCCCTTAACGTCAAATGGATACCACTTTCGGGATGAATAATTTTGCCTGTAACTGGGTCTAGTAAGCCCTGTTCTAAAACTTCCACAATAGAAAGACTTTTCGCCAAAGGAATGAGTACTTCATCCTGTCCTTCCCCATCTAATAAACCCCTTTGGAGAGCTACTTTGATAGAAATAATATCACCATGTAGAGGATCTTTAATTTCACCCTTGTTTTCATCAACCAAGCCTTGCTCTATAGCTTTTTCAAGAGTAAATGGCTCATTATTTTTATCTTTGTGCAGTTTTACAGATTCTAAAATTTTTGCAGTCTCGTTACTAAGTAATCCTTTCTCGATAGCTTCTAAGGGAGTTATTACACGTTTTCTAAGTTTTTGTAAGACAACTGGTTTACTTTCGAGAACTTGAGTCTCAATAACACTTTGCGTAGGAACCTGAAGTTTATATTTAGGTTTTTGTGTAATTTGTGTCTGCGGCACTTGAATGACATCGTTAGGACCTGTTTGAGAAACAATCGATGTCATTTGTACCGATTTTCTGGAATCAGCTAAAATACTATTTTGAATAGATTCTACAGTGATGAAACCTTCAGAAACTGCAGCTCCTACTGATATTGGTTTTGTGGATTGAGTAAACGTTACTGTGCTTGGACCACTAACAGTTCTTAAGACATCAGGTATAACACCCTTCTTATATTGTTCATATGTTACAGGATCTAATAATCCCTTTTCATATGCTTCATCGATTGTAATCTTAGCTCCAGTAACAGGGTCCACTACGGTTATAGATGTTGTGGATAAGGGCTCACTTGTAGTGTTAGTGACTGTAACAGTACTAGTGCTGCTTTGGATTTTAGAAGGATCATCACCCAGTGTAATGTATTTTTTGTAAGTGTCCTCATCTATTAGCCCCTTTTGAAGTGCAATTTCAACAGGAATTTTCTCATTTGTTCTAGGGTCTATAATGTACATGACAGATGTGCGCTTCAATGTAGGCGTACTAGTAACCTGGGTATACGAAACCGTACTAGAAGTAGTAGATTGATTTTCTATCTGTTTAAGCGGGTCAGTTTCTGGGGATTTCTCCCTAATAGATTCTTCATACTTTTTGTATGTAATTGGGTCTACGAGACCCCTTTCATAAGCTACCTCCATAGGAACTTTCTCTCCTGTCCTAGGATCCAACACCATAGTACTCTTAACAACTTGAATAATCTTTGACGCTCCTACTAAAGGCGCACCAATAACAGTTATTACACCGATTTTGGCTGCGTCGGCTAAATTTATTCTTTTGCCTGATTTATCTTTGTAATCTCCGGTTTTCTTATCTACAACACCCTTATCTACAGCTTGTTTGAGACTAAGTTGCTTACCAGTTTGTGGGTCGGCAACTTTCACTGTATTGATAGGTACTATACCCCTATCAACAGCATCTAAAATGTTTTCAGAGACACCTGATGTTGTAGATATAACTAAGGCTGTTGATGGGTCGTATATTACACCTGGGTGTACTTGCACAGGTTCTAAAACTGATTGTTCGTCTACAACGTTATGAGGAATGGTTGCATTTATTTCAGAAACATCTATTTTGTCTGGCATACCAGCTACTGAAGTAATCGTAATTACCTTTTGTGAGGATACGTTAGTAGAAATTGGTACAAAAATTATTAATTTACGATCAATTGCTTCTTTCATAGTTATAATACCAGAAGGATAATTATAACGACCTGTATTATCGATAATACGCATTTCTATGGCCTTTTGTAAGGGTACCTCTTTTTTGGTCTTAGCATTGATAACTACTGTTGAGTCGGGATTAATTATATTAATAGCAAGAGCTTCTTTGAGGTCCATTTCCCTATCAGTTCCAGGTATGACAAAAATACCGGTGACTGGATTGAAAAGATTTTGCGAAATAGCTTCTCTGAGGGTCCACCCACCACGAGGCAATTCAACGGTATTTTTTCTTATCGTTAATGAAGTAACAGTGGGTTCTGTGACTACCGATTTTGATGTTATAGTTTTTATTTCTTGCAGTACACCTTCGCGTTGGTGAGCTACCTCGCGAGTAACTGTATCTGGGCTTTTGATAGTTTCTGGCTTACTATCTCGTTGTAATTTACTTTCAGGGCTGGTTGGCAAATCAGGTATGAAAGATTTTTTAGTGATCTTTAGTTCCACGACTTGACCGGGAACTAGATCCTTTCTAGTCACTTCTGGAATTTGAACAACACGAGGTTCATTCTTTTCTACTCCAAGCAATCCCTCATCTAAAGCTTGTTGAATGGGGAATACGGTACCAGTAGTTGGATCTATGAATGTTTGGGTACTTTCGTCAATAAGACCCCGACGGACAGCTTCAGTGAAAGATAGGATTGCTTCGGATCTCTGAGATGCACTAGTATTAGTAACCGTGACGTACCGTTTTACTGTTTTAGTTACCGTTTGTAGAGTAAGGGTTATGTTAAGAAGCGAGTTCAACAAGGCAGCGCCTTCAGGCGTTATCATATTGACTTCAACTGCTTTATTAAACGGAATAGGTTTCTTAGTAGTTGAATCTAATAAATGTCCCGTTTTGGGATCAAGAATGTTTTTGAAAACAGCATCTAAAACGTTCAGTTCCTTTCCATTTTCATAAACGCCTATTTTACGATTAAACATTTCTAAAACTTCAGGACGGACTATTGCCACTTTTGTACAGTCTTCTATGAATACAAAGTCACCACTTTCAGATTTGAGGAAAGTCTCACCGTTGACATATTTAAGATAGCCTTTTTTCGATGCCGAGTTGAAAGAAATAAACTCGCCTGTTTTTGGGTCTCTGAAACCATCAATATTGAAAATCGATCTTTGAGAAACAGATGTAATGAGACCTCGATCGACCGCTTCCGGAATCGTACAAATTTCATCAGTTAAATTATCGCGGAATTTATTGTCATGCAAAATTATCTTGGCCGCTAATGCTTCAGATAAAGTAAGGAGCTGCCCTGATGTTGTGTCAGTTATGCACTTCACGTTATCACTATCTAGAACTCCAGTGGAGATTGCTTCTAAAATACTTAGTGGTACCCTATGTGTCGGTGACAAAATTTTACCGTCATTAGTCATAAGATTATTATCACAAACGTCTTTCAGAGTCATTGGTTTACATATGAAACGTTTATTTGCCGCATCTTTGAACGAAAGTTTTTCTTTCGTTATGTTGTGTACGTATTTGGAATGAACGGTGTTTATAATGTTTTTGTCTATCGCTTCAGCAAGTGTTATTTTTTTATCGTTTTTAGGATCAACAACTTCTCTAACGTGGGGGTTAATAAGTTCGTTTGTAATTGCAACATCCAGTTGGAACCTGTCGCCCGAATTCCTGTCCAAAATCCAGCCATTATTGTCAACTAAATCTTGATTGATCGCGTCGGATAAGGACAAGGCACTCGATTTTATTTTGATAATCTCGTTGTATATGAGGTATCCTCTTTCATAGGCTTCAGCAATTGTAATGTAGCTTCCATTGGGTAATCTGTATAGACCCCTTTGTAGATCGACTTGCCCGCAATTTAGTGCATCTGATATACTCATTCCTTGAGTGCTGGGCTTTTCAGATTCAACAGTTACCTTTATTCTTTTTTCCGCTGGATCTGTGAGTCCTTGTTCGGCGTCGTACAGTTCTCTTTGTATAGCTTCTAGAAGCGTTACTTCGTTCCCGTCTTCTGTCATGCCGCAGGGTCCGGTCAGTCGCGCAGCTAGTTTGGGGTCAATGAGACCTTTTTCTGCTGCTTGTTCGATTGTCATTGTTTGTCTTGTTTCTGGGGAAGATACTAATCTTCCCGTTCGTACGTCCAATATCCTCATGCTGATCGCTTGACCGACTGTCAATATTTCCCTAGTTTCGGGGTGGACAATACCTCGGGACTCGATAATGTTAGGACCTTCATACATTTTGTGCACCCGTTTGAGGTTTCTTAGGTCAGGTCTATCGTCGTCAGTTATGATAGTTTTGGTAGTATATTTAGGCGAGCTCAATTTCCCATTGGCCATTGACTTGACGGGTGTTCCGTCTAGCTCTGTCGTGTGTGACGTCCTGACATATCTGTAGTAATCGGGAAGTATGTATTAGTAACGTAGAAGAAAGAGTATTTTGAATTGTGGGATTTTGAAGGTTAATAGAAGGTTAAGTTATACGTGATTGTTCAGGGAATTTAGAGAATTATCTTGTAATGCCTACTACGAATTTCCTAACTACAAAAAGGTTCGATGTCATAACTTTTCTAGCAAGCGGTGTTAGCAAAGACTTACTTTTCCGAGGTAATGTGTGTGACCGTGTGTTCGGTGGTGGCCAGGTCTTGCATATTGAACTCCTGGCGGAACGAGCGAGCGGAGCGCGGCGCCATCGCCTCCACGAGACGCTGTAAAAAAAAATGTAAACTTGTTAAGATATTGTAGTGCTGAAAATTTTTGGAATTCAAATACAAGTATGGGTACTAGTAGGTGTTATTGTTGATCGAAGGTACTAGTATACCTTTTACGGAACATTATTTAAAATTACAGAGGACAGTTACAGAGGATGAAATTACTCATCAAGACAAACATAGTTTACTAAGTTATGGGAAAAATTGTAATTATTGTAATTTTCATCTTTTGTCGTGTCATTAAAATAAACAAAATACATAAGTCGTTGGTTCTTGAAAACCATACCCTTTTTGTATTGTATACACCCCAAAAATTGTTATTATTTACAGGCACAAGTGACATTTTAGTGATCAACTGATCATAGATTTCTTTAATAAACGATAAATTCCAATAGAAAGCGAAATGAAATGCATACGCTTCGCCGCGGAATAAGTATTCGATGCGTCAAATTAAGAATCTCGAAAATTTCTAAAGAGAAACACTAGAGAAAAGTTAATTATACGGAAGTTTTTAAGACATCTGTCAAAACAAAGAAATCCATTTTAAAACGTGAAATTCAGAATTCGTTTAAGTATATCATCGGTTAGATCAAGTTATTGTCATTATCTTTTACTTTTGTAATAATAGTATTATTATTGTAAATTAAGTATTATAAAAATCGACTCGTCTCCCAACTAGCTCCGACGGTACTCGAACCCACGACCTTTCACTGTCCGGGCGAATGCTCTAACAACTGAGCTACGGAGCAGTTCTTATACTTCATTTTCAATATTTTCAATAATAAAAAATGCATTGTAAGTGCAAAAAAAGATTAATATATTTTTTTAAATTATTGTATAAGTACTTAAGTGAAAGGGGTTATGTTGAAGCCTATTGCGACTGCATAATAGTTTGCAATGCGCTTATGTCTAATACAATTATGCATTTTTAACTAACAAAGTGCTTCAATACTTGAATTTATACATTACTAGTACTACTCATATCGCACTCCTTAAGGATAACTCAGGAGGCTCAGTCGGAAAGATCTTTACCCATTGCGATATTAAGCCAGTCTTGCTCTGGACTTCATAAAGAAAATTTCCAAATTAGATTCCTTGATGGACACTCTTGCAGCCTATTTGAAAAAAATCTATATAATAATATGCCATAAAGTAGGTCTGGTACCTATTATCTTCCGATTCCGAATACTGACGAAGTCCACTTTGTCATATTCTTATGACAAAGTGGACGATTCTTATGACATGACATGTAGAAAGGAGCTACTGCCTGACATATTAAAAAACGTTTTTGAAAAAAAAACTAACCGCCTTCAAAACGGATCTTCAAACAAAAACCAACAAACACTAAAAAACGAAAAAAAAAAATATTTTTAATTCAAAGGACGATGATACGTGACTTTTTCTAATTTATCTTGGTACTTACTGAACTGTTTGAAGTCGGTGCCGTCTTATACGTATTGAGGTAATTACGTCCTACACCTCACGCTTGGGACCGGGTTTTTTTAATCTGTTAGTTATACTCAGTATATTTCGTTCTTATTCTTTTTGGCTTGGCACCGACTTCAAACAGTTCAGTAAGTACCAAGATAAATTAGAAAAAGTCACGTATCATCGTCCTTTGAATTAAAAATCTTATTATTTTTTTTCGTTTTTTAGTGTTTGTTAATTTTTGTTTGAAGATCCGTTTTGATGGCGGTTAGTTTTTTTTTTCAAAAACGTTTTATTTTTCGATTTTTAGTGAAGAAGCTAAAGAAACTACATGGTGATTATGATAAATTGTTGTAAATTTATATCCTATCCCTTACGGAATTCAGCTTTCCATCTGTAGCTACTTAGATAACATGAAGGAATACAACTGAAGGTCCATTCGTGCATATGGTATTTATAAAACATCATAATATAACTCTTAACTGTTGAGGAGTTTCACCTCTCATCAGCAGCTCACCCTAATAACCTGAAAGAATATAACTATTTTATTTTATATAACTTTATTGCACAAAATACATCTGTAAAGTACAATAGGCGGACTTAACGCTTAAAGCATTCTCTGCCAGTCAACCTTTAGGAAAAAGAAATCAGCGAATGCGGTACAAACAAAGAAGAAAAAAAAAACTAATGAAATAAAATAATAATTTGTCTAAAAATAGGTAAATACATACACATAAATATAATAATACACAATATACCTACATACATATAAATATTTTGAATATATACATATACTTATATAAAAATATATAAATAATAACAATGAACACAGATAGTGATGATAAACCATAATGATATTCCACGTCAAACACGAGATCCTTCAAGAAGGAAAGCATGAGCATTCCTTTTAAACGAGAGCTTGGATTGAGATCTCCTTACGGTCTCTGGGAGACTATTCCAAAGGCGGATGGCTTGCATTGTAAAAGAATCGGCCATATAGCCAGAATTGTAGAGAGGAGTAGATAGTGCTAATGAATCGGATGATCGAAGATTACGGCCATGAGAATCGCAGATGTATGTAAACTTGGAATTCAGGTATTCTGGTGAAAGAGGGTTATTTAATATGGAGTAGAGAGTACACAGCAACCTTAGCTGTCTACGCTGACGAATGGGAAGCCATTTAAGCTGCGACCGGTAAGAAGAGACGTGATCGAACTTGCGAAGACAGAAAATAAAACGGATAGCATAATTTATGAGCCGGTCTAGCTTGTTGAGAAGATCCTCATTTAGGTTAGAGTAACAGACATCAGCATAATCAATGAGAGGAAAAATAAGAGATGTGATAAGAGTTATCTTAATTTTAATGGGAAGGAAATTTTTGAAGCGGCTTAAGAAGCGCAGAGAATATGTAACCGCACGACTCACCTCGGCAACTTGCGTTGTCCATCTGAGCAAAGGGTCTATGTGAAGGCCGAGATTTTTAACACTGGAGCAAAAAGGTATAACTTTGTTGTCCAGCAAAACAGGCTGGATTAAATCGGTGTCAATTTTGATCAGCTGTTTAGAGCCGCCGACAACTATCGCTTGGCATTTCGCCGGGTTCACCGCGATGCCGAACTCCGTGGACCAGGTCAGGTGCTAATAGTTTTTAAGACGTCATTTAAGTGAGAGATAACGGAGTCGACATCATCAGCTGGTGCTTGCACATAAATTTGTAGGTCGTCAGCGTAAAAATGGTAAGAGCAGCCAAGAAGTGAGGAAAGGGAGTTGATAAAAAGGGAAAATAGAAGAGGGGAGAGAATGCCCCCTTGAGGTACACCGGCAGAGAGACTGGTCCAGCGAGATACGTTGGAGCCCACACGGACCACCTGCTGGCGACCACAAAGATAATTGGAGAACCACTCCAGCGACAATGAGGAGAAATTCGAAGATTTGAGAATGGCTAGCAAGATGTCATGATCGACCATGTTGAAGGCGTTTGAAAAGTCAATGAGAACTAAGATTGTGACCAGCTGACTCTCCATTCCCAGTCTTACGTCCTCAACGACGTTAAGAAGCGCTGTAGTGGTGCTGTGTCCAGGACGGAAACCTGATTGAAGGGATGTGACGAGACAGTTGGAAAAGACGAAGGAAGAAAGTTGTCTATGCACTGCAGCTTCAAGGATTTTGGAAAGGAAAGGGAGGATGGAAATAGGTCTGAAATTACTTAAAAGTTGAGGGGAGGAATTTTTGGGTAAGGGAGTAACCTGGGCTTTACGCCAGAGAAGAGGAAATTGCCCAGTCTGGAAGGAATAGTTAATAATGTGGACTAAAATAGGAAGGATTTGTTCCAGGACACAGACAATCATTCTTCTGCTAATTCCATCGCACCCAACGGCTTTGGATTTGACAGATGAAATTATCCTATTGATATCGTCAGCCGTCACTGGAGTGAATGAAAAGGATTGTGAATGCTGAATAACGTTCGAAGTGATTTGAGATATGGTATAGGATTTAATGGAAGGGTCAAGAGAGGGAGTGGAAGAGAAATGATCATTTAACTCATCTGGAGAAAAGGGGAAGGATTTAGAGCAAGTAGGAGATTTGCCAATGCCGAGAGAGTGAAGAAAAGAACTATTGGCCCATACGTACGATTAATACTTAAAGAAATATTCTCCAACTCCTAACCGTTAAGGAGTTGTAGCTTCCATCACCAGCTCATCACTATGAGATGATGACTACCAGATGCAAATACTTGACTAACTTCAATAATAAATGGAACGCATAAGGCTTGCCTATATTTGAGAATTTCTCTCAATTTTCTTGGGATTTGATCCCCTGGTCCTGACTTGGTGAAAATAAAATCAGTTCAGTACTTCTGACCAACCAACTTTCGAAAAAAAAATATTTTGAAAATGATCCCCAATTTGATGAAACTATGAAATCGTCCATATACCCAAATAAAATCTGAATACACATTATTCAGGATAACTCCTGAACTTCTTGCCAGTTCTTGATAAAATTTGAATGGGACCACACGAGAAGCGTCACCTTTTAAATAAAAAAAGAATTATCCAAATCGGTTCATTAACTTAAAAGTTCTGAGGTAACACACATAAAAAAAAAAAAAAAATATACAGTCGAATTGATAACCTCCTCCTTTTTTTGAAGTCGGTTAAAAAAGTTTGCCATGCCTACCTATACTCAAACTATACTATACATACTTGTCTCAAGCACGCACATTTCGGCAGTTTATGTACAGTTGCAGCCACAGACAGAACACACCTCTTTCTGTGGTCTATGGTTGCAGTAGATCTACCACTACATTTTTAAAACATTTTACGAGTATGTTAGTTAGTTAAATTTTTTCAGGAAGTTTATGTTTATTTTCAATATTATCAGTGTTTTACGCGGAAATAGAGACAAACTCGTAAAGCGTAACTCGATTCAAGTAAGAGTATAATTCGCGTGATAAGGAGTTAAGATAAACATAAAGGTACCTAAGTGAAACATATTTTAAGAAAACTATGTTTTTTAGTTTCGTGCAAAATTTATTCCGAGGAACAATTTTTTACAAGCTAAAGGAAATGTACCGAGTGTAGTCTAAAGTGTGCAATAATTGTTGCTGTTTTAATAATAAAACTGTAATGCCACGTAACTTATGTAACAAACTGATTAATATGCCGGTCTTGTTTTCTGGTTCCACGAGTGATTCCAAAACGAGAATAAATTAAAGGCCAACGTATTTTTCGGTCGATATTAAGAACATAACAAAATTTTAGTTTATTTATTTGTGCAAAAACGCGTTTCGACTTATATTTTCTTTTTTAGCCAAACAGGGCGTCTACTTTAATTAAGAGTCTAGATAACCTGGTTTGTGAAGAGGAAGACATAATAATAATTGTAATCGCTGAAATCCTTATGATTGTATAATTTTATAATTTAAGTTTAAAGTTTTTTTAAATATTTAAAACCGTATCATCGGTTCAATATTACTCGTTACTTCCAACTTTAAGCTTGATTTGAACATAGCTACGCAAACTGTAATAGTTAGGTGCTAATTGAAGTTGACCATGTGTACACGATTATGTGAAAAAACACGAACTAACTCAATGGTATGTAATGTATAATTTATAAAATACCAACCCGGCACTCGTACGCGAAATCATACTCGTAGTCTTCCATTTTTACACTTCACTTGTCTTTAAAGCTACACTATAATTGTCATTATACACAAAAACACTGTCATAATTCACTAATTTATCACTCACGTAAATATTAATGAGAAGTTTAAACACATTTTGTAACACTATGTAACCTACGAGAAGATTAAAAATTAAAAGGGTTTAAAACAAAAGTAAGTAGGTACTTAAGTACAATCAAAATCAAAAGTTTAAAAAGAAACGTAAATATTAAAGGAAAAAGAATGAAGTAATAGTTTGAAATTAAACAACTAGCCGCATAGAACCGTGTCTGAAAACTGAATGAAAGCCAAGAAAACCGTAAAACGTAAAAAAAATACAAGTTTCTAATTTTAAATTATTTCGTAATGGCTTCGAACGCGACTGTGTAGCCGGTGCGTTTCGATTGTTCGACGTAACACTAATTACGTTAGTTAATATGTACCGAACAGCTGTTTCCGAGGTAGAAGAGGGTTTGAGGTTAGGAAAAGTGACTGGCTTATTCGATATGATAGAGATTTTGCAGGGCGATGCGCGCGCAGCCGGGATGCGCGTGAAGAACCGCAGTCTGTCAGTTCGACACTTTTGTCTTTTTCATGAATTGGAACAAATTGGAAGTATTGGAACTTAATTTAAAGAGTTATGCACCATTTACAGTGACACAAGCTTTTCTGTTCCGGTGACAGCCGTGACAGAGGAGCCACTTGCAATACGAAATTAGCTGTCAAAATGGACTGTCGTATGAAAACGGTTTTAGTTTCAAAGATAATCACCGGAACAGAAAAGCTTGTCGCACTATACACGGAGCCAATACTTGACTTGAGACTCGATTAAGCCAGTCCAATATTAGGATCGTGAATAGAGACAGTCCACTACATTGGATTACGATCGATACGAATTTAATTGTCCGTGTAAATGGTCAATTAGGTTTTCAACTAGGTACCTATAGAGTAAAATAAAAGTATGCTTTTCCAATTTTCCGTATTATTGGGTGAAAGATGACTGGACCTTGACCGACTATCGCCCAATCTATATATATAAAAATGAATCCCTATTTCCCTTGGTCACGGCATCACGCGTGAACGGCTGGACCGATTTGGCTAATTTTGGTCTTGAAATGTTCGTGGAAGTCCAAGGAAGGTTTTAGCGGTGAGAAAATAGGGGAAAGAGGGTAAGTAGGGGTAGAGTAGAAGTAGGGTAGGGGTAGAGTAGGGGTAGGGTAGGTTAGGGCTAGGGGTAGAGTAGGGGTAGGGTAGGGTAGGGGTAGAGTAGGGGTAGGGTAGGGGTAGGGTAGGGCAGGGGTAGGGTAGAGGTAGGGTAGGGTAGGGGTAGGGTAGGGTAGGGGTGGGGTAGGGTAGAGTGGAGTAGGGGGTAGGGCCACGGGAACGAAGTCGCGCTGGGTCAGCTAGTCATTTTATGAATTCGAACGTTATTTAAAGTTAAAGAGTTACGGATAGCAATGTAATTATCGAATATTTTCCCGTGAAATAGGGTTTGACGACCTCCGTGGCCGAGTGGTGTACGCACCGGTTTCAAGGTGCCGCTATCTCTAGAAGTCCCGGGTTCGATCGCCGGTCGTGTAAATGTTAAAACGAACTTTTTAATATTTCCTCGGGTCTAGGTGTATGTGGTATACCCGTCGTTGTTTCCAATTTCCATAATACTAGTGCTTAGGTTACTATACCTTGGTATTGGAACAATGCATGTGATGGTGTCCAATATTTATTTATTTATAAAATGTAACTGTAATTGGTAAAAAAGAAAGAATTTGTAAACTACAAGTTTTTATACTCCTAAATTATTTAGTAATTTTAGCGAATTTAATGTGAGTTTATTTACAAGTTTACATCGAAGTAAAACACTTTAGTTTAGGTCATCTCATATTTATAACAGTAATACTTAGTGCCTAATAAACCATTTTTCATAATACTTTTCAGAGGAAACCTCTTTGAAGTTTTATTATCTACTTATGGGCTGTATATATATTTCTATCAGCAGTAACTTTTATGATCGATCTTGAAAGTGGTTACCAAACATGATGTCATGCTGCCCACATCATAGTGTTATAAATATACAAGGGCTAAGACTACGGCTCTTAACAAAACATTGCGTTTAAACCAAAATAAAATATACATATAAAAACTTATTTTTAAGGGCGAGATGTAAGCCTCATTAGTAGTAGGTCAAAGTAAAAACTATGTTTTCAAGTGAAACAATTGACAATCGTTTTGGTGGCGGGCGGGAAAAATTATTTAGTAGATTAATTATTCATGTAAATTTCCAATTTACTTGAATAATCATAATCATCATCATCATAATAAATTAATTACGAAAAGTAAAATCATTAATTAAAATCACTGCATTGTTTTAATTACACGTTAAGTAAGTATTAACACATTGCATATTCAACCCTAAATATTTCATGAGCTGTAGTCATTCGTGCTTACATAAAATAAGGTAAGTAGATACTTAATAAATTTACTTTTTCACTACTGTTTATCACGAAAGTTCTAAAGTAGGTAAGTACCTAGTTAAAAATATAATACATTTATTCAGGTCATAATTTATTTAAGTTATAATATATAGGTACTAACAGATTTGACAAAAAATGATTTAGTTTAATTAATCTTTGCAAAACTCCACTTTTAACATTCTCTTGAAATTACATAATGTAAACGAGGGGACTCAAAGTGGCTCCTTGCGAGACGCAAATATTTATTTTGTATTCGATGCGTAGACACGGCTAGAGATGCCAATATTTGTAAACATACTCGTAGCTAGTTGCTTTTAGTGCCAGATAGTCAATTTACTAAACTAGTAGTTTACTAGGGTTGACTACTAGCCTTATGATATTCTAGCCTTTCACCCGCCAAGCATTTTGGTTATCCCGGAAAATATCACATTCCCACGGGATAATGCATTCAAATTTTTGTCACAAATCGGTTTTTTGCCTCTTCTATAAAATTTTGTTTACTTTAACTACCGATATGTGTGATTTCTGAAACAAACGATTCAATTATTTAATAAGTAGATATTAAAAAAAAAACAGACAGTAATCTGTGCGTGCGATAGCCGTCAGGTCGCCTCGCCACCGCGATTAATTAATCCGCGGATTAATGGACACTTTCGGGGGTGGTCCAGACCCCCTGGACCCCCCCCCCCCCCCCCACCCCTGGGTACGTCCTTGTCGCACGCGGCTTAGCCCGCATGGTACTCACGACGTTATCCCGTACGCAGAATAAAAAGTAGTCTATGACACTATCCAGCTTCCAAACTATCCCCATACCAAAAATCACATCGCTCCATTTTGACGTGAAATACGGACAAACACTCTTTCACATACAAAGGAAATTTTTCAGTTTTGTATGGAGCCTCGGCTAGGACCTTGTACACTATACCATAGGCAAGCAAAAGATAAATATAATAACTGAAAACTAATTAAATCGCAATAAGCTAACGCGTTTGATGGTACAAAATCATTATCTAGTCTTAATAATTATGCAACCCCGATTCAGTATGGCGGTAAAATGTCACACTAACATTAAAAAAAAGGTTCACATTGACAGATTATCATCAGTCGTCAATGTCATCGTTTTTTCGTACAGAAACATCAAAGTTTCCGAACGTGATTTAAATATGGTTGCCAGTGTGACCATGGATGGCAAAGAATTTTTATTTCAAAGATTATTTTTGTACCATTTATCCAGAAAGACAATGAGAATTATAATATTTTATTTGACTTTACTTTATCTTTTACTATTAGTACGAATAGTGTACAATGTCCTAGCCGAAAATGAAAAATGTCCTTTATACGTATGGATTTTTGCGGTCGAGTCATTTATTGTGGGATATAAACTAATACCTATTAACATCAATAGTTGCCGTTGTAATACTTAGTTGTTAAAACGCTACCTAATCATAGACATGACTGAAGTTTTATGATTTACTTAAATAATATACGAATATTGTCTATAGCTTTCGTTAGTTCAAAACACATACCTAGGTATAGGTATAAATTCGAAAATATAAATTCCAATTATGTGTGCCTAGCTTATGTAGCCTATTTGTTTTTATTGTGAGACTTCCTAAGTCCCGCATTAATTTTCATGTTCAGCTGATGTAAAGAACAATAGTCAAAAGCCTACTCCTCATATTATTATATCCTAATTTTAATTCATATAAAAGTTAATAGGTACCTACCTACTTGTATTTTTTTATGTGTAAGATAATTTTTCTTTTGTAACGAATGTGATGCATGATGCGCTTTATTAAAAATAACTTCTAGGTCAATGGGAGACGTCGACCTAAAACCGTTTAATTTTGGCTACTATGCGATTTCAAAATAAAGATTACTTAACCGATTTCTTTGAGACATATTATAATTGTCCGATTAACTAGCCGAGAATTAGGTTAACGATGAAGACACAGACGTTTTTAAGGTTAACAATAAGCTGACAAAGTAATTTTTTTTTTAAGATGTAATTATAGTTCGTAAAATTTTCTACCCGGAAAACGTATACAATAGGTACATAGGTAGAGCAGAAAATAAAAAAGAATCATAATTTATTTTCTGTTATATGCAAGTGTAATGACTTTCCAGTAAAAGCTATAAACACGAATAAAAAAACAAATGACGAATGTAAACCAGCGAGCTTTAAAGTCACCATATAACCTAACATTAACCTCGTAATGGTTACGGAAAACAATTCCAATGCCACATGAGGTATAAGCAATGATGCTAATGACATTGATGTTGAAAATACGACCTTGACAACGAAACTAGCAATTGCCTTAACTAAATTTAAAGCAATTTACAGTGCACTCGACCTCTAATATTGACCTTAAAATATTAATTACAGTGATGATAACGATGATCTTTAACACCCTTAAAATAAGGTTAATTTTTGTAACTACTCCATACCAAACAACCAAGTACATAAACCAAAACCAACTAACACCGTACTAGAAAGTACACCCAAAAATTGAAACACTTACAAAATGCATAAGAAAACAGAAGTAGTCCATTTGTTGATGCGTCAGTGTGTTTGGATATCATCATTAACCGAACAGTTCGATCGATAGTAAGGAGTTAATGTCATGCGTTTGTAAAAATAGCTCTGGCTAGGTATTGTATTATATTAATGCGAGAACGATGCCAAATACCATTTTCATTTCGGATGAGAGCTCAATCGATTTTAATTTTCGTTATGCTTTGTTTGTATTTCATCTTTGTCACTTAATCTTGAGTTTTTAGGTGAAAGAGAAACTATACTATAGCTAAGATAAAGAAAGGAAGAGAAGAATTAATTCACTAAAAATAGTGGTGGTTAGAAATACTGCAGCAAATATTGTGAGTTCGAGAAAGTGGATATAATTTAAGCCTGGACCAAAATTACCAAGAATCTTTGATTTGCAAGTTACAAGGCAATGGTTTTTTGTCGAATTCTAAGATTTCGGTTTCAACACACAAGAGATATAGAAATAACTGCAATTTTTTATCGGTACAAATTAAAAGTGATACAAATCTATAAGCTAATCACCAACATGAATAACAACGTATAAAGACAGGAAAATAAGAGAAAGTAAAAAAAAGACGATCAGAAAATGACATTAAGCATTTTGGAAGAAAAAGGGTTTTCAAACATGAACAAAAACATTTAGGTATGTCTCGACTACTGAACACTCGACACGCGAAGTGAGGTGTTGAATTAATCAAGGTGACTTAGCTAACAACTAAATGCGCATAAGGGGACAGACACGCGTTGAAATAGGCACGAGAGGTGACCTAAAAACTGTAGTGGAGCAAAACTAACTCGGTTATAATAACAGGTAGAAATAAAACATCTTTGACGGATTTGCTGACAGTGCGACCGCGACCACTGCCGCTGAAAAGATACGGAAACGTTGGGAAAATAACAAACCTTGTAAACACAAAATACATAGGTATGTTTTCTAAGTGAGAAATAACAATAGTGCGCATTTGAATTCGTTTCATTCAACTGTTGTTTTTGTATGCGCAAAAACTACAGATGTGCATACAACAGGTAGAGTTCGAAACCTGCGACTCTGAATTAATTAAGTACCAGAGATTTCGAAGATATTCGAATGTACACTAAAACCTGCAGATTCATTGTTTCTGTTCGATAACAGACTAAAATTCATAAACAAAGTATGGAAATTAGTATTTTATTTAGCTAGGTAGGTAGACTAACATGAACCAAATACTTAGTAAAGTATCAAATTCTAGATTTACTTAAGCCCAAAGTCAGGCTGGAATAAGTAATGAGGATAACTATGGCATTTATTTAAAACAGATATCGCATTATGAATGCCGAAAAAGAGAAAATTCAAGTGCCGTTACAGATGATAGACAAGACAATTAGTATTTGAATTCTGGTAACATAGACACGACAACAAAAAGTGAGCTAGCCTCGTAACAATGTCTGGGCAAAAAGTTTCAAACTTCCTACTTTTCAGAATCGCTTAGTCGAAGTGATGTCATTGCGGGGGTTGCCTTACCACAATGCCCAAGGTTTTGGTGTAAACAACATTTAACATGGACAAGAATTATTCATCAAGAGAGCCACAAAACTTCGTAATGTTTGTAACGAAATACAACCGCAGAACTATATCTTTCTGACTGATCGTATTGATAATTTTACGATCATACTTTATTCAAATCGTAAGACCTTGAAAAGACAAATAAATAATCAATTCCTTTGGCTAGAGTTCGAAAACAAACAATGATTTGTTACGTTGTGCAAATCATTTGTTGCAATCATCACATCAATTCATCAAAACCGGTCTCCATAATTTAACTGTTACATTTTTTGCGGAAATTCTGTCTATATCGGTTAAGGTCATTGGTAAGTAAAGAAAGTAAATATTACTAGCAAAACAATGGCACAACTGAAATTCACGAACAATTCGATTACCTAAAGTCGTAAAGATTAAAAAAACCGCGATAAATGTTAAGGTATTGCTAGATTTAGATAAAAAATGTTATAAAAATGGTTAAGTATTTGACACAAAAATTTTTGATCACAATCCTAAACCTTTTTTAACACAACACTGTCCACTCAACACTTATTTGCACTATTCAAATTTCGAATTGAACTCGTTCGAATTCGTCACCGCGTCGCGAGCGTCGTTCGCCAATCGTCGTTCACGCGCTACTAAAAATCCGACGCGAATCGTGAATCGGCGACGTATCAAAACGACCGTCGGACGTCGCGCTATCTATCCGCGATAGACGATTAAACTGCAACTTAAGATGACGTAATTTGATTTAATTCTCTTGGACGGATCGTTTGAGAGACTGTGTCCAATCGGGTAACTGGGATTTAAGTAAATTGAGAACAATTATTTAATCTGTGACTAACTACTTACTCACCTATTTTTTTGCAAGAAAAGAAGATAATTGGCTTCATAAGACATATTTTAAGACCCTCTCCACGTCTTTCCAAGCACTGAGACACCTCTACATTCAGATTCAAAATATTTACTTAAATTAAAATAGAAGAGTTAAACAACTTTAAAACCATATTATGTATTTTTGCATTCTTATCGCTTAATCGCATGTTTTTGATTATATTTGAAAACAGTTGAGTTCATTTTTATCAATGTTTGATAATATCGAAATTGTTGATTGATAATATGATTGAGATATTTCTCTAGGTCAACGATGATGTTCATGGTCAAGATCAAGACTGTTTTAAAAGTTATTCCACTATTAATAATCTGTGTTATACTTATATAATGATAGAAAAAGCATTTTCTTGTGATTTAATTATTAATCTTTCGCAGTCTCTTCATAGTTTAGAACGTTCGATCTATACGTCTACATCTTTCAAACGCGACGGATTTTATAGTGCGACAAGCTTTTCTGTTCCGGATTTATTATCTTTGGAAACAAAACCTTTTTCATAAGAAAGTCGATTTTGACAGCTTATGTTGTATTGCCTGCAAGTGGCTCCTCTGTCACGGCTATCAGCGGAACAGACTACAGGAATGTGAAACATGCAGTTTTTATCAAAAGATACAGTAATACAAGAGTAAGGTAATCATATTATTTATAGTACATCTACTTTGACCCTTGCGAAGCCGTGACTAAGTATATAGTTAATAATAGGATGCTATTTTATTTTATTGTATGCAAAAAAAAATGGTTTTCATATAAGCCACGTATAAATACCATAAAAATATGGCAGTATCCTTACAACATCTTTCATTTGTCTATTGTATAAAATAGCCATTAACATTCGTGTTCTAATAAGAAAACATTTTATGCACAACCACAGAATATATAATAAATAATAGTACTAAGCACAACTAAAATACAGGTGGATGGAACTAAATTAAGCTGTGGCAAGTTTTGTTTTTCTAATATTTAGTCAACTTTTACTTTAATCAATGATAGATCAAAAGATAAATGATGAACATAAATAGGTACTTAAATATGTTTTTATAATTTGATTAAAAATATTTCCCAATATTAACTGCACTTTAATACGCTCAGTAGACCAAAACAAATTATTTCTTATCAACTTCCGCAAACACTTAACAAAAATGGTTTTGCAAATTCTCAACCTAGAACAAGACGACCTTCAAAAGTGATTTCGATTCAAAGATTGTATCGTTATTGTACGTGTGCAGAGGAAATAAGTCAAATAACAAAATTATTAATAGTCAAGGGGTGACGTAACGCATACGACTGGTCATGATGTCAAGGTCTTTCTGATGACTTACGTGACACTAGCGTGCTGGGAACTTGAAAAAGTTAAAGGAAATATTCGTCAGATATAGTAATCCAATAAGAGAAAAGTAGCTTATACTTTTGTGTTACGGATGTGAGGTATTATCACCCAGACACAAAAAAAACAAAATGATAATCCTATGAATCTTTGCCTCGAGTGGAAATTGAATCTTGGTCTGGTACTGTCGCCTATATCTCTACCCTGAGCATGTGCTCAAAAAAACTGCACAAATATGTAATAATAAAGATACGACCGGAATTCAAATACAATAAAATAACGGAAACAATTATTTCGAAACTACAATCGTATCAGGAAAACGTGAGAACATTGAAATAAGTGCATCAATTGCTATTATAGTCAGTTGCAAATTAATGCAACAATAGAAAGAGATAGATACCAACCAATAAATGGTACCTACAAACTTTTACACAAAATATTTTTACGTCTTTACTTGACCGGAGGAACGAAGCTGAGTTGTCATATATATTTTCTTTTATTCTATCCACAACGAAGTAGACCTTAGCCTTCATCACACCTGATGTAAAGTTGTGATAAGGTGAATGTGGAAGCGCACTACTCCCGGAATCCTCAACCACTGAGGAACTGGCTATCTTATCTCTAACTGCCGGAACACAACACTGCTGTAAATATTGTTGCTTTGGGCGACAGACTTAACTAAGATGGTGGTAGCTAGCCAGGCGGATTTAGAACAAGTCCTACCATTAACCAAAACATTTTACAGCCAGTCACCCAAATTTGACAGCTGTCAAATGGTGGAAAGGCGTGCCGGGGCACCGGGGAGGGGACGAGGAGAGAGCGTCAAGGGGACGCGGGCACAGGGTGGACGCGGTGACTATCACCCAGCACCTATGCAATCTCCGCCCCATGTGCCGAGTTCGCACCCCGGGGGTCTTAGTGGGTCCAAGGCCCACATAAGCCCCTCGTCTCCCCAGACGAGGGGGGTATGCGAAGGCATTTCCCACGGGCAAAAAAAAACTGTCAAATGTAAGAACATATTATGCAAACTCATCTCCTTCTGCTTAACGCTTTAAACAATTTCTATTGGTGAAGACCTGTAGCCCTAGCACGAAAAACTGTTATTACCGTACGTTATCGTAATCGTATTATTTTGTATGAAAACCAGAGCAGCGCCTATTCCGGTCGTTTAAGGAAATTAAATTCAATACATTTTGACAGCAGCACTTTGACAGCTTCTGAAGGACGTTACTATTCAATTACCTTATCGATAGTTTTTCATGTTAGGGGGGTACTGTAATTGAATTCAATTGTTATGTAAGCCATAATCTTGTAATTAAGCTGTTGGTCGTCAACATAAAATATAAAAAACCAAAATGTTAATCGAAGTAAAATAAAAAAGCACACTTAAGTATCTTCAACACGACCTTTAATTTGTATTCTAAGAAGCTCTGAAGAGAACCAATTTGTTCAACGAAAATGGTACCTAAGTATACATTTTCAGCGTCTTTATACAGCGTCGTCGTCTTCTAAAGCCATCAATTTCTCCATATCTGCTCGAATTTATTACTGCCAGCTACGCCAACGTTAGGCCGGCTATAAAATCGGCATAGGGCAACGACCGGCAAAAGCGTCAGTATCATCTAAATGAGATACAAGTACCTAGTGCTTTAAAATTTTGATTCTAATGTGTACAGATAAACAAAAAAGTAGATTAAGAAACTTGAGAACAGCTGTGAGTGCCCGAAATCTGATTATAGTAATAGGACCGTTCCAGCACCGTGCTTCACAAACCGTCGCGTCGGAAGCGTTCCCGTCAGCGGAAGTATTGTCACTGTCACTCACTTCAGAATAGACAAAGACAAGGCACAGAATTGGAATCCGATTCCCTTTTCGAACGGTTGTGAATTAGGCGTCAGGAGTGGTCTGTTCACCTTCTTGGTATATAATAGGTACTACCCGCGACATCGGTTGCTTGGACTATGGGTGTGTCTCTACATAGGCGAAGAGGAGGAAAGTGCTCCTAAATTATTATATACAAGAGGCTCCACGTGGTACCCGTTCCCGTGGGAATATCGGGATAAAATATGCCTATGCCACTCAGGAAAAATGCAGCTTTCTATGGTGAAAGAATTGTTAAAATCGGTTTAGTAGTTTTTAAGTTTATCCATACAAACAAACAAAGCATCACCAAAAAATAGAAACCTTCACTCTTTTTTTTTTAAATCTAATGTTTTGAAAGGGGTTTTTGTCTTAATAGACATGCCAACCCCATTACAACCTTATACTAATACTAACCAATAATACTATAATACTACACTGACCACCAAATTAGAGACAGCTATTGCAAAAGCGTAACAAGGCGACACAGTTTTTTTGCAATATTTGATTTTGGTTCTGACAAAATAGTTTGAATAAGCCCGATATCTAGGTTGTTTAGGTGGAATTCAGTCATCAATAGCTGCCTCTCATTATTATTCCTGACACATTCCATCAGCAAACCTTCACTCTTTATAATATTAGTACTTACATATGTGTGGTGAACAACGGCAAGGTATGTATCGCGATTTTTTTTAGTAATTTAGTAATAATAGTGCAATGCTGCATACAACTGCATACCTACTCTTATATCTTTAAAAGCAGCGAGCAATTACTTTTTCTAACATTATCAAGTACTTAAATAGTTTTACAGATTAAAAAAATATGTTTGAAATACTTACGTAGGTACCTACTTCGTTATATTTTTAAGTGTTTGATATAGTATAAGTCGGTAAGTATAAGGTGTTTGAAATATAGCTTTAAGTGTACGTAACCGCTAAAGATAGCACTAAGTATATTTAATAACAAATATTTTCCCTAAACGGCCAGAAAGGAAATGACGGGGTGTCAACAATAATAGTGGCAGCCAATTCATTCATTTCATTTTTTGCTCGTCTGTGTGTCGATGACTCCGATCCGCTAGGATGCCTGCCACGTATCAAATTAGTTGAAAAATACCTAATCCAATAAAAAAAAATTAGGTATAGGTGCATAAAGATCTTTTGAATTTAGCGATATTGGACTTTATTGCGTGGTTTTATGAGACTCAGGAATTCGCAAAAAAAATTGAGCCAAGAGTATAAAACCGTTCATAACATCGAGGAGGTGTGTGATCAATAAAATTGCATTAAAACAAAAACGTGATTTTCTTTCTGACTAATTTGGGGAGACGTGTTATCAAAAGCTAGCTTAATGTTACATTTTTCCGGAATGTAAAGTAGCTTATTGCACAGACCAGAAAAAGATTTTTTTCTCCCCATACAAAAAAAACTTGACATAAAAGTTGGACGAACTAACAAACACACTTCCACATTTATAATATTAGTATGGATTAAGCATCACCCAATTTCGTGTGTATTAGTTTCAACACAGCCTTCTCTAACGATAGAGAAGTCTGTGGTTTCAATCATTACTATGCTTTGAAGTTAGTTCTCTCCTGTTTGCCATTATCAAAGACTTTTAAAGCAATTAATTAAATCTCTGTAAGTATACAGTTCTGGAGAGCTCTCAAGATACCTTATCATTTCGATACAAACCAGACGACTTTGTTCAAAGTGAAGTAAGTAACTACTTACTTACATTTTCTTTGATTGTTTTAATCTATTTACTATACTCAGATATATACTTATTTATACCTTATGTAGTGAAACAGATAATACTTGGTCTAAATAAGTTTGCTAAATTAAATACAAAACTTCATGTAGTGTCCGGTTAGGTACGAAAAGTTATGATAACTACTATTTTAAAACACCTTTTATTTTTTAATTTGTTTTTTTTTGAGGCAGATGCAAACGTGACAGGATATAAGTATTTACTAAAACAAACGAACTATTCCAAAATATTTGGCGGTGTCTCTTTATAAAACTAAGTTAAGTCTTATGTTTAAACAAATATTTAAACCAGTTGGTAAATACCTTGTCA
This sequence comes from Crambus lathoniellus, assembly GCA_949710035.1. NCBI lineage: Eukaryota > Metazoa > Arthropoda > Insecta > Lepidoptera > Crambidae > Crambus > Crambus lathoniellus. The sequence continues at coordinate 14,699,445 of OX453313.1, read as the reverse complement.
CTAATTACAGAACTTACCTATTTATTAAGTTTTATCACTTAGAAAAACAACTTATTTATTTGGAATTAGGAAAGTGACAAAATATGCCATATTGGATGTAAGTATATTATATGGTGTGCAATAAACTGATTTGATTTGAAAAAAAAAGGAAGTACTTACCTAAATATAAAAAAAAAATATTTAAGAGCCTACAAAAACCTAAAAGTATGGAACACGAAACAGGCACATCAAATTCTCTAATGCGCATAAATAATTAAAATAACCACCCACAGCGAGCATAAAACAAATTGTAAACACGATGATTCTATGCAGCAAAAAAGCATAATCTCATAGACACGAATTGTGTGCTTTTATAATGTATGATACAAGGTTACAATATGATTGTTGGGCAAATATTGGGGACTTAAAGGAATTTAAAAATATAAGTAAGTACCTAGACAAATAATTAGGTAAGTATACTTACTTAATTGATTTATTTTTCCTATGCTATGATAATTTTCTCCTACATTTAATATGTTATTTTAAAGTTTCTCAAATTACTGACCATAATTTTTGCTCGAATCCTGAATTTTGTTTACTGTTATGTTATATTTACTTTGTTTATCTCAAGGCGTCTGAATAAGAGATAGGTACTTAATGATTTATTTCAAATCAACAACCATCACCATAGGAAAAAGGTATATGAAACACGGACCTACAAGACTGCCAATTCAATTTCTACAAACGAAATATTCATTATAATCCTCTGTATCTCAGGCAAAACAACAATTTCAATAATAAAACCCGTACTATTTGCTCCTCCATATAAGATTTAAGTCTCAACCCACGCTTGCCTTATACGTCGGTTTGTAGGCAGAAGATAAGACAAACTGTGAGAAGTAATTAGGAATAGATTTATATGGCATTAAGCTGCCGTAGCTATTTATATATGGCTGTTTCAACTACACAGTCTAAATCCTGGACCTGCTAAATAAACCTTTGGAGGCAATAATATAAAAATATTATTTATAAGTACGAATGTTTCAAAGGTAAAAAGATTTGATGATAGCATCATTTACGAGACTAATAACTGCATGCATTAATAAGGATCATTTGGCGCGTGGATGACATTGACAGGAGCGCTAGCTGACTGATTGAATAGCTAAATAAAGGGAGGTTAGTTATTAAAATTTTTACTTTTTTGCATTAGCAATGCAATTTTTATTATTGAAAAATGTAAAATGAAGTCTTATTTAGAAAATTCTAAATTCTTCATTTTTCAAAGGGAGGTTAGTTCCGATTTCGACCGCACGCCAAAAGATCGCACTGTAGGTTAAATTTTATTTCTGAAATATCGAGAAAATACTAAGTAAAACTGAAAATGTAACAAAACTATACAGCTAAAACAGGTATTTAGGTACCTATTGCATAAAGGAAAGTTAGCAAACTAATTTCATAGCTTTCAGTTAGTTCTGAACTAAGTTCGTCTTATTTAATGCTTTACGAAATTCAATTCACGAGCAAGCAAGTGGCCTTTCTAAATTGAAAATCAATCTTACGTTAATGTTCTTGCTAAATTTATACTTAATTTAAAATAAAAAACTATCTTACTAACTCATTGTATTTATACTTCTTATTGAAATTTTATGAATGGATTTTCCCGATTCATATTATAAAATTATCGGCTTGCTTGCGCAGTATAAATGTCAAAGCTAATATTTAACGTAGTGTATTCGAAACCTAATTTGGACTAGCAAATTAATGCTAATTGGATGCCGAAACACTAAAACCTCTGATAATATTACTCCATAAGGTCTGAAATTGTATGACTGTTATTCGCAAAATCCTTAAATATCTATTTGATATGGTAGCACAACGCACACGTTGGCAAGAATCTCCATTCACTTGTTTTCCTTTGATGAATTTATTTCCATAACCGGTGGCCCCTACCAAGGTTTGTGACTTAATACGGTGACATCACTGCATCGATATAGATGCGTCAAGAGTAAGGCTAGCGAGCTAGGCCTGACCAAATACAGGAGCTAATAGAAACGTTATGTTAAAATCACGATGAAGAAATAAAAACTATTATTTCTTGTTTTTAAACGAAAAAAACGTTTTATTTTTGTTTAACTCTCTAATTAACTTATTTAAAGACAGAAAACTTTTTTAACATTGCATTTAATAGTTCAAGTTCAAGAGCCAGTGCTCCCACAGTTGTCATGTCACTAATCGATAAATGTATTTCTTCTTTCCTATTATATGTAACTTTTTGCATTTGCAATGATATATTTATTTCCCAATTAAATTGGTTTACTAGAAAAAATCGATGATTCGATACCGTGACCTTTCCTCTTTAATACTTCCCTCCTATTTATCATTACTAAAAAAAACTTGAACGAATAGCGTAATGTTCAGAAGTAAATTCCACAGTAATGGTAAAAAGATTGGCAATGAGTAAATAAATTCAAATACTTGTGTTTTATTGACCTACATTTAGTTACAGTATAAACTGTATGGTACAGTGATACAGGTATAGAAGAGGACAATCGATTCCACAATAGAGATTATTAGCTACATTGTGGAAATGTGGAGCAACGAATAAAAGGGCAGTGGGCTTCAAAGAGACGCATACAATATCGAAGTATTCACAAAATGCATTGTGGATTGGACCGTCCTAATTAACTTATGTAGGCACCATATATAATATTTAAAGATATTGTAGGCGAGATGGCGCTACACGCTATATATAGATAGCCCCTTCGTTCTCTTTAGTTCTCCTAATAAAAAAAAAAATAACAATCTTCAAAAATATGATTACAGCTAAGGTAAAAAGGTAATAAATACTATCACTATCATATTAAATGTCATTTGAGATAGCTATCCCTAAAATGTTGTTTATTAGTGTTTTCTCTAGGAAATCTAGTGTTTATAATGAAATAATAACTTCCTAGAATCGTTCTAAGGCGTATTGCAAATTGGAAATAGCATGTTCGTTCTACTTTGACCATGAAAGTAAATAGCCTAGTGCACGTATGACAATTAATTTATTTGGCCACTTACAACCCGTGTCCGTCGCCTATGGCCAATCTTTTAATCTGTGCAAATAAAATAAACCGAATACCTACTCAGATAAAGGTCAATGATAAATCACAGAATAACAAAACAAAGTCACATCTAATGTAGCCATAGAGGTATTTTTTTAGATACAGAAGGGGAGCCAGGCCTAAAGTGTCCTTCGATTAAAAAGAGCGAAAATATCGCGGCACCCGTTCAATATCCCTCTCTCTCTTTCTCTCTCTATTCGCGTATGTCAGACAGAGACAGGAGACAATCAAACAGAAACTCTCTAGTCAAGACAGTTATCGGGATCATCTCTCTCTTTCTAACCGCCGCGCGCCGGACGTTTCCACTCACAGGCAGCGGTATGTCACCCCTACTCTACTCTATTATAGTAGCTCTATGAATGTAACATCCACAGAACACAATAAAGGTTAGAGGGCGCATGACACGCATTTTGTATTAAAAAGGCATCATCATAAGTCATTTAATGTCCCCACTGGTGGGGCACAGGCCATCCCTATGGATGGATAACCACGCGGGCCCAATGCGGGTTGGTGGGTATTAACGGCTGCAAATGCAGCCAGGGCCAACAACTTAACGTGCCTTGCGAAGCACGGAGGAGCTTGAGATAAAACGTTTTTGGTCACCCATCCCGTGACCGACCATTGCAAAAGTTGTTTAAACTCATCGATCGCAGGCTGAGCGCTTTAACCACTGCGCCTCGGGCTCCTCATAAATGAAGGGTTTATCGCAAACAAGCTAGTTGCCATTACAACTTGAAGTAATTCAAAATCGTATACAGTATATACATATAAAATGTATGGAGGGTTTGCTGATTTGAGCAAAGGGATTCCTACCTACACACTTGCCCCGCCCACTTACTACTTCTAACGTCCATTCTGTTTGTATAAGAAGCATCTATAAAAGAGTAAAGTCCAGAAAGAAAACGATAGACGAGTACTTTGATTGTTTTTTTTTTGGAATTACGTCACACTTCAAGTGGTTTGGTTTGGAGCATGACGGAATACATAAATTGCATTTATAATACAAGCAAAAAACAAGTGATGTAATAGTTTCATTTGAGGCGATTAATAGAATTAATACCTACGATATACGTCATGGTTAACTCGGTCTTTAAAAAAAACTTATTTACTCCATGATTATGTATGATTCATGAGAATTGGTTGATTTTAGGCGTAATAATATAGTTCTAGTTCATCGTTCAACGGAGGTTGATAGTTTTAGGCTTCATGGCAAACAATATTGCTTTTTAACACAAACAAAGGTCGATATATCGTACTAATCTATCGTATTTTTTCTTGTTCCCTAGCATGACCATCTAGACATGATATTATAATACGACGCTCTATTGACAGTTAACTGTATAAAAAAAAAATTAATTTTCGCTGGTCATGCCAGGAGACTGCATAAAGAAAAAAAAATCCACTCACCAGAGTAACTATGTCTCCCGGGTTGGCGGCGGCGATCCTTCTCAGTCTCTCATACAACAAGTCGAGTAGTTTCTGATGATTTGCGTTGAGCTCATCCAGCTCCCTCGCCACAGCCTCGGAGCCGACGGGCACTCGCTCAGGGTCCACGCTCCTGCCTCTGTTCCGGAGTCTCTCAGCCATTTCCACGTCAGCTTGCCTCTTCAGTTGTTTCATGTCGAGCGACGGGTGCACCTCATCGCACAACCACTCGGAATAACGCTGACATCTCGACGAGTGAATCTAAGTCGTTAGGTTCGAAGCGGGTTAGGTTATCCAATACATGTTAGTTCGGAACAGATCGGTTTTGTTAAAAAAATAGTTAGAAAAAACGATCTGTTTGTTTTCTTTTTGTTATGTTAAATAAACCTTGCATTCTTCTCGCATACTAAGGACCTTATTTTTTATAGATTAAATTTTTTCTTCAATATTAGTTCCACATCAGATTCAAATACACCTTTCATATTGCACCTTTCGTAATCCATTCATATTATTTATTTATTTTATTCTCATTCTACATTCTCATTTTACAACTAGCAACACTGTTTTTCTAAAGTCCAGTTTGCGGGTGGATAGAAATCATGCTGATAGACAGACTGTGTACCTGTTACCACAGGTTTAGGTAAGCGTGTAACACCTAAGGCAAGTGTATTTTAACGCCTGTGGATCGTGCACTTTACGCACCCAAAGCTTCAAAAATATTTTACATAATTAATTTTGTTTCAGAAACAATGACAGTTATTTTCGTTGTTTTAACGGTGTTATGATGGCAACACTGATGGACAAACTAGGCATGCAAAGCCATTTATTTGTGGTAACAATGAACTCATTGCTACTATCAAACCTCCTTTTGTAGCCGGTAAAATCATGGACAAGAAATTGATTTGAATTTTAAATTAGGAATGCTTCTGAAACGCTTTTTAATTTAGTCACAATGCGGGCAGTAATAAATTGCCGTTCGTTTTTACATAAAAATAGTATTGTCAATCAAACAGACATCCCATTCAAAATCATTGTTAAATATTAGTATTATTTGGCTAAGCGTTAATATTTATTAAATTATGCGTCACTCGGTTAATAATACGCGAAGCGGTCACATCATGCATAGCATAGAGTTTGAAAATAATGCTGTGTCCAAACGCGGTAGCAGAAAAACCTGGATAAAGACCACAAAAAAGACCCAACAAGACATAGACAACAACAAGAAACAGGAAGCAGGAAGAATCGCTGGACTGAACCACAGACTAAATTCATACCTCACAACCTTTCAGACTTTCCAACAAGTTGAACATAGACAACATAAAACTTAACGCTCTCTGTTCACGTTTTGAGAACATAGTTTTGAAATAGAGAAGTCCAACAAAACAAACAAGTTTTAAGCATGTTTTACAACCTTCTTCCACATTTCATGACCACAGTTAAGTGTCCTCTTACATTGTGACTTTTTGCAGCGATATAGCATCGAAGCAAACGCGATGCTTAGAGATATAGTCAAAAAACATTTATCTGCTGTTCAAAAAGTTGTCATACAACGCGGCTGTCAAACGCGCGGTTGTATCGATGCAAAAACTCGCAATTTTCAAGGGCCCTACTTCTGTCGAAAATATCCTTAAAATCTCATTTCTCACATTGCCACAGATAAAAGTTTGTTACAGTTAGCATACCAATATTTACCTTAGCCTCTCTTATGAACCTTCCACCGTCAACGTTAACCTTTTCAATCTTTGGTGTCCTCTCCACAACACTGGTCAGTAAGTTCTGTAAATTCCACAAGACACCCGTTTATGAAAAAATTAGTCAGTGTACGCGATAATGACCCTTAGCATTCGGTCATTTGAGTGCAATTTAGAATATTTTAATCTATATTGAATATAAGATGTGTAAAAACGAAAGGTTTTTACTTATACTTTGTAACTTTAACTTAAAATAATAATGTGTCGATATTATTCATGCATTAAGTACATCATCGCCAGATAACAAAAGAATACCTACATGCATTTCTTTATTTTCGTATTAGGAGTCATGCATTTTATCCAAATGGGTTTACTTGGAATAAACAACTGGTATTGATGTCATTTAGTTCGACCATCTCAAAGTGAGGTTATCTGGAGTTATTATAAATTGGTCATGCATATACTAGAGATTAAGAAACATGCTATACAAGACGTAATTAAAGTTTTGGGTAATAGTTAATACCAGTTAACATGCATCCTGTAAAACAGTTTGTGAATACTGTGTCTGCCACAAGATTATATGAAAAAGGACATTCCATTACGAAAACATAGGACAAATAGACAGAAAGACTATAACTGGATATAACAGCATGTTGTTTATGTTGTTTGTTAAAACACTAACACATAGTGAGAAATCGGCCAAAATCAACATTTCAACCGACTAATGACTTTAAGAAACCTTAAAGAAATGCTAAAAAGATTCAGTATGACAACACATAGTCCAAAAAGGACCTCCATTGAAGTTTCGTATCTCACCCGGGTGGGTTCGAACTGCTCTTTGGGACGAACTTCGATGGGCGGTTGTGCCTGCAGCTTTCCGAACGCATCGTCGATCCATTCCGCCTCCTTCTCCAAGCCTGCGTTGTAGTTGCGCAGCAGTTGGTATGCCGCTTCGCAGCTTCGTAGTCTGTTGAAGGATGAAATAGGTTGAAAAAAAATATGTGTATTTTCGAAAGATACTTAATTCATCCGAAACAATTGAGCTTTCAATTTATTTTTGATCAAGTTAACGTTGTCATACTAACAGCAAATAGCATTGTCAATCTGTCAAACCTAAAAAAGTTATTTTTCACCACTCCAGCTCGAAAAGGGCGCTTTTGGAGCCTAAAAACTCGCAGCAAAATCGATTTTTGCTGCGAGCGTGAGGCAAAGTGCTTTTTTAATTTCTTACACCAACTTTTGAAATAATTAAGAAAAAGAAATAGAGTGACAAGGATGGAACTTTTAAAATTAAAATGAGCAAAAAGGATAGATAGATAGCTTTATGTCGATGGACATGAAATATAAAGCTTAATAAAGAAATACACGGATACCAGAGGTTCGAAATAAAGAGTATGGACGAAATGAGGTCGCATGCATGATCACTACATAGTATAAAACAAAGTCGCTTTCTCTTTCCCTATGTCCCTTTGTATGCTTAAATCTTTGAAACTACGCAACGGATTTTGATGCGTTTTTTTTTATAGATAGAGTGATTCAAGAGGAAGGTTTATATGTACTTTTTATCCCGATATTCCCACGGGAACGGGAACCACGCGGGTGAAACCGCGGGCGGCCGCTAGTATAAATATAAAATAAGAAAAATTAATGAATTCTAATAACAAATTATATAAATACGATTGTACTACTATTGCTTTTTATTAAACACGCAATATTTAAAATAAATAATATGAAGTGAACATTATATCGCTTACTAATATCATGTTTGGTTTTCATAAAAATTACATGCAGTGCAGTTTTTGAACGCAATGCAAACAGTTACCTTCAACTTGCATAATTGCACCAATTTTACTCTTAATTATTAATTTTGATGTTTTCTTCATTGTTAAATGTTGCCTTCAATGTTGTTTTTCTGACCTGTAACACTTTTCTCCCTGGTAGAGGTGAAAAGTTGTATGTTTAACACGAGAGCAAAATTTTCTGATGTCTCGTGCCTTTAAATCACTCACTGTGCTCAGTAGTCTATATTTGAATCACTCGCTACGCTCGTGATTCAATTTTAGACTACTTCGCTAGTTCGTGATTTAAATTCAGCACTCGCAGCGAAAAATGATTTTGCTCTCTTGTATAACAAATAACTATTATTGGTGTTCATCATTATAATAGTTATTCAACCCATAGCATTTTATTGTGAAAATTTCGTTTCATGTAGGACAATTGTACACAAAGGAGCAAACTGGTTCACACATTATTTCCGGAATCTGTTCAGCTGGTACACCTCCATACTAGATATCCATGTTAATTTGCTCGACAGCTCTCGGCAGCGAGTGTGGTAGCGAAGCTCTAGAACGTTCCACAAACAGCGCCAATAACACAACTGCTAGAACCTTACCTTTCAGCCAGCTGGCTGCAGACATTATTCCACCTTCCGTTCAGCTAAGACACCTCCTTGTTCAGCCTCTCCATGTCAATATGCTTGCCAGCTCTCGGCAGCGAGGAGTGCGGCAGCGCGGCTCTAGAACTTTCTATCCAACGTCGGAAATTCTTAAAAACCTTACCTCTCAGCCAGCTGGCTGCAGACATTATTCCACCTGCTGTTCAGCTGAGACACCTCCTTGTCCAGCCTCTCCAGGTCAATATGCTTGCCAGATCTCGGCAGCGAGGAGTGGGGCAGCGCGGCTCTTGAACTTTCTACCAAACGTCGGCAGTTCTCTTCGTCGTCGTTCATCTGGTCTATCTGGATCTGCTGCTTGCTGACTGCAACTTGCATGCGGAGGAGGTCTTCGTGCATCTGAGTAAGAGATACAACATAGCTATAGCACGGCATGATGAATAGACGAAAACTCAGTAAGTAATTTTCTTGTAGCATTAAGCTACGTCGTCATTTTAAGGTTTTTTTTTAAATAGTTGTTACCTTTATGGAATAGTTTTTGACGAAAAGATGTAGTCTGCAGTGGCAACAGAAATTGAAATTATAATGACAAAAAAGTCAGATGTTTCGAATATTTATTTACGCATTATTTAAAAATTAATAGGCATTTTCTTGCTTCATTATAAATATCATCTTGGCTTTGGGCTATAGTAGAATCAAGAGCGAATCCACAGACAAAAACAAAAACACAACAAAATAATCCAGTGACCCCCTTTTTTGGTCCTTCCAAACCAAATGGAGAGATCTCCAACTATAGAGTCATCAATATTATAAGTCTACTCACGTCTTTGAGCAGCTCAACGTCGTTCGGAAGGTCGTTGAACTGAGCGAGTTTGATCTCGAACTCCGAGATTGTCTGGTGGTTCTCTTCCATGCTGTTCACTACGATTTCCACGAATTTCAACCTGCGGGAGAAGACAATAAGATTCATTTAAGGATGCAGAGCGAATATAGATTAAATTAACGTGTTTCAGGTACAGCAGTCTTTGGGCCAAACCAGGAATAATTGATGACAATTTGGTTGTTACGTGTCTGTGTTATCATCAATACAACATGTAGTTTTGTAACATCTTCGTTACTTTAACGTAAAACAAGTTCCTAAGCTAGATATCTCGATATTAGATCAAATTTGCAGGAATGTTATGAATTTCGTTAGTAATAAAGAATGTTTAAAGTACCTTTCAACGAAGAGTTGACTCTTGGTCTGCATGTCGTTCCACTTGCCCATGACCTTGTCAAGGTTCTTCTTCATGGCTGGGGTCTTCAGAGCAATGCCTGGGAAAACCGAATGCTTTGTCAATTAAGTCACACTTCTTACAAAAGTCCAAATAAAAGGATCCAAATAAAATAAAAAATAAAAACGGTATCTAACTATATTATTATTAATAATGTAATTAAATTAGACCAATTAGACCAATGATGATGATGATGATGACATTTATAAATGATTTGCATGCTATTGTATTAGCGAAACATGAGCACCTTTATTGTTTTTGTGATCATTTTATACCATGTTTTGTGCAAATAAACGATTTTATTTATTATTATTATTTATTATTAAACAGTTTGTAAACATTGATTATGATAGTGATTGATATTGACTACTTATATATTTTTAAGACAAGCCTTGCTTGCTAGCCTTGTTTCGGGTATCCAGGTCCCGTGGGATGTGGCTTGCGATCTTCTCGTGCAGCTTCAGCACTTCCTTCCTTTTACACATATGTCGAGCTTATGAAGCAACTCACCTCTGAACGTAGCCTGTACTTCTTCAACATCAGTGGACAGCGAATGCAGGCTAGTCTCCCAGTCCTTATGCTGGAGCACCAGGTGTTCTAGCGTATCCAGGTCGCGGGGGATGTGGCTCGCGATCCTCTCGTGCAGCTGCCTTTCAAGAACATCCAGCCTTTCTAGCAGGTTCGATGATTGCTCAGTGAAGATGCGCGCAGCATTCTTCGATTCCTCTGTGGAAGAAGAGTAGTGGTGACATTGGGTTTTGATCATGTGGCAGAGAAATTTGTGATGATTATTCGTAATTTGTTATTTACAACGGGGTAGCACTTGGCCTTCATCACGCTAATGCTGAAGGTGCAAGCGCTCTACTCCCGCAATCCTCAATCACTGAGGAACTGGCTCTATCTCTAATATATCAATAATAAGATTGAATCAAATTGATTTTAGATTTCTAATGCTATTTTACTATAGTAAAGTAAATTATGCGTTGAAAACTAAACAACTTGTCTCCACAGGAGTGCCCGTATCTAATAAGCTTATTTATTTATTTTGTACGCAGTTGTGTCTAGCTGAAAGAACAAACAGAAGGGCAAGTAACAAGTATTTAATACTGTTTTTTTACTGATAAACTACTTAGTTAACATCTACAATTAAATGTAACGGTTTCTTATCATGGTTCTTTTTGAAAAATGGAAAATGAAGTATTTAGAAAAAATCGACCCGTCTCCCAAAAAATTTCATTGCAAAAATCCCAATATTTACCTGTTAACTGCCAGTCGAAACGTATTCTTTCAATCGTACGATGTCTATAAATTAATTTTAATCTTAACGACATTTGAGTCAAAACCAACCAAGACCAACCACTAGATAATCCTAAACGAAATGAAAAGTTGGGATTCAGATGACGTTATGACAATACACACAGAGTGACAAAAACAGTAACTACAATACTGAAAAATTGTTTGATTAAATATAGCGTAACTAGACTTCCGCTCGCGGCTTCGCCCGCTTCTACACAGCGTTGAAATATGATGTTTTCTGGGATAAAAAGTAGCCTATCTCACTCTCCAGCTCCCAAACTATCCCATACCAAAAATCACGTCGTATCGTTGCTCCGTCTGGACGTGAAAGACGGACAAACAAACAAACACTAGCAATTTAGATATGTTTTTTTTTCAAAATGGTACCTACGTAAAAGGACGAAAAAAGGTCTTGTCCCGTTTATTTCTAAGGTTATTGCTGTTTGTATAATTATTATATTTAATTTAGTACTTCGAAAGCTCTTTAATGTATCTACGTTCATACATTGGTGTTTAATCAGTAAGATGATTGGTCAATAACCTGTAGCTTATCAACCTTGAAATGCAACTTCACATTGAAATAACTTTTTACCAGAATTATTTTAGAATTTCAGGTGAATGATAACAAGAGCTATCAACTAATGTACCGACCGTTCTTACTCTATGACACGACCCACCCACTCTCGGTATCATCTTGATTGGAAATTGCAGTGTAAACGTTGTCAATCTCACACCACGCAAGGTCAATAAAATTTAAATTGTTCTCAAAAAATGAATGATATCATAATGTGGTAATGTTTAGTAGGTAGCAATTAATGCTAGAATTCTGGCTAGCTCCAATTAGTGTCTTTTATACCCTAATTTATGTTATTAACAGGACTCGAAAACCGTCAACATAGTAATTTAGGCACCAGCAAACAAGCTTTATTGCGCCATTCTTATTTTCAATATTATAACTGCTGTACGTGGCTGTACTATCTACTTATATCATTACAAGTAAGTAAATGTTATTATTTGAAAACATTTCTTTATCAAAAGTCACATATTAATAACTTATTAATATGTTACTTCCGAACGACGCCGACGCCCACTGCGGGGTAGGGCACTGACATGATGATGATGATGTTACTTCTGATTTTGAAAATTTTTAAACCCCGAGAATCATACTACCTAAATAGGTACAGTCTTGAAGGTGTTGTGGTTGTTGTGGAATCGGAGGGTCTACTCCGAAACTTCGTTATACCTGTCCTTCTAACTCTCCAGTCATGACATGACGGAATCGAGCGAAAGGGGATCGAGCGAAAATCCTTAACGAAGTTAAGGATTTTGCGTTTCGGAGTACGGTCTCAGTTTCGGAAGCAGCTTAATACTGATAAATTATTTAAAGACTTTATGACTAAAATTGTGAAAGACTCAAAATAAAATAATACTAAGTACTAGTGAAAAGTGGAATCAGTCAGACTAATTGGTTTAATATACGCATAGCTGATCCAACTGTTTGTCAGTTTTATGGATGGACAGTCGGTAAGTTGCTTATTTATACATAAAATACTTTATTTATAAAAAATCTAATATTAAAATAGTGTCTCACAATAATTATTTACCAATAAGTAGATAATTGCCGGAAAACTGCAATGCAGTTTGGCAGATAAGATTAATTATAACTGCAGCAGATTTTTTAAAATAAATAAATAAAAAATAATGACCCATTAATCGGATGATAAGAAACTTTCTCAGTAATTTAGACGCTCGCTGCTTGTGTTTGTGTTATGTATCTGTACGAACATGAAACTTCAAGAAGAAACGGACACCCATTAACAAACATATAAATTCTTGTTACCCGTACCTAGAAGTTGGACACCTACATTAATGTTACCGATTAATGTAGGTGTCCAATTTAAAGCAAATAAAATACAACTGGATACAGGAGGTCACTACCTAAACTTGCCCTTGTAATTGGTGGGTGATATCATCATTTGTCGGTGTAGGTGCATTGCGTGCCGTACCTAGGGTTAACAACGATTTAAGATGGGTTGTGTTTATAAAAAAACTCAATTAACTCAAATACTTGTATGATAGAGAAAGAGGGTTATCTTAATATGGAATACCAGTTACATTTATGCGACAGTAAATTGAGACTACAGTAATTTTTATTTTAGCACATCATTTAAAAAAACATATATATTGTCTACCCTTTACTTGGCAGTGTGCATTCTTATGCCCATAGCACTTCTAAAAAATCTACGTACGGACCTATTGCATTAAACATGTATTTTTTTGGATATAATGCTAGGAAATATTCTCCATATGTGGTATAAAATTATTGTCTGACGACTGGCAACACCAAGTTGACTGTAGAGCGCAAGATGTCGGACCGTGGTCGGACCACGTGAGTGCGTCTTCGCCTAACAAAGTTAAAATATTTTTTTTCATCGTTATTCTTCTGACAAATCAACTATTGAATGATTGTTATTTATAAGTCATAATACTAACTGTGATTCACAACATTAAATTGAGTTCTGAATGCATTGTAACAATGTGAAAAACACCGTTTTATAAGTATGTATCTTTAAATGCACACTGCCCGCTATAGCACAATGAGCGTTTACTTTGATATGTATGTATGTATGTATAATATATGTATGTATATGTATATGTGTATATTAATATACATAGATAACACCCAGAACAAGACAAATAGACATTTTCATGCGCACAAATCCTTGCCATCTTCACTTAAAAATCTAGATATATGTATAAAGTGATAGTGAGAATGAAATTGTTGAAGTATCAACACTGCTTTGCCTTCAAAACCATTTCTACAAGCATCCCCATCAAATACTGATGTTTTTTCTGCACAAATCATTTTGCGAGTATCTCCAATAGCTAGTACATCGAGAGTATCGAGACTTTTATAAGCTTAATCCTCTATCATCCAACAGCTACACGATCCAAAAGAGCAAAAGTAGTCGTAGCAAAAAAAACGTTAGCGAAACCTAAGAGACTAACAATGACATGGCGATGTCAAAAATTCATGGGGTTTAGCAGAAGTGGCCGATTCAGTGGATTTCCCTGAAACCTGAAACCTGAAGCCTTTTAGAATATTTGAATCTTTCCTTTCTGATGAGATCATATCTATGATAGTACAACAAACAAGTTATGGTACCCAATTGAAAGGCACATCTATTAATGTTATAGAGGAAGATATTTCCGATTTCCTAGCAATATATATTTTGACTGATCTCATTTGATTAATATTTTTAGTTGTAAGTGGACCTCAGGAAGGCGGTTTGTTTGACTATAATATTTTGAAACAGAACTATTATTGAGTTTGTTTATACTTTGTCAGACGATTCCTTATTATTGTTGTTTTTAAATTGTTTTGACTGATTTTATGAAGAACTTTCATGTAAATTATTTCAATTGTCCATTACAGAATAACTACTTTGAAACTCTATGTTCATGGCAGTGTATCTCCTGGGATACACTCATATCGAAATGTTGATTGTTACTGATTTGGCAGTGTATATTTAAAGATACATCGAATTACACAATAAATAAAACATACAGATTTTTTAAATTAATTTTCCACCACCTCTTAGACCCCAAAGAACCCTAAAATAAAGATAAAACATATAGTTTGTAAAAACAAAAATCCTGCCAAGTTAAGGGTTAACGCTTCTATAACAGATATTATAAAAAAAAATGTATTAATTTAACAACTTTTGATACTTAAGGTAGGCCGCGGCCGATCGCGTGCGACAATACTCAGTATATGAAAATGTATAGCGTCGTTTCCGAAGTCTGCGACAGACGCGTGCGGCTTACGACAGTTTTCAAGCCAGGCCCATACATTTTCATACTGTGGGTATTGACGCCGTGTTTCACGAAAGTCTACCTTTACTGATAATTTGGTTACATTCACGTGTCTTTAAAAGAGAACCAAAAAGATTTGTTTTCAAAGCAATTAAAACATTGATTTGACTGAAATGGTAAAATACCCTGTAAATTACTGTTTGCGCAACCCTAACACTGTGTTTGCCCGTTCGTTGAGACCTATTATAGTTAAGATCACAGATTGTACAATGAGTTGTGAAGGAAATTAAATGACTGATAAGTGATGATTGGTTTTTAATGAGCTGTGATAATTGTTTGTTTTCAAAGATAGTTTAACAATTGACATGACACACATCATTTCTTTCTTATTATGTTTTAATTGATGGTGTCGGTTTGTTTGTAAGCATAGCATTATAGCTATGTTTCAGTATGTGAACTTCTCTATCAAAATGGACCAGAAGACTTATCAGCAAACATCTAGTTAAAGATATGGCTTCAAAGACATTAGATTTAAAGTATCTGTATAATATTCCTAAATATATAATTAATATGCTCTTGTTATTTCTAGTTAGGTCCTCTCATAATTGAAACATACCTGAACCTCCCTTTCCAAAAGAGAAAATTCTTTTGATTTTCTTCATAGTTGCTGCACTAAACACAACCTTAACACAACTGAATAAGGCACAAACACTATATTTTTATAAAATTTCACTAGAATATTATCGCAAGTGGCGTAATCCACAAAGTCAATCATTTCACTGTTTATATTGATAATAAGCGATGAAATGTCTTCGTTTGAACTAAATTTAAAAGTCTTCAGTCATTGAAATAACGACAAGACTCTTCGAAAGTCACGGAAATAGAATGTGCTGGCTACTTGCACATTTTAAAATTAATTTAGACGGTTAACTTTTAATTAACACTTGTTTTTTTAACACAAGGCCTGTTTGTGAATTTAATTGCAAATTACTACGAAAAAAAGCACGCTAAAACTCAGTTTATTAGCATATTTTTTCGAAACATTTTACGACAGAGAAATACGCGCCATGGCAATTCCGTATAGTACGCTCAACCAATTGAATCTGACAGTGGTCCCGTAGGAGACGTCGATAGTGGTACCATAACGTTCTTAGTGATTAAGCCTAAACGACCGCGCTTTGTGTATCTTGACACTTGGAAGATTCATAGCGCTAAAATAGCTGTAGCAACCAGGATTCTAGAGACTGTCTTAAAGTCGATTTCTTTGATATATTATAATTTAATAAGCTAACGAGTTTGTTAGTTTCAACACGCTTATCCCAAGAACTTCTGATTTATATGCGATGAATTTTGGTATGGAGAATGATTGTTCCACGGAGAGTTATAGAAGGATTTTGATACTAGAATAAAAGTATTTTAAAACGAAAATAGATAAAACTAATTCTAAAAGATGATCGAGTTACGATAATAATTATCAGTTAATGTGGTGTTGAGGGTTTATTAATAACCCATTTACAGTCAAACTTCGGGTATCATTTTCGAAGCTGTAATAGACAATAAATTATCTAGTTATTTTAATTTTTAGTTTTTTGCATTCAGAATGCAATTTTTATTACTGAAAAATGGAAAATGAAGTATTAAGAAAAAATCGACCCGTCTCACAATCAGCTCTTACAGTTATCTAGTTTTTTTCCTAAGAAACCTTTTAACGAATTTAAGCGATAACCATGCAAAAGATACACCATGTTTACCCTTTTTAAAAACACATGTCGATGATCATTTATTGCGATTAAATATGGGTCTATAATCTCATTTAATAGTCCACAGATGTCTCTTAAAACTACTTACATAAAAATAAAAATTTATTACTTATTCTCATAACTTTTAATTTTTTAGATCGCAAGTATCAAACTAAACAGTTACACCTGTTTAGAAGAAAAGACCATTAAGATACCTCGCGTTATTACACCCACATTATAAATTACGTTATCGTCGTATCACTGGCCATTCAAAAGACAATAAGTAAACGCTCTTTTTACAGCATCTAACGTCGTAGAAGACAGTGAACCTTATGCTCTAGCAATAAGAGTGTAAGTAGTTTTAGAATGTTTTATTGAAACAAAACTCTTCTTCGTTTGGTAATATTTCAAAACTGACTCAAAATAAATTTTTTTCTGCTATCCTCACAATTCGTATATTTTTTTATGAAAGTTTGTACATAAATATGCAAAGTGACTAGGTATCGTGTTTAAATTTTGACCGATATATCTAATCGAAAAATAACGAAAATAAACCCTCATCACAATTCGATGGTAACAAATTGTTTGTTTACAAATTCTGTTTGTTTACAAATTTACTCTAAGCGTTCTGATTATTGAGTTTCCAAACACCTCAGGGCTTAGACTAATAAAAATATAGTCACTTAATTCAATAATGGTTTAACGAGTGCCCATGTTTAACCGAAATTACATCCCAATTCTACGCCATATGTGACCCAAAAAAAGAATGTAATCTTTCAATTGACCCAATCAAGAATTATTAGCGTGAAATAAACTAGTAATTTAATTTATTGTTGGACCGTCCAACACTCGTCGAAATTAGAATCATAGTTTGGAAACAAAAAGAGAAATACCGAAATTTTATGGTACTTAACTGAAAAAGAATAGTGAAGATAGATCACATGGTTCTGGAAATTGACCACATTTAATTAGGTTATTTTTATAATTGCGTAAACCAGCGATTAAATCTTATAAGATTTTACAATAATCCAATAAACATCATTTTAAAATTTCAGTTGTCTCAACCACTTTTGTTTTGTTCTTCTTGTTTCTCTTGTTCTTCTTTCGTCCATCCCTTTTGTGGAGATACATTCCGATCTTTATAGGTACTTGAGGACATGACATATAAGCTGTATTATTATTAAAATCACGCATACATTCGTCAAAACGGTCATCTAGGTACTAAAGACAAAAACGACAAAAACAAAATACTTATGACCAATGACGCTTACATTCGCTTCTCGTTTGTTCGGTCATGGTTAAGGTCACTATTTACCAACTGGGTGGCAAATATAGTGAGACTAAAATATAGGTTTCTTGATCAGTGCCTATACAACTAAGCAGGGTTTCTGAAACTTTTTGCAGTCACGGACCACTCTTACAATTAAGTTTACTGCATATCCATAGGTAATTACTAAATAAGATTATAATGTGCTACTGCGGACCCCTGATACACATGCTACAGACCCTAAGGGTCCGTGGACCCCACTTTAAGAAACCCTGAACCAGAGTAATGAAGAATATGTCATGTAGTAATGTAGACCTTGGAGTTTCTAGAGTCTAGAGTTAAACAAAGTATTCTACGCTGTATTAATTGTTAACCTGAGCATTATCACACAAGCTGCCACTAGATCGATGTCCGACATGTTTGCCTATACGAAACAAACTAGCACGCTCGCCAAGCCTGGGGATAATGTTTGTGTGGTGATTGTGGTCGGTTTTTTCTGCATGTGTTTGGTGTTTGCAGCAAACAACAAGCATGTGGAGGCGACTTAAGATCTTTCAAACTACGCAACTGATTTTATTGTTTACATCAATAGACAGAGTGATTCAAGAGGAAGATTTATCTATACTAATATTATAAATGTAAAAGTGTGTTTGTGTATTTGTCTGTCTTTCACGTCAAAACTTGGTCACGACACGATCGAATTGAAAACAGACATACCTTCAGCCCTCGTCAATTCAATCTTTTGACGTTATCAATCTCCCTGCGAAGGCGCCGTAATTGCGGATCAGTCGGTTCGCCTTCAGCTAGAAGCTAGTTGGATAAAGCCACAGGCGGTCGCTAGTAATAGTAATATTTAACAGTCTAGTAACTCTAATCCAAACTCGTAGTTCTTACCTTCAGCCCTCGCGCGTCGCTCGAATTCGTCAAATAATCTGTTGACGTCATCAATCTCCCTGCGCAAGCGACGTAATTGCGGATCAGCCGGATCGCCTTCAGCCAGAAGCTTTTCAGCGTCTTCGTTTAGCGCGCGTCGGATTGCTTGGCGTTGTTCGGCGCCCATTGCCACGAACTGTAAGAGAAAAGGTACTTTTATGGAAGAAAGTTTTACAAGAATTTAAACCTTTCCGAAGCTTGGGTTAGCCCCGCCCCTTTCACTTGATTCTGTCATGTCTGGAGAGTAAGAGGGACGAGTATAACGAAGTTTCGGTTATTGCGTTTCAGAGTAGGCCCCCAAGGCCCCGATCGCGGTAATCCTATGACGCATTAGTCAAGTGTACGTGCAGTTGACGTGTAAAATAGTTTTTGATAACGCGCGGCTTTGACAGTGCGACCACGTTTTCTTTTCTAATCTTTGGAACTAAAACAGTTTTCGTACGACAGTCTATTTTGACAGCTAATTTCGTATTGCAAGTGGTTCCTCTGTTACGGATGTCACCGAATCAGACAGGATTGTAGGACTATAGGTTAGCGTGACGTATGCGTCGTTATGTCATTACGGCAATACGAAGTCAAACGTCAAGACGCAAACGTGAACAAGACGCGCTGCATAGAATTACGGCGATCGGCCCGCAGGCTGTAATCAATTGCGTCGCCAGGGGGGCGGGGGTGAAATTTCCCCCTCCCCCTCGGCCATGGGCTGTCGAAGCCCTTGGCTGTAATAATAAACATTTGACATAATCTACCAACGATACGTCTTGGTACTAGAGATTCTATCATGTTGCTTTAATTATTTCCTTCTACCCTTGATGGACATTATTCGTAGCGCTGGCTGTTTTACTTGGATTCGACTGAATTCATATTTGTTTTAAATGAAAAATAGACTTAAGATTTTAAATTATTTTTACGCATTTATAATGCAATTCTGTAATTTTAGGAAAAATTGTGATGGAAAAAAAACCATCAGCACTGGAAGGAGCTTTCAGGTGGGATTCGGGATTTAGTTAGTCAGAACATTGGGCCGGATACACAGGGGCGCGGGTTCGAATTCCGCCTGAAAGCATGTTACAGAGCTGGTGGTTTTTTCTATACCAATTTTTCCTACAAATAGACTTTGTAGGTATTCTACGCCTGCTACAATTATTGTATAGAACGTTAAATGATTTCGTTGTGCAGTTAACAAATACACTGCCCTGAGCAAATACCTTATTATTTATGTATTATTTCATATTTACCTGTGGGAAATCCCATCCTTTCACCACCTTGATGGTGGCAAAGATCATGTTTTGACGCATCCTGAGTTGTTTTCTCTGCCATAATTGAATTACCTGTAAGCAAAAACAGTAAATTAGTAATACCTATATAAGACGTAATGTAAAAAAAGACACAGAACGTTTTAAACTTTAATACACATGCGCTTTTTAATGACGGATTTTTATAAAGGAAAGATTTGATTGTTTGTTTGTTTGTTTGCATCGAATAGGCTCCGAAACTACTGGACCGATTTAGGAAATTCTTTCACCATTAGAAAGCTACATTCTTCCCGAGTGACATAGGCTATATCTTATCCCGATATTCCCACGGGAACAGGTACCACGCGGGTGAAACCGCGAGGATCCGCTAGTTTTATAAATGTAATAATAATGACAAAAGTTAATGATTTATAAAAACACTATTATTATAGTTATTCTAATAACCAGTTACTTCACAGTCACCACCGAGCCCGAAAATAATATTTCTTGACGTACATACTATATGTTTGAGATGAATATATCTGTACCTTTACAAACCAAAATATGATAACGGCGAACGTACTGTACCATAAAAGACCTAGCCAATTATTTAAAGTCATAATTTTACTATTACACCTAGTCATTAATTATTCACTTCTACAAAATACAAATATCACTGCACTTAATAATTTCAACATTGTTAATTTAACTACAATCATATATTTTATTTTATTCACTTCACAGTTAAATAAAAGAACAACATGGTGTATAGTGAATCGTGTCATAGTTTAACATGTAAGTACTAAGATAAACGATGTTTAGCCATATCAGTAATTAGAGCAGGATTGTTTATTTAAATTATTGTGAGTTAAATATATGTAGTAAACAAACAGTTCGTTTATTGATTACTTTGAAACAGTTTTTCTTTCTTTCTGCCAAAAAGTCTTTTATTATAATTAAATCTTCCACACTCTCAATACATGTGCACTTTTGGGTTTGACATCATTTAAATGAAATCCTTTATTTTCTATTTAAAAACTACAAACGCAAGTTTCGTCTAACATCAGATAATCTAGTAAATATTAAAAGGTGCATAGCATACATAATAATATGAGACGTGTGTACGTGGGCGTATACGCGAATAACGTAATACGTGTAAGTGTACGTAAACCATGTGTGTATGTATCTCTCACTCACCCTATCATAAGCGTTTCTCAGTCTAGACGCAGCGTCCAACGCGTCTTGGCACGGCGGTGGCAATGCTAGCACCGCGCCCGGGATCTGAACCTCGGTCCCCGCGCCGCCGAGCCGCACGCGCCAACGGCTGCGCCCTGAGTTGTCGATCACAGTCACCGCGGAGCCTTTCTCTACGGCCACCTAGGAGGAGAAAAGATTGTTAATTTTTGAACTAAGGTATATTCAAATCGGGTAAAAGAATAAACAAAAATTTATGGAACAAAAAAGTCAATCACAGGGCATTCACAATCATCTAAAATTTTACTACAGTACAACAATTATTTTATTTTATTCAAGGATTCAATAGTACTAATCACAAAGTTCTTTTCATTCAAAGGTAAACCACTTTAGAAACCACTATACATTTGACCAAACCTACCATTGTGATCAGAGGCCATACTGCGGTCAAACAATATAGTAATGTTGATTGCAGGACGGAGCTATACACTGCATATAGCGCCATCTCGCTTATAATATTACTATAACATCGTTCGACAGTTCGCAGTAAGGTCCCAGATCAGATAACCACCAATAGATACCGCATTTAGGTCATCCGAAATTCACCATGCATCTATGATTTATCACCGATAAGTGACAATGATTTTCAACGTCTTTTCAGTGCTGACCAATGAAGTATGTCGTAAAAGTTATTGTCATTGTCATTGAAGTAGCAATCACGTGTCCGGTGTTTCTTCTCTCGCCCGGGAGGGGGGGCCCCCTTTTGGCCCCCCAAAAATTGTGACATTTAACAAAATATTTGTCACATCTATGAAGCTTGCTACAGACTGGTGATCTGTGGCCCCCAGGTACTGTAATAAATATAAACAAACTTACATTAGCATGTTTGTAAGCGCACACAGTCTCGGCCCTAATAGGCCTGGTGACGGGCGCGCGGCGCTGCTTGACGGGCCGCACTTCCTGCGCGGCGTCCACCAGCTTGGACACCATACCGCCGTGAGCGTTCAGCTCCTCGCGCAGTTCCTGCATGCCCTTGAGCAGGCGCTCCCCTTGGTCCAGAGTGAACTCCGATTGGGAGAAGGTGGTGTTTAGGGCTTCTTCGCGTCTGGTAGGGAAATGTTGGATTCAATATTAAGTACATATTCAGATATACAAAAATATAATTTTATAGCAGACAGATTATAGATTTTATGAGCTGTTTAGTTGATGTCCTACCACAGATATAATGGCAATAGAACAGCTAGAGTCCGCGCCACATATTTTGGCGTGTGTCAGAGGGCGCTGATCGTCGTGGTCGGTCGGAAAAATAAGCCTTATTGCCATGACATAATTTTCGATCCAGATCTTGACACGCGCCAAGTTATGTGGCGCGTACTCTAATATAATTAATTGACATTTCAGCGATAAATTAACGGCTGATTTCAATATATAATCTATCTTCAATAAGACATAGGCCTACTATGGATCTGTTAATAGGCAACTGTTATTATTTTCCGTCATTCAACAGAAATACCTAGGCAACAAATCTTTAGTAAGCCTATCTCATAATGAGGATATGTTATTGAAATCGGCCGTAAGTATTTTTTTTAGAAGTCGTGTCTTGGAATTTTCGGATAACAGTGACGTCAAAACAATTGAAGAGTTACCATATTACATTTGTAGGATTGGGAGCTCGTTGTGAGACGAATCGATTTTTTCTAAGTAGTTCATTTTCTAAGAAGAAACTTACTTCTGTATCCATTTCTCGGCTTCTTTGACCTCCTCGAAGAAGTTGTGGTATTGAGTGGTGTGTTTGAGATGAGTCTCCAGGCACAGAGTCAGTTGGAGCACCCACGCCCATTGTGATTGCATCACCTGTTATGGGAAAAAAATAAAGTAAAATGAAATACCTACCGAGTTTACTGCTGAAATAAGCCAATTACAAAAAATATCGTATTGTTCAAAGATTTTCTGTTTATTTTCACAAACTTTGCAGATACTATCAAATAACTTACAGTCAAAGCAACAAAAAAATCTAAAAAGTTAACGGCACAACCACTAACCAACTAGGGATTACTCTTGAACTAAATTGCATAACTCTTGGACTAATTCCAAAAGTCAATTATTAAATGAATGTCAAACATTGAATCAGAGAACCTTATCGCCTTGAAATAAAGTCCTTACTTTTGACGTTTGACATTAACTCAATCTAATGCCAATGCAATTTTCTTCAACAGTAAGATGGCAGGTCCAACAAAAGAAGTTCTAAGAAAATAAGGACTAGTTTTCATTAAAAATACAAACCTGCAAATGAGCTTCAATTGTCTTTGTAGCAGGATGGTGTTGAGCAATCAGGGCTTCTCCTCTGTCGATAACATTGCTGAACTGCAACTCACGCTTCTCCAGCGATGACATCAGTTGCTAAGGAAAAACAACCCGTATTACAACACACATAAACCACATTTTGGCAACATTTATGACAGAAGAAGCGACATCCATGTAAATAAATTGCAACACAAATTGTTTAAAAACCAAAAGTTGTGGAAACAAACCTCGCTATCGTCTCCAAATGAATGCTTGCACAGAAAACGAAATAAATTGAAACAATGGTATAAATTATATGAATACGACATCTGTGAGGATGGATGGTAATGAAGCTTAGTAGTTTTTGTTTTGGATGATTATTTACATTACAGCTTCTATTTAATACATAAACAGGGGGATTAACTACTACTACAGGAGCTAGGGGGCAGTATTTCGTGTTTAGTATTAAACAATGTTTATATTTTTGAAAAAAAAAATATTTTATGTCAAAAGGACTTCTTGTTTTTTATTTATTAAATATTTGAAGGCTTATTTTTCGGCACCTACTAAGTAGATTTAAGTGGAATGGTGTGTGATTGATAACCTAAAGATGCAGAAACAAGTATAATATGAATTAAATACTTTAAAAACTTTAATGAATGCCCATGATAATTGCTTTTATGATCGAGTATATTTAAATATCTTAAGTAGGTAATACAGATTTAAATAAGAATGAATCATATAAATGCTGAAGATGTGATTATCTATATACAGGATGTTTTTCTATAAGTGCAATACCTCTTAGGTGGTGATTGTGCTCATGAATATGAACAACTTTTACTATGGGGCCAACTCTGCAACTCAACAAAAAAATCAGCTGTTCCATACATTCTGGTCAGGTAGGTATTAGGATTTTTTTGTTGAGTTGAGTTGAAAAAC
Source organism: Crambus lathoniellus (assembly GCA_949710035.1). Lineage (NCBI taxonomy): Eukaryota > Metazoa > Arthropoda > Insecta > Lepidoptera > Crambidae > Crambus > Crambus lathoniellus. The sequence goes on along the minus strand of OX453313.1, from coordinate 14,674,875 downwards.
ACCCTGTATATAAAAATGAATCCTTATTTCCCTTGGTCACGACATCACGCGTGAACGACTGGACCAATTTGGCTAATTTTGGTCTTGAAATGTTCGTGGAAGTCCAAGGATGGTTTTAACGGTGAGAAAATAGGGGAAGGAGGGGTAAGTAGGGGTAGAGTAGAAGTAGGGTAGGAGTAGGGTACGGTAGGGGTAGGGTACTGTAGGGGTATGGTAGAGTAGGGTAGGGGTAGGGTAGGGTAGGGGTAGGGTAGGGTTGGGGTAGGGGTAGGGTAGGGGTAGGGTTAGGGTTAGGGTAGGGTAGGGTAGGGGTAGGGGTAGGGTAGGTGTAGAGTACGGGTGAGTAGGGTGGAGTAGAGGGTAGGGCCACGGGAACGAAGTAGCGCTGGGTCAGCTAGTAACATATAAAGTAGATAGATACGCTAAATTAATATAGCTCAAACCTCATAATAGTGCTGTACGGCTGGCAAGTTGATGTGCGGGTCAGCCCAGTCTCTGGACAGTTCGACTTGCTCCTTCTCGTTGAGCCAGTTTAGTTCTGCCGTGGCCGACTGGAGGAAGTCTTGCAACGCGTCCAAGTCTGACATACTGTGGAGAACATGTTCATGTTAGTTTGGACATATCCTGTTCATAACTAAATTTTCATAACTAAATGTTAAAAAAATGAATAAATTGATTGTTTATTACAGCCATATTGAAAAAAAAAACATAGCAAACGAATTTTGATGACTTTTAGTCATTCCCGAGCTTCACCTGCGTCTAATGCCATTAATTAGCGCGCTATTTGATATAATACGCAAGTGTAGCCGGGTCTTAGCGCACTCATTTGATACAATTAGCGCGCTAAGACGCGCATATCGTTATTAACGCCGTTAGGCGTCACGCAGGTGAAGCCCCGGCATAAGTAAAAAAATTGATTAACGTTTCTGCATGGTTTCTACTACTACTGTCAGGCTTTAGTAATATTTACTGACCGTTTAGTGCTAGTAGATAGTAGGTCCGCGTAGAGTTTCTGCAACTGACTTAGATGTTGGTTGTACAGCGTCAGTTCTTCGCCAGAATAGTTGGCGCGGTTGAGGACACATTGCTCCACCTGTGACACAAAGACATAAGGTTGAAAATTGATTAACAACGTCAAAGTATTATGCAAAATAGGCATAGCCTTTGTGATTTTAGTGTTATGAACCTAATAAGTGTTTGATTTGGTTTTGTTGTTTGAGCAATAGGGTTAAAATTTCGTCATAAAGTTTTATTAAAAATTTTGCTTAACGATATAAGTACCACATAAAAAAACGGTACAGCTATACAATAAATAGGTACTCAAAGATATACATTATTTTTTGTAGTTCAAGAACTTTTGACGATCAATTTGTTGCATAAGAACTTCAGAACAAACATGAGTATGTCCCATATTTCAGTATGTAACAAGAATCTATATTATTCATAAAAAAAAAACTTAAAACATTCCACAACAAATAGTTCCAAAAAACAATTCACTAATATAATTGAATGTATTTGTCAGGATGGAATTTTAATATTTGAACACAGTATCCGGTATACATTTTGATATGCATTACCAAGGGCAAATTTTAATTGGGCTTAGGCGTCTGTGTAGTTTCCTCTCACAAGAAATGCAAACAAGCAAAATATCGGCGGGATACAAATATCGAATGCTACTAGACAACCAAGTAATGAATACTCGCATACTACTTACTGCCGCACTCAGAGACGTCAATTAACTTTAATGACAATTAAATCTATAACTGTCTCTATTTTATATCTAGTATTGAATAAAAAAGGAATGATAATTTAATGCCAACTAAAGTTAATTGACGTCTCTGAGTGCGGCAGTTATGCCCGAATACTCGTACGCTACTTATCTTTGGGAGCGTCTCAAACATCGCCCTGTCACTTTAAATGTCAAACGTATGAAAGAGATGCCATGATGTTTGAGACACTCCCAAAGATGATTTGCGTTCGAGAATTCGGGCGTTAGTGTATATATTCTTTGACACTACTCAATCTTGTAAACGTCTTAAACAGTCGTGTCGTCATAAATGTCAAAGGTATGAAAGATAAATCTTGATGAGCGTTCAAGTGTCTTAGTTAAATGATATTGTATTTACCTTAGAATGGAATTGGTCGATTTGTTTGTGTTCTCGTTGGTGTTTGTCGAGTTCGTGTTGCACAGACGGCAGGTCGGAGCCGTAGTCTGATTCGTGTAGCTTTTTCTGTAAATAAAAATTGTATTTTACAATTTTTGCAAGCAAATGCATAAGACGAACTGCGATCGTTGAAGCTAAACAACTTTCGCAATGGTCGTTCACGGGATGGGTGACCGAAAATTGATTATCTCGAGCTCCTTCGGAAGGCATCACTGGTCCGGTTTGCATTTGCCGTTAAACCGAAAGCGGTCGCCGAATTCGGTCAACCAACCAATGTTAACAACTCAATTCGGTCAACCGACCAATGTTAGGCTCAACTCACATTAGCGCAGACTCGAAGCATCACTCTGTTTCACAATGTAAATTCACCATTATCTATACAACGGATACGGCACTTCTTCTGAGAATAAAAAGACGAGTGCCTCGACGTCTTTTTTTTTCAAAAAGGAGATTATGTGCACTACGCTGTTGAGATAAGGGTGAATTTGCTATGTGAAATTTCGAAGCGAAAAATTTCGAATTTGTGAAGCTTCGACACTGCGGTATAATGTGAGTTGAGCCCCGAAAAGGCTAAACCGAAAGTTCGGCCGAAACCGAAATCAAATCTCGGCCACCGAATCCGGAGACCGAGTTAATATAAACGCGCCGTTACGTACCAGTCTCTCCTTGCACCACCTAGCTGCGTCGGCAAGCTGCTGGAAGCCGGGCCCGGCGTCGTGGACGCGCGTTTCTAACACAGTCCGCGTTTCGCGGCGAACTGTGGTGTGTTGCACGGGCAGGCGGACGCCCGCTAAGCGCGCTACGAGGCGGTTGGCGAACGAAGTCCGCGCGTTCGCCCAGCGGTCGTGGACTTGTTGTACTCTGTGAAGGATACAAGATCATGATAACAAACATTTTGGGGAATGCTGATTGTTTATAAATCTGAGTGAATACATTCCCTAGCCAGGTAAGGCTCTGCAGTGTACATACACAGGCTTAGTTAAACTCATTGAACGCAGAATAATTAGGCTTTTAGTACGAATTCAACACTAAAACATGTTCAGAGAAATAGAATATAAGTACCTCCTATGCGTAGCTAATCTCAACACAAAGAGGTATAGAGTAATCATCCTTATAGACGCTACAATAAATAGACAATACAAGAGCTTTTGTATATTATTACTTACCGTCGCAGCTCATCTGCTTGAGGATAGGTGCCCTCTTTAAGTGTGTGCGCGTCCTGGAGCACCTCCTGGATGACCGGCTCCATGTTCCTCAGTTCCTACTCGATCCATTTCACCACTATGCTAGGTCTAATCCCAAGGTCCTATCTTTAAAGAAGTCTACTTATTAGCAGGATTACTCACCGTCGCTGTAAGTCTGCTGCTTGAGGATATCTGCCCTCTTTAAGCGTGTGAGCGTCCTGGAACATCTCCTGGATGACCGGCTCCATATTCCGCAGCTCCTGCTCGATCTGTTCCACCACCATGCTAGGTCTAATCTTAAAGTCCTATCTTTAAAGAAGCCTACTTATTAGCAGGGTTACTCACCGTCGCTGTAAGTCTGCTGCTTGAGGGTATCTGCCCTCTTTAAGCGTGTGCGCATCCTGGAACATCTCCTGGATGACCGGCTCCATGTTCCGCAGCTCCTGCTCAATCTGTTCGGCCGCCATCTTGGCTTCGGCCGGGTGCACGCCGCGCTCAACGCGACGGATCTCGCTCTCGATGTGTCGCTCTACGTTGTCCAAGCCACTTTCAGTTTGTTTTATGTCCCTGTGAAATGATAAAATTATAGTTAAGTGATATTTCTAGGCTTCAATTCGATCTGATTACCTATTATTTCGTTATCATAAGTAAAAATAAATCTTGAAAGCATATCAAGAAAACATGGTGAGATATCTATGATGGAGATAGTTTACTGGAAGTGGTTCTCTAGCAAAATTAGAAAATCTCGAATCCAAAGTTAGGAAACAAGACAATATAACGTGTAATATCTTAGGTTAGGTAGGTAAAGAATATTAGTGCTACCTGTCCAATATATTTCATCAAACTATCTTCAGTGATGCAATGCGACAAACGGATTCCTTTAACAAGTTCGATAGGTACCTACGGCCCTATCTGACTGACCTGTGCAGTTTCTCAGCCAGCCGCTGCAGCCGCTCCAGGCGCCTGATTTCGTCGGAGAGATCCCTCTCCCTCTCCTGCGCAGCCATTAGAAGCCGCGACCATGCCTGCTCCAGCGCCTCCGGCCGGAGAGTCGGCTCGATGTCGCATTCGCCGACCGTTTCGAAGTATTTCTGTAGGAGATACGATAAGATAGGGTTAAGGATCAGATAACATAATATACATTAATCTGATTCTGAGGTTTTTAAAATTTATATATTTATTTTTCTTGTCAAAAAAAAAAGGAATGGTCCCTTTTAGTGAAAATTTCTTAATATCTCCATTATTAAGAGTACTTTACCTGATGTCCCATAGCTTTGGGACGCCCTGTATATGCCATAACCTTTTCAAGTAAAGATTTCAAAAACCTCTGTTGCACGCCTTGTTTTAGTTGTCTGTATTACAAGTCAGCTCTTACGACACTCAAGTCGAGAGAGGGCAGATATAGGTACACCAGCGATCGGACAGAAGTAAATAATATAATCAGTTAGTAACTGTTATCGCCGCACACGAGCCACAAACGCCGCCACTTGAAGCAAGAAGAAAAAACAAGTGACGACTACCGGCGCGTCGGCGTTCATATAAAATGTATGAAAACTACAGAAAAGAGGTCGGTGGCGACATTTTTCGGCCCGTGTATGGCCAGGCTTACCTCTAGTTCCCTGTACTGGTGGAAGAGCTTCTGTTTCTCCCTCTGTCGGAGCGGCACCTCCTCGTTGCGGAAACGCGTGCTCTCGCTGAGCAGCTTCTTCATCTCGATCAAAGTTGACGGGAAAGCACGGTCCTGGCAAAATAATAGAACAAAAGTTAGCTTCATTACTGTCATGTCAATGTCATGATTCTAATGATGGTCTTAAGAGAATGACAGGGAATAAAAAAGTAATTATGCAGATAAATGTAAGGTATGTTTTTTTTAATACATTTTGAATTGGTCCTTCGAGCAGGATCGAGAATAAAAACATTGCATGTCTTTTATTAGATATTATGAATTTATTATCTTTCTCGGAAACGTTGCGGAAGAAACTTAAATCCTATAAATTTCGTCGTCAGGCTAGATTATATAGAATTTTCTTGAGCTCTCTACCAAGCGATGCAATGGTCCAGCAATAGTTGTTACCATATACCTATCGTCAAGTTTCTCATACAGCCAAATGACTTTTGTAATGAGTTCTTTGAGCAGGTAACTAAAAAGTTTATAGTAATTAAAGCTCTATTAACACCTGAATAAGTGCGCATTTCTCGTGCTGGTATTTCACGTCAAACTGTGGGATTACCAGGATACATTATGGTAATTGAAGCCCTAATCCTACCTGCATAAGTGCGCATTTCTCGTGCAGCCACGCGCGGTGGATGGCCGCCTGCTCGGTGTAGGCGGCGGCGCGCCGTTGGGACTCCGCGTCGAACAGCGGGTGTACCGGCGGCGGTTCGGGGAACGTCTCATACAGAGACGAGATGTAGGTGATGAGGGACTTCTCGTCCGGTTCGTGTGTGTCCACATCTGGAAAAAAAGGATAACATGATTGAATTGTTTTGGTGAATAAATAAATACCATGATCGAAGAACATACCTATATACATTGCACAGTTTGGGATGGCCTGGCATAGAGTGTTAATATAGCTTAAATTTGTCATCATCATCATTTCAGCCGTATGACGCCCACTGCTGGGCATAGGCCTCCCCCAAGGATCTCCACAACGTTCGGTCCTACGCTGACGGCATCTAGCGGCTTCCCGCGACCTTGACCAGATCGACGGTCCACCTTGTAGGGGGCCTGCCCACAGAACGTCGTCCGGTTCGCGGTCGCCATTCGAGAACCTTTCCGCCCCAACGGCCATCGGTTCTCCGCGCTCGCTATGCTTAAATATGTAATCCGATGAAAATATGTAAGTATTTCAATATGTTTCCTATATGCACATATCTTCGTTACATAAGTTGCAGAGATTGTAGTCTTTCCGCCATTTAGGTTACGACAATCTTTTTGTCCTTATGGCTGAACTTTATAATGGCCCGAGTGAGCTTTGCTGGCGTAAATAATTACTTTAACCTCATACTCTGAAGTATACTTGTGTTTTGTATGGAATATAGAATATGGAATCATTGCAGCAATATTTAACCTCTTTTGGTAAAGTAAATTTCGACGACCGATTTGGCGCAGGGATACTTACGGATAACCTCTGCCTTCTGCGTAAGAGATCTCGGTTTCGATTCCCGAACAAGAAAAAATAGATTTGTTTGCATGAACATTGTCTGTTTGTCTTGGACTGGGTTTTTTTCTATGTAAGTTGTCACGTTTCCATAACACAGATTCTTAATGAAATTTACTATGGGATCGATTTGGTGTAATTAATGTATTTATTATTAAAGGCCCAAATTGTTCTCAGTTTAGAAATTATTGATATCCTACTAATATTATAAATGTGAAAGTTTAGATGTTTGGATGTTTAGATGTTTGGATGTTTGTTACTCAATCACGCCAAAATGGCTGAACGGATTTGGCTGAAATTTGAGACATAGATACTTTGTAGCCTGGAGAGGAACATAGGCTACTTTTTATCCCGGAAAAGTATCAAATTCCGGCGGGATAACGTCGTGTAGTCCACGCGGGCGAAGCCGCGGGCGGAAAGCTAGTATTTTATAATTTTAATTCTAAAAAACCTTTTAGGAGTTTCTTGGCTTTATGGCTTTTTGAACCGATGGCGTATCTTTGACATTCACAAGTGTTTTCGTTACAGCCTAGCTAGACATTCGATGAAAATGCCATTAAATATCGCCTCACGAACTAAAGTCTGCTGTACACGGGTAGAGTAAACGGTAGAGTAGAGCGGTAGAGTAGCTTGCCCGCGGTGCTAGCTACTCTACTCTACCTTCTGTACCTACTCTACTCTACCTTCTGTACCTACTCTACTCTACCTTCTGTACCTACTCTACTCTACCAATGATGTATAGTTAGTAGGATAGTTAGTACTCTACCACTCTATTCTACCATTTACTCTACTAGTGTACAGCAGGCTTAAAGCATAAGTCAATTATGGCATCGACTGACTTTTTTTAAACGGAGATAAAGTTACTAATGTTACGAATTACGATCTTACTTCACAATAGCTATAAGAAATAAGAGCGCATCTTTGAATTGCGCTCTTATTCACTCGGCCGTTTTTTACACTCCAACTACCTACCTACCTATCTAGTAGTATTGTTGATCGATGGCCTAGCCTGATTAAATATTTTTCATTTCATTTCAATAAATTATTCTTATTCTATGACGTTGCCGTCTAATTACTGCAATATAAATATTCAAAGCTGACCGGCAAACATGGACTAATGTCGTCACAGTATACTATGGACCAGCAAAGGAATTCAACAATGGATCATAAATTCTACACTTGCTGTGGCTATTCATAGCTAATCAATAGTTTCTTAATTAACCTGCTTCAAATAATTATTATGTTTCACATTTTTTAAATAGTACTCAGTCCGGATAGAGCCGGACAGGGTCAGGTGTTTTGGATTCTTGTCCGACTAAATTAGACGGTGACAGCCTGTCCGGTTTGTGTTTGATCAAACACCTCGCAAGTCGTATCTCGGAAGCACGACACGGGATCACGAGCGAGCGATATTAATTATTTCGTATTAATGCTAAGACACCAAATCCTTAATAATTTAGGGTGTCCGACCTTTTCCCCCAAATGTCCGGCCTAACTGGCTGGTCTGTCCGGTATTAACCGGACAGACCAGCCAGTTAGCCAGTTAGGCCTAAACCTATTAAGGTTTGACCACCTGGCAACCTTACCTACCCGCACCCCAAGCACGGCAAACTCTCGTTCACAATCGTAATCGTAAACTATATCATCCGCCAATAAGCTATCAAAGCTGTCAACATTGATTCACATCTCAAATCAAAGCCCTCGATCAATTCCTATTTCGTCAGAAAAGTAACAAACACTTATCGCAACATATAATATTTGTTCATGACATAATCAATATAATTATGTCAATAGTTATAATCAATAAGTTATGTAGGAATTTGTTGAACACACGCCCCTGCATACAAGTTCAGAATAACACGAAGGCGGGTCGCCCACAAATGGTTCAAAAAAACCTTCACACATATCGTTTTTTGTTATCTAAACATGATCTTATTATGTAACTTCATAATGTATGTATGTAAGCGAGTATATGTTACAGTATTCAAATGTTTTTGACCCGGAAAAGTGTATTGAAAATATCGTTTTCAATATTAGCCCGACTGGGAATCGAACCTGGGACCTCTAGAGATAGCGTTACCTTGAAAACCGGTGCAAACATCACTCAGCCACGGAGGTCGTCAAACCATTACTTTTCTTTTCAAATAATTGCAATAAATGCAAACAACAATATACATTTTCCAAGTTTTTTTTTCTGTTGAGATTCCCTCTCTAAAGAAAAGAGAACACTTAGGCATTAGGGTGGGTTGCACCATCTTACTTTAACCGTAACTATAATAGATACAAACTTTATCTGGGTCAAGTTAAGATAAGCTTGTGTCTGTTAAAGTTACGGTTAAAGTAAGATGGTGCAACCCACCCTTACTAATGCATCGTAAATGTAACATTTAGACCAATTACATTGTTAAGGTCTTAAGAGGAGTGAGTGACCTTGACGATTTGGAGCTCGCATATTCTTTTGCCGACGTCGCCGCCATCTAGCGGAAATGTTCGGTACTGCTAAGAATAGTTCAATGACTAGTTAAGTGCAGAGGGAATAAGTATTATGTTCTGGAATACTGCCTATTTTAGATGCGCATCACCGAGTCATGCGTGTCTTCCTTCGGTATATTGTGGACGCCAAGACAATTCGTCGGCCGAAATTCATATTACTTACATACAAGCTTTTATTTAACTTACCCATTTAGTATGTATGTATATAATAATATGTATGTAAAGCATGACCAGAAAATGAAAAAGGAAATGTAGCGAAAAAAATTTTTCTATTTTGCCATTTTGTAACAGTGAGGAGGTGAAAGGTTTTTATTTTTTCTAGTCAGGCTTTAAGTACCTATATTAAAATTTAATAAATCGTAAGTGGCGGATTTTGTTTTTTTTTAAATCCCTTTAGACTGTTCTTTAGGTTTAGAAGTGTTCCACGTTATGTAGGAACCGGCCAAGACTTTACGTACTCCAATTTAAGAACTATAAAACAGTGGTACCAGTGCGTACTAGCTAGCTTTGATATGTTAGTTAAAAATGCGTACCCACTTACGTATAAGTAATAATAGTTTTTATAAATTCAATTGACGAGCTTGTTATGTATGTTTTTTCGAACATAATGAAACGTAATGTACCTACATTTATATTTGGCGGGTACAGAGCGAATCTTCGATTAGGAAAAAACCGGCCAAGTGCGAGTCGGACTCGCGCACGAAGGGTTCCGTACCATCAAAAAAATTACGTTTGTTGTATGGGAGTTCCCCTTTATTTATTTTATTTCAATTATTATATTACTTTTGAAGTGAATAAGTGTATAAGTAACTAAATATTCTATGAATATATCAAGCTTCTACCTGCTGCAGTTATTAATGTCGAGCAGAAAACGGCAAATAAATCCTGTTTGTTGTATGGGAGCCCCCATTAATTATTTATTTTATTTTGATTTACTTATTTATTACCACACTTTTATTAGCTTCACTTGTAACTAAGTCACAATGTAAGAAAATCTTGGAATTCAATTTTAACCTACTTCTAATTGTCGTATTGATTTGAAACTTTGCAAGTCTATATGAATCCGATGACAATACAATAATTTGCTACCATCGAGCTGATCTGACGATGGAGTCAAGAGGTGGGCAATATAAATCTTCAATGGCTGCTAGGAAACCCCTCGAGTTTAGACTCCGTTGTTTCGTTCTCACGATACTTATGAGCTGCACTTGGTAGTGAGGGTCTGATGATGGAGCAGGGAGGAAGCCAGTGGCACTCCTTAATGACCAATAGGAAACACCTCGAGTTCTGGCTCATTTGTTTCGTTCTGATGAGACCTATTCGCTACACTTGGTGGTGAGGGTCTGATGATGGAGCTGGGAGGACCCAGTGAAACTGCTTAATGACGTCAAGAAAACTCCTCGAGTTTGGGCTCATTTGTTTTGTTCAAACGAGAACTATTCGCTACACTTGGTGGCGAGGGTCTGATGATGAAGCTGGGAGGAAGCCAGTGGCACTCCTTAATGGCCAATAGGAAACCCTTCGAGTTCTGGCTCATTTGTTTCGTTCTGATGTGACCTATTCGCTACACTTGGTGGTGAGGGTCTGATGATGGAGCAGGGAAGAAGTCAGTGGCACTCCTTAATTACCACTAGGAAACCCCTCGAGTTTGGGCTAATTTGTTTCGTTCTGATAAGACCTATTCGCTTCACTTGGTGGTGAGGGTCGGATGATGGAGCAGGGAGGAAGTCAGTGGCACTCCTTAATTACCACTAGGAAACCCCTCGAGTTTAGGCTCATTTGTTTCGTTCTGATGAGACCTATTCGCTTCACTTGGTGGTGAGGGTCGGATGATGGAGCAGGGAGGAAGCCAGTGGCACTCCTTAAGACCACTAGGAAACCCCTCGAGTTTGGGCTCATTTGTTTCGTTCTGATGAGACCTATTCCCTACACTTAATGGTGAGGGTCTGATGATGGAGCAGGGAAGAAGTCAGTGGCACTCCTTAATTACCACTAGGAAACCCCTCGAGTTTGGGCTAATTTGTTTCGTTCTGATAAGACCTATTCGCTTCACTTGGTGGTGAGGGTCGGATGATGGAACAGGGAGGAAGCCAGTGGCACTCCTTAATGACCACTAGGAAACCCCTTGAGTTTGGGCTCATTTGTTTCGTTCTGATGAGACTTATTCGCTACACTTGGTGGTGAGGGTCTGATGATGGAGCAGGGAGGAAGTAAGGGTTCGGCTCGCGCATCTGGTAACTAATAGACTCCACTTGAATTTGTAAAACTAAATACATACAATCACGCCTTTGAGTTATAATGTTTACGGGGTGGGCAGACACATGAATGGACTGTGAAATCGATTACCATCCCCATCCATAGCTTGCCATTTGTTAAACTAAAAAGTAAAAAATAAATATGTAGTTTAAAAAACTATAAAAACACACTTTTATAGGAACAGACTAAAAGTACAAAATAACCGTCTATTCAGTAACTGAAATTAAAAAGCGTGGTGCGCCCTTTGCAAAGCATGCATTCAAGTATTTAATATTGACAACGCGCACCACGCTTTTTAATTTCAGTTACTGAATAGACTGTTATTTTGTACTTTTAGTCTGTTCCTATAAAAGTGTGTTTTTATAGTTTTTTAAACTACATATTTATTTTTAAAGTGAAAATACAATCACATATTCTGTGAATAATTCAAGCGTCTACCTATTGCCGTTATTAATATCGAGCAAAAAACGGCAAAAAAAATCACGTTTGTTGTATGGGAGCCCCCTAAATATTTATTTTATTCTGTTTTTAGTATTTGTTGTTGTAGCGGCAACTGAAATACATCATCTGTGAAAATTTCTATCTATAGCTATAGCTATCTGGCTATCGTAGTTCATGAGATACAGCCTGGTGAAGTCTCAGTAATAGGGCCCCGTTTTTACCCTTTGGATACGGAACCCTAAATACTACGCAGCCCACGAGAACGGCAGAAGTTGTACCTATGTGTACCTTCGATGTACCCCAAGAATTTATCTTTGTTTTAATAAATCAATGAAACCTACGGGCTAATAAATCACTAAGCTATTCTACCACAGAGTGTGCGTTACTCCAGCACGAAAGAAGCTTCTAAAGGGAAACGAGTTAACTGAACAGTTCGTGCTTAAATTTAGTGCATCTACACTTATACTATACTTATTACTTTTATATTAGGGGAAAGGTGTCCAAAATGATCCCCCTAAGGGGAATCGGTTACTGTATCCAAAATATTATAGTAAAAGCAAACATTGAAAAAGTTTTGGGTAAGTCATTTAAGTATTGTTTGTTATACTGGCATGCCATTATTGCAGTTTGGTTTTATATCTTTAGATTTATTAGAGATTTTCCAAACCTCTAATAAAGGATCATTTTGTACACCTGGGTGTCTAAAACGATCCCATACTATCTTGTTTGGTTAACCCATACATTTTTGGTTCAATATATTTTATGTGCTCAACGAGTTCTCTCTCATGCTTAGTAAACACCGTTCGTTTACTGTCCAAACTGCACAAACTGCCTTTTTGTTTTTAGAACCATTACGGGTACAGAAAACTGTCTTGTCGTACAGAAACCTCACTCCCAGTTTTGTCGGTAGGTTTTTCTTTGAATGTACGTGGCATGATCTGTAAAAAGTACAAATAGGTAGGAATACAATAAAAAACATGACTAATTTTAAATTGTTTTTCAAGTTTGGTGAAATTATTCCTGGGATCGTTTTATTACTACTAAAGGGGATCGTTTTACCCCGAATGTTGAATTTACAAGAATTGTCGAAGTTTGACCTCAAAACATTATCTTGGTGAGATCAAAACGAGTTTCAAATGTTACTGAATATCAATTAAAACTACCAGGAAAACTTTCATTCACATATCCACAAAAGAATTTCAACAATTTAACTTTGATTGCAGGCTTATCTTAGATCGAAGACAGATATTTTCAATTTTTTGCAATAAATCGACGCACTGTACTCACACCGCCATGACACTTTATTGGGCTACTGAGTGAAGTATAGGGAAGACGTTAGCCAATAAATCGCAAAGATGGCACTAGTATTTTCGTTGAAACTGTAGGGAATCATTTTACCTCGAGGGATCATTATGTACACCTTTCCCCTATATATAATAATAATAATAAGAGAAAAGATTTGTATGTATTCATGTATGTAACGAATAAACTCAAAAACGACTGGACCGATTTCAACAATTCTTTCACTTTTAGAATGCTACATTATCCCTAATTAACATAGGCTATAGAATATTTTTAAAAAAGTTAGGGATCAGATAGAGAGATTCCGGCAGTTAGAAATAAGATAGCCAGTTCCTCAGTAAAGGAGGATTCCGGGAGTAGTGCCGTTCCACCTTCAGCCTTATCATCACTTAACATCAGGTATGATGAAGACTAAGTGCTACCCCGTTGTGGATTAAAATTCTTAATATTTCTTTATAAAGTTTCGCGGTAGCCCTCCAGGGATCGAACCCGGGACCTCTAGAGATAGCGGCACCTTGAAACCGGCGCGTACACCACTAGCGCGGCCACGGAGGTCTTCTAATAATAATATATTAATATATACCTAGTAATATTATGAATATAGCTAAAATAGGATGGGAAGGTATTTTGCATGGCTAAAACTACGATTCTGCGGTGAAGTATGCATATTAATTTAAGAAAAACTCCGAAGAGATTTTAAATCATTTATTATACACTAGCGACCCGGCCATGCTTCGCACAATCCTTTGAACAATTTGTTGGTGTGGAAGCACTGATAGTGCTTCCACACCAACAAATTGATAGTACGTTTCACTACTCGCGTTTGGAAATATTTTTCATCAAAATGCTTACTGCATATAATCAATTTAGTCCATGTGTTTCTGGTATCCAAGGTAGTATGAAATCTGAAAGATACTATATTACTAATGATAGTATAGGTACCTATTCTAACAGTCAAAAACTGATACCTATGGATCAGTTAAGTATCTTAAATGGGATTACATTCCCAGGTAATTCATATCTAAACGTAATATAGGTACTTTAATAACAGTACCTAATACATATTCGTTTACCGCGTGAAAGACAGTGGACACGAAATATCGATAACTTGATACAGCCCTAGTGTAAAACGAAAATTATTTCTTCACACAAAATATTCGTAAATTCTGCATTATGTGTAATCAATATTTGCTTGTTACATAAATAAATGTTTATTGAAGAGCATTAACACACTTCATGCTTTAAATTCGAAGCGCATTAGCAAAAATAAACCTTAGGAAGGGAGGTGTCGGTTTAGAATAATTTACCTGAGAAATGAACATTTTGCGGGGTTATTTCATTGTGTTGTACAACAATCAATAACTGAGCAAGTCACCATGTTTCTATCACACTTTTGGCTAAAAATATCTAAGATTGCACGTAAAATCCGAAAAAAATACAATACCTAAATTCTCAGCGTGCTGATAAGTGCTGACGAACTGTCAAACAGTAGCCAAAAACGGTTCTGTTACGTCGCATCACACATCTCCTTTTATCTCACAGCGTTGTTGCTAGTGACATCCCGCTCGCTCAGCCCTTTGTTTCTCTATTCCGATAGGTATATTAACTTTATGGTCAATATACGACAAAAATTTTTGGACTGCCCATAGTAAATCAATCACTTGATCAGTCCGATTTGTATGAAGAGTCAATTTTTTTTGTCATATTTCGATTTGACTTATGTTTCTAGGAGAAAGTTGTTCACTTACCGATTCAATCTTAAAAATTTGTGCACTGATTAAAAAATTATCGTGTATAAATTTATAATTTACCCCAAGAGGCATGCTTTTCTATGCCCTACTTACCTCCCAATACCATTTTTGAGGTATTGTATGCCGACTAAATTAAGAGGTAAGAATTTCGAAGAATAATGAATCAGACTATCTATTTCAATATTAATGCACTATTTACCCATACTGACCAATAAAAATATGAAAACGCATGAAAAGAAACGAACGCGACTGTATGTTTTTTTTACGAAATACAAATATTTTGTTGTCATTCCGCTTTGTTCGGTTTATCAACTCGTTTTCTTGTAGAAGCTACTTTCCTGCTGGAGTATCGCGCAATCTGGTGAAGTGGTGATGTATGAAAAAAAGTTAAAAGCTATTTATTTTACCAGTAGGTTTCATTGATTTAAAAATTAAGATAAATACTTGTACATCGAAAGTACACATAGGTTTTTACTTTCCACTCATGTTCATCCATAATGTATGTTATTTGTTTAGGGTACCTAACTCAATTTGGTTTTTCGAGAACGGTTTGACGCGGAAAATTGGTTCGGGTACGTACCGTTTTTAGGGTCCCGTAGCCAAATGGCAAAAAAACGGAACCCTTATAGATTCGTCATGTCTGTCTGTCTGTCTGTCTGTCTGTCCGTCCGTCCGTCCGTCCGTCCGTCCGTATGTCACAGCCACTTTATTCCAAAACTATAACGACTACAGACTTGAAACTTGGTAGGTAGGTATATTCTGTGAACCGCTTTAGGATTTTTATAGAAAATAAAAAAAATAAAAAATACATGGAACTGAAACTGATAAAAAATATTTTCATAATACATATTAGTGTGAGGTGTCTTTAGATAGGTATTTAAAAATGATATTTAGGTTTCTTTTATAATTTTTTATCAAAGTCAATATTTTAAAAGATATATATTTACTTCCAAAGTGGTAAAATGTGTGTTACCCTCTAACTTTTAAAATAAGAGAGTGAAAAATTATATGTTGTAGATCTTAATAAAAACTTTCAACGAAAATTGGTTTGAACGAGATATAGTATGTACTTTTTGAGATATAACACATTTTCAAAAACCGCAAATGTAACTTGGTCATTCATACAAACTCTATGAAAAACAAAGTTATATTTTGCTGACGAAAAATTATAGTAGAATTTTGGCTAGGTTTAAGCAATAGGTAAGTTAAGTGGGTACGGAACCCTACATAGGCGAGTCCAACTCGCACTTGGCCGATTTTAAGGTCTTGCGGTCGGACACTACGTATAATTATAACTGAACCAATTTTGATGAAGTTTGGCAATAGATAGGTACACTTTAATTTTTTTATCACCTCGGATAATTTTAGGGTGTAAACTACTTGTATGGAACAGCTGATTTTTTTATCGCGATTTCAGTGTTGGTCCCGTAATAAAAGTTGTTTGTTTTCATGAGTAGAATAATCCCTAAAATTATCCGGGATGATAAAAAAAAAATAGGTACCTTGTATAGCCTAATTCGCCACATGCAAAGTAACTAGGCACTGTTACTACACTATACTGTACTTGCATTTTCTTTTGAGCACATCCCAAGAAAAAGAAATCACTAACTCTGACATGAGCGCGACTGCATCCTGTCGGCGCTCAGTCCAAAGGACAAATAATAAATATGTAGTTTGAAAAACTAAAGACACACTTTTATAGGAACAGACTAACCGGGTGCGCGAGCCGAAACCTTACTTCATCCCTGCTCCATCATCAAACCCTCACCACCAAGTGTAGCAAATAGGTCTCATCAGAACGAAACAAATGAGCACAAACTCGAGGGGTTTCCTATTGGTCATTAAGGAGTATCACTGGCTTCCTTCCTGCTCCATCATCAGACCCTCACCACCAAGTGAGCGAATAGGTCTCATTAGAACGAAACAGATGAGCCAGAACTCGAGATGTTTCCTATTGGTAACTAAGGAGTGCCACTGGCTTCCTCATTGCTCCATCATCAGACCTTCTCCACCAATTGTAACGAATAAGTCTCATCAGAACGAAACAACGGAGCCCAAACTCGAGGGGTTTCCTACTTTCCTAGTGGTCATTAAGAAGTGCCGCTGGCTTCCTCCCTGCTCCATCATCAGAACCTTACCATCAAGTGTAGCGAATAGGTCTCATCAGAACAAAACAAATGAGCCCAAACTCGAGGGGTTTCCTAGCAGCCATTGAAGAGTTCTATTGCCTACCTCTTGACTCCATCATCAGATCAGCTCGATGGTAGTAAATTATTGTATTGTCATCGGATTCATATAGACTAGCAAAGTTTCAAATCAATACGACACTTAGAAGTAGGTTAAAATTGAATTCCAAGATTTTCTTACATTGTGACTTAGTTACATGTGAAGCTAATAAAAGTGTGGTAAAAATATGTCGTAGTGTCATCTAATCTTAACCGTCTAGTCATATTTTTTCTATGATTACTTAAAAACAATAATTTTGCATAAAAGCAGTATTTACAGTTATTAAGCTAAAGATATCAACTGAACTAAGTATTTCTATTAATATGTACATGTAAAAATGAGTGTAAACTCTTCAAAATCTAAAAATTATTTACTGAAGTCGCTCCGAAACCGGCGCGCAGTCCACTCTCGATGAAATACCGAAACTGACTGCCGGCAGGGCTCGCGGGTGATAACAGGGCGACGTGGCAGGCACTCTCGCGCGAATACACTTCAATTTTCGTGTTAAAATTACTTTTCACCAGTTAAATACGGAATAATAATAAAACTCTCAATTAAAATTATTCGCATCGTTAAGACCTTTCGATTGGTATAAAAACTAAATAAAAAGCTTGAGCCGATTTAGAGAAATTTTGCAATTTATGAGTGAAATAGAGATTCATTGGGGATTTTTTTTATAAAAAGTGGTTTAAGAAAATACAATTTCTTTCAATTAAAAATGTTTATCAGGTAGTCGTTCTTCATTGACAATTTTTTTTATTTGAATTTAATAGACAGATATTTAGATATTTTGCTTCAAACATGCCAATTTTTAGGCATTTGACCCCTCTTAAAGCCTTAAGAAATAAAGGCTAATCCAGTCTTTTTCCCGATATTGACATTGAAATTATACCAAGCATTACGGAGCGGGAATTACAGTATATGTAAGTATAGTATAGTAGTTATATGTCTCAACACCGTAAAAGGTTCGGGTTCATTGCATTCGGAAGGCACAAGTGGATTCCCAATGTCGTTACACGCATCGCTAATTTGATAGCAACCGATACATAGCCCAAACTGGACTCATACTCATACACCATGCCGCACGGTGGAGCGTGACGAAAATTTAAATTTATTCGGTCTATTATTGAGCCTTTTCCGTTTCAAAATGTTTAATTAGTGGACTCGTTGGGTCTCCTATTATAAATCCGAAAACTTGTGTAAGTACCAGAAGTTTCGTTCGCCAGAAATCTCATTTTTTAACTAAATATTTTATTCATAATCCATATATACTAATACTATTAAGAGAGAAGATTTGTATTTTTGTTATGCTTGTAACGAATAAACTCTTAAGCTACTGGACGGATTTTGAAAATTCTTTCACTATTAAAAAGCTACATTCTTCCTGAGTAGCAAAGGCTATATTTGATACCGATATTCCCACGGGAACGGGTATTACGCGGGTAAAGCCGCGGAGAACCACTAGTATTATATAGTTTTACTATTTTTCGAGTCCATTCAAATTTTATCTTTTTTCTGGAGACAGTAGAGTATGTGAACTAGTACATAAGTATATAAGTAAAGATTGTGGTTTTTGCTTACCTTCGGGATCCAAAAGCCTGGTAACTCCGTACTCCTTTTCAACCACATGGAATGCTGTCTCCAAACGCTCGCGAACTTGCCTTGACCTGTAGACAGAGAAAAGCAATGAATTAATCAATTTATAAATCCATATTCATGTTAATGATACGCTCCAGAATTATTTGTCAACACAATTCTGCCGGAGCTCTGCTTGCAAGGTAGAGAAGTCAGGTTAAAATCACATATGAGACGTACAATAGGTAACTTATTCCAAGGAATATGGAACGGAATATGGAATAGGAAGTACTTCCTACGCATAGCTTAGATAACAACACAGCTAGGAAGAAGAAGGGTCTTAAGTTTATTACTGCCACTCAGTGACACTAATTGCAAATCGCTTTTATTAACAAATGTCTAACAAGTCTGCAAGAAAGACGTAATCCTACGAAAGTTTAGATGTTTGGATGTTTGTATGTTTGTTACTCAATCACGCCAAAACGGCTGAACGGATTTGGCTGAAATTTGGGACATAGATACTTTGCAGTCTGGAGAGGAACATAGGCTTCTTTTTTATCCCGGAAAATATCATATTCCCGCGGGATAACGTCGGGTAGTCCACGTGGGAGAAGCCGCGGGCGGAAAGCTAGTGTCTTCTATAATTATTGGCGGTGGACTGCCGCACCCAGCTCAGCAGCGCCTCGCAGGCCGTCACGTTCTTAACTGATATTACGCCAGTCTATCAGGTCAGGCCGGTTTCTGTGTATGAGCGCGTTGAAGGCCAGACCGTCCCTCCAGGAAGACGTGAAGTCCGCCACCCTGACACCCGGGTACTTGGCGGTGGACCGCCGCGCCCAGCTCAGTAACGCCTCGCAGGCCGTCACGTTCTTACCTGATATTACGCCAGTCTATCAGGTCAGGCCGGTTTCTGTGTATGAGCGCGTTGAAGGCCAGACCGTCCCTCCAGGAAGACGTGAAGTCCGCCACCCTGACACCCGGGTACTTGGCGGTGGACCGCCGCGCCCAGCTCAGTAACGCCTCGCAGGCCGTCACGTTCTTACCTGATATTACGCCAGTCTATCAGGTCAGGCCGGTTCCTGTGTATGAGCGCGTTGAAGGCCAGACCGTCCCTCCAGGAGGATGTGAAGTCCGCCACCCTGACACCCGGGTACTTGGCGGTGGACCGCCGCGCCCAGCTCAGTAACGCCTCGCGGGCCGTCACGTTCGGCTCTTGCCCCACCACGATGTCAGATATCTGGAAACAAAGGAGAATTTTAGAATCATCATAATCATCATCATCTTAAGAACCAGAGGAGACTGACTTGTAAATAGACTTAATCATCCACCAGAATATGAGGTAAATGGCAGAGAGAGATTCACATTATATACAATTGGAAAAGTCGTGTTGTATGATGCAATTTTATTAAAGGAACTTTAAGAGCTTGCTAGTAATTTTATAAGGTGATCAATCAACCTACTATTGAGACAATTTAGAAAAATCTCATAATGATTTATTTGTTTCAGTAAAATCGTGATTAATATCGACGTAAATAAATATTGGACGCTAGCAGATAAAGAGTAAATGGCGTGTTTTATGGCGGATACTGAATCGCATGTTGTAAAATAAATATCAAAATAGTTAGTTTATTAAATTTCAAGAATCCAGTGTTCATATCAAATCCTTTGTTGTAATACTCGGTGACAAAAACGGTTATGTAAGTTTTGACCGTGCGAATCGTTTGATAAATTATGCATGGTGCAAGTTTCTAATATTCAATCGCATCAACGTAAATTGCATTTTCTTTGGTGTGCGCTATTTAAACATTATCTGATACATAATCTCGTAAAAAAGTCTAGAAGAATCTACCGGAAATCCGCATGTCGCCGAAAGCAAGAGTATACGCTCGTTGATATATTATGTCGATTAAGAAATACTATGGATGATTTAATATCCTAAGATAAAATTCTTAAATTCTCCTGTCTGTCGATTCTGACATTGATGAGGAATTTGATATTTCTCATTGATGATTCTTTTCAAAACTCAAGGGCTCATGATGCGAAAATGACTTTTCAACACACTTGCGCATAAAGTGAGCCTTATTACATCGATCTTAGGGCATAAACCGAACTATAACCCACGCGTGCATAATAATATTACAGTACTAGTTGCGTAATAGAATTATCCCTACAAAGTTAAGTAAGTACCTAACTGCAAATTATATGCGAGTAAACAGAGACTTTTCAATTTAACCGGGTAATACAGTATCCCTACAAAGTTAAGTTAGTACCTAACTGCAAGTTATATGGGAGTTAACAGAGCATTTTCAATTTCAGCGGGTAATAGATACAGTTCTTTTTTTGTAACAACACAGAGGTTTTATACGGCTGAAAATCCATTCACGTTTTTAGAATAAATAAATGTGTCCCTAATTAAGACAAAAAACATAATTAAGTACTTATATTATTATCAAATTATTTATAATTCACAATAATTTGTTATAAAACATTTGCATTTTATCACTATTATTATACTTAATTATTTTGAAGTAGGCTGTATGGCTGTATGTAATCAATCACCTCACATTTGGCGCGTGCAAAAAAAAAACTTGCGCGCTTTTTCCCTTAGTTAATATTAGGTTAATACAATATGTATGCAATAAATGTTTGTTTTTCCTCGCAAGTGTGTTGAAAAAGTGCGTATGAAACTCGTGAGCAACTTACTCACTAGACACTCGGCTGATTTACGCCCTCGCCTGCGGCTCGGGCTGCAACCCACAGCCTCGTGTATGATGAGCAACCTAAGCTCACTTGTATCATAATATACTATTATCTACACTCATGTTATAATATTCGAATTATGAACTCATGCCTGAACGTCTAATGATACACTTTATGCCATAGTCAACTATAAAAATAAAACAGCTGTATCCGGGTGTTTCATAATGACCATTATGAAACACCCGGATACAGGTGTCACTCATTATAAAACACTTATATTTCTTAATTTTACAGTCTCCATGGCAACCGTAGGATTTACCGGCCCTGACTTCCAACTCTTTCAAGCCCTTCTTTAGCCGGCAACAATCAGAAACTTTTTTAAAATTAGAGTTTTGAATTTAGAAGGAATAGACCGTATAGACTCCTTTGAGTGGGGTTTGGCAACAATTCACATTTTGTAATTAATATTGATTTGCTTTATTTTTGAAATATATAATGAATGTAATGACTGTAGATAAAGTAGTGTATGAGACTGCACATAACTCGGTATTTAAACACTCGTTTCGGCTCGTTTTTTAAACACCCTCTTGTGTTTTAATACCCCTCATTATGCGACAGTCACATAAACTACTATTGCCTTTTATTACTATTGAATTGAGCCACTGAGCATATATCGTAATAATAATGGTTATAGCAATTAATTTGGATACACGCTACATTCTGATTGAAGAATAAATCTTGGAGCAAGATTAATATTTCCAAGGGAACTTGGATTGGATGGAACAAAGCCACGGGCAGTCACCAACTTATCACAGCCATATGAAATTCATAGAACATTGTTATACCCGTATCATGTCGAAGCAATAAATCGAAGCGGTGAGAAAATATCTAATTAAGACATCAATAACAATGGGCAATAACGGACAGTAGTGGTCAGATCGCATCGCTCTAATATCAGACATTTTACTAACGACTGGAACTTCCGATGTCTGTGTTATCTTGGACAGATATCGATACAACTTTAAGCCACCATGAGATATTTAGTTAAAATGAAGTCGTTTAAAAAATACCACGGGTTGCACTCCGGGAGTGCCGGCAGAAGTGAAAAGGGCCCTAGACGTTTTCACAAAAAAAAAAAGGAATTTGACTAAGAAAAGAAAAAAATACGGACTATATTTGAACCGAAGTCTTCTGGCTTCAATGTCGCCCGTTTTCCAAATCTGAGCTATCACAACTTTGGAAACAGTGGCGAAATTTGCCTTCGTATTCTAATGACATTGTAACAGTGGGTCACGTGTCCATCTTACGAATTTTCGATCTGACGGTCACGTGTCTCTGACGCGAGTTTAACATTTTTTACCCATCACAAAAAGTGCACAACGTCGCTAAAAGTTTTCACTTCAAAAACTGAGAACGGTGTAACGTTAAAAATATGGATAGCATACAGTAGGAACAAGCATGGAAGATATTTTGTTTATATTTAACCGCCTCTGTGGTCTAGTGGTTCACACCACCGATTTCAGACCAAGAGGTCCCGGGTTCGATTCCCAGTGGGGGTACATACTGTATTCGGTTTGGTTGGTGGTAGGACTTGTTCTTAGTCCGCCTGGCTAGCTACCACCATCTTAACTAAGTCTGACGCCATAACAATGATGTTTTCAGCATTATTGTGTTCCGGCAGTTAGAGATAAGATAGCCAGTTCCTCAGTGATTGAGGATTCCGGGAGTAGTGCGCTTCCATCTTCAGCCTTATCACCACTTAACATCAGCCGGCCTAGCATGAGCGGCTTATAATGCGCGATATGATATGGTACGGCAAGTTGTCTTGCTTACCCCACTAAGGTGTAAGCAAGACAGAATGCCGTACCATATCATATCGCGCGTTATAAGCCGCTCATGCTAGGCCGGCAGGTGTGATGAAGGCTATGTGCTACCCCGTAGTGGATAAAAAAAAAAATGTAATAACATTAAAAAAATGCAAGTTTTATACAAATATGCGGCCCACAGAACGACAGAACATATAAAAGTGTTGACATAAACCGTTGGTGCTTTACTTGTAGAATCGGTAAGTAAACTCACAGTGAGTTAAGTAAACTTCTTTAGAGTTACTGTTTGTATTTAAACTGTTAGTTAATTTACTGACACGTTGTCAAATGACTTGTCCAACAGCAACCGTAGGAATTTGGGGTTAGCAAGAAAACGAACTAACCACTGGAAAACCTTAATTTAGATAGTAAATAAGAATTAAACAAAAAATCTTAAATAAAAAAAACTCAACTTTATTGTTTATTATGACATTTTACGCCGGTATAAACTTTATCAATTGTTTTTACTTCATATGCGTGTGGTTAATTCTTATCTTTATCAATTGTTAATGTTACTTCATATGCGTAGGGTTAATTCTTATATGCGTTTTATGCGTAACAAAACTAATATAACTTCTTATCTCTCAATCAGATACAAGAATATCATAGGTACTGTCTGATATGGTTATCTTATCTAAGTCTGAATTACTTTCTCTGTTACAAAATCTTCTTACGTCAATTTCAGTTTTCAAACGTAGGCATAGGCATATACTGTGAACTATAAGTATTTATACATTGACGATACTTCCATACCCGTTGAAATAAAATTATTCAAATAATTGACTTTAACAATGTTTTGCGATCAAGCAAACGAAAACCTTCAGCTCGCGTTACCAATAGGTACCTTGAGTATGTCATCATCGTCATCATTAGCCATACAACGCCTACTACTGGGAAAAGCCTTCCCCTAAGTGCAGGTAAATAATATAGGGCAGAGGACAGAGGTACCCTTTGTGGCCACTTTAAGGATTTTTTGACTTTTAAGCATTAAGTACTAAATGGTCTTAGGTATTTAAGAGACAAATTATATCTTAAATTATAGATAACTTATCTTTTCATTTCATTTCATTTCATTTCTGTATATAACACAAAATGTGGGAGGGGTGCCAAATGTACCGGTTTTGGCCACTTATTGATAGTTAAACTTTTGTAGGTATAGCGAGAAATCAAAACCAAACCTAGGTTAAATTAATATATTCTAATGCGCTAGAAACCAATCAATTGCAAAACAACAATTTAATTGTAAAAAAACAAAGGTTTATAAAGTATTTCACCCAAAACTAATAATTCTCAAAATTTTCATACAAAACATTTTTTAAAACAGAAAATGGGATTTATTGAAAAAAAATCGTACGACTTATGGAATTCTAAAGGTTGTTATTATTACCTTAAAGTACCTTATTTTAATTGCCTTTAGCAAAAATGGCGAAAAGTTGTTTAGAAAACTTAGAGGAAAAAGTGGCCAAAACCGGTACAGTGGCCAAAACCGGGGCTTCTGCCCTACTCGTAGTATAGTAGAATTACCGAGTACAAAAATAAGTAAGTACCAGTAGGACCAGTGTTTTGGGATGAATTATTTATAACAATAGGTACATGCCACTGACTCATCATCATCATCAGCCAATCAATCTACCCACTCTCGGGGCACAACATATGCCTTCCTTATGGATGAATGAGGAGAATGGGCTAAAATCCACCACGCGGGCCCAATGCAGATTGGTGGGTATTAACGTCTGCAAACGCAGCGGAAACCAACAGTTGAACGTGCCTTCCGAAGCTAGACTTTTTTTTGTCACCCATCCCGTGACCGACCATTGCGAAAGATGCTTAAAGCCTCAACTATATCAGGCCGAGCGTCGTCCTCACCACTGCGCTAAAGGCTATCTAGCCACTGATGAACCACAGAGAAATTAGTTTCTACCATTAGTTAGAACCACAGAGAATTTAAGACGTAATGTATTAATCCTTCTGACTGGTTTAGACCTGCCAGAAGGATTACATCCAGGAATCCAGGATCAATAATAGTCAGTGCAATGAGGAAACGCTCAAAGAAACCGCAAACACGTCAGACGCCATTTCACGTTAATTGAAATACCGTGAGCAATTGAAAATGCAACTTAATGTGAAAAGGGCAAAGGCACCGCCACCATTTACCTTAGCTTAAATTTTAGACATGCAAGTAGGTTTTTCTGGACTTTGTGATTTTTTGTGAAATTCATCCTAAAATTTCTAATAACTTTTATATTTGCAATATTGCACTCACAGAACACGGAAAGATTTTTCTCTTGCACTATTTAGAATACCTAATATCTACTATAGTCTTTGTAATATGTGTAGGTAATGATATTGGCCATAACACAAACCATGGACAAAGTGCTTCGACTCTAGATAAGAAAACTTTCGTCACCCATCCAAAATCCGGCGTTTCCGAGAGTTGCTTAACATCGCTAATCACAATCAGCACCATATATAAGCTTTTAGAAACCACAATTCACCCGAAGGTCACCAAATAGACTGGCATTCAGGACGCCAGGTTGTGTCTAAGATCGTATCGTGATAGGTCCTCAAAGCGTGCCAGACCTTTGGCATTGCACACAACAGCGCAGGATGAATTATTCAAATCCATCAAAAGCTTATTTCTTAATACAACTAGACTGCGCAAATAAATAAATGTTCAATGCGTTATACTTTACTGTAGCCTTAGCACAAAAAACTATCGTTATGGTAACGGTTATCGTTTAAAGTATTAGTTTAAATAATAAGTTTTTAGAAAAAAACATTTTTAGACAATCTTTTTTGCTGACTGTAAGTACTTTAATATTGTATTGTCATCTGAACCAAACCTGTATACAATATTTCAGCTCCATCGGACACTGGGAAGTGGGTCAAATTAAGCTTGCAAGATTTGTCCCCCATTAACTAACTAACATACTAACTAACTAACATGGCAAGTTAATAAAAAGCTTGTAAAAAGATGCTATGGTTTAATTTTTGATCAAGCACTTGAAATATACAAAAAAAGTATCATATCGTAAACAAAATCTTCACAAAAAGTTTATTACAAGTCATAAATCATGAGAGAGATAATACCGGTAGCCGCATACCGGCGGAAATATGATTATTATACTCACTCGTCCATAAAACGCCTTTATAGTCTCACTTAAGGTTTTACCAGTCTACATCATCACTGACTTTGTTAAAATTCAAAATTACAGTAGCTAAAACCCAAGTCAAGAAGACCAGTTATGGTTTTTAAGTGGGTGTTAAACCCAGACCACAGAATCCCAGACTCTGAACAAACACAACTTTTCATAACGCCAATAATTGTACAGGATATGATCGAACTTTTGACCCCTAATTCAGAAAAAGGGCTACTACAAAGATCGTTTAAGAAGGAATAAAACAATGTTTTATAAAAACTACTAAGAAACGGCAAAAATGCACTAAAAACTTAAACCTAAAACCGTACAGCCTTTACGCTCATTCCGATTGGATTCCGATGTAAAAACTTAGCCAAAAAGAGTCCAAAGAAATTATCCACCGAAATAGACCCCCGTTACACGGTTAAGCGGAAAATGAAAAAAACAACGATTTTAGTGTTTCAGTGACAAACTCCTGAAAGGTCAGTGACACTTAGTTCTGAATGCAATCTGAAAAAGAAAATTAGCACAAGGCTAATACAATAACAGCTGATTTTAGACAAAAATACAATCGAATGGATTAGATAATTCCTAGAATTACCATATAGGTGATTTTTTTAGCTGGTCAAAGACTTATACTTACAAAAGAAAATAGTATCTTGTATGCCTTAAAAAAGCTACAACAACAGACCTAACTAAAACTATTTTAAAAGAAGAAGAAACTTAACGATTCCATAAAATTCTTTAAATTTCCTTTATAATTCATAGCAAAAATTAACTCTACAAATAAACAAAACAAGAAATGTACCCGCACTAGCCAAACAAAACAGCAACAGCAGTTTCGATAAGGTTAACGTCCTATAATCAATTCGATCTGCTGACTATGGCCGTTGCAGATGCGAACATTATGGATCCGTCATTCGTGATGTGACAATCGATTTGACCACGATACTATGCAAGTCGATGCTGTTAGGTATGCAGCTGGTACTGTTGAGAGCATATCTCATATCATCATCATCATCATCATCATCATCATTTCAGCCGTACGACGCCCACTGCTGGGCATAGGTCTCCCCCAATCTAATATATATATATATATATATATATCTCATTTATTCCTAACTAAATTTATGAAAAAACGCATTTTTACCATGTTTAAGTTAATCTAATCTAAACCAAAACACTGCCATGCCATACTGGATAACAATAATAATTGAAATAAGCCCGTAGATAGAAATAAATATCAAACATCAACGCTTCTACCACAAAGCTCGATTAAAAAACCAAATAGCAAGTTACACAATTCATTGATCACCACAAACATCAGTTCGGTAGCCTGAACAAACACAACATAAAACACTTTTTGTCGACGGAGCAAATGACAAAGACATTCTTAGCGTAGACGTGACGGTATTCCCGATACTACAGAATGTAATTGAGAACACACAAAAAACCATACAAAGCATTTTACTATAAATACCACTGAAGACAAGAAAGGAGTTAGAACTAGCAAGTGGGCGGGGCACGCGTGGAAAACGTTTTGCTCAAAACAGCAAAGACTCATTGAAAGACTCCATGCATTTTAACGTTGTACGATTATCAATTTTTTGAGGTTGGCTTTTTAAGGTTGCCGATTACTAAATGCGTGGCATGCATCTTATGTTCTGTGATTGAAACCATGTAAGAAGTTGAATTAAGAAACGTTAGCACAGGAAAAATAATAAAAAATAAAAATAATATAAAATCTCAATATGGCTGTTTCATCTTAATCGATTGTTAAACATTTGTAAAAATGTTTCTTTCGGATGCGAGGGTTTCCACATTGATGAAGCAACGCTGGCCTACAGCGTAACAAGTGATAGCAAAATTCGACGAGTCGTGTAAGCCTTTCGGTAGCTTAGTTGGTCAGAGCATCGGGCCGGATTCCCGGAGGCGCGGGTTCGAATCCCGCCTGAAAGCTACTTATAGGGCTCGTGGTTTTTTACTATCACATTTTTCCTATACTTACAAAATTGCATTGTGTATGCATAAAAATAATATAAAATCTCAACGTTAGCACACATAGGTTGTTTACTATGAGTGTTGTTAATAACATGCGTTTGCTAACAACGATGAACACAGAAGCGGCAACGTCTAATGAATGCCTTATAAGGCTGCTGTACACGGGTAGAGTAAACGGTAGAGTAGATCGGTAGAGTACTAAACTTACTATACTTATGTAGTATTAATTTAGTATTCTTCCTACTACCGTACCGTACCGTTCAGAGCATCAGGCTTTAGGGATAGTCAAGATTGACTTTTTAATTTTTCAAATCCTTGAAGTAAACTATAATAGCCCCGAGGACGTAATTTAATCCAATTGAAACATTGGTGAACCTTATACTGCTTTATGAGTCAGATAGCGAAGTGCCAAACAATGTTGTCAATATGAGATGGGTGACAAAAAAAAACCTATGTCTTTGGATAATTTTTAGATATAAGCTAGTTAATGCGATTCATTGAAGTTTTTGAAATTGCCAACGATTGCAAATAGTAAGCTGCACTTATTACTTAAGTAAGTTAAAAATCATAATGAGCCGAAATCTTTATATCTTCGATAAACGTCAATACCGTAATATAATAATCAAAAAAACCGCCTTCAAATACCTACTAAGGATCTAAAAAGCAAAAAATATGTCTACAAAAGTATTCCTACTTTTTTTAATTAGTTGAAAAGTAGGTACTTTTCCGATTGCTGCTAACGTTTCATGCGATGTCTCCACAACAGTAACCCGTTTCCATATCACCAGTTACGTATGAAAGTTAAAATGTCACGGTCCTACTGACCAAAGCAATCAGTCCATGAAGCTACGAGTATGCGCTATAGCGCATAATCACTATCCACATTTAACACTTTCACTGCTTATGTGGATTTTATATCTGCTACGTCGCCATTTTCTTTGTGATCTTGTAAATTAAACCTAAACTAGTCAGACAGAATGGCTAAATACTAAATATCATATACTTAAATTCACTACTCCTTGTGCACTGCTGACTAACTAACCTGACTGAAACCATTAGACGAATTGGGCTGGGCATACTGATAGTAATTTTCTTATGAATGAATATCAACCACAAAAAGAGTGTTTGAATAACCTCTTAAATGAGGAAGAAACTTTTTGACCGAAAAATCATAACTTTAAGACATGAGTTATTTTCTTTTCAGTCTAAAATAGTGTTTCACGGTCAAGAAAGTGAGGTGTTTATCGTTTCTTCTTCTTTCGACGCTAAGAGTCGACAAAAGTTTAAGTCATGTCCGGTAAAAAATCTTTATAAGTACAGCAAGAGCAAAGCAAAATAGGCCGCAAAAAATAAATGAATCACCTATAAAAACTAATTCCAACAATATAATACCATATTTGTTACAAAAAAACGTTCCGTGACCGACAAATGTAGAAATAGAAATAACAATTGAAATCCGAGTTCAATGTGCTCCAAAAATTCACAATTTAATCAATTTCAACGCAAATATTTTTTAATAACTGTATCGCTCTTCTTCATTGTTAGACATTTAAACAGTCCTTAAATATTTTTCTCGGTTGAGTATGCAGATGTTTACTAGTTAAAGAGTCTAAGAATAAAAAGCTCTATATCTTCAAGAAGATAGCCTCAAAGAAAGTAACAAAGTAATAAAACTATTTGGATTGGTTCCAACGAAATGTAAAACTTCATCGATTTACCTCCTTTCCAACGGATGCACAGAATCAGGACTTGTTTTGGTCGCAAGCGCAACTTTAACTTGAGTCGTAGTGTGGGCGTTGCCGAGGCTGCGACGCTATGATGTCATGCGCATGAGTGGTCAGGGCCTTTGCTTTAGTACATGCTCTATGGTCGTACTTAACGAAGCTACTAAGAAGCTGTTAAACGCCGAACGAGGCATAACAAAACAATTAATAATACCGTACTTCGTTGTATAAAAATTATGGCAAGTAAAGCCAATAATGATCCCTGAATTGAAAAATGATAATTTTTAGTAACTCTTATGTGGCAGATAGGAATAAGATTAGGGATTCAATTCTATTAATGATTGCCAAATTACAGCTTTCTATGGTTACCGGAAGTCTAAGCTCAGATGAAATAGTAAAAAACTTAAATGTATGTAAATATTATTAACTTCTCAGACTTCATAAAAATAAAACAGTGTAACGGATTAAAGCACGTTTGCTATTGACCACAAAACATTCCTATATTATTACTAAACTAGATATTTATCAACACGAACGGTAAAATAAATGTCAATGGTAATTTAATACAAAACTAATATTGAACACTTGGCGGAACTCTAGAATTATTTAATTTTAATATATTTATAAAGAATACTAATGAAACTAATATCAAAACTGTTTTATAAGGAAATAAGACATTTAAAATTCAGGCTATTAGCCTGTCATAATGGTCTTAGCCGCTAAGACCATTATTTGAGCTTGATTCTCGAATAACGAGTATGTTAACGGAAACAGCACGGTTTCCCAAATTTAGTTGAAGTCAAAGGCTTTACTTTGGAAATGACGTCAACATCCGCCGAACACACAGACGAAGCGATTTTATCTTTAGGTCCAACCTTTGTTTAAGTCAGAACAGAAGACAAAAGAGATCTTACGTAATCGTATAATTACACGGACAGAATCATAAATATCTAAAGAATAAATAACACTACTAAAAACACTCGTATTCACCTAGGGTACACTAACCTTTCCTATGTAATAAATTAGGATATCACGTTATACCTAACAAAGCCTGTGTTTATTTTGCTACTGTACAAGTAAAATAAGAGAGTACTTATAAAAAGAAATGTTTAAGTACAGTAGCGTACAATCTATAGTTAGTTGGTATAAACGTTGCGATATAAGTACTAAAATATTTCTTCTTAGAACATAACGTCATTACAAAAGTTAAGTCTTTAGAATTCATAATAGTCATATCATAGCATAACTTAATCATAGATGGAACAAATAACAATAATCTAAATTCAGGTTTCAAACCTGACCGCTTATAGATCATCAAACGTAATAAAACACCATCGTCACGCTCTGAAGACGACCAAATTGTTGATGCACTTACAACAAACTCTACTAAACGAGAATAAGATTAGTTTTCGATTGCTAAAACGGCATATTAACCTTTGTAGATGCGGTTGCGGCTGCATAAAAAATTCACAAAAGAACTGGCGACTGTGAAATATGGATCGGCGAAGTTTTCTTTAAAGATTTTAGGTTGTCAGTCTTCAATTTGTTACAAATTGCTAGCTGCGAAGAGCATTGTATGTGTCTAAAGTTTCGGACATAGAATCTAGATTCTAAATGTTGCTCTCACGTAGTACGTCTGTGATTAATTTAAAACCGTGGGAACTAGAGACTGTTAAATTTCCGAAGGATCATTTTAAGATTTCACTTTGGCGTTAAAACTAAGCTACGCTACGCATATCCGCCTTCGGTTCTATTATCTGAATCTTTTTTATTATTATTACGACTGGCGCTATTCTCGCACCGGAACAAATTGTTGTTGATTGAACATTCATCCGTCTCTTTAATGTAAATACAATTCAATTTCAAATCACTTCGCGATTTGCGTCAGACCAAAGATTAGTAGAGGGATACCCTCAAGCGATTGCTGACTGATAAGGACTTGTTTGAATGGACTCTGATTGTCAAGCAGCGCGCGACCTAATACCTCATACTATAAAAGGAATGGCGCCTATAATCCAGTCTTGATTTCATAGGCATTGAAATGTGCCTATTTAGAATATATTTACTACATACATCGGATGAATAAGCATAAAGTCTTTTGGTTTCCTTTAACATTAACACAGGAATACATTAATATTGATAATCACATATTAGCACATGCTATGGGTAAAAATTTACAGTAAATAATAAATAATCAACAAAGTTGAGGAAACAATTAAACTTGAGTGTAAGTGCTACATCTGAATTAACCAGGTAAATGATAGATTAAGGAATATAAAAATATCTAAACTCAGAAATGAGTTAAGTAGCCCTTTAAAGAGCTAGCTTAAGTGTGCCTAAATCCGTAACGCGAACAGAATTAACAATCTCAATGATTTAAACATTCCTCTCGAGAGTTCATTGATCGAGACAAGTTCAATACCGAATTATATCGATCGGCAATCAATCAATTTAATTCGTCTATTTATAGGAACCGATATCCATTGGAACGCAATGCTTGCGGTTGCAGTGGCCAAGAAATGAAATACAGCACTTAAAACAATATTGTTCTAGACTGGAATTCAATGCAGTTATAAATTGATTGTTGACAACAAACCACAGACTGTTATAATAAATAACAAAAGAAAATTTACAACGCACAACAATTACGGTTCATAAAAATACGGTTGTAAATAAATTACATTGAATTTACTACTATTTCGATAAGATTATTATAAAATCTTGTTCATGCCTATAAAAATTACGTAAGACAAAACATAAAATTACTTCGTATATAGGTTGGTATAGACTCCAGACATTAAGCCAAGTTTTCGTGAATTACCTTCCTTCAATGATTTCAATCACTTTTCAGCAGAAGGTGCTATTACTGTCCAAACCCTGACAGTACAAAGGACACAACACATAACGAAAACAATTGAAAGTGTCAGTTCTGCACTAATAACCACGCGCCGGGAGAAAGCAAAAGGGCTCGCTGTGTAATTGGGAAAGTGAGAAATGAAGACGCAAAACACCCGATACGGCAGACGTGAGTGAGATACAACTGGTAATGTATATGCGATGAGTTTGACATGCACTTCTTAACTCATAGCAAAAAACAAGAACACCTATTTTACACTAGAATTAACAACTCCAATTTGATCAGATGAGACTGGAACCAAAAGCATTTACAAATTGTTAATTTCTATATGTAATATATCTGCTTCAGAACTGGGCTTAACCGTTCTTCATACTACCAGTAAATATTTTGCATACTGTACTTAAAACACTACATATTTAATAAATAAAAAAGAAAATGTTAATATAATCTTGAATAATTGCGACTTAATTCACCAGCCAAAGTCATCGCTTGTAGCAGTCCTCAAAGTTTGAGTGCAGGACTTTAATAGAACATCGATTAATACGTAGACGACATTGAAGTGGACAGTGTACAGGGGTACACGGGATCTGTTAGGACAATGCAAACTGAAATAACAATAAACATCAAGAAAACCATGTTTAACGCTAAATAATGTCAAGCAAAATGAGAATAAGATTAAAGGAATGCAATGCCGTTTTAAAATAAGTAATGGTTTCCGAAAAGTGTACATTTCAAAGACAGTAATAAATAAACAGTTGAGTCATTTTTCACAAGTATTTCACAATGTTTTATACTAAAATTAATTCAATTTTATAAATCTTTTAAGAAAACGTCAGTTCAACTTATACGATATGCTTCAAATAAAATTCCAATATGATTTCACATAAACCTCTCTTCCTACTTTCATACAAGCATTAAGATAAGTACCCAAAATTGAATGTCTCCATAAATGGTTTTAATATCTGGACAGAACTGAAAAGCTTTAGTATATTTATTTAAATACGAAATTATTATAGATAAGTAAAAATATGAATTAGATAAGTATTTACCTACATTTAATAAAAAAAATGTATGAAGTAAACATTATATTATATTTATGTTCATTCGTGAATTTAAAAAGCTTTCTAGAAAGCTACTTTTGCATGTACCTTTTATAATTTACATTTATGAGTTAACCGAAATCTCCTTTTACAGGCTTTCGTACATCCAAATATACCAGGGCGACATAAAAAGGAGCATGTAGATCCTCCCACTCAATTAAACGACCGTTACTTCGGAGTATAGAGGTAGAAATTGATCCTATATTCCATAAAAGGCTTCCTCAACGGGTTTTGGCACTTGCTCGATACTGAATAAGTTAAAAATTAACATGATAATCCAAAGTGACGTCATAAGCAAACGATGACGTCATTCAGTGAGTAATGCCGTAGAATCATCGGCGATAACACAATTAGCTTATCCAAAAAATGTAGATTGACTTTTTAGCAAGCACAACTTTATTTTTTACGTTTCTAAAAGCTAGCAGCGATGACCTAACATTCCTTTGGCGTGAAGGCATGTTCGTGATTTGTTAAATTTTTTCCTTTTATTCTAGTATTCAAAACAACATTATTTTGTTGTTTTATTCCACGGAAAATGTTAAATTTATTACGTAGGTGCATAAGTGTTGCATTTGTATTACTTTTATCGCTAACAGTGTTATTTGTTTGTTAATCCTTATAGTTGTGTTAAATTTTTTGGATCATGTTAACAAAATTTAAAGCATCTAAAATAAATCACTTTGCAGAAAAAACGGGCACTTTCTTCATTTTCTCATACAAACAATCTCACTTCGTCATTTAAATAATATTACCAGTTTATTTCTACAACAATTTCTGTGTTAAATGTGTTCGATACATGTTTGCTTTTCCGATAAGCATTTGAAATAAGTTTGGAAATCTTTCCACATCCCCAAACTTCAAAAAACTTAAAGGTTTAGTTGAATTTCATAGAACAATTTGTATGGAGCGTGTACATAATTTCAAAGGAGAGATCATCAAAATTTTGAAAAATGCTTATCGGAAACACAAACGTTTATCCAAACCAAAACATCTGACAAAGAAATCCATTAGTTTTATTTAAATGACTTTGAAGAAGTGAGCGTATTTGTATGAATATAAAGCTAATGCCCGTTTTTAGGGTTCCGTACACCCAAAGGGTAAAATCAGGACCCTATTACTAATACTCCGCTGTCCGGCTGTCTGTCACCAGGCTGTATCTCATGAACCGTGATAGCTAGACAGTTACAATTTTCACAGATGATGTATTTCTGTTGCCGAAAAAACACAAAAAAAATATATTTAAGGGCGGCTCCCATACAAGAAACGTGATTTTTTTGTCGTTGTTTGCTCGATATTAATAACGGCAACAGGTAGACGCTTGAAATATTCACATAATATTTAGTTGTATACTCACTTTGGAATCCTTCGTGCGCGAGTCCGACTCGCACTTGGCCGATTTTTTTTGCAAATAAGTGTAAACATACACGTGCCAAAATAGGTAAATACCAAACAGTTAGCTTATTATAATCTCCAAACAATCCTTGAATGACCTATGTCCATACTGTCAATGATGTCACGTCACTTTTTAGCCGTGTGATCTCATCACCTATTTACACTGTTTACCTGATCAATATGAGATGAATTATTGAATTCATGTTCTATATTTGAAACTTCTCGGTTAAGTAAGTAAGTATAAGAAGATATTTTCAATTGCATTTTAAATAATATTCCAAGATTTACCTTCTTATACTATTTGTTATTATCAACTTAGACATAATTATCAGAGTGGGCATTGACAACATAATAGAGATGCAGATATGTTTGAATATTAAGCTTTTACACACGCGCTGTACAGAAACAGTCAGATTCATACGAGATAGCGGAACAATCGAGTAATTTTTTAACATTAACAATGCACACGATTTTGTTTCCCACTGTATCCGCCGACAATCTGCCGACGGTACAGCTTTTCTTTAAGTATGGCTCGAGTCGGATACACAGACCTAGCAATTAGTTGTTTCAGCTTTGAAAAAGATCATGCTATTGTTTTCTCAATGGAGGTTATATTGTTCATGATCAAATTGATACATAATAAGAAAAAAGACAGAAGAAACCCAAAACTGACCAGTATAATGAAGACAAAAAACAATTCATCACAAAGGTTCTAAAGACACAAAATCAGATCAGAAATGAGTATCCGATAATCTCAGAGCAAAATAAACGATCTACCGTGCCCTCATTTAAAAAGGCCAATCCCGTTCGAACATTTAAATTTCGAAGCAAACGAGCAGTGTACCGAATCTGCCATCGTTTATCAAGCTTTACACTCTTTCTCTTGGGCAGCAACCGTTATATTTACAAAGGGTGATCTCGAACTGACAAGTCCCCATTAGATCGTGAACAGTGTTATCAGCTGATCACGTCTGCGACTCACGAGCATTGCACACGATTCTAATATTTTAAGTTAAGCCTCTGACTGCTCCATTTCTGTTAGGTCTAATGCTACTGTAACCTTTGTTTTCCCTGCATACAATTTTAATTCGCCTAAAGGAGAATACACATCTTGATCCAAAGCTTGATCTGGAAATACTGAGACTTAAACTTCTTTGCTTCAAGAACTGTATTGTCTAAGATTACTAAGCGAAGCTTTAATTGTATCACATTTGCATAAATCACGTGGAATCAATTGGACCTTATTGAATCACAATATCTTAAGTAGATGATAATGAAGATGTTTATAGTTAAAAACCATTCAAGGCGTAATGGTAGAACTAATTAAATTGATGACAACATTTTATGGTAGTAATAGACTTGTTAGACTAAAAGGCGAACATAATTTGTTAACAGGATAATATCCATACGTGGAATGCCAAACATCAGTGGTAGCAGACGAAAATTGTTTCAAGCTCACAACACAAATTACTAAGAAAATATCCGTGAAATTGTTAATTTGTCCGAAACGTATTTGCGCTATCATAAATTATTTGTGTTAACCGTTATTTGAAAATTACTTTTTTAGTTACATACCGTTGTCAAATCAAGTCGGATGACATCACTGGAAAAATATTTGATTTGATTTTAAACTTTGTAATTAATGAAATATTATAAGCTCGCAGTTGCTACAATGTGGCGGTTTACGGAAAAGGGCTTTGTTCATCAGTGGATTTGCAATACTAAAGATATGGATTCATGTAATTATTCATAAAAAGTAACCAAAAGAAAATTTAAAAGAGTTTATGCTAATTTCAACCGGCACTGTATCGTTATAAATTAATATAATAGGAATGGGCATTCCATTCGGACAGATATAGACTTCAAAACCCAAACTTGGTATTTTTATACTGTCGCCAGTCCAATTTTGAGATTAACCACTCCTTATAAAAAAAGTTGTCTGCGCATTTTGGCATGTCCGTTCTGACATTGACCTTATCCTAATACCTAAACACAATAACATACACAACTACAATACAATAATATAATATATTGTATGGAACTGGCGTAAAGTTTCAATGTCTTGTCTAGGGGAAAGATTTTGAAAATCGAGTGTTATCATCATTTACGGCGCTATCTCATAAGAACGCCGACTCATGGCTACTTGGCGCCACAACCAAGCCAAGTGAGGTATTTTGATTAACGTCGGAGTCTGGCGTCGCTGTCATAGCATGCCAAAGAGATAGAGCTATTAAACATAACGAAAAAAATAAGGTTTCAAAGCGTTTGCATGTTGCCTGGGTTTGCACATTGATCTTATATGGCACCTCCAGAACACGATAGCAAACAATACACGTAAACTAAATAATATGTATGAAACTGACTTAGATAACGTAGGCCAAGTGGAAGAATATGTAATCGCCGATATATATGATTTACAAACGTAACAAATAAGGTTGCTTGAAGCTTTTGCATCTCGCCTGAGCCCTCTGACA
Organism: Crambus lathoniellus; assembly: GCA_949710035.1. NCBI lineage: Eukaryota > Metazoa > Arthropoda > Insecta > Lepidoptera > Crambidae > Crambus > Crambus lathoniellus. The sequence continues at coordinate 14,637,068 of OX453313.1, read as the reverse complement.
TTGACCTTATGTGGCACCTCCGAAACATGATAGTACAGAAGCGCGAAGCTCAGCACAATGCAGTCGCCACACACCGCTCGCTTAACGCACGGCTGCGCGCGACCTGCGCAGGCGCACCTGTGACGCTTCCTGTCAGCCATCTTGCGCGTATGTTTACAATTTCGCTGTGTAATTTTAATAGAGTTGTAAATTTTATTGCTTTAATCACCAGCAGTTTTGAAGTCCACTGTTGAGGTGCAAGCCAGATTTTTTTATATAATATCACAGTTCTTTATCATCTTTAGCAGGTATCTACTCATCTCTACTCGATGGAGAGCCGCGCCGCATGTTATGCAGACGTCTGGGTTAGCGCTAGCTTTCTCTGCAGGCGAATATGCATGTCCCGTTTGGGGCCGATCCGCTCATGCAAGGCTCGTGGATACATCCTTAAATGAAACTTGCCGGATCATCACTGGTTACCTAAAACCGACCCCGGTAAGTCTGCTGTACCCACTGGCTGGTATAGCGCCCCCGGACGTCCGCAGAGCAATCGCGAGCTCCTTTGAGAGAGCGAAAATGCAGGACGACCCACGGCACCCCATGTATGGACACGTTTCAGTGCCACACAGATTGAAAAGCCGAAACGACTTTCTAAAATGTGTCGATCCCTTAATAACGGACCCTGCACAGGCGAGATGCAACCTTTGGCGTAAAAAAACAACTCCACCGACGCCGTATGTTCCACTTTCCGAGAGTCTCCCTCCTGGACATGGATTGTCTTTGCCGATATGGAAGTCTTTATATAGGCTTCGGACTCAGGTCGGCCGGAGCAAAGACAACATGTTCCGATGGAGACACTCGGATGGCTCTAATATGGGTTGTATTTGCGGTGACACTCAAACGATGTCCCATCTTATATCGTGCCCCGCATGCCCTGAAACCTGCACGCGGGAGGATTTAATGCGTGCCACGGATAGTGCTGTGAAAGTGGCCAAATTCTGGGCCGCAACAATATAGTGTTTGCCATCGAAACGCTAAGAAGAAGAAGCAGGTATAATTTTTCGCACGTTTACATTATTTGATAATGTGCGAAACCGCATCATAATACGCGAAAGGTGTGAAATGTTAGTCTTCAATCTTTTCCAAATGTTATTATAGAAACGAATCAAAGTTATGTTTCGTCTTTGGAATAAACGTCAAATAATTATACGGTACTTAGAAATAGTCGTCTTACCATTAGTAACTTATAAATAATTGCTTGTAACTGAAGTTCGTTAGACATATCATTAAAGCGCAGTTTAGCAAATGAAGATATATCGACGGCAGAGATGAATCGACGGTATGCAGGCAACTTGATTAAAACTCTTGTGATTTCGACAGTGAACCAGCGGACCGAATCTCCGTCTAGCCGTTCTCAATCGCAGCTATAATCCTAGAAATTCCATCTCAAACGAAGCTAGCACATATGAAACGCTTGATGAAGTATTGTATCCAAGAATTAAAACTGTTACTGCGTTTTTCCTAAGTTTTGAGATAGAACATCGACTTCAGAAGATAAATAAATAAATAAATAAATAAATAACTTCTTACATTCACACCAATTATCTAAGCCCATGTTAATTTCATTAAGAAACTGTATCATGGAAAACTTGATAACGGATAAATATATACTTAAATACTTTTTGTTTGTAAATACATACTTAATATACATAGTTAACACCCAGACCAAGACAAATAGACATGTTCATGCACACAAATATTTATCTTGTTCGGGAATCGAACCCGAGACCACTGGCGCAGAAGGTGGGTAGCCTACCCCTGCGCCAAATCGGTCGTCATCAAGATCTAACATATAATCATTTTGCGACTTGACTTACGAAAACAGTTCCCGATCCCGTTAAAAAAATAATTAACATAAGAAAAGAACACTTAAAATCACGAACCGAAAACACAATCCATTATGTTAAGATAGTTAAGCACAATCATGTCAGTTTAAAAGGGAAACACTATTAAGTGAGTGTATTAACATAGTAAAAACTCCGGAGCTCGCTTCACTTCATTTACAACGGTAAAGAACAAACAAAAAAGTGCTTATCATGCTAATAAAGATCGTAAGAAAGTACTTGCGAATGAGGACAAAAACACTATTAAGTTATAATTATAGGCACTAGGTAAGAGCCTTGGGGAACTCCTGTTGCTTTATTTACTCTAGGAGAAAATAGACGCATCATTAAGTTTGTCTAAAGCCTTTGTTAAATCACTAAAATTATCAACGCTAATAAATTGAAAAGTGAACAAAATTTTCATAAGCTATGTAGGTATACATTTTTAATGTGTGTAGATTTATTGTGAATATAAAAATAAAAATGGAAAGTAACAGACGATTTGATACTAAACAAACATTCAATGCAAATTTTAATCACAGTTGCTTTTTCTCAGGCGGTGTGAAACTTTACTGTAAGCAGTCGTTCGTGCTATCTTTGACACGGCTACTGAAAATGGTTGTCCGCAATACAGAAATAACTGACACTTTATATAGTTTGTTTAAAAAATGTCGCACAAACGTATTCAGGTTTTGGAATTTAAAGTCAATCGGTAAATAAAGAGAAAGGACGTAGATATAAAGTCAAGAAATACGGCAAGAACTAAAAAAATTGGGAATATAACAAAGATACAAGATGCTTCGGAATTCTTTCCCGACTAACCAAAAAGGAAGTCAGATAAGTCCTTTTCGTTGTTTTCTCTATTTATTGCACGGATATCTCTGTAAATAAATAGATAGATAAAACAAAAATCAAAGAAAAAATTAATCTATTCCAATGTCATTAAGCTTATTTATACAACTAGTCGGACGAAAAATCATTTCTTATCATTTTTGAGTAACCAAAAAACAAATAACGAGGAAGTCGCATAAAAAAACTGGTGAAAATATGCAGTTACAAGTTAATGTTACAAAATACAGATTCGGAAGTATAATGATGAATTCGTTGAGCTCGAATTTCCATTTTTATCAAATATCAATCATTTGAAAACCATTTGCATATCCCGCAGTGTTCATGCACATATCTCATGGCTAATTAAACAATCTCGCTGATTCGATCTGATTGCTATGCATCCACGCCTCTCTTCCTAATGCACTAATTATTTGAACATCTTCACGTGAAGCGACGCTTATGGTATATGATTAAAGATCGATAACAAAATATGTTATTAGCTTTCTCTGGAATGGTCTGTGGTGAACTGGATTAGATGCAATGGAATGATCTGAAAACTATTGCATTTTGTCATGAATACTCAAAAATAGTCATACAGTAGTAATTAATATTTTTGTAACACTCAACTCATGGCTAATAAATGATCGAGTAATTTTGAAATAAGACGATGGAGGAAAGGATGTTAATCAAAATAGGTATATATTTGAATGCAAATCATAACACGGATTCAAAATCCTTTAAGTATGTATCAGAAAATCAAGATTATTTTATAATAAGTAATTAAATAGGCAAGTAATAAGTATTATAAAGTCAATTACATGTGGTGAGACATTCGTTTCTTCAATTCCACTATAATCTTTGAAACTACAGATTCGGATTGCTTGCAAATTAACTGGCTACTGTAGAATTCCAACGAAACTGACAGCTCTCATTAACTTTTCTAAATCGACTCGTACTTAAACTAAATTATTTTGATTGCTAAAGAAAAAACGAGCTTCTGTCGCCCAAACAGAACAAAACCACACTACATCAAAAAATGCAATCACCGAAACAAAAGTAATCCAATTGAATGATAACGTTAACACTAATAGGTAACACAAAAAATAGATGCTGAATATTAAATTGTCTGTCTGTTTAACTGAACGTGAACTATTGCACAATGATCGAAAGTATTAGATAAAGTAACAATAATAGATCATGGACATGCTTTCTAAAGTGCAACCCCAGAAATAAACCGCAATAACGACGCGAAAGTTCAACCGGCTGTGAATCTGCAATATTTATAACCGACATTTAGTTTTGAACTCGACGATGACAGTTGACTAATTGGTTAAAAAATAATTTGGACTTAAAGACTTAGGTACTTCACACGAAGAAGTGAAGGAAAAAGATTAATTCCAACACTACATAAGACACATACAACACTACAGAGGTCACTCTGATATATCAAACTTAATTCCCAGGCAAGAAAAATAATAAAAATAGGATAATAAAAGGCTCGCCAATATTATTTATTACAGATTTGAAAAAAAAATGCTTTGCACCCATCTTCCAAACATCCATACTAATATTATAAATGTGAAAATGTGTTTGTTGGTTTATTTGTTTGTACGTCTTTCACGTCAAAACGGAGCAACGGATCGTTGGTAAGTATGATGATTTTTGGTAAGTATATTGTTTCAAGTAAAAGACAAGATATAAAAATATTCAAAAATATTAAAATTAAGTTATAATAACTTTATATTATAACTATTAACTTCCTCGCTTTTACAACTTCATTTAAGCACTAATTAATTCAATTATTTTAGACCTTGCAGTATAAAACTAATAAAACTATATGCAAATTTTTGTTTCGCAATGTCGTAACTAGTATTTTGTTGTTATTGAAATAGAAGGTCGTTTTAAAAGCTAACGATTTAAAACTTACTAGATTTCAAGATCAAAACAATATTATTTTCGATTATTTAGTGTACATTAGCCATACAAATGATACAATGTTCAAGAGCAATGTTGGTGCTCTTGAAGAGACGAAATATTTTCTTACTCATACAAGAATACCAAACGCAAGCGCTAATTGAAAGGTCAAGGTGTATAAATAAGAAAGAATAATATATACCGGTTTTAAATGTACAGCAGCATATTCATAACAATATTGCTGTGACATAACGCTGGCCGCTGATAAAATCCTCGGTGACGTCATGAAGGCTCTACAGGTCATACACTCGTGCGCAGTTCGTTAAAAACTTTGGCGTAGCGATTTAGACTGAATAACTCAGTGAGAATACAAATCCTTATTTCGATTTGTAACTTAGAGATTGATTAATAATTGATTGTAGAGTGAATAAAACATCAGTCAGCCCCCCAATTCACAAATGTTCGACTATGGATTCTAATTCGATATTTATGCTTTGTATTTGTCTAATATGAAATGATTGACCATAACAATGGATTCCGTACTCCAAAACGTTTATCAAGCATACAGGACTGAACAGGCGCGTACTATTTCTTTTGTTTGGTCTAAATCACGGATCAATTAATGTGTTTCTTTCAAAGACATTCAAAACAAATGTCTCCTTAAAATTAATATTAAACGAACGGCTAAATACCACAAATCTCTCTAATTCATGAATACTATTGTATTGTTATATCTAGCACATACGTTCACACTACTCTCTCCGGTCAGCGAGATAAATCGTCAACATCCATATATGTTGTCCTTTCGCCATAAAACGATCAAGAGACTAGTATCACCATATATACATGTTGAGTTGGCCAATCAGAACATTTTAGTGTCACCGCCTATGTTGTAATGAAATACGATTGACTAGATAGAGATGAAAGGGTCACCATTAAAACGAAGAGATACTTAAAGTACAAAAAGACCAATGAAAGAACTAATCAAAATTGCTTAACTATTGCAGAGTCCATGTAAAACATAAGTGATGTTTGTGCTTAACATTATACTAACACTTCATAAACTCGAAACAGAAATCAAGAAGTCATTCTTAATGGCTATGTTAAAAGTACCCCATAAAGAGATATACAATAAAAACTCAACAAAGACTGCTAAATATGTGCAGTAATTACTCCGACACATGATACGTGGTAATTTCGTCATTAGTTAAGAGGTGTAATTTAGACAGACAACGCATTATTAGTACAAGTTTTAGTTGCAAATAAAAACTTTACCTCTAGAGTTCAGGATGAAGAGGTTAAGATGCCGATTAATTTTAATTTAAAAATAGGGTTAGTAATAAAAGCAGCACAGTTTGTTAGTGCGCTAAAAAGGTACCTTTACTTTTCTAGGATGTGACTCCTCCATTTCGACATGTCTGTAATGCTCAGCTGATCGGTGGACTTCACGGCCGCCCCTTGCCAAATCTTCGGCAGATGCCTTTTCCTCTCCCCTGGTGAGCGTCGTCACCTTCCTCACAATCCTCGTTGTGATCCGTCGTTGTCCGCTGTCGTCTTTCTTCGAGATCTTCGTCGACTCTAAGGAAGAGCCGAGGACCTCGGTCGACAAACGCTTGTTCGTGTGAATCTCCTGCAGCTCTGATATACCTCTCCCGCCGGCCGATGTCGGCACAGCCAAAGCGCTTTCGCCCTTGTAATCGAAATGAGTTTGAGGGCCGTTGTAGCTCTCCTCCCGGTAAGATCCCGACCGATAGCTCTCTCTCCTCTCCATTCCAGGGTAATTGCCATCGTACACGGTCTCATGTCTTGACAAACCTTCACGTAAGCTTCTGGGCACAGAAGCGAGGTTCAAACTCGTTGTGATCGGAGACCCGACAGGCGACTGAGAGGACTTCTTCAAACTAGACTTTCGTGGCTTGGACTCTTCGCCCTCAAGAGTTCCTTGGACAAAGAGGCGCTTGCTGTTGCCTTCTTTAACGAATCTGTACATTGACATGGTCGATTCGTTTCTCACGCCTCAAAAGACATAATATTGTTCTCGTGGTAATATTGTTCACGCACTGCAATATTAGATAGACGTTTCGTATTACAGATTCGATACACGCCACAAGTGGGCTTACCGTTACTCGGTGACAGATCTCGGAAATCAACTCGCGAGAAAGTGTCGAATCCGAAACGGAATAATGGACAATGAGTGGGAAATTATCTCAATGAGTAAAGAATTTTGGAAAGTAAATTTTATTTGGTTGAGATTAAAAGTGGACGGTATGCAAAGTATGTGACGGATTAGGTGTGTTCTTGACGCCTTATTTAAGTGTATGGGCGACGAATATGGCGAGGCCCTTCCGGCAGGCGTCGGGGCGACAATATGTGAGGAAAATTGTTAAAGGTATCCTTTGAAAAGGGACGAAACGATCGTGCTTTTAAATATGATTACAGGAAACGCGAAAACTGTTATAGATTGAGAAATAAAATTTATAGCAAATGTCTAGAGAAGAGAAATGTGGGAGACTTAATAAAAGGCAGTTGGCCTTGACCGGAATACCTGTATAAACAACATATGATGACGTTTACGTAATTGAAGATCAAGTTTATTGCGCGGGCGGTAGCAATGCGATGATCTCCATAGTTTCGTATTGAATCTATAATTTTGTTTTATCAATGATATATTCTGCAAAACTTTACTCTATTAAGTTCATTCGTCTTGTCAAGAACTTAAACATGCATTTCCGAAAGTGTTGTGGACTTTGTCAGTCCCAATTATCAGTACATTTCTAACAAACATGCTAATTTCATTATAGCGAAAGTTGTTTGTTTTAGCCTATACCTTCATTATGTAACTAACGTGCGTTGCAAATTAAGAGTAATTTTATGTTCAAGAAGCAATATGAAGAAAGATTTAGATTACTTTTAGTATGCAAAATAAAAAGTCTCAACAAAATAATCATAAACAACTCATGCAGGATGAAATATGAACTCATTAAGTGTTTTCTTTCAACCATCGAGTACATAATTAACACCACGAGCCATACTAAATTTGGAATTTGACATTTCATATTTTAATTCAGTTGTACTAAATCATTTAAATTATTCAACGTTATCGCGTGTGGGTGATGTGGTACCAGCATTTTTTGCGGGGGAAGGAGGTAATTCAATGGTACCTCCCACTTTCGGACCTTGTATGTCCTTATATGCCATTGTTACTATCGGTTTAGTTTTAATAGACGAGTTAGATACTTGGAATTCCTCCATAGAGTATGTAACTTGCATAGACAACAAGGTTCTAGAAACTACAATTAGTATTAATGTTGTCGTACCTATTTAGAAGATCGTAAATGAATGGTATGAGGTAATACTGGAGACAAGAGTGTTGTATACTAAGTCTTTGAGATAAATTCTTCTTGAATAAATACATAGAGAAGGGATTTACGTAGCATTATAACATCCCTAATCCTTGAAAATATAACTGAGTCTACATTTGATCTATATCAACACTTGGAATATATATTTTGTTACATTTTTCTACGCGTTTCCTTTATAAGTCAATTACATGCATTGTTATCTATGAAAAGCATTTTATATCAATGCATACTGTACGTGCGGAAATCTAAGTAGTGATTAAATTACATCAATAATTTCAATTATTTCATGAAATACTGATTGTGCATAGATTTTTAATGCCTTACTCGTACATACAAATCTAGTAATTTATTGAATATGTAGTAAATACTTTAGAAAAATTGTTCTAAATGTTATCGACACTTCTAAATTATGAATGTTTACGCGCTTCCTTATCACGTGAAATCTAAGGGTAAATCGTGCGACGGATACAAGTAAGGCATACGAGCTCAACCATTACGAGTTTTCTCCAACAAAACACACATAAAACGTAATCTAAAACTATTATTTGCTAGAGTATTTAGATTTTAAACTGTACAAGGTCGATTCAGTTGTAGTAACTGAACATATGAAATGACATGACAAGAAATATTTAAAAGGCATAATTACGCTAGGCTTTGCGTAAGCTAAAACAATGGTATAGCAATGACGGTGAGTAAGTAATGATCCTAAGTTTGCATTTACTGTCCAATCTGAAAAATTTGACTTTATATGAATTTGTGATTTACCTCCAAAATAATGATTATTAATTTATTTTTCAAATTTCTTTGTTGATTACTTCTAGTTTTCCTTGAAGGATAGCTTCTTTAGGGTTTCGTGTTGCAGAAGAATTCAACTATATTATTCACTCAAAGTAGTTAGGTGTAATTTGCAACATATCTTGCGGATATTTTTTTATTAAATAATCTGAAATGCTTGATAATTTTGCAGTCCTAGTAGAGTTTAGCTCCTGTTGAATTTAGCAATGTATTTAGAGAAGGTTGAACAACGATACCAGCAATATATAGAACTACATAAACAAAAGGGTGATCCTATAAGGTCTCCCTTATCCTAAGGAGAAAGAAACCCTAAAAAAGCTATCCTTCAAGGAAAACGTATCAAATAAACGAAAATTCCTATCAAAGTAATCGATCTAGATAAAAAATATAAAACACAGACAATTTCCCACTTCAACAATACAATCGTTCCGTTACTGTCACCGGCATTTTTAATAGAGTATCGAATCCGCAATAGATCACAGGCCACTTGAAAACCGAAAAAAAAAACAAAACACTGACCACTTTCCCGATTCTTCTTTTGTTTTAGCACTGGTTAGTAATTTGTTAGTTAACGATTAACGGTTAGACGATTCGTTGTTCGAACTTCGAAGTTTGAAATCGGTTGCGTTGCGTCGGCGCGCGCGGTTCGACTGCTTGCTAACAGGTGACTGGCTTGCGCGCGCAGCAGATGTCAAACGGTAAGCTACCCGTGACGGGTGGTCCCTAATAAAAAAATAAGTACGTGGGATATGTACTGATTTGCGATGAATTTTTGTGAGCTTAGGACAAGGTTGCTGTTATCATTTGCATGGGTACTATGACAATTTATGCCGTAATTAGATCTAATACATCAAAGTCTCGTGTCACAGTGTTGGTTGTTGAACTCCTACGAAACGGAAAGACCTATTTTTTTTTAAATGTTATGTGTTTGGTAGGCTTCTTTTTATTCCGATATTCCACGGGAGCGAAGTCCCGAAGCGCAGCTAGTAATTTTATAAATATATATTATGGCAACTTTTATCGTGTCTATGTTACAGATAAACTTAGTAGAGATTCCAATAAGAAGGGACGACGTAAAAAGGTGACCTTATGGGCGAAACTAAATCTTCACCCTTGGCGTAGTCAATTGGATTAACGTAAACTATTTTACTTATACGTTTAAACAAAACAAATCCTGCCTCACAAGGATATTTGTTTTCCACGTTTTGGTGATAATATGACGTTGGAAGCATCTCTTAATTATTACAGATAATTTAAGTTAATTGTAGGAAAGACCTTTACCGAAAAGCCAATTGCGACAACAGGATTCCTTTCCGATTTTGTGTTAGAATTATGAATTATAATCCTCATTTTGCTCTACTTCGTGGGCACGTTTTAAAGTAAGATATACTGCATTTTTATTGTTCTGTTTCTTAGCTTAAACAAATTCTTTTTTCAAATTATTAAAAGGTCACGCCCACACAATTATAACACACTGTCATTAAATCATTAAAAGTGCCCGTATAAACTAGAACTCTGCCACCTACACTAACTACAATATGATAAACAGCTGTTGTATTCCAAAGAATTATTTTTCTCATTCAACATAATATACACTTGAAAAATGGAAAATGAAGTATTTAGAAAAAATCGACCCGTCTCACAACCAAACCAAATTCAAATTGCATTGTGAATGCAAAAAAGTAAATATTTAAATAATATACATCTGACAATTAAATAATAAGTTAACATAATAATAAAATATTAAGTTAACATAATAATGATCTATAGATACAAGTAACGCCATCTATTGTACGAACCATTGCATGTTATACATACAGCGCCATCTGTTTACTCAGAGCAAGCGTTAAGCAGAAAGCTGTTTGGCGCTTAGTCGCTCTGACTTACCAGGATGGTCTGCCAGAGGTATGCATGGACAAAAAGGTGTGTGAATACATAGTGTAAAGTTTTACACTGTAAAGAAATACATAATATTAAAATTCACACACTACTCAGGTAATGGTTAAAAGGCAATCATTTAGAATCCTATACTGTTGTTAAAGGATCCTGAATTTTCTTTAACTGAGTTGAATTTTTTTTTACTCTTAGTGATGAAATAAATTCATTACCAAGAACAAATGCTGATAACAATGAAAATACAAGGCCAATTTCACTCCTATAAAGTAAAACCCTTTGATATTGTTTGGTACGAGTACTTTCTTCTTTTTTATAATCATTCTTTTTTATTAAGTAATCAAAATACTAGATAAAACATCGTCTCCAGTATCGTCTAATGAAAAAAAAAAATATTTAACTAGGTAATTTTAGGTAGGTTAGGATAGTTTAATCATTATTGAAGAGAAGTTTAAGTTGTCAATAATCTTTGATAACAGGGTATTGTAATAAAAATAACTAATTGATAGCCTACTTCTACCTACTCCTCCTCCTACCTCCTCCAGAGGTGTTTCCATTGTGCTATGACATGGAGTTCTTCAAGAAGCGTGTAAATAGAACCCTAAAACACAAAGGCTGGCAACGCATATGCAACCCTTCTGGTGTTGCAGATGTCCATGGGCGACGATGACTACTTCCCATCACGTGGCTCGTCTGCTCGTTTGCCCCTTTTTAATATAGTATAAAAAAAGAACTTACAATAGGGTATTTTACTGTTGTTGAAATGTAGATATTTAATGATGACGTTAAAAAATATTGCAATTAAGAATACCAAATGTGAAAAAATAATTTGAATCTGTTTTATAATAAAAGAATTATAGTCTGTTTGATTTTGACTATAGCTGTCTCTTTCTAAAACGAAATCTTCTATGGCGTGACTATGACGCTACTAACCCACTGACGTCACTAAGATAGCGTCCTGTCCTTGTCTAATTATAAACTTTGAAGTCCTATATCTTTGAAAATATTCAAGATAATTCAAAATGAAAACTTGTTTTGTGTAGCTAATATTTCGAAAAACATTTTAAAGAAATAAAAAAAAATCAGTAAAATACCGTATTACGAATAAGTATACTAAAATTTTGATATTTCATATCTAGAGAGGGCGCCACATAGCATAATGCTTAGTATTCCATAATCGGTGGCATAATGTTTCCGGACTCCTTGTATTAAGAGATTAACGTAATGAACCAGTGAAGGTAGGTATTGGATCCTTATCAGTTGACTGAATTGTAAATGTTGGCTAACAGTTCCACATTATCTGCGTATTGTATGTAAATTTTAACATCTAATGATGAATGGCCTATTGTTAAATGTTTATTGAAAAGGCTACTGGAAAAGTGTCCGATAAACCATATTGTCACAATATACGCGAGATTAAATCAGTAAAAATTGGTTTTATTTTAATGAACAGTTCGCGCAGAAATCTAAGATGTGCATATTTCAACGATTTGCAATCAATGTCATTCAGCCAAAAAATACTACAAATCTACATAATTGACATTTATTTTAGAGCAGAATTTGTGCTTCTGTGGCATGTAGGTAGTTAAGGATTAGTTTGATTGATTAATCAATGATATGGTTTGTATTACTTATGCTGCCAAGTAGGTACTCGCAAACAATAATTGCCAATATCAAGTTTAGATAGAGCCCGTTGACTTACCGGCTGAATAAAAGAGAAAGCTTTGATAAAGTAAATTTTTTCAAACAATAATTTTTTTTTGTATGCTGAACTTGTAATTACGCTGTAGTTACAAAATTTTTTAAGCCTCCTATTCTTCCGTGTTTCACATGAATTCCGCACATGGCCGATAGCGATATACGCGGTTTTGTATAGAAGATCGGTACAGCCCCCTGATTCATAACCGTTCGAATCGGATTCGAATAAAGTTGTGATCTTTGTCTTTGTCTTGTCTATCTATTCTGAAGTGAGTGACAGTGACAATGCATACATTCCGCGGTCGGGATCGTTTCCGACGGTTTCTGAATAAGCGGGCAGATTAGGTATTACTTTTCCGCAAGTCTGTTTATATTTTTTTAAAGAAACCTAAGTGTCAGTTGTCTAATTAATTAGAGTGTAGCAACACTGGCGTAGGCCCGAGTGGTAGGTAGAAAAAAGCAAAAGTATTTCTGTCGCAAGGAGCGTTGGCGGAGTAGGCGGGCCATCTGTTCCGCAGCCTTGCGCCCACGCAGGCCCTGTAGGTCACCTGCTTACAGGACCTGTGGCGCCCTATTTAGATTATATAGCAGTTCCGGAGATAGACCTAGGTGTTTCAGGTTAGATTTTTAATAAACGCATCACTAGCAGCCGCGTGGTATTGCTACATCTTCCTGGTAGTGCGATTTCATCTGTTGTCTATGTACATACAGGGTGTTAGGGGCACCCTTGCAAAAACTTTAACCATGGCTTCAGGCCTTCATGCTGAACAACGCACAGCAAGATTTTTTGTCGGAAATGAAAAAAATATTTCAGCTCTCCATACAAAATGTCCCGAGAGGTTGCTAAATTTGTATGAAAAATACAATTTTTTTTTCATTGCCGACAAAAAATTCTTGCTGTACGTTGTTCAACATGATGGTCTGAAGCCATGGATAAAGTTTTTGCAAGAGTGCCCCTAAAACCCTGTATTTGTAAAACATACGAATATTGTAGTTAGAAATATAGTAAGAACAAAAACTGCGATGAGCTGAGACCTATTATAAAATTGACACATTCAACAAGATGTCAAAACAAACAAAAGTAAAAAATACCGTAAATAATTCATCAGACAAACCAATCAGATTATGATCAATAATAACTGAATGACTTGTGTGACAAAAAACGACATAAAAACAAATATTAAAAAATGTAATACACACAAACCAAACCTGTAATTCGAACCTGACCTTTTTATATTGTCTTTGGCATTCAATACGCACTATTAAGTAACGATTCGATAACTATTTCAACCTTGGATGCAACCATAGACATTTATCGATCCTAGTCTAGATGTAAGATTCTACTAGAACTTACGAGCGATTAATAAATATAGATAATTAATAAAGCCTCAAAACACAAAATACTTGGTGTAATGTAACGTGCGCTAAAATGCGTAAAACCGTTTTACATGAATATAGGTTGTAGAGTTGATTAGTTGCTATCCCAAATATTTCACTTGCATATTAAATTGTATTACCAATTTTATTAAAGTAGAATCATATTTCCGTTGGTATACAGAAGAAAAAGCGGAAGGGATAGATCGGAACCTTGAGGTATACAGTGAATAACTTATTTAAACATTGTATAATTAAATACATATATTTAATGTAAATTGAAATAATAATTCGCATTTCATCTCTACACAGTATTAGCATATGTATAAAAAAACAAAGCGTCCCCCTCAGTCTTTAGTTACGGCTGTATATTTCAAACAACACAACAGATTTTTATGCGATTTTCGTCAATGGACAGAGGGACCCAAGAGGAAGGTTTATCTGCATAAGACATCTACATTGCACTCGTGCGAAGCCGGGGCAGGTCACTAGTTATTAATAATTAGATTCTTATCTTCATCAAAGAACCTAGCTCTATGGCACAAACATGCCACTTTTTATATTGCCATCTTTGGTGCTACCCACTGCGCCGTCGTTAGCACGCAGTTGGATGCTGTATTTGTTTTAATGTCGATATAAACAGGCACTTGTCAATATAAGCAGTGATTTGATTATCCTTGGACTGACTTTAGTAATAGATAAGATATAAAAATAGATTATCGGTATTGGCGCATCATCATGTCAGCCGAACGACGCCCACTGCTGGGCATAGGCCTCCCCCAAGGAACTCCACAACGATCGGTCCTGCGCTGCCCGCACCCAGCGGCATCCTGCGACCTTGACCAGATCGTCGGTCCACCTTGTGGCCCCCAACAAAGTGGACCGACTATCTGGTCAAGGCCCACGGAACGTCGTCCGGTACGGGGTCGCTATTCGAGAACCTTTCTGCCCCAACGGCCATCGGTTCTCCGTGCTAGGTGTCCTGCCCACTGCCACTTCAACTGAGCAGTCCTTCGAGCGATGTCGGTTGTTATAGTTCTCCTGCGGATCTCATCATTTCTGATTCGATCGCGCTTGGAAATACCAAGCATCGCTCTCTCCATTACTCGCTGGGTGAGCTTGAGCCTTCTTATGAGACCCATAGTAAACGACCATATCTATATATGTCATTACTGCCAACACACACTGGTCAAAGACTTTCGTCTTGAGACATTGAGGTATTTTGGACGCGAATATATGCCGAGCTTCCCGAACGCTGCCCATCGGACAGCGTTGGATTATCGAGATTTCTTACTCGAAGTTGGAATTAGGTAACTGGACCGTCCCAGGTAAACATAGTGGTCAACAACTTCGAGTGTAATGTTCCCAAAATTAACTGGAGGGGGTGCAACATGGGCATTGGACATGATTTTCGTCTTATCGATGTTCATTTTAAGACCCACTCTTTGGGAATCATTACTGAGATCTTCGAGCATTGTGTTCAGGACTTCCAAGGTCTCAGCCATGAGAACTACATCATCGGCACCGATGATGTATTGACGCATATTATTAATAAAATCAATACTCCTATAAATATATTATATTAATAGGACTATGGTGATCTCATTTCTTACTGCTATTTTTTGGGTTTAGTCGACTAATGACCAATTCGCGAAATGACTACATTGTCGACAATGAAAATGAAAATAAATAACTTTTATTCAGTTTAGGCTGCTTCTTTGACGTCTACAGCACTTGTAGACGTCAAAGAAGCTACGCCATCGGTTCGCAAACCCTACGGCGGGAGACCTTGGAGAAGAACCTGCAAGAAACTCGTCAAGGTATTTTTTTTCTCCCTGTTTTATTTCATACAGAGTCCCGCCATCCCGCATTCATCAGTCCCATCCCGCCTGAAAGCTACTTATATAGGGCTCGTGGTTTTTTACTAACACATTTTTCCTATACTTACAGAATTGCATTGTGTATGCATAAAAATAATTTAAAAACTCATACAGATTCGCCAAATTGAAAGATGACCTTAAGTAGCATAATAGGGTCAGATTCCAATTCCATCACAATTAGGTAAGTACATAGAAAATTAAGATAAATACAATTAGGAACTAATACACTAGTGAGTATACAATGCAGAAAATGTATTGTTTACGAAATCACTACTATGCACTGCAAGTTGCGCTTATTTATATAGCTTCAAATATTATGAAAACAAAAATGAAAACAAAATTAAAAGAAAAAAAACTACTTTAAGACAAGCAGTTAAGAGGAGACCCATTCCCACTGGATTGGGCGATTCTCGAAATGTACGATCTGAAAATCTGGATAATATAGTTATTTCGCGAATTAGTTATTACTAAACGATTTTTCGGAACATGTAGACAATTCTAAAAAAGTGCATGTAGAATATAAGTATAGGTACCATTTTGTCATATATTATGGCATCTGGAATTCTGAACTGAATTGACAAATCAAAAAGTTCTTTTAGAAATATAAACGCTCATCACATTGTACCTAACAATGCTTGTTACGGATGGGGATCGAACACCACCACTGCACCATGAGCGAGCCTAGCAAAATGGTCCAAATTCACAATCGATTTTAACAATACCATTTAAAGAAAACTAGTAACTGCAATAAATTATTAAGGCGATACTCGGAAAAAATGTGCTGAAGCGAGATAGCAATGAGAAAACGACGCGCGCGGGAGCGAGACCGATTTTGCAAATTAGGCAAAAAAAACACAAAATCATTTCGTATTAAAAAACTACAGCGATTTAAAAAAAATGCTTCTATACGATCCTCAATATTATTGGTGTCCACTAATTAAACCATTTTCCAATAGTGTAAGTAACCCTATTTAAGAATAATCTTCACTTTTCGTATTTTTTAGAGGTCTTTTCGAAAATAAAAAGTGTCGAGGCAAAATCATAAAATCGTGTTTTTGAAACTATATGATTCTACCCGTCTCACAACTATCTCCAATGGGACTCGAACCCACGACCTTTCGCTTTCCGGGCGACTGCTCTAACCACTGAGCTACGGAGTCGTTAGTGGTTAGAGCAGTCGCCCGGAAAGCGAAAGGTCGTGGGTTCGAGTCCCATCGGAGCTAGTTGTGAGACGGGTCGATTTTTTCTAAATACTTCATTTTCCATTTTTCAGTAATAAAAATTGCATTGTGAATGCAAAAAACTAAAAATTAAAATATATGATTCTAGATAAAGGTATGAAGAAATATATATCTTATTACCAGATTTTTAACAACTGTAACCGTCCTATAGTTTTTAATCAAAAAGTCCATATTTTTCCGAGTAGCGCCTTAAATCAGCTGTTTCAGATTCTATACCAGCATTTTGAAAAATCTTTGATGTTCATCGAATTTATTGGGTTCACGTAACGCCATCTATCGGACGTACGAGTAAACGGCGGTCATTGACTTCCGACCCGAGTAATAGCCGCTACACACGCTCCTATCCGACCGCCGATTTGGTCTGCTCCAGACCAAATCTGGACGTGTGTAGCGTAGTCGTCCGACTATAATTATTATTATTCATGTTTGACGCGGTCGGCCGGATTTGGTTCGCACGAACTTCACTTCCTACCAAATCGGAACGTATGTAGGCTTCCGACCGGACCAACTTGGCAGTGTTGACAATTTTGGAGGTTTTCCCCTAGATTTAGGGAGAAAATATGTAAAAACGGAAATCTTTAAGGCAGATAGAATTACTTTAAGGGATTTTCAGAGGATTCAATTTAATGCTCGTTCATGAGTTTTACGTAGGACTGAACGAACGAAAGGTTTAAATATGGCCATTTATGAAAAAAATATTTTTATCTATTAGTTTTTTTTAGAATATTTTATTTAAAAACTCGCAATTTGTCGTAAAACTAAATATATATAAAAAGGGCATAAATAAGTGCTGCTTCTAGTAAATATTTAGCATGTTTTAGTATTTTTTTGAAAATAACAGAAAATTAAAAAATAATGAAATTGTTTTTTTTATAGTAATAAAACATTGAAAACTGAAAATATATTTTTTTTATTTATTTATTGCAAGCAAATTGATGTTTTCAGTATTTATAAATAATTATAATATTGGGAGATTAACAGTGGCAGGCAACACTGCAACAACGGCTAGGGGTCGGCCAGACCAAATCGGAACGTGTGTAGCGCCGACCGATTTGGTCTGGCAGATTTGGTTTGAACGTGTGTAGGCGCGGTTCAGATCTGCAGTGAAGTTCGCCCGCACCAAATCGGCGGTCGGATAGGAGCGTGTGTAGCGGCTATAACTGTGCGGTGCCTGCGCAGCCTCGGAGGTCGCGGCTTTCCGGGGTACTTTCGGGGAGATTACTAAGATTGCACAGATAAACTAATTGAACTGAGCGAGAGGAATAAAAGTTGTCTGAAATGGATAGGTAGGTATCTACCAGGTCATTCTGGAATCATTGGCAATGAAAAAGCCGATGCACTTGCAAGGACTGGAGTTCAATGAAAGCAAATTGAACTAGAATATTTCTGTGGTATCATATCAAGCAACTTCTTAAGGGAAACCTTGGCGAACCAAAAAAGCACTGAGTGGAAGAACCAGGACTGCCACACGCCAAACCATTAAAGAAGGCTACTCGCACCTGCTGGACTCTTGGCTGTGCTCTTGGTGCTGAGCAGGACGAACATTTGTGCGATTTTTTGCGCCTTAACCGGCCACTGCAAACAAAACAGGCACTAGTTTCATATGAAATTAAGTGACACAGATGTTTGCCATCACTACAAACAGGAGAGGGAAACGCCTTATCCAGAAAGGCAGTAAAAACAGATATACCAAAATTACAGCAGGCTTCCAAGTTTATTTCGATCGAGTACGCTGCAATCCGCATATGCCATGTATCTCGAAAGTCGCAGCTTTTTCAGGGTTCCTTCAGGGAGCTTTACTAGTTTGAATAATTAGGAGTAGTAGGTAGAAAAGACAACAAGCTTTTTTTAGAATTTGGGCTTCTTTACAAGATATAAAATAAAATCTATTGGCGGCGCTAGTTGGCTTATGTCAGCCCCTTAAGGCGAACGTTCAGGTAAAAATGCAAACTAAAAACATTATTGAATCAAAAGTATGATTTCTAATTATTTTCATAAACCAACAATAATAACCCATATGAAGGGTACAGGGGCAAAACAAGGAATGTCACAAAACAGATTTTTGTGTAATTTACATTTTAATGTAAGTATATTTGTGAACATTTGTCAAAAGTTTATTTGTATTTATAGCCGATCTTTGTAAAGTAAACTTAGGTTCCTATCAGTAAATTAATAAAAAATAACTGTTTGTGACATTTCTTGTTTTGCCCCTGTACCCTTCATATGGTATGCACTTAAGTGAAAATGTTTATATTTTTCATCTAAGTAATATGACGAACATTGCAGAGACCACCACTACAATATCAATTACCCATAGTCGCGCTTTAACATCATCCATTCAATAATAATATAGTTAAGTCAGTCACGCAGTATTAAGATACAAACATTGATTGATTGGGAAATCTTTAACCTTTCTCCGGTGCCGGAATCCGTCACGACGGCCAAGTGTCGCAATGGGGGTGAGGTTACGATGGCAGCGAGCGTAATGGCGTTTTTGAAATGGGGGCATTTATTACGCGAGCTTACGAGCATGTCCTACTCGCTATATGATACGGAAGCTATGGGAAATTTTAACGCAAGACTAAAGGATGATGGGCCTTTTTATATGGCTACTGGACGCACAAACAACAGAAATTAAATCTATCGAAATGTGTGGGTGTGTAATGAATTTGATCTACATCATCACTTGGGTTAAAGAACAGTGAAGTTTAAAAGGAGGATAAAAACTGGGGTCAAAAAGTCGAAATACACTGAATGTTACCGAATCAAAACAAACGAACAACGTCTGAGTGCATACGCGCGTTGTAGCGGAGAGGAAATTTCGATAAAGTAACTTGTAATATATCAAAGTCAAAGTCAAAGTCAATAAATTTTTATTCATATAGATTAAATAAAATTAATGCTTATGAATCGTCCAACATTTTTTTACCTACCACCTGTTATGGACATCTTTTAACTGACAAGAAAAACAGGCGAAAAAAACTCATCAGCTTTAACAGAAGCAACGCATTTACAAAATAATTATGTCATTGCTAGACAAAATGGTACAATAATAAAATTTATACAATAAGCTAATGCTGAAGGAAAGTTTTCACATACTTAAGTATAGGAATATTTTCCTTTTATACATTGTTAGTGTTACTTACTATAATTATGACAACCATGCGTTATGATCATTTAAATAATCTTCTACTTTGTAATAGCCTTTGCTTAAGAGCGTCTTTTTAACATGTTTTTTAAATTTATTCAAAGGCAGCTCGATTACTTCTTGTGGAACTTTCGTGTTGTTTACAATTTATAAACGTTATATTCATAGATTTTAAAATAGCAACATACCATGTTTTTATTTTAATATCTGTTATCTTCGACTATGGCGTTAACACGCACTAACGACGCAAGCTATGGACGATCCATATCTCTGTTCTCCAATAACTTGGCCACTTGTTGCGATACTACACGAAATGATGTATCTTATGAAATATAATATTTCGATTCTGTTGGATAAACGCCCAATTTTCCCTTTTTAAGTTAATACTATTTTTTCTACATTTTACTTAAAGAACTTCCAAGAAAAAACCTACGGGGCATACCTCGGAAACAACTAAAATTGATATATATGGTGAGAGATATGTTCTCAAACCATGGTAGATACAATTAGATCTCTATTGTCATATGACATGCAGAAGAAGACTTAAAAAGTTATAATCTATTACTACCTATATTCTATAAAGAATTGTTTTTTTTTTTTACTTTTCAACGGGCACTATTTTCATTAAGCACTTCTAAGATAGATTACACCATGCATTCGTCACCAAGAGACACTAGCAGAGATTAAGCAAAATTTTTATTATTATTATAATATTCTGTTTATCACCAACAACATGGCCGCAGTCTCAATCGCTGCCAAATCCGCTAACGCTACCCCTTCCCGCTAACACTCGCACCGCAACCTAGCACAGCTGATTGTCAACGGGGAAGGGGTGTGGCCAGAACTCAGACACTTTCAAAGAGACCGGAGACCGGCCATATCCTGAGCCCGAGATAAACAAAAGAAAGTTTCCCGCCACAACAACACCTGAGAACACGCGCTTTGAATAACAATGAGTGATTCAATTGTTTTTTTGGCATTTCTACAATTTTTTAAGAGCGTGAATGGAATTATCTCGTCTCGTGTCATACCTTCTTGGCAATAAATTGGTGTTATAAAAGCAACCCTACCAATGGTATATTGGTCAGTACCAGCCACACGAAAAAAAGTAAGATCTGGTTCACTGAATTTGTCCCGAACTCCTTTAAGTGGAAATACTTTTAATGACAATCAACTTACGTACGTAGTTTTATCTTCACTAAAACTTCTTTTAAATATTCATTATCTCAAGTCGCCATCAGAAATAAAGCTAATCAAAACTACAGTTTATAAAAAAGGCTGGCACTAACTGCACATCACTTATGTAATTATAACGTTATTTATAGCACTTTACGGAATAAATAATGTCCCAATCATAAGTGCCGGTTCCTTATATGGCTAGTTCGCTGGTGTGGTGTGTCCTCGCCTACGGTCCATGTGACTTATGACACACCCACTGGGAGTGATTGAAACCCTGAGATCTTGAATGTAAGAGTTAAGCAACGTTGTGAGTGCAGCGTTTTGGGATGGGATGGGACCGACCAGAAATTCAATAAATTTTGACATAATAAACATAAGATTTTGATAAAGAAGATAATTATGTAACTTTTGTCGCGAATTTATTTATTTATCGTGCGTTGAAACCGCGGGCAGAACACTAGTTTTTATAAGTAAGTATCTCAAAGTCGACTAGTCGTCGATTGAGCGATTTAATAATAAACGCAAGTATACATGTAATCATAAAAATTTACATTCATCCATACAATACAATGGAATCGAGCAATAGTGAATGGAAAGTGAAATAAATCATTAATATTGCCGGCGAACAATATGGTTGACGTCAAGCTTGAGTCATAACATTGCTGCCTACGGGATTATTCAGAACTTAAGGTACTTAAGTTGTTGCAAAACTTAGTTAAATCTTGCAGAAACTTCCAAGAAGACAACATTGAATGAACCGGAGCTTTATAACGTACTAGCGGCCGCGCGCGGTTTTACTCGCGTGGTCCTCGTTCCCGTCCGAATATCGGGATAAAGAGTATACTAAGTGTTATTCCTGCCTATAATCTATCTCTGTTGCAAATTTTATCCAGATCCGTTGAGTAGTTTTTGCGTGAAAGAGTAACAAACAGCCATACATCCAGAGTCCAGACATCCATACATCCATACTCACAAACTTTCGCATTTATAATATTAGTAGGATATGAAAAAAGAAAAACCAGATAGAAAACTCAATACTGAATATTATATTATAAATGCGTCCCTGTCTGTCTGTGTGTTACACAATCACGCCTAAACTACTGAACCGATTTGAATGAATTTTGGTTCAGATATAGTCTAGAGCCAGAGAAAGGACATAGGCTACTTTTTATTCCTGAAAAATATCACCTTCCCGCGGGATAACGTCGTGTAGTACACGCGGGCGAAGCCGCGGGCGGAAGGCTAGTACTGAATAAGTCGCGGACTATGGTAGGTAACTGAACTTATAACGATTGAAAGTAATATAGCAGTTCTCATCCATTACTGACTTAACTAACCTAACTGAAGATAGACGTCAAAGTTCCTTAATACTGCAGCAATAAATGATCTTCTATTTCTGGGAATGACGCTCTCTAAAGATTGGTTGATAGCAATTCACCCCGCTTGGCAGACGTCTTGGCGTTTGTTGTAGGACCCAGCTGATGTCCAGCTGTTGATGATAGTATTCCGCCTTTATCCGCGGGATACGATGAAATATAGCTGGATATACGATGGATGCGATAGCTAGAAATTGATAGACAAGCACGGGCAAACGTTAAGGTATTGATAAAAAAAACATTACGAGTTCCCCTACAACTGACACCGAATACTGAAGCAGCATAGGTCTAAGTAGACCAAAGCTAAATTATGAAATCAGGAAAAATGGGTGCGTTTTATCCTCCAAAAAACAGATAATCGTGCAAAAGATTAGTGCTTTGATTGTCATTACGTCAACGAATCAAGTACAAACACTCAATGCCAGACATTGCATGAATTTAAATGACGGTATGATGTAGCAAAAAAATTCAAACTACTTTCGATCTTTATGAAATGTCGTTTCCCTTTCATCGGGACTGATCCTTGCGAGAGCGAGACATCCACTCTTGCGCAATAGAGTGAAAGAGAAAGCTTTAAGCTCACGAGCTTTTGATAAAAGACGTTCTCTCTGATCGTTTTATGTAAGACATTTTGAGTGCATATATGGTGGACAGACAAGTTATTCTGTGACAGTACAGTGATGTAATTGTAAGATCATACATTTTGGAAGTCGGAGATCAAAAGAATTTAGATAAGCATTTTGCAATACGAATTGTTGCAGAACACAATGAGGAGAATGCCAAATTTAAGACTAAATGATTAATAAGCGCGGCTGCAAGATTTTGAAATGAAAGACTTTTGCTTTATCAATTTATTTTTGACAGGTATTAAGATAACAACATAGTGTAAGCGAAATTACATGAAGAATACAATGAAAAGAACAAGTTCTAAAAGGTATGAATTTCATAAAATGAAAATGGGAAGAAAGTTAGCAATTATTATTACCCTAAAATAAACTATGCAGGCCTTTTGTGCTATGATGACTCAAGATTTTATTTGGTGTTTCCATTCAGAAGGAAATAAACTACGCTGTAAAAATTACAGAAATATTAATCTTTTCCAAAGGTTGTATTTCCCAAAATTATTTCTGAATATTGGCCTAAATTATAAAAGCCAATTAGTCGAAATACTGAATCTGGATTGACCAAACAGTTACTGTGCTTTTTTATGCCAGTTTCTACTTCTATTAAATTAAGCGGGTAATTAAAACCTTCGTCCTGCTTCCAACTTTTAATAAACGTCATTTTGTAATAACATATTCCGCCAAATCATAACCTGTTCATAATTTAACGCAGTAGCCCTTGTCACCACTAAGGCCGCACCGAGGCTGTACCTGTTATTTACCAGAACTGATGACATCACTAGTACTGAATGATCTGAATACGTGATATCGGTGTCACGGTTAATACTTATATGGTATTTTTGCTTTCCACCACGTGATGTTTGAGACGCCATGTTTCCTGTTGAAAATTGGTTAAGTCTTTTTTGGTAGAGATTGAGAAATTTTTGAATTTTGTAAGGAAGGTTGGTGGGAATTTTGTCACATTTGAGCAACAACTTTTCTTATCGCTAATGTTCATTTTAATAGTAATAATGTGGGTGCCTATCCTTAGTGTGTGCAAGTGGGCTATTAAATACTGTTGAAGATTTTTTGATTAAAAACCAAAACACGTGTAGTCCATGCAGCAGTTTAGAAATACTAGGATCTATTATGCAAATTGATGACACCTACTTGATATTCTTGATGATATCAATTAGCTTAATTCATTAAGACCAATGATTTAAGATTATTTTTGTATTATTAAATTAGATTCAAATCCAAATGACTAAACTAGTAACTGGTTGATGTAAACACTCGTACAAGGTTCAAAGTTAACGAAAGAATTTCAAATTCGGAAGTAATCTTATTTTTATGATGACATTCATAGCATTGGACACCGGTCCTTTTAAGACGTTAACATTTGTATAAATTAGGTACTTTGTGTGCCAATGTAGCCTTGTAGATACTACTGAGATACGTGAGGTTAATAATACCATAAGATCCAGGTGCTAAATTTTACGAAAAAGTAATCCAGGCAATCTGTTCTAATTAGTCATTATTTCGTGATCGTATCCACCATTTTATGACCCGAGACCCAATACAATAAAGCTACAAAAAATTCCTAACCTACAAATCCAAAACCCCGCCTTATCTACGATGTGTTTTTTAAACTACTTATTGGTTTTGGTTTTCTATTGCTAAACAATTTAAAAACCTTTAGTTCGTCGTGATGGCGAAAACTTTGGAACTGGTCGAAAATATTCTGGAAGAAGATAAAAAAGTGGCTATAATTATCCTATCAATCAAAGAGGTTATATGTTGCTTTTCCTACGTAATTATCGTCTTGTATACTTAATGAACCTTAAGTTCTAGGCATTAGAGGTTGTTTTAAATTTTCCACTTTGTTTTTAGGTCGGCTATCGTACATGTTAGCGTTTTAATTGGATTATCGTAAAAAACGACGTCCTCGCAGCTTATTTCGGGTCAAGGATGTTGTCTATTTGTGTTCCTCAATCTTTAGCACTAATAGCATACTTTAAAAATAAACTGTACTTAGGTATGTACATACCTACATGACATTTTATGCATACTTCCGCAATATGGAAAATTCTTTGAAGATTTTATATCAATTGATGACTATTAAATAATAGCTAAAACTAGACAGGAATTTATCAATGAGCATTCTCAAATGACTTAAAGGTCAGATGTTGATTTATAGTTATTAATTATGTTAGATTGCGAACATTATAATGTTGATTAACCGCAACTCTAAAGTTTTAAATAACAAAAACTCCAACATTATATAGCATTTAACAGATCTTGTTTTTGTTTCATGTGTTTTTTCTGAATATCGCATACATAACACAATATACAGGATGGTAAAAAAATATAAACCCTGGATGAAAACTGCCTCAAATCCTTAAGTTAGGTTAGCTCATTCTAGAAAACATTATTTTATTATTAAAAACAATCTGCTTTCATAGATAAAAAAACAGCTAATTTCCATAATAAGTATTTATTTGTTTTCCTTTCATTTAATTAATCATGTTTGTGAGAGAGATTTGATCTTTTATAATTGACCTCATCGATTGTTGCGATAAAGCTACAGGTGTTGATTTTTCTAATTTTAGCCGGTTCGATTCCTGGGCGAGTCAAGCAAATTTTAGAAGATCTTTAAATTGAGTTCTGTTTCTTTAAAAAAAATGTTTCCTTTCAGTAAAACTAGAGCTAACTTAAGGATTTGAGGCAGTTTCCCTCCAGGGCCCAAAATTTTTTTACCCACCCTGTATAGGTACTAAATGGACAGTAATTATGAGTTTGTTATTGCGTAAACATGCTGATTGCTGAACTAAAAATGTGAAGTTTGGGTTCACAAATCTAATGTTTGTCTTGTTTAAGGGCATAATTATGAAACATTGAGGTTTGCATGCCGTGAGAACTCAAAATAATGGAGAGAATATTTTCGATGACAATAGTTACTTTTTCATATATGGCCCTTAAAAAATATGGAGATTAAAAGAATTAAGACAGAATAATAATTATTCATAATGACAAGGTAATGTTAAGGAATACTTGTTAAATTGATTGGTCGATAGTAAGTGACATGAGCTTTATATTTATAGACTTAGAAAATTATGCCGCACAAAATGTCGACTTCTACCCTAGTAAATTATTATTTTTATCCTAAAACATGGTTCACTACACTGATTTGAAGGATACGTAAATCGCATATCGCATTCCTCATATCTACCGTCTATAAGGGGTGTTTGAATATTTGTATATAATTTCGGCGGGAAAATAACAGGATGGCGACTCCTAACCTCAAAATTTTCAGGGCACTTACCTGGAAGTGTAGAATGATGGTCCAGATGAGGCCTAGGGTCAGCTTGGGGTTGCCGTCGACGATGTCCTCAGCCCGGATGTTGACGAGCTTGATCTTCTTGTAGCGGAGGAAGTCGAGCGCCATTTGCACGTTCTGGAGCATGTGGAAGCGCATACGGCCTCTTTCGCGCGGCTGGAAAAATAATGAAATTAAAAGTTAGATTTATCTGATTTTAGTGCAATAAACATAGATGAGCGGCTGAAGCCAGTGAAAAATTCAAAATTAAAAACTTGTAGAAGAACCAGAGAAGAGCACATTTCAAACATTCACAGACAATAGTCTGGGTATAGGGTTAGGTCTCAGTTTTTTTTTGTTGCACCCTACGTTATACAGGGTGTTTTTCTATAAGTGCAATACCTCTTAGGTGGTGATTGTGCTCATGAATATGAACAACTTTTACTATGGGGCCAACTCTGCAACTCAACAAAAAAAAACAGCTGTTTCATACAATTTGTTTATACCTACCTGACCAGAATGTACGGAACAGCTGATTTTTTTTGTGAAGTTGCAAAGTTGGCCTCATAGTAAAAGTTGTACATATTCATGAGTACAATCACCACCTAAGAGGTATTGCACTTAAGTATAGAAAAACACCCTGTATAAAAACAATATTTTATTCTAATGTAAATTAACTTATTAATAATGCAAATTCTTGACGATTTCTTTTCCCTGGAAATATAAAAAAAACAGATGGATGCTAAGCTAACTAAGACATGGTAAACTCTAAACTATGTCTGATAAAGTGTTACAAAACCCTTTTTTGGACTGCGTTACATCAAAATTATAATAAATTGTGATAAGAAAGCGTTGACCTCAACTACCCATGGCAAATATGATGGTTCTCTTATTTCCCATGGGTAGTCCCAAATAAACCTTTTTTAATCTTAATCTTTTATCGGGCTACTTTGCTAAAAGCCTTATTTAGCAAAGTGAAAGTCACTTATCACCTTATCAACCATAACCGTATGGCGTAGAAGGTGTAAATCACGTTAGATACCATCATTTAGGGCATGGGGTGTGTTTATGAGTTGTAATTAACAGCGTTGTGATTTATAGTCAGTAATTAAAAAGCCAAGCATATCGTCATGCATGACTGTCATGTCACACATTTTATTGTTTTTATTTTTGTACATACCTATTTTTATACTCATATCTTCCTTTATTGTAAATTGCTTCAAACAGTACCAGAAACGGAACAGAACAAACGGGGTAATCGTATGTTTGTGCCCCATAACCCGTTTCAACCTCACTGACCCCAATGGCAAGCCGTTAGAGGGGTGCGGGTTCGATTCGCGGCCACACCTGCCTTCCTTATCTTTAGTTATTGGCAAGTAACTTCTAGTGGATGAAGGGAGCAGATAATTTTTTGTGACCTACTTTTGAATTTTAGTCTATACTAATATTATAAAGCTGAAGAGTTTGCTTGTTTGTTTATTTGAACGCGCTAATAATCTCAGAAACTACTGGACCGAATAGAAAAAAATATATTTTCACTTCTCATGCTCGTAAAGTTCGTGTTTATGTTGGGTATAGGCTGCATAAAATCGCTTTTTATGCTCTAGTGCATAAAGTAAAATCTTCGTCTAAGTTTCAGACTTTAAGACAAAGATCGTCAGGTAAACAGCCACACACGCAATTAAACTTTGTTAGATAAACTTATTATTTCATTCTGTTTCTTAAATTTTGTACGATATAATCCATGTTAAATTACTAAATTAATAAAACAAGGCAAAATTAATGAGTTTTCAAAGAAATAAGTATTTCAAGAGCATTATGGACTACGATCTAATGCTAAAGTCACTGTGCTACCAATGCCACGTATAAAAAAAGAAAAAGAAAGTCTTCCCGCCAATATGGCGAAGTCATTATTTTTTCTTTTATGCAATATTGTTATTTATTTTCCTCACACTCTAAGTGAAAAGCAGAGTGTATAACTTGTACATAAAACCCATTTTACCCTCGAATTGACTATCCACCCTCGCCTACGGCTCGGATGGATATATACATCTCGGGTAAAATAGTACGTTTTATGCACTTGTTGAACAATCTACTATTTCACTTCTCATGCTCGTAAAGTTCGTGTTTATGTCGGGTATAGGCTGCATAAAATCGCTTTTTATGCTCTAGTGCATAAAGTAAAATCTTCGTCTAAGTCTCAGACTCTAAGACAAAGGTCGTCAGGTAAACAGTCACACACGCAATTAAACTTCGTTAAATACTTGTTGTTTCATTCTGTTTCTTAAATTTTGTATATACCTAATCCATGTTAAATTACCAAATTAATAAAACTAGGCAAAATTAATGAGTTTTGTAAGAAATAAGTATTTCAAGAGCATTATGGACTACGATCTATGCTAAGTCACTGTGCTGCCACTTCCACGTATAAAAAAAAGAAAAAGAAAGTTTTCCCGCCAATATGGCGAAGTCTTTATTTTTTCTTTTTTGCAATATTGTAATTTATTTTCCTCACACTCGAAGTGAAAAGAAGAGTGTATAACTCGTACATAAAACCCATTTTACCCTCGAATTGACTATCCATCCTCGCCTACGGCTCGGGTGGATATATACGTCTCGGGTAAAATGGTATGTTTTATGCACTTGTTGTACAATCTACTATTTTGTTTTGGATAGTCCATTTATCGAGGAAGGCTATAGGCTCTATAAAACCAACAGAAGCGGAGCATTAATGAAAAATGTTGCAAAAACGGGGAAAAATATTTCTTTTTAGTCGGTTTTTCATTTTCCTCACATTACCGCAGGTGAAACTGCAGGGCACCGCTAGTAGAATATACGTGTATTATTAAGCTAATTACTGAACTATAGGTATTTTCTGCAGGTAATGTTATTAACGGTTTAATGGTACTACGTACTACCTACTATTTAATTCCTTACTATAACTTTACATACTATAATATTATTTTATTTTTTATTAAATACGTTCTGACTGACTTCAAACTTCTTCATTTCAAAGAAAAGCTTTACCTTATTTTTAAATTAAAAAAAAATAGTACTTACATGTTTACATTATTATTACTATCGAAATGAACTCATTTTATCATATAAAAGTTTTTATAGAGACAATTTCTCTCTTTTGTCTGAAACAATATCGTAAGTATTCTATGTACCTACTTTCAAATTAAAAACCCTTAACTTTTTCATATAGGTATTAGGTAACATCTCAATTTTGGTGATACGGAGGAATTTTCCGTAAAGTTTCCCTATCAATTTGCCAGCTCTAATGAAAGTTTGTTTACGTCGTGTTCATTAGTTCGACACGCGAGAGTAACATTAATTTCGCCCTTACCCTAATCAAAACTTTAACGTGTGTCTATCATGGTATATCCTATTAGAAGTTTCTCTATGATATCATAGAAGTATCTTTACGCCATAGATAATTAATGCCCTTCAGTTATCTTTAGGACATGCGATGCATGCAATTTTTTTAATTTGTTACAGTAAATAGGATCTTATTTATTTTATATGAACAGTATTATATTATCTGTGATATGAAGTTTAAACTCTGATACCTACATTGAGATTACCAAATAATGATACACATTTTGTCCACTTTTGGTATAATTTAAAATACAGAAATGATCAATTTCTGGGTCGAATGAAAATACTACAAGGTCTTACGTTATTATTCTTGTGAGAACAATTTAATGGCTCTAACATGATAACATAATCAGAAGTTTTAGACTATTTTTTTTTTAAATTCTGTTAAGGTGTGACTATTAGTAATTCATATTATTTAATTGTGTACTTATCTGTGTCATTTGCGTTCAAAATTTCCGAAGCTATGTTTCCGCTTGAAGCCAAGAGATGGCGTTCAAGTTGAAATAAATTTATAAACATGTGTATTCACGAAATTTATCTATTTACAATCCATTAAATTAAATAAATATTCATTAACAGCTATAAAGCTTAATTCGGTTATAAATAAGGTCAAATATAAATTAAATTATCAGCCGAATAAACAAGATTTTCTAAGGATATTTGCCGTTTTTTGCTAGTTTTATAGTAAGCTATTAAAGTATTAAGCAACATCATAATTAAAAGTTTGACCGTGGTGTGTCTCAATTGATTGGAAGAATTCGTTCCTTAATTCGGTACCGTTTAAGCAATTTACTATTATTTTGAAAGCCAATCAAATGTTTAATACGAATATTTACGTTAAAACATGATGTCATGTCGCCATGGGTGGTAATTTTGAATCATAGATCGAAGTTGATTGTGATAACTAAGCAACCTTCGCGAAGGCCGCGAATAGGATTGATGTTCGCAATATGTACTTGTTAGGTTACCTATATAGTATAAGCAGCTACGGTAACCTATTAGTGTACAATAAGCCAAATGCAGAGACGCAACTCAATCTTCCCGAATTTATAATAGTGTAAGTAAAAAAAAATTATTGCAACAGGAAAAGTCACAAGCCTCGGAAATAGATGTTCGCATGGGATTCGAACCCGTTCCTTTGGAAATCCGTTCCAATGCTTTTCGAAAGATTTTAAGGGTCCGAATCGAATCCGATTGCGTAAAGCCCATTCGCTTATATAGTGTCGCCCTTTTATCGCGCCGCCTTGGCTCGTGCCGCTTCTTGTCAAAGGATGCCGCCGCATAAACAAAAAGAGCCGCGTGCGGCGTACAGCATATGGAATTAGATTTTGGGATTCGGCATTTATTAAATTATATTTTCTTAAATAATCTATGTTTATTATAAAAATACAGGTGGTAATCACGGTTGTGACTTGTGACACTTCGAGCGATGATGAGTTATCATAATAATCATATAAAAAATTAATAATTATTATTATTTGTAAATCACTTATTTAACTTCCTTTTTATTTAAAAATATCCAAATTTTCATTAAAGTTGACTTTGGTACCCAACTTGAGTGTATTTTTTTATATCTGCATTTTATAGCAAGAGCCACAATGCCGTGCGGGTGTACCGCCACTATCTAACCGAACGGACTTTAATCTACTTGCGTAGCTGGTAGTCTTTTCTATGACAGTATATCCTATCCTGCTAATATTATAAATGCGAAAGTTTGTGAGTATAAATGTATATGGATGTTTGTTACTCGTTCACGCAAAAACTACTCAACAGATTTGGTTGAAATTTGGCACACAGGCAAATAGCCTTGATTAAAGCATAGGATACTTTTTATCTCGATATTCCCACGGCAACGGGAACCACGCGGGTGAAACCGCAAGTGGCCGCTAGTACTTACATAATTTCATAATAAAATTAAAGAAAAACTACAGTTAACAGTAATACTTACGAGGTGTTCGCCAGAAAGCACCTCCAGCAGCGAAATGAGGTTGAGTCCGTCGCGCAGGTCCTCGAACAGGTCTCCGACATGGCGGTTCACCTGCAGACAAGGATTCATCAGATTTTGTCCAGAACAGAGGGCATTTACACAATAACACATTATATTTTGTCCAGCACAGAGAGGTGATTAACATAAGAATACGAGTACATCTAATTTGGTTTGCACGGAGATGATTTACAGAAGAATACCTTTGTCTAGCACAGAGGCTGGTTTTACAGCTGCACCGGGAGGCTCATACGGGCCGCTCCCGGCACAGAGCACACGTGAAACGAAAGAACGTCGTGTTACGGCGACGCGGGTTGTTCCGTACTAATGATGTAACGAATATTCGCATGCGCATTCGCGAATATTCGCTTATTTCTTGATGTTTGCATTCGCATTCGTATTCAAAAATATTGTACGAATATTTTGCGATTTGAACATAAGAAAAAAAATATATTATGAAAACAAAAGCTTACACACTCATAGAATTTTGGTGTACATATATCCAATATCCAAGTCATTTGGAGAAATTTATATTTTTTTGTGGATGCGTAAAGACAGACAAGACTAGGGACTTCCAAAATATTATTGTTCCATCTAGTAACACACTCCTTTGCTTTAAGAGCTGGCTTTTCTCTATTGCTCTAATCTCGTTTTGAATAGAATTCGAATGATGAAAATGTGTTACGATCTTTTTCTTGAAACTGTAGCGGCTGCCATAAAAAAATTCAAGGGCTCAAAGTTCCTGCCTGAGCTTTGAGGCCTTATTTCAACATGTTTTGAATCTTGTCTGAAGCATTCCTATTCGCGAATACCAGCGGCAAATATTCGCATCCGCATTGCTGCTTGCTTAAAACTTTATATTTGTTACATCACTAGTCCGTACGGTCCAACTATTGATATCTCCCGTGCGGGCGGCCCATACGGGTATCTCAGACAGCTGTGAAACTAGCCTCGCAGTAGGGTTGTTACAAATGTGCGAATTTGAAAATATAACATATTGACTAGCTCGCTAAAAATTGATTGTTAGATTCGACGACCACCGTAGTCTATTGGCGTATGCACTGGTTTTCAAGATGCCGCAATCTTTGATGCCTCGGGTTCGATTCCCAGTCGTGTGAATATAGATTTTTTTCTTTTGCGTGGGTGTATGTGTCCATTCCAATCGTTGTTTCCCATTTCCATAACACAAGTGCTTAAATTACTTAATTTGGGATGTCTAATATCCAATTGTTTCATAAAAACACTTCTGATGGCAGGATACAATTTAATTAGAATAGGACAATTAGATATTTGAATAGACTAATATCTTAAGCTTAGATTTCTGCGCGACCTGTTCATTTAAATAAAACAACTTTTCCACAGATATTTTCATATTAAAATATAAAAAAATAGTGAGTAGTTTCCGTGACCACGGCCCCTGGAAAGGTACCGAAACGTCGGAAAAAAAATGAAAATCCTTTAAAATAACACAACCAATAACAAAATAATGTGTTAAATAAAGAGTGAAAATATCCGTGGAAAAGTTGTTTTATTAAGACTAGGATATCTTTTTTTCTACTTTTACAAAAGTCGCACTAAACTAATATAAGCTAAACATACGCCACACAGGTGTTACTTATTAGGTAATTAATTAAATTAATCATAGATAATATACCTACAACCAAAGACATTAAAATAAAGATTACTTTCAATCGTAAGCAAAAAACAACACTTCCATTTACTATTTTAGGGCTCCCATATAACTGCGATTTCATATCGCATCGCAAGAATCTGCGATAAGTGTCAAGTATTTGACAGGCAATAAGGTTTCTATTCCCCCTTTCTGACCCCCCATCGAGTCTATGTCACTGGATGGGGGGTCAGGAAGCGGATAGGCGAGTCCCACATAACCACCGCCCGCACACACAGTACGGGGGCGGGATATGCGTAAACGCATTCCCCTCACTATAATAAAAAAGGCAATAAGGTTTCTATTAGCAAGGCGCATCGCAGATTCTTGCGATGCGATTTCAGTCTCATGTGGGAGCCCCAAGCCATTGTAAAGGTTCCAAACTTACAAATCACACTAAAGCTGTAATTAATATGATTAAAAATAACGAATACCAAATTACAAAACAAAGTTATATCTCAGGCAAACAAAACTGCAACATTGTTTTCTTAACATAAAAACGAGAAAAAATAAATAAAAAAGAAACAAAACTGTATGAACATTACGATAGAATAAAAAAACTGACTGAAAAAAGATTGACGCAAGAAAGTATCAGTAAGCCAAACAAAGAGAAGCAAAATATGATAACATGGATCTAAAAACAATATGATTTCATTGTGCTCAAAACAATGAAGAGACAAAAAACAAAATATAAACTAACGCGTCGGGCTATTGTGTCAAAGAAGCCTAAAAGACATTAGTGCAGAGCCACAACTTAATAAGAAAAAAAAAGAACATGCCAAACAACGAAAAACTATTTGTGCCTGACAACTTGTTACGGCGCAGCCAAATCGTACTGAAAACTTATAAAATTCGACCATCGGATCTGGCTGAACAAAGCGCACAACATCGGAACTTACTTGCTGGGGTGGGCAGCAGAGTTGGTTGTTGACGACCTCACAGACGTGCAGACGCGTGTACGTCTGTCCGAGCAGCATGGGCAGAAAATGGGTTAACACCTGGACGAGACGACGACGATGACAGACACAAACGTTTAACATTAACTACTTCTTACAAAAGTTAGGTAATGGCAGTTTGAAAAATACATTTTGAATTAGTGGTCTACGAAAGTTACTAGAGATTTGCTAAGACAACATGTTTTTGTTTCAAGTACTTCCGAATGAAAATGATGTAAGTGCACATGTATACATTATTGCTTTACAGTTAGCATAATGGTGAAAATGATACTGTAGGGATTAATGGTAAATTATAAACTATCTCTACATTATTTATTTAAATAAAAAAACATTAAAGTAAGACAAAGGTGAACAATAGATTTTTGAAAATACTAAATGCTATTGAATACGTGGTTATGTATAAATAAATAAAGACAACGCTAAGCTATGAAAGAGACACATTTTTCATTGCTTTGTATTCACAATTTGACCAAGTACTTAAATTATTAACAGGATAAACAAAGAAATGAGAAATAATCAAATATAATGTGATGTAAAAATGACAATAATTATAAACAAAAGGAATGATGATTAAATGACAACAGCAGAATACTCTTAAAATAAAAATTAATTGAAGTACCTATCTACATAGGTAAAATGATGATTTGATGAATAAAAAATATGACATTTGATGACATCTAACAAAAAAATATACTATGACAAAGAAAAAAGACAAAACAAAGAAATATAAAATTTAGCTATGTCATGGACTCCGGAAAATAAAGCAATAGTGTAAGCAAGATATCGCTATAAGCCGAATATAGCACTATCCTACTTACACAACTTATTTTTTCCAGTACTCCTGCTAAAGCTCCTGAAAACTAATGTACAATAACAATAAAACAAGCCAAGTGTATTTTACAGACCTTTAGGTACTTCCAGTGCTGCTCCATTTCCGAAAAGCGATGAAAAAATGAATAATAATAATGTATAGAAAACACATTTAAAAAAGTGCCAAGGATCATTGGGAATTCGCGACCTAACGATGTTTATTAAAAGTGAAACAGTAGTTGTAGTATAATTTAGAAAATTACTGAAAAACGTAAATTAGGTTATAGTATTTTTTGTCATATAACGCTGTCATCAAAATAATTAGGAAAATTAAGTATTTGACTTTTCAGGGACGTTTAAAAAAGGATTTAAAAGCCTCTGCCACAGAATATATATGCCTCTGCTTAGATAAATGCAATCGCGATGTTAAATTGCTTCTTATCATTTCTTGAAACTGTATGAGATAAGCAAAATATTTTTTAAGTTAAAAACCGGTTAGTCCCCTGATCAAGTTAAGCTACTCTAACATTCTTTATCATTTTATTTACATACCTACACACTGATAAATTAGATATGAAAAAGTATCCACATATACCAACTGATGCCTGTGTTTATGCTACTTAAACAAAAATAATTCATCGAAAGCAGAGAGATCATTTTATAAAGAAAATAATTATTTGGAGATATGAAAAACCAATATAAAAATATGTATAATGTCTTCATACCTCATTAAGGTGCAACCTGACACCGTATTTTGTTCAAATATTATGAAATTTTCAACGTGGATGGATCTTGAGTGTTGGTCCGCAAACATTACAGAATTGAGTTTTAATTCTTAGATAATATTTACTTATGGAATAACCTCATTGCGGTTAGATGAAACTTTAAAAAGGCTAGATTAGGATAAACACTTTTACGAGTAGCAAAATAATGATAGTTAAGGCGCCGATTCCCCAAAATAGGGTATTTTAGATTATGGATTACTCGCAAATCACAAGTACTTACTTAAAACTTGGAAAAAATATATGTTATTTTACAGTCATTTATCTAGTGCTTCCGGCCGTTTTTTTCGATTGGTGATATTTTACTGTGTCAAATAAAATCCCAAACACCCGTCTAATAATAATTCAAATATCATATTACTTGCAGTATACTTGATTTTAGTTAATGAAAAACGTATAAAAATATTGTCTTTGAATAGCCGAGGGATTCCGGCCGTCATAAATTTAATTTTTTTATTATTTAATTTTTGATTGAATTTTAAGTGATTTTCGATGAGAATAGGCCTGATTTCCATTGAAAAAGCCTGAGTTTGAGAGCGGGGGGGGGGGGGGTTGCAATAAATCAATAATTAAAGAAAAACCTTACTTAAATAGATATGTATCTACTAAGATAAATTAGTACTTAATTAATTATTACCAAAGGAAGTTTGTTTGTTCTCCTCCTGAGATCTAAAAAAAATCCTGAGATCTCAGGCCAAATCCTGAGATATGGTAGCCCTAATCGCGCGCGGCCGAGCAAGCGTTAGCATGCCTATTTCGGTCGGGATTCCTCGCCTTAACTATCATTTTAAAATAAAAGTATTTTTAGCGAATCGCATTTAGTTTATCATCCGAAATTTTTTCTGTATCTGAAGTCAATTCTGCAATCACTTATTTCTTGCACATATTATCTATCACCTTTCACGCAACCGTCAATTCTGCAGTCACTTCTTTCTAGCACATATCTATCCTTCACACTACCTATCTACCTTTTATACGAGCTTTCTCGTTCTATTCTCGTTTCCGCCTTCGGGTTTCAATCAAATAGTTTTACAGTCCTTTTTTTGAGGAGCCCGTGGCGCAGTGGATAGCGCGCTCGGCCTGCGATCGTTGAGGTTAAGCAACGTTCGCAATGGTCGGTCACGGGATGGGTGACCAAAAACTTTTCATCTCGAGCTCCTCCGTGCTTCGGAAGGCACGTTAAACCGTTGGTCCCGGCTGCACTTGCAGTCGTTAATACCCACCAATCCGCACTGAGCCCGCGTGGTGGGTCATGGCTCATTCTCCTTATTCATCCATAAGGAAGGCCAGTGCCCCAGCAGTGGGGACATTAAAAAATGGCTGATGATGATGATGATGATGAATTATGTAATGACGACATTGTGCATAACACGTCATTACGGATAATTTTGCAGAGTTTAGCTGGTTTAGCTTTCTGTTTGATAATCACAAATGCGTCATCATGTTCGCTCGTACATCATCATCACATCGTCATTTATTTCATTGAGGTACTGTGTCTGTGTCATAGCTTATTCTACTATTGTGATATCTGATCAAAGTTAAATTAATATGATTAACTTGACAATAACAATCACCCAAATCACTTTTTAATAGCAAACGCAAATATTGATGTAACATTTTTAACAATAGACGTAAAAACGTTATAGGTGTACTGTTTTATAGAATTAAGGTAAAAAATCACACCTTCGATCACAAAAAAGTAGCTTATAGCAGATTGATAGTTTCGACACATGTTTTCGCTTCTATTGTGTAAAATTAAAAATTGTCCAACACTGAACACGCGACGCGGCGCGATAGCCCAGTATGAAGATCTGCGCTCCGCTACGGGACGCGACGCCAGTGTGAGAACCGCATAAATCTATTTACTTACTTAGCACCCTGTTCAAAGCTAAGTCAGCCGGCCTAGCATGAGCGGCTTATAACGCGCGATATGATATGGTACGGCAAGTTGTCTTGCTTACCCCACTAAGGTGTAAGCAAGACGGCATGCCGTACCATATCATATCGCGCGTTATAAGCCGCTCATGCTAGGCCGGCAGGCTGACTTACTTCATCTACGCTGCAAATCTTTCCAAACATATCAGACGTACGTAACGCAAACGCACAAGTTAAGTGACTCAGTGATGATCTACATTCAAATGTCCTATTTTAGAGTGCTAGTCAGATGATTAATCAGGTTCTTAGAAATCATCACGATTGACTGTTTTAGAATTGTCAGAAGTTCGTTTATAAAAAAAGCTTTTGAGTTCTTAATGTTTCCTTTACGACAAAATAGCAACTATTACTTACTTAAATGAGTTTATCAAAATGTGTATTTTGTTTATCTATACTAACCCGCGAAGTTGTTAGAGCAGACTTTTTTCCAGTTCCCCGTAAAATCATACATTAACTAGTTTCCATGAAAATTCCAGTTTAATCTTCAAAGGATCTCATGACTCGAGTTTAGACCCTTTTTAGGGTTCTTTAAAAAGAATACTTGTTGTATTTATTCTGAGACCGAACCACTTTCAGCCGAATACACAAACGTTATTAAACTTTAGGAGCCTCTCAAACATCGCCCTTCTGCATTAAACGTCAAAGTTATGAAAGAGACGGTATGATGTTTGAGACGCTGCTGTTCCAAAAGATGAGTCGCTTTCGAGTATTCGGCCGTTTGTCGCCTAAATCTTAAGTATGGGATCTGCAGAATTCGATGATACCAAAGTTCTGTGATCTTCGTCGAAGCCTGTGATTGACAAAGTATAAAATGTTATTGCAATCCGCGATTCTGTGAGAACGGTATGATTCATCTCAAATCGGGGTCAGTCTTATTATTATACAGAACTTAACGATTTCCAATAAAGGCGTATATTTATAACGAACCGTGAAGTAGAAATGATTGTTTGTATGACTCAGTTCACAGAATAATCCTTTTTTGAACTAAATTAAAGATGGTTTTGATGTGCGAGGCTTTGTAACGAACCAAAAAAACAGAGCTCGGAATCCTACTAGAGATAGATGTATTGGATATATGTTTGTTACTCTTTCACCCAAAAACGACTGAACGGATCTGGGTGAAATTTGCAACAGAGATAGATTATATGCTGGAATAACACATAGGATACTTTTTATACCGATATTCCCACGGTAACGGGAACCACGCGGGTGAAACCGCGGGCGGCCGCTAGTATAATATAAAATTGTATTGATATGCGGATGCGGTATTTGGGTTTGGATTTTTACTATCGTACTATTTTTATTATATTTTATATTTTTTAGTATCGTATTATTTTTATTATATTTTATTATCGTACTAGTGGTTTCACCCGCGTGGCTCCCGATCCCGTAGGAATATCGGGAGTACATAATGCATACAATAACCACTAACTTTTATTTTTATTTTATTATTTACTAACTAAAATAACTCCGGATCACGGTCTATCTGTATGTAAAATTTTATCCATATCCGTTCAGCCGTTTTGCAATTTTGCGCTTAGCAACACATTCGGCAATTCATTTATGTACAGATTTTAATAAAAATAAAATAGATTCTAAACTAAGTATAGAAAACTAGTAAATAATTTAAAAATATCCCAAAAGAAAGGAGAAAATGGGCCATGGGTATTAACGACAAAAAAATCATAATTATCTCTGAGATATTTAGTAAGCTACTCGAAATTTCATATCAATTCAATCAGTATTGAGACAGGCACAAATGACTTGCGTTGTTACAACATAAAGACAACAAGTGTGGGTAGAACAGTGGGCGAAATTATGATGTACTTACATTCACATCTCCTATTTTTTAATCCTAATTTTGAACTTTATTACGAATGAAAATAGGTCGTATTTTATCTAGTCGAAATATAAGGGTGTTCCGAGATTTGATCATATTACCTCTTACGGAGTACCTACTGTCGAAAGTCTCTTAGTCGTAAATTTCAATTTTTATTTTTTTTCACACCCACCGGTTACGTCATTTTGAAGTTTCTGGAGTTGTGTGTGGGATGAAAGAAGAAATAGATTAAAGTGATAAGCTACTTACGATTTTTTTTCTAATAAACGTATCGTATCGTGTTACTAAAAGCAGCTTTACCAAAGTATTAATTAATGTTTGAATTTTTGTTAAGCGTTGTTTTATACGAGCTCTTTATTTACCAAATTCGTTTTAAAATTAGTATTTATTTTGGTAGGTAATGGTTAGTTATCCATGAACTATATAAAAGGGCTATTACACTTATCCTAGTTAGGATCCTAATTTAGCAAACATTGCTCTCTTTGAGCTCATTTCTTGCTCTCTTTTAGCAAGTGTTGCAATCAAAACAAGCAATGTATGCTTAATTAGGATCCTAACTAGGATAAGTGTAATAAGCCCTTTAGATAAAACCTTCTGTAGTAACAAATAAATTATTGAAACTAATACAGGGTGTTTCTTTTAAGGTATCAAATTAATTTCCTCTGGATAGGCAAAGATAACAATTTTTTTGCTTGCGATGAACGATCCATACCCCTCTTGCTGGCCTCTTGTATGGCCCTTCTGTAAAACTTCAATTATCTACATTGCTGTAAATAGAACATTTATATAATCTGACTGAAGCTATACATCATCGAATTCCTACCATGAGTAAGATGGCCAGGTCACAGGTTACGACATGGCGCGTGAGTCAGTCCAATAACATCCTTTGTTATGCTGAAACGGCTAACTTAATCCTGACTAAGATAAGGTTGCATAACACCGGTATGTGGGTGCAGTTGTTAAAGGAAACATTAAACTTAAGTTAGTCCTTTGTCAAAGTGACAGTGTGGTCATAATGAGTATGGCATAATATTATTTAAAAAAATCACCGTGTACTAGGTATACAAATGTATTCTAGGCCTTACCCCTAAGCACAGATTGTATTACAGTACTAAGGTACTGTAATACGTACTTAAATTGACAACGGGCACCACGCTTTTTAATTTCAGTTAGTGAATAGACGGTTATTTTGTACTTTTTAGTTTGTTACTATTAAAAGTGTGTTTGTTTAGTTTTTTAAACTATTTATTTATTTTTATACAGTAGATAATCCAAAGCGGCTAAAACGAAACGTCACTGATTACAATACTCTTTGACATACCTCTTTGGAAGCGGCTATGGAAGAATGACAGTTTTGTATAGTACGATAGTTTATCGATTTTCTATACAAAATAATCATTTTTATTTTATAATTTTCCAGAGTAAAAAGTAGCCCTTGTTACTCTCCAGCTCCCAAACTATCCCCATACCAAAAATCGAGTTGATCCGTTGCTCTGTTTTGACGTGAAACAAACACACATTCACATTTATAATATGAGTATGGATTTTATCGAATAATAACAGAAACAGTCGATTAATGCCGATAAACAAAATTTAAAAAAAATTGAAAGTGATCGTATTGTTTAGTAGTAAATTTGTTCGTGTTGTGTTATTTATTCGGGCTACTATCCAAGTACCTTTTCTTATCAACAAACGGAGTAGCACTTAGCCTTCATCTCACGTGATGTAAAGTGAAGATAAGGCTGGAAATGGAAGCGCACTACTCCTGGAATCCTCAACACTGAGGAACTGGCTATCTTATCTCTAACTGCCGGACCGGAACACAACAGTGCTGAAAACATCGTTGTTATGGCGACAGACAGATAAGATGGTGATAGCTGGCCAGGCGGACTTATAATAGATCCTACCATCAACCAACCGAATACAATATAAACCGTACTGGAAATCGAATCCGGGACCTCTTGGTCTCATGCTGGTGGTATGGTAAATACCACTAGACTACAGAGGCGGTTAAAAAGTTATGCGATGCTATGGATTAAAAAACTGTGTTGACTGCCATACTCGAAATACTAACTTGCAATAAGCAAGTCTTATTTTTTTAAATTTTTTTACTAACTTTATTTTACATTTGAGTGGAGAAAACTAAGTGCTACAATTTTATTCTCGAAATTCCCACGACAGTTGTAATTATACGCGGAAGAAGTCACTTTCAAAAGCTAACACCCGTTTGCACTAAACTTAAGAATCGTCTAAGTCTTTTCCTAGCTAACTTAAGACATTCTTAACAAAAAATGGCTTTGTAAGTTTGTACTAACCTTAGGACATTCTTAAATGCACTTTAGGCTATTCTTAACTTACGGGCCCAATATCGAGCACCTAAGGCTTAAGAAATACCTATATCAGTGGTTATTGTCTGTGGCATTGTGAGCAAAGAGTAGTGCGACAAGCTTTTCTGTTCCGGTGATTATCTTTGGAACTAAAACAGTTTACATACGACCATGAAGCTCGACTTAATACTGAGGTAACTGGAGAGTGCAGTACGAACAATTTTTTGAATACCACAAATAACACAGTGGCTGTCTTCCGTCTCACCTACACTTTAAAAAAATACGTATGGTCATATGAGACAGCTGACAGCCACTACATACATAAATGTCAAATTTGCTGGCGACACTTTTTTATTCAGGGTGAGAGCTCCAGTTACCTCAGAGTATTAAGTCAAACTTCATGCATACGACAGTCCATTTTGACAGCTAGTATTGCAAGTGACTCCTCTGTCACGGCTGTCACCGGAACAGAAAAGCTTGCGGCTTTTGTATTCTTGTTTGTTAGATAGAGACACACAACACATGTGACATCTGTGACATACGTCATTCATCATTTATTAAAAAACAACTGTATTTATGTTTTTCTTGACAGTTGAGCTCAGTTAACTTTTTCTTTTCTCGGTGAATTACCCCTACCAAATAAAATAGACAACGC
This sequence comes from Crambus lathoniellus, assembly GCA_949710035.1. Taxonomy (NCBI): domain Eukaryota; kingdom Metazoa; phylum Arthropoda; class Insecta; order Lepidoptera; family Crambidae; genus Crambus; species Crambus lathoniellus. The sequence goes on along the minus strand of OX453313.1, from coordinate 14,594,258 downwards.
CTTAGCTTTTGTCTCCTTTTAACTCACGAAGGAATCAATTCAACCAAAAAAATATCCAGTGACCTACTTTACCTCGCCAGTTTTAAATCCATAAACAATTAATATTTGAATTTATTCATTCATTCTCTTATCAAGGCGATGACTAAGTTACGACGTAGTCTGTCAGTGCAAACAAAAATTTTAGCTCGGCTCTTTTAGGCTGTTCCTAAACTAAGATGTCTCTTATCTAGGACAAGCTCAACCCGAGTTTAGTGCAAACGGGCATAAGTGTTATAATCGTTATAATAAAACCTTGTTTTGTTTATCGGTCGTAAAAAGAAATAAAAAACATTATAAAGCTACATTCATTGATACAATCAAGAAGGCTTTCATTCATTAAATAAACGTGTCTTTTAAAAAAAAATTAAAACCCTTAAAATAAAACAAACAGAAATGACCATTATTTCTCCAAGCATAAAGTTCTCTAGATGTTTCGCATATTTTTGCAGATGTTCGTAACACTTTCACATATAAAGGATTGTTTGTCCGTCTGACTCATTTTACTCTGTTCCTTGTCGGTTGATATCTGGTGATGATTAAACTCGGTGGCATACTGTTACTAAATGTGTTGATTAAATTATTTAGGGCATGAATTCGTTAATATCATGGTACCTACAGTCAGCGTCACATTGATATAAGCGTCTAGAGTAGTCAAAAAGATCTGAAAAACATAAACGCAATTTTGATCTAAGCAGTTCGAATCATCATATTGTTGTAAGCACGCAAGGTGTTCAAAATATCTTGGCACTAATTGTTTCATATTTATATGAGCAGTCAGGGTGTTTAAAATTATCTAAGCAAACAAACCTCTCAAAATATCTGTGCATAAAGTACAACACCATAATGCATAGATAACTTTGACTGGTTTTATGTTTTTCAGATGATTTTGGCTACTCTAGACGCTTATATCAATTTGACGCTGACTGTACAGTCAAGCAAGATTTACTTGGTAAATTAGATTATGCCCTTATCGCAACAGTATTTAGAGCTGAACCCCTAGCACGAAAAACTATCGATAACGTAATCGTATTATTTTGTATGTTAAGGCGATACTCGAAAAAATTATGCTGAAGCGAGATAGCAATGAAAAAACGACGCGCGCGGGAGCGAGACCGATTTTGCAGATTAGGCAAAAAATAACACAAAATCACTTCGTAATAAAAAAACTACAGCGATTTAAAAAAATGCTTCTATACGTTCCTAAATATTATTGGTGTCCACTAATTAAACCGATTTCCAATAGTGTTAGTAACCCCATTTAAGAATAATCTTGAATTTTCGTATTTTTAGAAGTCTTTTCAAAAAGAAAAAGTGTCGAGGCAAAATCATAAAATCGTGTTTTTTAATCTAGATAAAGGTATGAAGAAATATATATCTTATTACCAGATTTATAACAACTCTAACCGTCCTATAGTTTTATATCAAAAAGTCCATATTTTTTCCGTGTAGCGCCTTAACCAGAGCAGCGCCTCTTTAGGTGGTTTAAGAAACTAAAATTCAATACATATTTGACAGCAGCACTTTGACGGCTATTGAAGGACAGTATAGATAGTCTATTCGGTTACCGTAACGATAGTTTTTCATGCTAGGAGTTTATGTCTCGAACAGTAAGTAAACTTCATCTCAATTTACAGGCGTTAAGTCTCATTAGCTCTCTATTATAATAAAACTATTTTGAGAATAGAACAAAATCGGAAAATAGTAAGTTGTTTTTGAACTGCGCCACATTCTCTTAAGTTGCTATTGTAAATGATCCATAGCGGCAAAATATACACAATTATGATCACTGTTACTTAAACAAGTAGCCAAGTATACTATGTTGACGGCACTGTTATTTGTTCTGTGGCACACCGTGCTAAGTCCGCAGAGTAATCAAAACACAGGAAGGCTGCGGAATGTGGAATATTGCTATTTACATTACGGTCGGACGTTTTGGCTTCTTACTGAATTTGGCAAAAAGTTAAGTTTGAGTTGCTTTTTGGACACTAATATTATAAAATTAAAAATTGTAAACAACACAAAAGTTAAACATTAAAATTTCTCTATCAGTCGGGGGATCCCCAACATGTAATATATTTACCTTTCCTTTTAGCACGTCTCTTTTTGTGGTCCCCAGACCGTAAGATTTTTGTTTATTACTTACTTATTTTTTTATTTTTTTTATTAAGTATTTCCTAAAAAAACGTTTTTGAAAAAAAAATGTAACCGCCTTCAAATCAGATCTTCAAACAAAAATTAACAAACACTAAAAAACGAAAAAAATAATAAGATTTTTTAATTCAAAGGACGATGATACGTGACTTTTTCTAATTTATCTTGGTACTTACTGAACTGTTTGAAGTCGGTGCCGTCTTATACATATTGAGGTAATTACGTCCTACACCCCATTACGCTTGGGACCGGGTTTTTTTTATATGTTAGTTATTTCACTCAGTATATTTCGTTCTTATTCTTTTTGGCTTGGCACCGACTTCAAACAGTTCAGTAAGTACCAAGATAAATTAGAAAAAGTCACGTATCATCGTCCTTTGAATTAAAAAATCTTATTATTTTTTTCGTTTTTTAGTGTTTGTTAATTTTTGTTTGAAATGTAGCTCCTACATAGGGCAAACTAAACGCACGGTAGCATGCCGCGTTAAGGAACACATCAAGGCCGTCAAAAATAACGATACACAAAAATCGGCCATTGCAGAACACCTGATCCACTCCGGGCCGAACCACTGGATGGAGTTTTATAACCCTCAGATTATTTCGACGGAACGCCACTATGTACCAAGACTGGTCAGAGAAGCGATTGAAATAAAAAAGCACAAGAATAATTTCAATCGCGAGGATGGGTTTAAATTGTCAAATGTCTGGAATCCAGTGATTCGATTGTGTAAAAACAACAAAAATCAAAAAAGTGTTCCGCGGAGTGATACTGTGAGTATTGTGTGTCGCGAACAAGTTCGAGTTGAGTGCGAGAACGAAAACAGTGGTACGGGTATCGAGCGCAATAAACGGACAAGAAAGAGGGTAGACAGATTCGTCTGCTCCTAATACCATCCACCCGCATTAACTTTATTCAGTTACTCCGTGATCATGGCGTGTGCAACTGCGCCGAAATATCGGGAACTCGAAAAACAAAATAAACATGGTAAAAATCCCGTTTTTCATAATAGTTATAGTATCAATATTATTATCGCCAAACCAACGTAGGTAATACTTTAGCTATTTCAAAGTTGCGCACGCACCTATGAGGGTCGAATGACAATAAATTATTTTCAAAAGACAATAGAAATAGGAACGTAGATTGTCTGTGACTTTTAATTATTTGTAAAAGTATGAAAACTTTCCTAAGAGCGAATCTCAATCGACAACAACCAAGAAAGAAGTCTAAATCCAAAAATAAACGAGCATCTCATTTTTACAGTTGCAATTTTATTTACCTATCATCTTTATATATTTTTGGGAAAATTAACATCCAACTGATTGAAATAAATACGATATTGAAAAACCAAAAATAATTAGCCAGTGAGATTGCTTTAATTAATTGCTAGAATCGACGGAAATATAAGTGGACTTAAGCCAATTAATAAAAGTTATTTCCTTTTTTAACCGACTTCAAAAAAAGGAGGAGGTTATCAATTTATATTATCTTATCTTTATCTTATCTTTTATTCGACTGTATATATATTTTTTTTTTATGTGTGTTACCTCAGAACTTCTTAGTTAATGAACCGATTTGGATAATTCTTTTTTTATTTAAAAGGTGACGCTTCTCGTGTGGTCCCATTCAAATTTTATCAAGAACTGGCAAGAAGTTCAGGAGTTATCCTGAAAAATGTGTATTCAGGCTTTATTTGGGTATATGGACGATTTCATAGTTTCATCAAATTGGGGATCATTTGCATTTTTTTTTTCGAAAGTTGGTACTTCTGACCTGATCTTACTTTCACCAAGTCAGGACCAGGGGATCAAATCCCAGGAAAATTGAGAGAAATTCTCAAATATAGGCAAGCCTTATGCGTTCCATTTATTTTTGAAGTTAGTCAAGTATTTGCATCTGGAAGTCATCATCTCATATTGATGAGCTGGTGATGGAAGCTACAACTCCTTAACGGTTAGGAGCTGGAGAATATTTCTTTAAGTATTAATCGTACGTATGGGCCAATAGTTATATTCTTTGAGGTTATTAGGGTGAGCTGCTGATGAGAGGTGAAACTCCTCAACAGTTAGGAGTTATATTATGATGTTTTATAAATACCATATGCACGAATGGACCTTTAGTTGTATTCCTTCAAGTTATCTAAGTAGCTAAAGATGGAAAGCTGAATTCCGTAACGGATAGGATATTTACAACAATTTATCATAATCACCATGTAGTTTCTTCAGCTACTTCACTAAAAATCGAAAAATAAAACGTTTTTGAAAAAAAATGTAACCGCCTTCAAAACGGATCTTCAAATAAAAATTAACAAACACTAAAAAACGAAAAAAATAATAAGATTTTTTAATTCAAAGGACGATGATACGTGACTTTTTCTAAATTTAGTTAATTTTTATTTGAAGATCCGTTTTGAAGGCGGTAACATTTTTTTCAAAAACGTTTTATTAAATATCCTGTTGTAATGAGGCAATTTATTTAATTATACATTTCTAGGTTCCTTTTTTTGACAGCGTTATAAAACTTACTATGAAAAACAAAATACAGTCTCGTATTAAAGACTATAATCTAATTTCTAATTTCTATAAAGGCTCTATCTCATTCGCAGGAAGTCAGAATAAACGTTACTTACTGGAAGTAACGTTTATTCGACTTTCCGCGGGTTGACGACGCAATCGCAACCAAGCCGCCCCCGGCCGCCAAGTGTGGTAGACCTCAATTTAAAAATTGTTTTGATTAGCGTCCCTCCCTGCCAATGGCGTCCCAAATTGGGACTCCCAATGAGATAGAGCCCAAATACGTCTACACCGAAAGTGAAGCGAAACGAGGCAGATTTTTTTACCATCTAACTTATTCGTTTAATCAAAAAGATCACGAGTATTTACACGTGTTTAAAAGAAGACAAATGTTAATTAATTTTACAGATTGCAAGGTTATAATTAAAAATGATAATCACGAATTGCATAAATACCTACATCTTTCACATTTCTTTAAGTCTTTTCTTTACCCTAAAAAACGGAACTATAGAAGTTATATTAGGGTAAACTACCTTAGTGTTGCCAACCAGCCTATTATTGGCACTCGGAGTTTAGCTCAAATGGCAAACTAAGTGCCAATCTATATATAAAACTCTTGCGTTGCCGACTGACTGAGAGACAAAGCACAGCCAAAACTACTGGGCGCAAGAAGCTGAAATTTGGAATGTATGTTCCTTGTGGAGTGTAGGAAAGCACTAAGAGAGGATTTTTGGAAATTCCCCCTCTAAAGGGGTAAAAAAGGGGGTTCACGCAGACGAAGTCGCGAGTGGAGCGCTAGTTTTGTACAATATAATAATACTATTTCACATTTGAATGCATGCCGAACTCAATCTATTTTTTTTCGTCATTTCGAGCTTTTTTTAACAGTCTTATTTGATTCTATTTTTGTTTGTTTGTGATACGTTTTTTGTTTTTCGAGCTTAGCTCCGACTAGGATGCCAATTGCAAACAATAGGGCAGTTTACCCTATTAAAGTTGGCGTAGAATAGAACTGTGTCAAAAGGTTGAGATAATAATGACATAGTAAGTAGGTAATAAGTATATTTTTTTACCTTTTTCAAGTGTTTGTTGACCCACTTCGTGAATGTCTTCTTTTGTATGGCGTCTCGCTCGTCTGAAACAAATACATTTGTTTTTTTAACATTAATAAATATTCATATGACTGAAATGTTTGAGAAAGTGTTAAAACGGATGTTGTTCGTATTTGACAGGAACTTCTTTCAAGTACAATCAACGGCACATCGGGGCACTTTAAGTTATTTGTAGGGCGATGCCCTACCTGCCATATGCCTTATGTAATAAAAGCTGTTATCGCAGTTCAACTGTTTAACTTGATGTGCTGTTGAGTGTACCTTATTGTTTTGTTACTTATTCACTAATTTCTATGTCCCGAAGAACATAATATTTTTCTCTATAAGTATTAATTTGATAAGTACATTAAGGCGTTCCCTAGTGAAGTCCATATCTTATTTACTACGTGATCAAAATACAATAAGCTTTTTCTCAAAAATAGAATTATTTAATAGTAGTAAGAAAAAAAAGTGGCCAAAGTAGGTGCGTGTAAGTGCTAAAAAGAAAAATCTATTTACTTTATGAATTAAAATTACATTAGTAATTTAGGGACTGTATTCCCAAAGGGTTCGAATCCCGTCCGAAAATCTATAGACTAGTGTTTTTTTCATTCTTCGTATTAATTTCGTCTAACATTCTCGCCATACTTCCGATCCATAAATATATTTTGGCAAGCCGCGTGTTTGGCGCCAAAATAGCACGACTATTATTAGACCAAACTGAATGGTATCGATCATGTACCAAGTTCGTTCACCCGTGGTACTATCGCATTTGGCCGGGTAATGCGTTGACATATGATAAGAAAATCAGCCAAGTGCGAAATTTATTCAATTTCATTTGGATGTAAGTAAGTAACGTTAACTGATTACCATATCTCTTTTTTTAAAGTATAAGCTTAAAAATATACTTAACCTTTTTTGTGAAAAAATATGAATCTAAAGCAGAGTCTGTAAATGGTTTGAGAAGCCTTTATGTAATTTTTGAAGACCTATCTATAGACACCCCACACTGATATGTTTGATTAAAAATATATTTTTAAGTTTCAGTTCTATGTATGGAGAGCCCCCCTTAGTTTATTTATATTTTTATTTTTTGTATAAAAATCCTAAAGCGGTTCATAGAATACATCTACCTATCAAGTTTCAACTGTGTAGTCTTAATAGTTTTAGAATAAAGTGGCTGTGACACACGGACGGCCGGACAGACAGACATGACGAATCTATAAGGGTTCCATTTTTTGCCATTTGGCTACGAAACCCTAAAAAGTTCCTGAGTGATTGAGGATTCCGGTACTAGTGCGCTTCCACCTTCAGCCTTATCACCACTTAACATCAGGAGCTCTACTCTTGTTCTCCGAAACGAAATTTCGGAAACGAAAGAAATTTAAACGAAGTTTCGTTTCTGCCGCTACTCTTGAACATTTTCGGACGCGCACGAAAAGTTCGAATCCATAGACAATTTTCGTGAACGAATGGAATGAACAACATTACGTAGGTTCTTTTAATGTCATTTACGGTAAATAACCGGTTTTTAAATTAACTTTAAAATTAAAACGTTGGTTTAATAATTTTAAGAATGTATTTAATTAGTAATGGTTTACTATGTTTAATAACCCAGAAACTGATAAATGAGCAATTAAAATTCAAGTTTATGTCGAAAAACACAGTGACACTAAAAGAACCCTTTCAATGACTGATAACCGCCCAAGTTAAGATGTCTATAGTCCCCACTGACCTCTATAGTCCCACATTCCTGTATGTTCCGGTGACAGAGGAGCCACTTGCAGTACAAAATTAGGTGTCAAAATGAACATTCGTATGAAAAATTAGTTCCAATGATTATCACCGACCCAGATTTATGCTTGTCGTCGTATGACAACGTAACTTGTCCGCAGTATGACATTAGCTGAGCCGTCAGCCGTTACTTCAAAATTTCAAAATATTTGTTGCATAAATTGGTGTTATTTATACGGAATTACCAAAGAAAGTAAGTATTAATATTTATGTTTTGCACGCCTAATTCTTATTTAAATAATATTTTCGTAATAGGTTCCTATTATTTAGTTTCACCACATCTTTTCAGTATGGCTCCAAATTCCTGTTCGACAACTCCTCAGCAAATCACTGTACTACTCGATGAACATAAAGATCATGCTCGCGGCAGATTGAGGAGTATAGAAGGAAAGGTCCAGACAAAGAGGCTGTGGGAGGAGTTGTGCGACACTCTCAATTCCATGGGTGGTTGCACAAAGACGATTCAGTAGTGGCAAAAGGTACCTAATTATACTTACATGCTAACAATCCATACAAAAACTACCTGTGCCGCCCTCTGTGATCCACATACTTTTAAACTACGGAGACAATTAAAATTACAAGAAAGTTAGGTACTGTGTATCACTAAAAAATATAATAAGTATTCCCTGCAATGTATGTAGGTATACAATTTTGGAACTTATTTGAATGTTGTTTTGCAGCCTTACCTGCCTGCTACAGACGTCAGAAGCAGGTTGTATCAGTAATACCAGTATGAAGATGGGCGCGTAGAGAGAGAGACAGTAAGGAACGCTGAGCTCGCAGGCATCAGGGCTGCCATGCCATTTGCAGCTGTGTGAGCTATTGCGAGAACAACTTTAAATAATAAAGATTTTCTCCTGTTACCAACCAACTCCAACCTCGCACCTCAAACTTATTGCTTAGTTATTTAATTTTTTACTTTCTTGCATACACTATGCAATTTTTATTAGTGAAAAATTAAAAATGAAGTAGGTATTTAGAAAAAGTCGACCCGTCTCACAACCAGCTGCGATGGGATTCGAACCCACGACCTTTCGCTATCCGGGCGACTGCTCGCGAAGGATAAAAGGACTAAACAAATATAAAGTTATAGGTTTTAGGTAGGAACCTACAACTTTATATTTGTTTAAAAGGAAAATATTCTAATATTTATATGAGATTTTTTTTCTCATAAAGGTTATAATATAATGTACTATACTATGTTGTATAATCAGTGCTTATCCTATAACCAATTTGTTGTAATATGTAACGATATGTTTCTTGTTTTGTAAATGTTAAATGTAAGCTAATATCATGTATTGAAGTAAGAAATAAAAACCATTAAATACATTGATATTGTCTTTTTAATCTATATTAATATTATAAAGAGGAAAGATTTGATTGTTTGTTTGTTTGTTTGTTTGTTCATCGAATAGGCTCCAAAACTACTAGACCGATTTGGAAAGTTCTTTGACCATTAGACAGCTACATTCTTCCCGAGTGACATAGGCTATATTTTATCCTGATATTCCTACGGGAACGGGTAGCAAGCGGGTAAAACTGCGATGATCCGCTAGACTTCTAAACTAATATTATAAAGAGGAAAGATTTGATTGTTTGTTTGTTTGCATCGAATAGGCTCCGAAACTACTAGACCGATTTAGACAATTCTTTGACCATTAGAAAGCTACCTTCTTCCCGGGTGACATAGGCTACATTTTATTTGGATATTATAAGAATGCAGCAAGCAAATATGTAGCAAACACGCAGTTAGGCATGCATAACGATTTCCTCGTCTTGTCGTAGGTACATTTAACTGAGACACTGATGATTATCTCCTATGACAAAAAAAAAGTTACACAAGTGGGTTTTATTTCAATATTACAATTTTATTAATTGGTTTGGTATGAATGTATCTTCCTGGTTCCTTTCTAAAGTTTGTATTAATACAGCGCTTTTCCCTCGACCTGCCTGTAAAGCTCGAGTCGAAGATGCGGCTGTCTCAATTTCCCTGCGAATCTGCCTGGCTCTGTCCGTTTGGTGATCCTCTTCTGTCAAATAGGGACCTCCCTCCTCGGGAAAAAAAAACTCCGGATCTCCATACCAGCCCTTATACATATGTACTATACACATAGCAGGCTACTATAATTTTAGCTGCTGTTTCTGGGCAGTAATGGACAAGCTAGACAAAAGACATCTCTACCATCGAGCTTTCAATACACCAAATGTGCGTTCAACGGTGCAGCGTGGACGTTTTTGGATGGCAGTATCTTCCCTCTAGAGAGTCCTCAACAGCATTATCGACGGGTGTCATCACTCCCTTAGAAGATATCCAGAATCACCTGAAAATAAATAAAATAGAACTTTAGTATTGAAAATGAAGTAAATGAAAAAATCGTTAATCGGTTATCACTAGGTACCTATATTTACTACTTATTTCCGCTTAATATGATTCCTTTTTTTGAGATTTTGAAGAAATCTTATGTGCTTTGCTAGTACCTGTATGCGGTGCATTAAGTGCTGTTGTTTAAGTCTATATCTATATCTGAAAAGCGATAACCAGGCTTATGAAAAGTAAAATCGAAAAGTTCATTGAAATGCGTGTTTACATAGTACAAACTTACTTTAAGGGTTGGCTTGAACTCTTGTCGCCTTGCCCCTGGAGGTAATAAAGGCACTATCTCAGTCCACAGCTCCTCGAATAATTCCCGACTGAGTCTGTAATTTCCTATAAACTCTAGATCGGGAATATTCGCTATAAATAACTGATTTCGCAGGTGCTGCCGGTTCTTTCTCCTCTCCAAGCGTTCTTCGCGCAAAGCAGCAGCGATTAAAAGCTGCCTCGTAGCCATATCAGTTAATATTTTAATAAAAATCGACCCAAACGAAAATAGAAAGGTAACGCTTTTGAGTTCGTCAAAACTGCGAACTAAAAACTGCCAAACTTCAATTTTCGTTCGTTATTAAATTGAATTAGAGTAGGCTTAGAAAATTTAAACGTCAAAGCATTTTCGTTTCAACGAAGTTTCGAAACGAAGAAGTCGGTGGTAGGAAATGTGCGAAGTTTCGAAAGAAATTTCGTTTTTCGTTGAATTAGAGTAGACCTGCAGGTGTGATGAAGGCTAAGTGCTACCCCGTTGTGGATTAAAAATAAAAAATAAATAATAATCGGTCATCTGCAAGTTGGACTCGCCCGTGAAGTTAACGTAGCGATTGCCTATAATTAGACAAATAACCACTATCATTTTTCGTCAGCAAAAAATAATCTCTCTTTTCATAGTGTTTGTATGAATGACAATAAGTTACATTTGCGGTTTTTGAAAATTTGTTATATCTCAAAAACTTCTAATTTATATCTCGCTCAAACCAATTTTCTTTGAAAGTTTATATTAACACCTACATCACTCGTCTAGGAAATTTATTATAAATAATTAATTTTAATTAAGGTTTATTTAAAGTTAGTGGCAGTGGGAATATCGGGATAAAATATAGCCTAAGTCACTCGGGAAGAATGTAACTCTCTACTGGTGAAAAAAAAAATCAAAATCGATTTAGCAGTTTTTGTTTACCCAACCCAACTATTGACTTTAAATGGAAAGACATAGGAACGATACCTTTATCTGATATATTAGTATATTACCTATTATACTTTTATTTCCAAGTGAAATTTTAATAAAAATTTCATGTTATATTACTATTCAAAGCGGTTTCTATGTATACAACAAACATTAGATATAAACAAACGCTTTGAAAGCTTGTCTTAAAACTTTCTTAAAAGGTAATTAACAATTCAAATTAATTTGCAAATTAAAATTTGTCAAATAGACAATATGAATCGAAGAACCTGTATTAGTATAGTAATAGTAAAACAAGCGTTTAAGCTTTTAAGATTGAGTCCTTTTCTATAAAACAATGATTGCTACTTACGTATTTTGAAAATTGAAACAATGGGTATTTTTTTACAAATATAAAACAATTTAAATTAAAAGATTTCTTACAAAATGACGATGAAAGACTTTCTTATGAAAAATAAATACAGAATATCTTTGTTTTATTACACCTCTATCCTATAAAAGATCACACTACCATTGAAATACGATTTGCGAAGGTATTTTGTAAACGACTGACTTGCACGATAGTCATAAAACTTCAAACTGATAAGTTTTCGCCTACATTTGCAAAAGCGAATACCTACCTGCCAACACCGAAACAGGAATCTAGACAAGTAAGCTATCCCGGATTAACTGGAATGGAGAAAGACATACGACTATAATATGCTACGTCTTAATTAAAAGGGTGATTAAAATAAGTGGGATTCCGTTCTGTATCATAGATAGTCAGCTATCTCAAATGAAATAAGACTAGTGAGACTCTCACATCCCATGCCGTTATTCTAATTGATCCGACGCTTCCTACCTTAACTATCTTAAGTATTTTAATAACATTATAATGCTCAAAGATGTGCATAAAACATCGTATACATTACGTTTAAATACTTTTATTGAGATTTACATCCTTCAAAAAGAGATTATTGAAAAATTTTAATCGAAATTTACGAACAAACTGAAACGGAAAAAGTCGCGAACAAGTCGCAATAGAAAAAAATACAAATCAGTCGGCTGAAATAAATGTTAATCACAATAATGTAACAATATCAACAAACCGTATTATGCAGAAGTTTCATACATATAACTTGAGTTGAGAACCGCTTGACCGATTTAGTTGATTTCAATTTCGAATGTTCAATTTGAATGAATGGTTTTTTTATACACTTGTATGGGTAGGTTAGGTTAGGTTTTGATTGGGGAAATTAATCTGGGCATTTTTGTACCTATACAACTTTGATAGTTCTGCTGTCTTCAAAATCGCATTTAAGCTTTTAAGACACAATTTTTCCATTACAAGTTGGAAATCTGGGCGAATCACTAATACCCGTTTGCACTAAACTTAAGAATCGCCTAAGTCTTTTCCTAGCTAACTTAAGACATTCTTAACAAAAAATTGCTTTGCACTAACCTTAGGACATTCTTAAATGCACTTTAGGCTATTCTTAACTTACGGGCCCAATATCGAGCACCTAAGGCTTAAGAAATACCTAAATCAGTGGTTATTGTCTGTGGCATTGTGAGCAAAGAGTAGTGCGACAAGCTTTTCTGTTCCGGTGATTATCTTTGGAACTAAAACAGTTTTCATACGACAGTCCATTTTGACAGCTAATTTCGTATTGCAAGTGACTCCTCTGTCACGGCTGTCACCGGAACAGAAAAGCTTGTGGCTTTTGTATTCTTGTTTGTTAGATAGAGACACAACACAATGTGGCATACGTCATTCATCATTTATTAAAAAAAAACTGTACAGTGCCACAAGCTTTTCTGTTCCGGTGACAGTCGTGACAAAGGAGCCACTTGCAATACGAAATTAGCTGTCAAAATGGACTGTCGTATGAAAACTGTTTTAGTTCCTAAGATAATCACCGGAACAGAAAAGATTGGCGCACTATAACTATTATGTTTTTCTTGACAGTTGAGCTCAGTTGACTTTTTCTTTTCTCGGTGAATTACCCCTACCAAATAAAATAGACAACGCCTTAGCTTTTGTCTCCTTTTAACTCACGAAGGAATCAATGAGAAGTTTCAACCAAAAAAATATCCAGTGACCTACTTTACCTCGCCAGTTTTAAAATCCATAAACAATTAATATTTGAATTTATTCATTCATTCTCTTAGCAAGGCGATGACTAAGTTACGACGTAGTTTGTCAGTGCAAACAAAAATTTTAGCTTGGCTGTTTTAGGCTGTTCCTAAGCTGAGATGTATCTTATCTAGGACAAGCTCAACCCGAGTTTAGTGCAAACGGGCATAAGTATAGTAGGTAGGTATGTGGAATGAAGTCACAAGTAATTACGTATTTTTCTTGACAAATTGTTATTCCACACACTCATTTTAATCAAACTCACATACTGAAATAACGCATAAATTGAGTTGAAGTACCAGGCTGGCATGATACAATGGAGCTCTCAAGAGCATCTCTTGATTGAATTGATTCAGTTCTCGGCTGCATATTAGCACTTTGTATAATGGCTGGCGAATTGAATGCAGTGTTCCCACGAAATTACGGTGAATCATTTTATGAATTAATTTGAAGATGTTTTTGGAAGTAAGATTGTCTGATTTTATGACTTAATTAGCATTTGTTACTTTTTTTTATCCACATAGAGCACTTAGCCTTCAACACCAGATCTTAAGTAAAGATAAGGCTGAAGATGGAATCCTCAACAACTGAGGAAGGAACTGGCTATCTTATCTCTAACTGCCGGAACACAACAATGCTGAAAAAATCGTTGTTAACTTTGACGAGAAAATACATGTAAAAGATAGAAGAAACAATGAAAGATGAAGGATTCGAAGTTTTTTTCTCTTTATTTATTTTGGGGCTTTTATCCATATGGATACGCAAGCCCCACTGTAACTTCTTACAATACATACAATGATTCGAAGTTATTAATAAAGTTGAGAACGTCAAATTTTTACTTTATAAATGGATGTACTACCGCTCTGCTAAATTATTTTTTTCACAAATGCCGTCTCTTATTCCACAGTTTAAAGAAGCAAGTGTAATTCCACGTGTGAACTTATATATGGAGCAATAAAATTTTGATCTTTAATTTTCTCTATCACGTCTCTATTCTCTATAGAATCTCTATAATAAGCTCGTTTTCGTTGTCGGATCCCTGATATTACGAATATTTAACACAAATTCTGATAGACACAGCATTAGAGATGTATTAGCCTATGTTGAAAATAGATAAAAAAATGTGTTTCACTTAGTTACTCCACGATCATGGCTTATGCAAGTGCACCAAAATATACAAACATATTTAGTTTTTTGCATTCACAATGCAATTTTTATTATTGACTAGCTTTCCGCCCGCGGCTTCGCCCGCGTGTACTACACGACATTATCCTCAGGAAATGTGATATTTTCCACGATAAACTACGTCACTTTCCAGCTCCCCATCTACCCCCGCCCCCGTACCAAAAATCACATTGATACGTTGCTCCGTTTTGACGTGAAAGACGGACAAATAAATAATACCTACCTATTGATTTTCCCGTGGGAATATGATACTTTCCTGTGGTAAAAAGTAAAAGTAGCCTATTATAATCCTTCCCAGGGTCGTACCAATTTGTGGCTGCAAATTAGCCCGCGCTTAAAATGATTTTCGTATGGGAATGAGATTTTTCCCGCGGTAAAAAGTCCTTCCTAAGGTCACAAAATATCTCCATTCCAAATTTCATCTGAATCGGTTCAGCCGTTTTGACGTAAAATCAGAACATATAGACAGACAGACAAACAAACACAAATTTTCGCATTTATAATAATATTAGGGATAGTAGAAATATGAATATGACTGGCCGGCCGCGACTACGACCGTCCGTGAGTAATTTAATTGAGTACCTAAGTACATCGCAAAATTTCATATCAAAAAGTAGGTAGATAGGCGTTCTCTAAGGTCTCATCAGCACCATCATCAATCCATTTTAATGTCCCCGCTGCTGGGGTACAGGCCTTCATATTGATGGATAAGGAGAATGGACCATGACCTACCACACGGGCCCATTGCAGTTATGGGGCTAACCAATCCAAATGCAGCCAGAACCGTCGGCTTATCGTGCCTTAGCTCATTCGTGCAAAGTTAAGCTTTTTTTCTCCTTCTTAATTTATAGTGGCAATACGCTAGTTGATACATAACTACTCTTTGGTGGCAATGAGGTAAGACGTCGCAATGTAAAAACAAACGGATTGAGTTTTCAAACATGTGTCAAAACAAAATGAAATTAAAAATCAAAAGCACTAATGAGTATTGATATCAACTTCGATGAAAATCACCCCCAAAATAACTTTGTATCCCTTTTCAACCCTGTTAGGCGATGAGTTTTAATGAAATATGAAACACATCTTCGATTAATTCTGTTAAAGAATGTTTATGCAAAATTTGAAGAAGATTGGACAAAGGAATCACGTTGTCCCATACAAACTTTACCCCCGTTTTTCACCCCCTTAGGGGTAGAATTTCGAAAAATCCTTTCTTATCGGATGCCTACATCATCCAAGGAACACACCCTCCAAGTTTCAGGTCTCTACGATCAGCGGTTTAGGCTGTGCGTTTATCCGTCAGTGATTCAGGACAAAGGATTTTATATATATAGAAAATGATATACTTATTAGAAAAAAACGACCCAACCTCCAAGTTTTTTTCTAATATTTCATTCTCAATAATAAAAATTGCATTGTGAATGCAAAAAACTAAATATAATTTGAAATAGCAATTATTTCATCTTTATCGATTGTCAAATATCTGGCAGGGTATTTCATTCGAGTGTTGAAGGTAGTAATATCTTTACATTGATGAAATAAAGCGCTGGCTCACAGCGCGTAAGAAGTATTGGAAAGATTCGACGCTTCCTTTAACGACTCCGTAGCTCAGCGGTCAGAGAAGTCGCCCGGACAGTGAAAGGTCCCGGGTTCGATTCCCGGCGGAGCTACTTGGAGGTTGGGTCGTTTTTTTTCTAATATTTCATTTTCAATATACAAACATGGCAAAAATGGCATGATTTTATACATATGCATAAACAATACTAATATGGGACCCGTCTTAAGATGCGTACGCCATTAGTAAATGTAGGTAAAACCTATTAAGTGTTCTCACAAAGAAGACAAGAGCAAATCCATTGACGAAAAAAACGGTAATTGTGTTATTTACGACTTGCCCAATTATCAGAATTGCTCTCGTTTCTTTCTGAGAATGTCGAATCAATAGAAACCGGAGCAATGACAAAAGTCTTACTACGAAATACTAAATTGAATGAAGAGGTAACCATTGTGTTGTCTGTTTGAAGCGAATTTAAATGAATAGGAACTCGGAATGCAATGGAACGCAAAGGGGTTTCTTCAAAAAATTATCTAAATTAATCTTATATTTTCCGCTTTGGGTGTAGAAAATTCAAGAAAAGTCTATGAGCAAATAAGGACTTTCCAAAAACGTTTTTTAATCTACTTTGCAAGCAAGTTTTAACTGGAAAAGGCCATTCCATGATAAATATTCAGGCTGAAAACTAATAACACCAATGATCTCTAGAACTGAGTTTCAGACAGACTTTGAATAAAGGTATCTCTAATAAAGGATCTAATAAAGGAAACAAATTAAACATTCCTTTATGATGATGAGTAATGATGACTCAAGAAATGTATGTTTGTTAGAGTTAAAACAATTTTACCGACTTACAGATATTTAAATATTATTTTTACAAGAGCACCAAAGTATTTGCTGTAAATAAAAAAGGTTGCCATCAGCAACAACGCCTACATATATAAATTAAAATTAATATTAATTAACTAGCTTTCCGCCCGCGGCTTCGCCCGCGTGTACTACACGACATTATCCTCAGGGAATGTGATATTTTCCGGGATAAACTACGTCACTTTCCAGCTCCCAATCTACCCCCATACCAAAAAATCACATTGATCCGTTGCTCCGTCTTGACGTGAAAGACGGATAAACAAATTATAACTACCTACCTACCTACAAACATACCTACCTACTGGTTTTCCCGTGGGAATATGATACTTTCCTGTGGTAAAAAGTAAAATTAGCCTATTATAATCCTTCCCAGGGTCTCAAATTTAATTACTTAAATAGGTACCTATTTTGAAGCCGCAAATTAACCCGCGCTTAAAATGATTTTCGTATGGGAATGAAATTTTTCCCGCGGTAAAAAGTGTTATGTCTTTACCAGGACCTTAAACTATCTCTATTCTAAATATAATCCTTTCCATTAACTTAAACTATCACTTTAAATACTAATTCCATTCCACAGCTATGCTCGTGCTAAAACTTATTTTACCATGGGAATGATCCTTATTCCCGCGGTAAAAAGTCCTTCCTGAGGTCACAAAATATCTCCATTCCAAATTTCATCTGAATCGGTTCAGCAGTTTTGACGTAAAAACAGAACATACAGACAGACAGACAAATAAATATAAATTTTCGCATTTATAATAATATTAGGGATAGTAGATATATGAATATGATTGGCCGGCCGCGACTAAGTCCGACCGTGAGTGATCAAAATTGGGTGCATCGCAACATTTCATGTCAAAAAGTAGGTAGATAGGCGTTCTCTAAGGTCTCGTCAGCACCGTCATCAATCCATTTTAATGTCCCCGCTGCTGGGGTACAGGCCTTCATATTGATGGATAAGGAGAATGGACCATGACCTTCCACACGGGCCCATTGCAGTTATGTATGGGGTATTAACCAATCCAAATGCAGCCAGAACCATCGGCTTATCGCGTCTTCCGAAGCACCATATATTTTTAAACAGCCATCCCGTGAAAGACCACTGCGAAAGTCACAATTCGGACATTCTCCTACTCTTGAACTACCTACCAAAATGCAAAAAATCAAGTCAATACTTTGCTAAGGTACTTTTTAATGTGGCATGGGTTCTATGACAGCTCTCTCGTGCAAAGCGAAGCTTTTTTTCTATAGCAAAGAGCATGTAATCACTACGTTTATTCTCATGAAGTTCGACTTACTACTAACGTATTATGTCAAACTTCATGTTTATTCTATAGTGGCAATGGCAATACGCACTCTTTGGTGGCAATGACGTACGTCGCACTGTAGAAACGGATTGAGTTTTTAAACATGTGTCAAAACAAAATGAAATTAAAAATCAAAAGCACTAAGGAGTATTGATATCAACTTCGATGCAAATCACCCCCAAAATAATTTTCTATCCCTTTTTAACCCTGTTAGGTGATGAGTTTCAATGAAATATGAAACACATCTTCGAATAATTCTGTTAAAGAATGTTTATGCAAAATTTGAAGAAGATTGGACAAAGGAATCACGTCCCATACAAACTTTACCCCCGTTTTTCACCCCCTTAGGGGTAGAATTTCGAAAAATCCTTTCTTATCGGATGCCTACATCATACAAGGAACACACCCTCCAAGTTTCAGGTTTCTACGATCAGCGGCTTAGGCTGTGCGTTTATCCGTCAGTGATTCAGGACAAAGGATTTTATATATATAGATTAAATTTATTCGCTAATATTTTAATAACGCATCGCAAGCGCAAATATCTTTGCATCTAACCACTTGATCTTTCAATAAGGCACACACAACACAGGGGTGACACATTCGAGCGTGGCCGGCGCCATGCTCTACCAAGCGACAGCTCCTGGGATGCGCCAGTCTCCTTCTGGGACTGTGAGGAGGCTCCCTCTCTCTGTCCGGCCCTCTCCTAAGCTTTCGAGCTCGTTAGAGGGCCAGAGCACAGATTAGAACCCAGCCTTGACGCGAAGCCTATAGACCTGGAGGGAGGGTTGCTCTCGGCGAGGGACAGGCCCTGCGTCCGAGTCCAACATGCACACGTAAAGACTGTATTTGCCCTCACTCTAATAAAAAAAGGGGTGACACATACTGAAAAAATAATATTATTTAGTACATACGTTAGTACTGACCTAATATGTAGGTATAATTAATTGCCTATAACAACAATTATAATACACGAACGTAGATTTATATTTTATATTTATTTACAAGTAGCGGCGCGTAAGTTTAGCGCTAACCGAAACGTGGAGGGGAAGTCGAAAATAAATAAGGTATTTTGCGGCTTGCGCATGCGCAGCTATCCTCTCCACATCTCACGGTCAGCGCTAGACTTACGTGCCGCTATAGCCCGAGAGCCAAACTGATTCGTTCTATGGGGACTCAACAATAATTCTATATCAGTAATTTCTTAACATAGAAAATTAGATTATCCAGTTTAATCAATAATTCATTAGTAATCCACCAATATTTATGACAGCGACATTAAAAAAAAACAAATACAAAGCTTTAAAAAATCTATAAAAAATAGGCAAAAATGGTATAAGTGTTATTTTTTTACATTTACATATACACTTTACATTTGAATACATTTAATATTATCTTTCGTAAAAGTATATAATCCCCCTATATTTGTAAATGAAAAACAAATAAACTTTAAAAAAAACTCTCTATGTAAACTCAAATTGGCATTACACCTATATAGGTGTAATGCCTATTTGAGTTTACATAGAGAGTTTTTTATAATAATATTATTTTTATAATATTATTAATGCTATCAGAAACAACCGACTTCTTCCTAAAGTATTAGTTTCCCGTTTTATATCTTTATGGATTTCGACCTTGGTGCTTAGATATAGTGAACATAAATACATGTTAACGATAAAATTGGTGATAGCATATTTGCTGAAAGAATTGCACCATTTTCGGGGAATAACTTTTTTTTTATACCTTCCAATGCGATATTATGTTGGATTCCAAAATATAGTCTCTTAAAATTATATTTAAGGTCTGTTTACAAAAATTTGGCCTGTTATTGAATTTCTTGGGCTACTACTTGTAAGTACGTTTTGATAAAAAAAAACACGTGTCTTGTTTTTCGGTCTACGTTTTGTGTTCTTCTCTAAATTGTTAACTAAAATGTAGTGGATTTTCGTAGAGTTGTTCATAAATACTCATATGTTGTCTTTGTAGGTACATATTACGGTATTATTATAAAGTTATCATTGTAATCGTAAACGATACAATCCGTTAAAATGCTGTTGGTTTCTATATTTTAAGCTATATTGAACTTTAGTTCCGTAAACGACCGTAGCGGCAGCGCGGCGGTGCTCTGGTTTTCATCTAGGTAGAGTAATACCAAATACGATTACGAATAAGAGAAAGAAAGTTTTCCGTGCTTCGGGTACTAAGCTGCGGGAGCAGCCCTACAGCTGCTTAAATGTCTAGTATTTGTTAAACTGGGTCAGTTAGTCGCCTACACGCCGAAACTACAGTCTTCATTTTGCAATTACTATCTCGTTTATTGATTCGAATTGGTTAAATAAGCGACATTCAATACTGTAACGGATAGCGTTAGTGTTGCCAGTTTCGAAAACAGTGGCAACATTCTAATTGAATTTTGCAACATTTAATTTATGACTGGCTAGTTTTGTTTTAGATTCTATTGTTTTAAAATGATCAAATTTTGCTCTAAAAGGTTTCATGTACTTACTTAAGCAGTGTTTTCTTTTCAGGAATTTTTTGTTTGCTTTCAGGATGGATGAAGGGCTGGGCGCAGCGAGGGATAGCGATGGCTTAGTCCAAAATGCCGATATGTGCAAAGTGCAGTACATTCCCTTAACTAAAATTAAAATATAAAAACAAGGATATTATAGTAAGTTTAGTGGCGAAGTGTCCATACATGCCAATTCCCATCTTTTCCCTTTTAAAAATTTTGGGGCCTAATTTTCTGAAAAAATTCTTTACGCTTGCATGACATGGTGGTATAAAGTGTGTTTCTAGTCCGGCTTACCCTTAACTATAGTTCGACCCCTCGCTACGTACGTACTTACATAAAATATCATTAATATAAGATATAATTCAAAATAATTTATTTTAAAATTTATTTAAACTTTAATGATTATTTGGACAAAACATCCTACAATTTGAAGCTGAGCGAAATTTTCACTTGACCAATTTGCCATTCAGCAAAATTTTAGCGCCCCATTTGATACATAATAAATAATACGTTTTTGGAAACTGGTTCACAAGGCTAACAAGCATAGATCAAGTTAAAGATAATAATTGTTAACAGCCCACAAGTTGCCTTGGCAATAAGTTACCGACCTAGTTTAGTTATCTGCAATGCAATGCGATGCATTATAATCCTTATCTACCTTATGCGCTTCCTTAAACGGCAGAGTTGCATAGACAAAGCAGTCGTGTGCAGTCATAGATAACGACAGACTAAACTTGAAAGTTTAAACTTCAAACTATGACTATATTATTTTATTATTATAGTATTCTTTGCTATGACTAAGAAGTCCTCACTACACTAATATTCATACTAATAGACACATGTGTCCATTCCATACATTAGAAACTACATCTCTAAATATCCAGGAATGTTTGTTGTTGTTTTAAAAATAAGACACACGATAAAACTAAAATAATATCGTTAATCTTAAATAAATATTGGCCACCATCATGTACATTGTTCCTGTACCAAACTTCAGTTACTTCAGTAGCTTGATGAGCACTAGTGTCTGTGCGAGTGTTATGAAAATTAGAAACAACGACGGGTATTACCATATACACCCAGACCCGAGCAAATATTGAAAAGTTCGTTTTCAATATTTATTTACCCGACCGGGAATCGAACCCGAGTCCTCCAGAGATAGCGGCCCCTTACAAACCGGTGCGTACACCACTCAACCACGGAGCTCGTCCATTATTAACGAATTATTAATTATCACACACGATCGTGCCAAAATAAAGTTTTTTTTTTACATGAATGTATAATAATCTATGTTTAGATATAAAACTGATCCGTTTAGCAATGACTATTGACTAATCCTATTTCGATCTTCTTATGCTTAAGAAACCTTACAAAACTTGTTTTATTGTTTCCTTATTTAATCCATTGAAGAGAGAGAGATAAACCATACGTAAGACAATTATACTTCATGCTTCGTCCTCAAGATTAGCTTGATTTAACACTTGTAGTACGCCCTAGTAATCGCCAATTTCACACTATATTGAGAATATACCTACTTATAAATTAAAAAAGTAATAAAAGAAAATTATTATTTTTTAAATTTCAAAAGTGGGTAGTCAACACCGATCTGGCTCAAGCGCCCATCATAGCTGTCATTCGCTTTCTAGTGCGTCGCCGATTCACATCTAGTTTTTAAATTGTGTTAAAAAAGTTGTTAGTTGTTGTTAAAAGTGATTATTTAGGATGCCCAAACGCAAAAAAGATAACTGTGAACACATTAAACGAAAAATTATAAGATTGGAGAGAAAGTTGGAGCGAAAAAAGAAGCACCACCACCGGTGAGATTTATCTTGTTCTGAGTTATCGGAACAATTCTATCGCTCGTCGTCCTTATCTTAAGGTACGTTATGTATTTTTATACATTTATAAGTCACTGGCCTTGACATATTATATTGCATATTGAAGTTCAGTGACCTGGTTTTCTAACGTTTCGCAAAAAATGCAAACGATAATTACGTTCAACGATAAAACGGTTTGACTATTTAACTAATACCTACTTATCACTAAGTTTGTAAAATAAATACTTTCAATAAAGTGTAACAAAATTATTAATTAATTTTAAAGTGATAATTGAACATAAATGCATTAGTTCGTCACAGACATTTACAAGTTCTCGTATAAGTAGATTTCAAACAGTTTGCGGGCAGTACTTTCTATGAACTGGGACTGCTTCTTACTGAAAATAATTCACATAAGTGACTAAGCTAAAAAAGAGCTTTGTACTCTAAAGTATTATGCTTATTATGATGTGTCGATTTTCAATAGTTTGCGGACAGTACTTTTCTTTTGAACTGGTACTGTTAAACAGTTTGCGGGCAGTACCTTCTTTGAACTGGGACTGCTTCTTACTGAAAATAATTTACATAAGTGACTAAGCTAAAAAACAGCTATGTACTCTAAAGTATTATGCTTATTATGATGTGTCGATTTTCAATAGTATGCGGACAGTACTTTTTTTTTTCGAACTGGGACTGTCTCTTACGAAATTTAATTGCATACCTAAGGTTAAGCAATACATAATCTCAAATAATGATAACATAATCATCATTATATACACTGCAGTCACTGGGTCCTACAAACAGTACAACGGGACTGTTATAAGGTACTACTAAGTGTAGTTTGCGGACAGTACGTGTTGTTATAACTGGGGACTGTCTCTTACAATATTATACTGACATGCTAAAATTGTATGAACATGAGGCTTACTCTGTCCCTTACATACGACCAAGAGGTCATAGTTGACCTCGACGCACCATGTTCTAAGGGTTAACCTGAAGGACAATTAGAACAAGTACTTGGAACCAATCCCCAGTACATCCCAGTCTGAAAACATTACAAATATACAGGATGGTCATTCGTCGACTGAGGCTCCGAAGCGTGATCTACCTTCAGATCAAACGTCTGCTCTTGAAACAGAAAACATACACTTAGATAGTGAAGTATTAGAAATATTAGGTACTGACCCTACTTCAGTCAGGAGTGCTGGAGTTTTCCAGCACTGGGTCACAACAGGTATTAACAAAGAATTGCGTAAAGAACTCGTAAGTACATGACCCCAGAAAATTGCAAATTGATTGAGCTTGATCCTAAGATTAAAGCAGCTGTTTCAGATATTATTGCTAAACACAATAAGGCCATTCAACTGAAACAGAAGGAATCGACTGCTGGAAACACTTGTCTGGTAAAATCTATACTATTATATTGTCTGCAAATGAGAAAAATACAGCCTTGCTAAAACACTTATGGATTTGGCAAAAATTATGTGTGATTGTCAACATTCTAATTCAATTTACAATTTTATTTCTGAATGCCGTGAAGATGGATCTAAGGGATTCTCTTCAAAAAATCAAAATTGATAAACAATTATTCGGCGAAAACTTAAGGGAAAAACAAAAAATCAGCTAAAGCTATTAACAAGTCTAGCACAGACCCAAAGCAATCAACGACACAAAAGTTTCCTAATAAGTAAGTTATACAGTTCTTCGCGAAATTTAAACTGGAAGGGTCCGGGTCCTAGTCGCAGGCCGACGGGCCCTCCCAGGACGAAGGAGCCTGCAACGACTTCGACGCGTAGACGGCTCATCAACTTATCGAAGCAGTCGCAGTATCCGTGGCAGAGACAGAACAACAGCCGACGCTAAATACGTTAACGCATGCAGGTCGTTTATCATTATTCTATAAAGAATTTTTAATGATTACCAAGGACCCACTGGTTCTTTTTCATAAAAAGGATATAAGATTCCCTTCAATCGAAAGCCGATGCAACCTGTATCACCGTCAACCCAAAAATGTAGTGAAAAGGAAAAGGCTCTTTTCATACACGAAATAAAAAATTTGCTGTCTCTGCAATTTCAGAGATCTCTGAATCTGATCAATATCTATCAACTATTTTTTAGTACCCAAGCCAAATGGGAAAATGCGCTTCATCTTAAACTTATCACTAAATAAATTTATTGACCCAAGACATTTTAAACTCAAGGATTTAAGAACAGTAATAAAATTGATACCGAGAGATTGTAACCGTGCACAGTAGACCTGAAAGACATACTTTTTGTTAAAAATTCACAAGGAAGACCGAAAATATCTAAGATACCAATTTGATCAAAAAGCATATGAATTTAATGTCTTATTATTTGGTTTAAACACAGCTCCTTTTTTCACTAAAGTCATCATGAAACCGGTCATGAAATACTCATGATTATATGGTTACCTGTTAACAATATATTTGGATGACCTCTGTCTAATATAAGGATCTTAAAACTTACAAGATACCGTAAAGTTGCTTACAAGCTTAGGTTTCATTATAAATACCGATAAAAGTAATTTTATACCTTCTCAGTCTTGTAAGTTCTTAGAATATAGTTTAAACTAAAAGAAATTCTAGGTCACTTTGCCAAAATTAAATTTGCAATACAAAAGTTTTTTAACTTAAAAAGGTGTAAAATTAGAGAATTTGTTAGTTTTATTGGACTGTTAATATCCGCCTGTCCCGCCGTGAAATGCAGCTGGTTGTATACTAAATTATTTGAAATATGTATAATTAGTACCTACATGGATATACCTTGTTACTTGGAACAGGATTTCTATTGATGGAGCCGCACCAAAAATAAAAATAGACAAGTATGACCTGGAAGTTTTTCAGGTGCCTCAACTACGGGGTGGGGAATTGCATGTGGAGACGACAGAGCTAGTGGTTTATGGAGTATAAAAGAAAGTAGCAGACAATAAATTATTTAGGAATTCTTGCTGCGTTTATTGGTTAAGATACTAACTGTCAAGTACTTCTACGAACTGACAATACCACGGTAATTTCCTACGTAAACCGTATAAGTGATATACACTCCCCACACCTGACAGAGATCGCAAAAGACCTCTGGCAATGGCGTAAACGTAAAAATCTTTACGTTCTTGCATCTCATATTCGATCTTCAGATAATACTATGCAGGCAGACCAAGAATGGCAGCTAGCTGATTATGCCTTTCAACAAATTGTTGAAAAGTTTCATAGATATTTTCATTGATACGCTAGTCGTTAAAAATAATAAATGTCCAAGATATATATCCATGGCATAAGGATCCGGATGCATACGCCGTAAATGTTTTTTTTTCAGTGTCGTGGTCGAAATTAAATTTTAATGTTTTTCCTCCTTTCACAATGATGCCTAAATGTTTAAGAAAGATTATCTCTGACAATGCCACAGATATAATAGTTGTTCCATTTTGGTCCACATAAACGTGGTATCCACTATTTAAGAGTCTTTTAATAAGTAAACAATTCGTTTTCAAAGCAGATTCAAACCTATTTTTTGTCTACAAATTCCAGCCGCAAACAAATGCGCAACTCCATTGCCCTGGTGATGGTGATGATACGAAAAGGCGTCAAATAATTTTCTCTGGACGTCATGCTTAACCCCTTTTTTGGATAACTCGTATAAACAATACGAAGTTTGCTATTAAAAGTAGTTTATTTATTGTCAACAAAATAAACTAAACTTATACGAAAGTATCAATTCCCGATATACAAAATTTTTTTGCATCTGCTTTAAACAGTGGCGCTCAGTATGACACAAT
The DNA here is from genome assembly GCA_949710035.1 of Crambus lathoniellus. Lineage (NCBI taxonomy): Eukaryota > Metazoa > Arthropoda > Insecta > Lepidoptera > Crambidae > Crambus > Crambus lathoniellus. Next base: position 14,567,966 of record OX453313.1, on the reverse strand, counting down.
TAACTGTTATCATTCTGCTTTGGCTTTAATAACTAAAATTGATATATCACTAAATCAAGAAATTAAAAGATTTATTAAAGGAGTTTTTCGTACCAGACCTCCATCCCCTAAATTTAATGAAGTCTGGAATATAGCACAGATTTAAAATTGTCTTGAAAAGTGGTTTGCTAACGAAAGTTAGAATCTGGAAAATATATATATATATATATAAAAAAAAAAAAAAAAAAACACATTGCTCGTTATACCATTCTATAACGAAAAGCCAAGTATTTGTCCTGCAAGAGTTTTGATTACTTACCTTGAAATGAAAATGTTTCTCTGTCCTGATTCCGACAATTTATTTATTAGTTACCGAAAGCCATATAAGCCTGTTACGTCACAAACCTTATTCAAATGGATAAAAAATACGTTACATTTAAGTGGAATTGATATTTCTACGTTCACTGCGCATAATACCCGGTATGCTGCTACGTCAGCTGCGCAAAATTTAGGTTTTAGCATAGACCGGATTATAAAATTGCAGGTTGGTTTTCAGAATCACATACGTTTGCCAAATTTTATAACAGGCCAGTAAACAGCAATTGTGATAAAAAATTTGGCACCACTGTTTTGAGTGCTTTATCAAAATATTTTTCGTTTATTTCATAAGCGATGTTGATTTTTTATGTAACAAATAATACTTTTTTATTGCTTTTTGTTTCTATGTTGAGAAAATAAAGAAGCAAGATAGTATAAGTTAAGTTATAATTTCAATCTATATTATTCAGTAGCCTATATATTACAATTTTTGCATATTTTTCGAACACTTAGTCTCTAAACGTCTACAAGTGTTAAATCAAGCTAATCTTGAGGACGAAGCATGAAGTATAATTAGAGATTAAACGAACTTACCTGAAGTGAAGTTCTATCTTAATTATACGAAAGCTTCGTCCGAAGAGATTAGCTTCCCTCCCTCCCAAAAGTTATTAACTACTCCCCTATATGATTCGAAAAATATAATACTCTAAACTAAATGACAGCTATGATGGGCGCTTGAGCCAGATCGGTGTTGACTACCCACTTTTGAAATTTAAAAAATAATAATTTTCTTTTATTACTTTTTTAATTTATAAGTAGGTATATTCTCAATATAGTGTGAAATTGGCGATTACTAGGGCGTACTACAAGTGTTAAATCAAGCTAATCTCTTCGGACGAAGCCTTCGTATAATTAAGATAGAACTTCACTTCAGGTAAGTTCGTTTAATCTCTAATTATAATTGTAATACTTAATCCACAAGTTAAGTAGAGAACTAAAAGTTCTTTGCTTGTTGTGTTAAGTTCAAGCCTTTTTTAAATGATTTGAGATTGTTACTTGAAATTTATGTTTTATGGCCGGTTTCACCACTGTCTGATAAGTTCCCGATAAAGTTACTTAAAAGATAATCATGACGCCGTCTTCTTTTGTTGGAGAAATGACAAAAGAGACAGCAGTTGTTGTAGCAAGTACAAAAAAACCTATGAGTTTATAACTGAAATACTTTTTTTTTTGTATTTTCAATCGCAGTCACTACAAAAACTGCAAATTTAAAATACTTGTCTAATAAATATTTCAAAAGGTTACGATTTTACACAATTATTAATTCTACAGAGAACATATTGAAATCATTGTAGCGAATATTGAAATGTATGAAATAATACTTGCGGTCGACAAAACAATTTTGAGGCTTATGAATGGAACGTAAAGAGCGATTTAGGAGGAACAACTGCAAATGGATATCGCTGTGGCTGCGTTTGTTGAAAATAAAATGTTAAGGTCGAAGTAGTATTGGTTCAAAAGATACCATACCATCGGTTCATAATGATGGGTACTGAAAATTTAAATCAACTTGAATTGAAATAGGTCTTCACATTCGCAGGTTACACGGTTACAACCGCCTCTGTGGTCTAGTGGTTCACACCACCGATTTCAGACCAAGAGGTCCCGGGTTCGATTCCCAGTGGGGGTACATATTGTATTCGGTTTGGTTGGTGGTAGGACTTGTTCTTAGTCCGCCTGGCTAGCTACCACCATCTTATCTAAGTCTACGCCATAACAATGATGTTTTCAGCATTATTGTGTTCCGGTAGTTAGAGATAAGATAGCCAGTTCCTCAGTGATTGAGGATTCCGGGAGTAGTGCGCTTCCATCTTCAGCCTTATCACCACTTAACATCAGGTGTGATGAAGGCTAAGTGCTACCCCGTTGTGGATAAAAAAAAAAAAAAAAAAAGGTAGTAACGAATTTTTTTAAGGAAAAATTTTTATTCGTTTGCAAAACAACACAAAGTAGTAGCTCTCTTCCAGTCAATTCATTGATAATGGATCCTCCCAAAATCGTCGATGTTTTCGTTTTCGTCTCCTGCGTCTTCAAGTAAAAAAACCAACAACAGTGTTTCTTCGTCGTTAACACTCAGGTGCCGAGTTAACTTGTTCGGGCAGTAGTTAAGCAAAGACTTAGGCGATTCATAAGTTTTGGTGAAAACGGCCAATAGTATTTCGCAGACAACCTAATTCCCAACCTAGTCCTGTCTCAGTATCCATGATCAGTACATATCACTGCACCATCCAACTGTCTCCATATTATTGAAGCCAGTCGTAAACCTTTCGAACTCAGAGCAGAGCATCAAAAAGCCCGTCTAGTTAAGAACAGGCGGTAACATTGTACCAATTTGCAGCTGATTGGGCCTATTAACCGATTGGTTATGGCCCAGGTCGCCAGCCGGCGGTCTTGGGGTCATCCCAGTCGTTAGTTTCGGCTGCCACTCAATGTTACTAGGATTCTTTGATTTCTTCACCATGTCAGCCGAACGACGCCCAATGCTGGGCATAGGCCTCCCCCAAGGATCTCCACAACGATCGGTCTTGCGCTGCCTGCATCCAGCTGCTTCCCGCGACCTTGACCAGCCCCCTGATTCACGAACCGTCGGAAACGCTCCCGACAGCGAAATGTATGCCCTGTCTCTGTCGCTCGCTATAGAATAGACAAAGACAAAGCACAGAATTCGAATCCGAATCCGTTTCCGACGGTTTGTGAATCAGGGGGCAGATCGTTGGTCCACCTTGTAGGGGCCTGCCCACGGAACGTCATCCGGTAAGCGGTCGCCATTCGAGAACGTTTTAGCCGTAAGGGCCATCGGTTCTCTGCGGTATGTGCCCTGCCCACTGCCACTTCAACGATTCTTTGCAACGACTTCACTGCAATCCTTCGAGCGATGCCGGTTGTCTTAGTTCTCCTGCGGATCTCATCATTCCTGATTCGATCGAGCAGGGATATACCAAGCATCGCTCTCTCCATTGCTCGCTGGGTGGCCTTGAGCCTTCTTATGAGGCCCATAGTAAAAGACCACGTCTTTTGATTTCTTAATCAAAGAAAATATCATAATTTTAAAGAGTGAGAGAGAATATCGTAAACTTATATCTCATTCAGATAAAAGTAGCTCGAGGTTTTGTGGTACGAATATCAGAAGTATCAGAGACATTCGAGTCATTAGTTTCGGCTGCCATGCCACCCAAGCTTCTTTGTCGCGTGGTGCCGCTATCTCCGAAGTCGCGAGTTTGATTCCCGGTCGGGTAAATGTTGAAAACTAACTTTTCAATATTATCTCGAGTTATGTCGATGTTACGTAGTACCCGTCATTGTTTCCAAATTGCTACGTGTACTTCAAGTTTGAATAAAGAACACAAATACGTACTAATCAATTAAATTAGAAGATTCGATATTTCAATTGTTATTTTTTTCAGGCAGCGATTCTATTCTCATATTTATATATGTAATGAAATATCAAAGAATAAAAACAGCAAGCCTGAATCATCTTGGTTGTAAACTAGATCCTATTATAAACTCGCTTATCTAATGAATGAGATAAAACTAAGAGGGCATGAGATGTTCACAGGTAGTAAACATAAAACTAGGCTCTTCAGATAAGGCTAAACATTTGTATGAACGCGAGAAAGAGACACCTGACTATCTATCACATTATTTTTCTGATAAAGAGAAGAGATGCAAATGCACCGGTGTGAGTTAGATAGCAATGCAGGTTGTTGTATGTATAGCTTATGCCCTCTGTAACATCTGCTTTGTATTTAAATACCAAAGAAAAAAGATTAAATTGCTTAATAATTCATGGAAATAATAGTAGGTTGAGTACTAAGTTGAGTTAAGTTTAACTTAATTTTGGGAAAATGGTTGAGATATAGAATATGCAATAGCTGTAATTACAGATTCATAAGTACTCGTGTCTACTACTTTGAAAGTTCTGCTTGGTTAGAGGATCCACGTGTTGCTTAAGATCAAACAACCGTGATTCGGAATCAAATAATTGGCTTATCAAAAATATAACAATAACCAGTATTCGAACCAGGAGCCCTACCGCCAAAGTGTCGTCGGCATCGCTATCGGCTCCATTATCCATTACAGATGGATGTCACTCATTGCTAAATTCTTTTTTGCACCAAAAAAAACTTATCACAGAAAAGTAGAAATGTCACATCCACCTGTCAAATGAAGCCGATAGCGACGCCGCCCAATAGTAGCCCCACTGGGTACAATCGCATACCGCAGGCGCTAACTTAGCGCCCGCCAATAAGCCACCACTTAAGCTGACTTTCACCACTATATAAAACATAGTTCTGTCTCTATCATCTGTTTGAATGTTACAGAGACGGCAATTCGTTTTAAACACGTTTAGCGTTAATCGCGTTTAAATATCAGTGGTGAAAGTCACCCTTAATATCTTAAAAGAAATATATAAAGGGCGATGCGACAAAACGTCCCCCCAAAACCCATTTCCGACCAACAGATTTGAAATATATCTCAGGTGAAAGATATTAATATACTTAGTGACAACTTTTACTACGGCGACATCTCTCAAATGTATGGGGATTCTGGGAAAATATTATTATTTATTACAAAAGTAACACCTACGTTAATAAAAAAAAAATTACATAGATACGTATGAAATTGTCGACACAAATAAAAAATATGTTAGGGGGGGGGGGGGGGGGAGGCTCCCATACAAATTTATAATAAATAATAACTCCGAAGGCACCTTATGGAATTTAATTTTAATATTCATAAGGTTCAAGGTCGTGTTACAGGGTTGTTTAGTTAAATAATCAAAAAACATCCACAACAACCATTAAAATCACACAGATCTAACACTTTAAATTCAAACGCGAATTAATTTATTTTATTATATCACGAAACAGGTTTTTTCAACTAGAATTAGTGAACTATATGGTGGAATATTAAATTAATACGATTATTTGGATTCCTAACACAGAGATGAGCAATAAATTAGTGCGACTTACCTTATTTAAATTACTATAAGTATACTATTAGGTAAGTACCTAAAGTAAGTACTTACTTTAATGTTAAAAGTTGAAAAAAGTAATTAAAATTAATTTATCTTTGTGGCCAAAAACTATAGAAAACGAGAAGCACAAAAGAACACATTAGGTAATCCAGAGAAATAGGTAAGTATCTAGATATTTTAGAAATGCTATAAAACATAGGTGTCTTGCTTTTGTTGATAATTAATATAATAGCTTCTTCAACTAAATTGTAAGTATATAAAAATATTTAATGATTTGAAATGGATTTTAATTACGAAGCTGTAGTAGGTAGGTGAACTCACAGTCACAGAGCACCCTGTAGTAGGGGGTGAAAAGTATACAGAACCTATTCTATTCTAGACAAAAATAATGATTTGAAATTCGAAGCTTTGATTTTTAATTTGTTATGCCAACATGCGCACCTAAACATCGTTAAAAAAAAACAACATCAACTCAAGAATGTCTGTCAGTGACACCGAATCAAAACAATCGACTGTTTAAAAAAACAACAGCACGCGCATTCTCTATAGCCCATCACCACGAACCTGATTGTTGAATAAAGAAACCCCAACAAGTTGTACCTTTGAATTTGGTCAAATTCTCCTCATAAACGTGGTCGTGGGTCTCGGCCCCGCCGTGGTCACCTCTGTGACGCTTAGCTTGATGCGGCCCCTCATAGAAACCACCGTTGACTCCATCCTCCTTGGGGTCAAACCCAAGACGCTCCTTGTAATACGCCTGCGTTGACATCTTGGCAAGTTTCACACACAAACACTTTTCATAATTCGGAACACTTTTACACTGGCCAAACGGTCACCACCCAACGCTGTGAGTCACTTAACAGTTCCGAATCGAACACGCGCAATAATTATGAAAAGACCCGCCAAAATCTTTCCACAATCCGCGCACCAGGGTCACTTTTAAACGATCCACCACTATTTTATTCCGATCGATGTCATCAAGTCACTGTTCTACAAAAGGAAAGTTGGCGGACCCCTTGACACACACTTATCGCTCTTGACACAATTTTTTATGGACTTAATTTATTTACGATAACTCAAGTTAATGTCTGGCGTTCTGCCGAGTATTATTAAAAAAAAAGCTAGTTAATGTTAATATGGCAACTTTAATGTTAAACGTTAAGTTTTAAATTTGGAATGCTTGGTTACTTCTTTTTACAAGTTTAAAATTAATATCGATTCGTTTCGTTTTGTCACTTTGTTCGTAATGGGGTTTTCACGTTAAGTTTCGCTGTCATCTGTGTAAACGAAACGTTGGAAACACGACCTGCGAAGACAAAGGAGGGGGGTGATTTACATATTACATATTATGTGGTCCGAAACGCCTCGGTTAAATAATGAGTCATGTAGTTCTTTTGGAGGTAAAGTAATGACTGATTCGTCGGTCACGAGAGCAGAGCGAGGATTTCAGTAATTTGGCCGATGACCTTGCGTAGAAAAAGTTAATACCGAGAATATTACGAGTTACGACTTTTTTCCGTCTGGCAAGTTTGAACTTAGTAACTTGGTTTTTTGTTGTTAGTAACAATCAGTGTCTATAGTCTAGTCGATCGCGTATTCGTTCTTATTTGTAAAATGGATCAGGTTCAAGTAGGTTTTCTATGCATTACTTTCTTAGAATATTTAGATTAGACAACATTCCAAAAAGTTCAAATATCTATCAGTTACGAAAGAGTCTGAATACCTGCATAACATGAGCATAATTTACATAAAGCCACACCTAACACAACACGTGTGCTATCGGCACAATGTTTACTAAAGTATTTTACATAATAATGGCGATACTACTAATTTCTTGAACACTCGAGTCCTGGTGACCTTGCTGATATACCTAAGTATGGATTACCTAATAATTAAATATAACCTACCTCAGTAGCTGAGTTATATTACACTTGGTGTAGGTATTGACAGACTATTACACATAATTATTTATCTACTTACACATAAATCGTTGTTGTATAAGTAGTGAGACTAGTGAGTAATTAGTTGTTACGTGTTTTGTCTCTCCCTTATTTATGTCAAACATACTTAAATGGACAGAAAATAACTGTAGTTAAAGGTAAATTCGCGATAAAATAATAATTATTAATGGCGACTGTATTTATAAATTAAAACTTTATGTTTAAGAATGCTGATAACCCGAATTTATTAAATGTCTTCCCGCCCTTATCTTCAACAATTTGACGATTGATCGATTTTCGATTTCTTTTAACGATTTGGCTTCCCGTAGGAGTAAAAAATGGATCCCACTTAATAACTATTTCAGAACATTCAGTGTATTAAAAAACATTACTAGAGATACCTATTGGACTTCTTAAACTAGGCTTAGCTGCACTGTGATGTCGAATTCAACAAAATACATTTGACAGATAGCGGTTTTCCTTTTCGTATATATGGGACCTTTACCAGCCCTGGCTTTAGGACTTTCAGGCGAAATCTGTTTCCACAATGAGCCACAGGCTTAATTAGATAGTTCTATTCAGCAATTTTTAAGCACGTCATACTGTCACGGGCCGTCAGCAAACGGTGTGACAAAGCCCGACAAAACAGTCACAATTAGACACGCGACGCCTCATAATCTTCGCATAAGTTTAACACGTATATTTTTGTACACGCTACCTCATATTTTGGTGATGTTTAAAAATGTCTTTAAGAAGTTTTTCCTAGGTAAATAAACTGATTATATATTTAAAAAGATTGATATGCCTTAGAACAAAATATTATTATTGTCGTCTGCATAGAATTTAGTTACCAATGGAGGGAAGGTCCTACCGCAGATAAAAGAAGAGGATATTAAATAGCAGAAGATGCTGAAACCTATACCTAATATGGTTCAGGGATGTGGTTAATCCTAGATTAGCTGACACGGCAACCGTTGTCTTGCCATATAATTTATTTCTAGAGATACATACTAATATATTAAAAATGGGGGTTGGTGGTAGAAGGGTGAAAATTAAGTGTAGTTTGTACTTTATAGTGCCAAATAATAAAAAAATCTAAATAAAATAATTTGTCAACAATTTTTTTTTGTGGGCTACCCTTATCACTTTGGGGTATAAAAAATAGTTTACTACATATTCTCAGACGTATCGAATCCACAAAGAACTACAGATTCATTCTTTAAAAATTAAAAAGAAAACTTTAGTAATTACCTACACCCTTTAACAATTTGTCGCTGTATTTTCAATTTAACTTCAATCCTTGAAAATCAACAAATTAGCGAGACCTAATTAAGTTTGTTCGTATCTTGTCGTATTTAATAAAAATAGCGTAATATGATAATGAGCACAAAGGTTACGTGGTCTACCTGTTCTTTATTTCCATTTAAATGAAACTGGTTTTGGTCAAAATATCTGGCAGAGGTCCAGTCCTTGAAGGTTATAAAGGTTGACCGCTTATAGAAAAGGTTGTTTACAGGAAAATATATGAGTAAAATGATTGATCCCGTAATTTTGTCTGCATGGACAAAGTATCGTAGCGTAAAGAGTCTTATAAACTTCCAATACTTATGCTGTGTAAATGGAATAGGAGAAGAATATGTAAAAATCATGAAAATATTGAAAATTTTATAAACAACTAGTGGCCTACCGCGGTTTCACCCGCGTCATTTCCGTTCCCGTAGGAATATCGGGTCAAAATGCATCCAATAACCTACTCCGGGTCAAGGTCTATCTGTATGTTTTTTTTTAACCAAATCCGTTCACTCGTTCGTTTTGCGCACAACACATTAATTGGTGATTTATGTACCTAACACAGTACTTATAGAATATACCTACTCACACAGAACAAGGGACTTAAAAAGGAAGTTCCTTTACAGAATCCAATGCAATCTGTAAAATCTTTGTGGCTTGTAAGTAGTACCTTTTTAAATTATAGTCAAACTTAACGAATCACTGTCCCTCGTCTTAAATTGTTTTTTTTTTTAAAGTAAATACTTTTTTATTACAAACAAATTAATAGAGATTTCAGACTCAGAGATGGTAAGATAAAAGCATTACAGATTATAGGAACATGCACAAAATTCGCCCAAACACAAACCGCCACTACACAACTCTTACATTTCAAAACAGGTTCTAACTTTTGTCTACCTAACCAGTTCAGAGTTGTTCACAAAATCAGCCAAGGTCACGCGACCTTCGTAGAATACCAGCGCCCGTGGGAAACGGGAGACAATGAATGAGGTGGGGTCGGTAAGCGAGCGGGGAGCGGAGCGGAGGAAGTGGCGCCCAAAATGGCATCATCATCATGTCAGCCGAACGACGCCCACAGCTGGGCATAGGATTCCCCCAAGGATCTCCACAACGATAGGTCCTGCGCTGCCCCAAAAATGGCATAAGAAATAATAATAACCTTGGATTTACTGGTAATAGAATGTTAAAAGTTAATTGTTGAGAAAATGAAAAAAAAAGTTACTAAAGAAAGAATTGGCGGTGATTGTATCTTCAAAGTTACTTCTTTAGGAAATGAAGTAAGTATTAGCGCCGAAAAAACTTATTTTGTTTCTGATGTTATAACCATGACTGCTTACAAGCGAAAGCATGTATTATGAAACGCGGTTCTTGATAAATAATTGGATTTTCTAATATCGGGCGCGTAGTATTATCTGATTTGTTCATACTTTAAAACTTAAGTCATCCCTATTCGTATAATTGGAATGACAGGGACTCCGTTTATGTGGAGCAATATTACAAGTTTTTTCTTGTTTAAATGTAATCTTGAATATTTCAAAAAAGGTTGATATGTAGAGGTACATGCTCTTTTGTTTACCTCAACACATTGCCCTTCATTCACTCTTCTTTTTGCGTAGGTTTAAGTTACATTGCTCTTGTCAAAATCGCCGCCGTCACTGCGACCCCACGACACATAAGGTCGCACAATGTTGTCGCACAACAACATACTGTTTTAGTTCCAAAGATTATCACCGGAACAGAAAACGTTGTCGCACTCTATAAGATTATTTTATGTATTATATCAGATCCTTACAAATAGATTATTTTAAATAATTATATTTATTTTATATGTTATTATTATTTAATATACTTGATATATTGTACAATGGTAAGCAACTGTAGGTACTTTAACAACAAACAATAATACAAAAATTTCATTTACCTAATCAATTAAATAAACTGATATAAAATAAATAATTAAAAAAAGGTTATTATCCAAAGGCAAAAGTCCCATAACCGTTTTTAATCAACCAAAAATACATTAATCAGGCTCATTTGCTAACAAGAACTAATAAAAAACTCGACGGTCAATTTGGGATCTAAAATCCAGAATGGTCGTACTGAATTAATTAGTCTGTGTTACATTTGAATATGGTTCTCATAGGAATTGCGGCGAAAAAGCGTTAGTTTTTAGACTACGCTATATTTAAAAATGATTGGTTGTTCCGCCGAGTTTTTGCTTTTTTATATATCTTTTTATTTTTTTGCACTTCTTGTTTTAAGGTTCAGTGACAACAGGTTCCTTTGAATTTAAGATAAATTATAGCAAAAAAAAAAAAAAAAAAAAGTCGTTTCCTGAAAGTTTAGTACCGGGATTTAGAAGAGGCAAAACAGATGGTTTTTAACCGACTTCAAAAACAGGAGGAGGTTATCAATTCGACTGTATATTTTTTTATTTTATTTTTTATGTGTCTCTCAGAACTTTTTAGTTAATGAACCGATTTGGATAATTCTTTTTTTATTTAAAAGGTGACGCTTCTCGTGTGGTCCCATTCAAATTTTATCAAGAACTGGCAAGAAGTTCAGGAGTTATCCTGAATAATGTGTATTCAGACTTTATTTGGGTATATGGACGATTTCATAGTTTCATCAAATTGGGGATCATTTTCAAAAAATTTTTTTTTTCGAAAGTTGGTACTTCTGACCTGATCTTACTTTCACCAAGTCAGGACCAGGGGATCAAATCCCAGGAAAATCGAGAGAAATTCTCAAATATAGGCAAGCCTTATGCGTTCCATTTATTTTTGAAGTTAGTCAAGTATTTGCATCTGGTAGTCATCATCTCATAGTGATGAGCTGGTGATGGAAGCTACAACTCCTTAACGGTCAGGAGCTGGAGAATATTGATTTAAGTATTAATCGTACGTATGGGCCAATAGTTATATTCTTTCAGGTTATTAGGGTGAGTTGCTGAAGAGAGGTGAAACTCCTCAACAGTTAGGAGTTATATTATGATGTTTTATAAATACCATATGCACGAATGGACCTTCAGTTGTATTCCTTCAAGTTATCTATGTAGCTAAAGATGGAAAGCTGAATTCCGTTACGGATAGGATATTTACAACAATTTATCATAATCACCATGTAGTTTCTTAAGCTACTTCACTAAAAATCGAAAAATAAAACGTTTTTGAAAAAAAAAATGTAACCGCCTTCAAAACGGATCTTCAAACAAAAATTAACAAACACTATAAAACGAAAAAAATAATAAGATTTTTTAATTTGAAGGACGATGATACATGACTTTTTCTAATTTATCTTGGTACTTACTGAACTGTTTGAAGTCGGTGCCAAGCCAAAAAGAATAAGAACGAAAGATACTGAGTGAAATAACTAACATATAAAAAAAACCGGTCCCAAGCGTGAGGTGTAGGACGTAATTACCTCAATACGTATAAGACGGCACCGACTTCAAACAGTTCAGTAAGTACCAAGATAAATTAGAAAAAGTCATGTATCATCGTCCTTCAAATTAAAAAAATCTTATTATTCTTTTCGTTTTTTAGTGTTTGTTAATTTTTGTTTGAAGATCCGTTTTGAAGGCGGTTACATTTTTTTTTTTCAAAAACGTTTTTTTCATTTATTTACGTAGATTTAGCACCAATATTCATCAGCATCATTCTCCTGCCATTATACCATTTATTTGGGTTCGGCGCAATAAGTCTTCTTCTTTCATTCATCTCTATCAGCCGTCACTTGCTCGTTGCTCTCTTCAGACAGCTTCAGACTACCATCGTTCACGCAATCCATTCACCGATTATTTGGCCTTCCTCTACGCACATACACATCAACTTAATACCGTACTGATTCAGTACCTTCTTCACCACATGACATACATCCCTCCTCATAACGTGACATGACCATAGCATGCAAGTAGATTTCCTCTGATCTTCTTTATCAACAATAAGTGAGATATGTGTATGAATATGTCTGACTTCTTTTTTATTCCCTTTTTATGATCCGGCCACAGCTAGGTACGCATTTAGCCTACTCTGTCTCTTTAGTTAATCACAATGAAACATCGCACATAGAGTGAGACCTCTTTGGCGTGCCGTTGTTATCGGCATCGCTCCGCAAGTCATCGGAAAGCGGTAGTCACGCTCTAACGTAGGGTATGCCATTTCTGAGCATGGAATCTGAGAGGGTTATGCCCGAATTCTCGAACGCTAATCATCTTTGGGAGCGTCTCAAACATCATGGCATCTCTTTCATACGTTTGACATTTAAAGTGACAGGGCGATGTGTGAGACGCTCCCAAAGATAAGTAGCGTACGAGTATTCGGGCATTAGAGAGATAGAGCTTTTAACAAATGGGAAGACTTTTGCGTAGTAACCCGGTATTTGTTGTAATAATATTAGTAGTGGGGATCCTAAGAAGCCGTTCAATACTAAGAAGGTGCTCCTTAGGATTTAAGACCGGTGTTGAGTTTCCTTCCCCTTCCCCTACCAACTTGCCAACAATAGCCTGTATAACTAACTAATAGCACCTCATAGGCTAACAAGTTAGTAACTTAAAATTCATTTCAACTTTGCATATTGTCAGGCGATTGAGATGCCATTGTGAAGATGAACATCCTATATTTTGTGATCAGACATAATTCAGAGTAGCTACTAACAAATATTTTATAATGTAAGTAATTTTTTTAATGATGGTAAATAAAGAAACATCGCTTGTAATTTGGAATCGTCGTATTATTGCACTGACTTTTTAGTGAAGGGTTCTTCGTACTTCTTCAGTGATGTTTTCGCATTGTTTTTATACTGAAAAATAGGTTGAAAATAAGAGATTCATTCCAAAATGTTGTAATGGCGAAAATGGGTTAAAATAAAGAGGCTATAGTTATTCCAAATTGTTGCCCGACTAAAACTTTACCGGAACAAATGCGAATCACTCAATCATGTTACCGCTAACATTGTAAGTTACACCAAAAAGCTGGCGTGCGAACTTTTAAAAATTTCACAAGGCGAATCACCTATTGTGCGTGATAACCGGACGTTTTGGTTTTAAACGCGGAATATCCGAACAATAACCGCGGTCTGACCGTTGACCGGACCCGTTACAGATTAGAGATGGGACCGTGAAAATTATTAATCTTCACCGAGATGCCAATTGGTGATCCAAAAGATCGGTCCGAAGTGGTGAAAATTCTTTGGGCTGTAAAAACTGAACGTCCCTAAAATCTATTTGAGAAAAGCACAACATCATTTTCCATATGATGCAGGATGTGTCGATGTCGAATGTGTGTTAATAATATATTTATACTAGATGATTATTTATTTATTGTAAATGGAAAAGATACTCCATTTATAAGTAAGTAACATATAAATGGTGTTCAATCAAAGTGAATTGGAATACTCCAATGTTTGTAACCTGTTTTCGGTTGAACTATTTCAACAATTCTTTTTCAACCTTTTTTCTCATATTTTTTTTTAAAGTTTCTACAACGTGTAATGCAATTTTTTAACCGACTTCTAAATCAAAAAGGAGGAGGTTCTCTATTCGTCTGCATGGAAGGTTTTTTTTTTTTTTTTTTTTTATGTATGTCCACCGATTACTCGAAGACGGCTGAACCGATTGAAATGGTTCAAACGTTATTACATCAGGTTGGTTTCCAAGTTGGTCCCATTTTTTGAAATTTTGAAATCGCTTCAGTAATTTTCGGGAAATCTTGAAAATACTGTCGTTTTCGTTACCACTTTATGTGAATTTAATACGTATCTGTAGGCATAACTCCTTTGTTTATAAACCGATTTAGATGATTCTTGTTTTGTTAAAAAGGGGATACCTCAAGGTATTTTAACCGACTTCGAAAAAGGAGGTTATGAGTTTGCTCACATACCTATTTACCAGAAAACACGTAAATTGCCTGCACGATGCACTAAAAAGAGTGAAATAAAAATTATTTTTATAAAAAAATAAAACCGCCTTCAAAAAAACCACATCAAAAAAGTAAGAAATAATTCCTCACCAAATAAATAACGTAAGTACTTTGAAGTCGGGCGGGTTTTAACAAAAACAACAAAAAAATTGTACATGTTTCACGCCCGACTTCAAAGTACTTACGTTATTTATTTGGTGAGGAATTATTTCTTACTTTTTTGATGTGGTTTTTTTGAAGGCGGTTTTACAGGTTATATTCACAAACAGACAACCGCTAGTAAATACTTTCAATTGCTGTAATACTGCATTCCCCAGAACTAGCACTAAATAATATATCAAAAGACACCTGGGAGCTTTCCTAATACAGATTCAATTAAATTGCAAGCCGTAAAATAAATACGATGTTAATAAATTCTCAAGGTAAGTGACACGACACGATCGAGAAATAAACATATTTATAACAACACTAGCTTTCCGCCCGAGGCTTCGCCCGCGAGGACTACACGAAGTTATTCCGCGGGAATGTGATATTTTAGTACAAAGTATCTGTGTCCCAAATTTCAGCCAAATCCGTTCAGCCGTTTTGGAGTGATTGAGCAACAAACATCCAAACCGCCAAACATCTAATCTTTCACATTTATAATATTAGTAGGATAGGAAGCAGGATAGCTTTCTGCCCGCACGTTCTTTCGGCGTTATCCCGCGGGAATGTAATATTTTTCCGGGATAAATAGTAGCCCATGTCACTCTCCAGCTCTCAAACTATCCCCATACCAAAGAACACATCCGTTGCTCCGTTATGACGTGAAAGACGGCCAAACACACAAACAAACTTTCACATTTTATAATATTAGTAAGGAATAAATAATATGAGACTGTTTTACAAACATTCTTCACATTCACGTTTCTTGGCTAACAACTGAATCAATGGTGGCATTATAAAAAGGGACACACTCAGCGCACAGAAGAAGCACAAAACTTCATCATAATAATATTCAAACGGGTAAGAATCAAACCCAAGATCCCTGACTCAGTAGGCAAGGTCAATTACACACTGCACTATTGAGCCACGCAAGACATAGCATCAAAATAAAAGATTATTATTGTCATTTGAGTGCTCGCTTGTCACGCAAAAACTTCTAAAAGGATAGTTTTAAGAGGCATTAAAGACGAATTCTTTTCCAGAGGCAGACACCTGTTGAAACTCAATGAGGAGCACAGATAATATAGGAAACAGTAAACAAAAGTAATCGATCATTGAACAATGTGCGGCACGCGGCCCCAGATGGACCGGTTTGCACTAACGGGATAGTTACTTACTAAACAGACTCAGAGGTTCAGAAGACCCGCTTAAGTGTACGAACGAGGAACTTAGGCGACCGCTTTTCGGTGTCAATCGCATGCACTTAATCTACGCGCATGCTACTACACGTATATTATGCAGTAGGACTGGAGCGCAAGCAATTATCGATTTTAAGTGGTCAAAAATTTCCTCAAGTGTACCTACTTGATTCTCTAACTCGAAGCATAAGGTCGATAATGCGCCGAGATAACGATACCAGTTGACGTATTAAACTTTGACGTCGCTAATAATACTCAATCACTGTCAGTTATGAAAAGGATTCGCGGAAATCTGGAGATAGATGGAATTTTGTAAGTATATGTATGAAATAATCGTGGACCTAAGATTCAACCTTGAGGTATCCTTCGATATGTAATTAATGCCTCCGTGATTGTTGTATCACATATCAGACGTTGTGTCGAATCATTATCATTTGCAGTTTTAAGACTCCTTGAGGCACAAACCTTTCTATGAATAGATAAGAAACTATCCTACGCGCCCAATGCGGATTATTGAGTGCATAATAATATCGTTATCAGTTATCACCCTTTTTTTTATCTCCCGACGCTGAGCCACAGACCATCCCTATGGTATGAATAAGAAGAATTATAAGTACATAGTTACAACTATTTCTTAGGAGCGGCCAACCGCTACTTTGTCCGTTTGGTAAAATGTCAAATGTCAAAAAATGTCAAAGTGCGTTTGTTTAATATATCAATATATATAATACTAGCTGACCCGGCAAACGTTGTTTTGCCATATTAATTATAGTGGTAAACTTCGTATCACCAACATCTATTATAGATAGACAGATGAAAATAAATGATGGCGAAGAAGTTTTATACACTGCCTGCAACAAATGTCACTTTTTAAAAAGTAGGTAATCCAAAGCGGCTAAAACGTCAGTGATAACAATACTCTTTGACAAACCTCTTTGGAAGAGGCTATGGAAGAAATGACAGTTTTGTATAGTACGACAGTTTATCGATTTTCTATACAAAATAATCATTTTTATTTTATAATTTTCCGGAATAAAAAGTAGCCTATGTTACTCTCCAGCTCCCAAACTATCCCCACACCAAAAATCGAGTCGATCCGTTGCTCCGTTTTGACGTGAAAGACGGACAAACAAACAAACAAACAAACAAACAAACACACTTTCACATTTATAATATTATAGTATATAGTATGGATCATAGTGTGGCATAGGATACTTTTCATTTCGAAAAAATATCAGGTTCCCACGGGATAGCGTGTCGTATAGTACACGCGTGGAAAGATAGTTGGTTATATGACAATCCAGGGAAATCACATCAAATTTTAGCCATAAAACCTAGGCCTTTGTCCTTCTCCAAAGTAAATTTTATCAAAATTTAGGCATGAATAGGCATCAGATATACAGAAAGACGGACAAGTAATTTATGCATGAAAAATATTAGTATGGATAGTTGTATCTATTTCACATGGCAAAAATTTAAAACACAGTACAGTAACAGACATTTTATGATTTGATGCGGCGAATTCTAGTTACGGTCAAATGGACTTGAAATGTATACCAATTAAAAACCGGCCGTAAAAAGAAGAGGTTATGGCGTCTTACGTCGACAAAGCAGGTTTAGAATGATATTTCTTGAAATATAGCTCGCCAACTGCTCGGATTCTGGTATTAAAGTTATTTTAGGGAGTGTTAGAATATAAAGTAATAAAATTAAGGACTTCTCGCTATAATATTTTGTCAGACCTAATGAAATAGATAAATGATTATTTAAGCATACGCAGTACCCCATGTCTGTTTTGGCAAATACTAAAATAAAATAACTAAGATATATTCAAAAGATTTTCATTAAGATAACTTTTCAATTTCGGTTTTTATATTCAAAATTGGACACCTGATCACACTATCTAAACGTGAACTAAAGATACACTATCACTATAACTATGATACACTCTTTGTAGTCATCAAATGTTTTGCAACTGCATAACATCTTTTTAAACATTAGTCCTTAATAAAGTCTTGTATACTTGATATCTGTACAATTTTTTTATTATTATCATCATCATCGTTAGCTATGTTTTAATGTCCACTGAGACACTGGTCTTCTTTTAAGGGAGAAGGAATGGAAGCATTTCCTATATATCCCACCAAGCTTGCCTAATGCATATTTATTGCCTTAATGGCTATAACTGTCACATGTTTGACTCGATTTTCCTAAAAATGTTTATATGTTTTAAAAGACTTTTCTGGTTGGTGGTAAGACTTCTTAGACCGCCTGGCTAGTAACTACCACCCTTTTATCTAAGTCTGACGCCATAACAACGATGTTTTCAGAATTTGTTCCGGCAGTTTGAGATAAGATAGTCAAATCCTTAAGCGTTGAGGATTCCGGGAGTAGTGCGCTTCAACCTTAAGCCTTTTCTTCTCTTAACATCGGGTGTGACGAAGGTTAAGTGCTACCCCGTTTTGGATAAAAAGAATACCTTTTGTTAGGTTTTTCTCGTCCACGGTTAGTCGTGCGCGGTTCCTCCTAGTGCATAACACCTTTCACCTTTAGACACCACCGTTTTGCTTCTCCGAGTGCTGTTGCGGTATTCGTAGCTTGGGGCAATGAAAGCTTCAATTCAACATAAACAGTGCTCTATTCCATGATTGTCGATGGTATAGATAATCGGTGCAGTTTAGCAAATAGACTTAACGATGTACACATTGTTAAAAGTTCTTACTGCCCTATTAATATATTTAAGCTATGTTTAACTTAAACATTGTTTTGTCTCTTTTGCTCTAATCAGAAAGGACATTTGTGTAACAAAGACAAAACAAAAGCATAGCTAAACCAAACATAGCTTAAACATTTTTAGGACTAAGGCAGTTATTGTTTTAGTGTTTCAACGTGGGTAACATTCACAACAACAATGTGATAAAACTGAAGAAATACTTGACAGTGTATGATTCAGCAATGAGTCAAAATGAAAAAGGTTTTGTTAATCACCGAAAACTCGAACTCTGACTTGCATTTTGGTTGCAATTAAAAATCAACATCAACAATCAAATTCCTCAACGAAACTAAAATCACAGAATATATAATAGTACTAACCTAAAGTGTTGATTGCAAAAGCAAACAAGCATGATTACTTTTTAGTTGTCTAAAAATATTTTCTATGCTTCATTAAATTTGGCAGTGTACGGTTAAGTCCACAATCAACGTCGTTATTTCCGCTGACTATGGTATTACAAAGACTTTTTATTAACAGCGCAGAGGTCACACATTTTAATCTGTTGAACCATAGACATTTGTCGTTGTTAAATACATTCTGGATCATTGTGCTTTACTTTATTTTATTTAGGCAAAGGTTTACAGGTCAATAACACTTACAAGTTTATGTATTGTAAGTTATCCTCAAATGATGTCATTATTTTGGCAGTTTTATATTCAAGTGTTTTGACTTTAAGATACTTGTTATTCAGAGGTTTTTCGAACAGATGCGTTCAGATCAGATTAAATAGGTACTTACACAAAATTTTGCAGAAACTGCTTATTGATGATAAACTTAATTATTTATTTATGGGATATATTTTTTATTAACTCAAGCGCTAAAGGCACTTTGGATATAGCCATGATATAGCGCTTACATCACGACGGGACACCAAAAACGTTGACCATTTTTTTTTTACTTTTTTAGTATAGATTTATTTTTCCCGAAAAGGTTTGGATTTAAAATAACAAACCCATAAAAAGTTTTTGACGTATACAGCCAAAAAGGATTACTACCTCTTTAGGTAAGTATTTTTTTTTTAATGGGCGGAGTATGCAATCGTAAGTGGCTTATTGCTACACTTTTTTATTATTAAACATAATAACGACACGTGGGAAACTTTTCTCCTGCTTTTAACTTTCATAATGTGCAGTTACGTTCTCAGGTGTCGTGAACTTTATTATTTAAATGGTAAGGGCTATTATGCTGATGATAAGATTGAGTTATTTGCTACGAGATAGTACGTAGAAGAGTAGGTTACTTGGCTACTGGTCAATTTATTTACTTTTTTGAGTGTATTTACCAAATCTTTATATGCACTATATGCATCATATCTACACTAATATTATAAAAAGGTAAAGTTTTTAAGTTTCTTTGTAGGAAGTAGGTAAGTAATGTGTTTTTACTAATAAAACGATTTTGAAAATTCTTTCACTGGAATAAAGCTAGATTATTAATTGACATAGCATATATTTATTAGCCGGTATTTCCACGGAAAAGGGTACTACACGGGTAAAGTAAAACCGCGCGAAACAGCTAATACGGTATTTTACTGATTTTTTTTTATTTCTTTAAAATGTTTTTCGAAATATTAGCTACACAAAACAAGTTTTCATTTTGAATTATCTTGAATATTTTCAAAGATATAGGACTTCAAACTTTATAATTAGACAAGGACAGGACGCTATCTTAGTGACGTCAGTGGGTTAGTAGCGTCATAGTCACGCCATAGAAGATTTCGTTTTAGAAAGAGACAGCTATAGTCAAAATCAAACAGACTATAATTCTTTTATTATAAAACAGATTCAAATTATTTTTTCACATTTGGTATTCTTAATTGCAATATTTTTTAACGTCATCATTAAATATCTACATTTCAACAACAGTAAAATACCCTATTATGTTAATAATTGGCTACACACAATAAATAGTCTTAGCAGTCTCTTATTATATTATATACATTATCAAAGAGAACTTTGACAAAATATTGAATTAAGCTAAAGTATGTAGGTAATTCAGTAGGTATGTAACATACAAATATGGGAAAACCATTACTTTTCTGTTTCATCGGAAATCGCACTGACTTAGCTTTTAGTGAGTGTATGGTGACGTCATTTGCCGATTTATGAGTAAGTTTTTTTTTTTAATTTTTAACGACCCATCTCATTAATTGGCCTACACTGGAGTTCCTTAGCTACGTTGATTGTGTCACGCTTGCTTGGCAATGTGCCATAGCGATTTTCATCACGTTGAATATTATATATAACTTATTGGAATACGCATCTTTTAGTTCCGTTTTTTAAATAAAAGAAATGGAGACAGTGGCAGCGCTAGAGTATGGCACAGGTAAAAATACCAGAATTTTGCATAAAAGTGCGTTTTCGATTCTCACTACTACACTAAATTTAGTTTAGTCTAGGTCTGGGTGTTTTCTTTGTATTTTAATAAACCTTTAAAAGTATTTAGGTATGGTTAGTTAGCTCATTTGACGAACCTGGACAAAACTAAGATCATGACCACGGAGACCACGGACACTGACAACTTAACATCTATCGAGGTAAGGGATGCGCAAATAAAAAGGGTCCAAAAATACAAAAATATGTGTACTTAGGCCAGGAAGTGAAATTGGGAAAAGCAAACCAGTGTAATGTCATTGACAGAAGAACACGACTTGGTTGGGCAGCATTATCAAAACTGGAATTTGTCTTTAAAATGAAAATTAAAGCCACAATAAAACCCACCAAAAAGCTCAGATATTCCGGTGCGTCCTTTCTTACGGAGCTGAAACCTGTGTTACCACCCAAGCAGAGGCGTATTTACCTAAGGGCCAAGGGGGCCATGGCCCAGGGCGGCAGGCTGCTAGGGGCGGCGCAAGCCGCCCCCGCTCAGCTTGGCGGCGCCCGCTTGTCTTCGGAAGTCGGAAGAAAATCAAAAACTTACTAATATTTTAATTGTCCACAACATCTAAAACTCATAATCATCATCATCATGTCAGCCGAACGACGCCCACTGCTGGGCATAGGCCTCCCCTCCCCTAAAACTATAAATCTAGTAATAAATAATCATTGTCTGGTTATATCAAGTAGGGTGATCGATCGCTACGTAGGACGAGGCAGGGCGGCTCAGGCCGCCCCGCTCAGCTCTGCACGGCCACCTGTTTTGACCTTTACTTAAAATGGTTTTCTCTGATGAAATTCGACAGTTTACTAGGGCGGCTCATGCCGGCCGCCTCGCTCAGCTTTTGGTGCCGATTGTCATGATTTTTACCTATATTTTATTTCTTATATTTGTCTGATGAAATTTAAAAAGTTGACCAGGGCGGCTCGGGCCGCCCCGCTCAGCTTCTGATAGCTGAGCCGCCGATCATAACCGGCGGCTCAGTTTTTGGTGCCGCCGGTTATGATCTTTACCTATATTTTATTTATCATTTGACTGATGAAATTAAAATAGTTTACTAGGGTGGCTCGGGCTGCCCTCCCCGCTCAGCTTTTGGTACCGGCCTTTTATGATCATTACCTATATTTTATTTCTCATTTGTCTGACGAAATTCAAAAAGTTTACCAGGGTGGCTTGGGCTGCCCGCCCCGCTCAGCTTTTGGTACCGGCCTGTTATGATCTTTACCTATATTTTATTTCTCATTTGTCTGACGAAATTCAAAAAGTTTACCAGGGCGGTTGGGTGCGCAGTTATGATCTTTACTTATAATTTATTTCTCATTTGTCTAATGAAATACAAATAGTTTAGTATGGTGGCTCGGGCCGCCCCGCTTAACTTTGCGTGCCCACCTGTTATGATCTTTACTTAAATTTTATTTCTTATTTGTATGATGAAATTCAAAAAGTTTACCACGGTGGCTCGGGCTGCCCGCCCCGCTCAGCTTTTGGTGCCGCCTGTTATGATCTTTACCTATATTTTATTTTTCATTTGTTTGATGAAATTCAAAAAGTTTACCACGGTGGCTCGGGCTGCCCGCCCCGCTCAGCGTTTGATGCCCGCATGCCTGTTATGATCTTTACCTATATTTATTTCTCATTCTTCTGATTTAATTCAAAACGTTTACCAGGGTGGCTCGGGCCGCCCCGCTCAGCTTTGGGTGCCCGCTTGTTATGATTACAGATCATAACAAGCGGGCGGTATATACCTTAATTTTACTTCTTATTTGTTTGAAGAAATTCAAAAAGTTAACCTACCTAATCGTCAACAACACCTAAAACTCATATTTTAAGTAAGAAACAATTTTTCATTTTTTTGTAAAAATTTCATTTTTGTGACAAGCTTTTTGCTGACTGTACTTTAATATTGTATTGTCATCTAAACCAAACCTGTATACAAAATTTCAGCTCCATCGGACACTAAGAAGTGGGTCAAATTAAGCTTGCAAGATTTGTCCCCACTAACTAACATACTCACTAAATAACTAACATTGCAAGTTAATAAAAATTGTAAAAATCAACTGGAATGATTGTTTAGTTGTTTTTTTTTTATTTTTTGTGTTATCTTAGAGCGCGTGCGATGTGTATTCTTTTGAAGTTTTTTGCAACTTATAAAGATTTTTTTTTCTTGAACGTATGGGGCGGCCCACGTAACTAGCCCAGGGCGCCAAATATCAAAATACGCCCCTGCCCAAGACCTGAGGACAGAAACTGAGGGTGGCGCATAGGACAATGGAGAGGAAGTTAGAAGGTGTTACTCTGAGGGACAGGAAGTCGAACAAGTGGCTTCGGCAAGTGACATCGGCCTTAGAGTGGCAAGACTCAAGTGGGAATATGCCGGCCACATTGCTAGAAAGCAAGAATCTTGGCGCAAACGACTCCTAGATTGGAGACCATGGGTCTAAGAAGACCACGATGGAGGCCATAAATGCGATGGAAGGATTATATCAAGAAGGTGGCAGGCAGCAACTGGACCCTAAACTGCCCAAAACAGAGAGATGGAAACAATTGAAGGAGGCCTACACCAAGCTATTGGTTGAAGAAGGCTGGAGAGAGAGTTCATTCGATATTTAGAATACGTTACACTAGATCTTAAGAAACTTACGTACTTACAGGGCTAGATAAGTGGTAACACTAAAATTTATTTTTAAGTGTCAAAATCATGGTAAAATATCAATTTACCGCAAGTTTGTCCGAATCAAACGTGACAGGCATATATGTTGGTAAACAATGAATACACACCATCATTACGGACATTGAGTTTCCTCTGCTTTCAGAGGAAAGGAAAGGAAAGGACCTTTGTCTTTGACCATACTTCTCAGAACAAACTTCTTTGGCAAATTTTCTTAGTTTGAGAGAAAAAAACAAACATTTAACGGACTATTAACTGACTTAATTTTTTATCTAAAATCTTATTCTTTCTCTCTCTCGGCTCTCGATTAATTGATTAGATTTGATATGCATGAAAAACTTTTGGTGTGCATAGAAGTTATACAATACATTTTTTTTAGCAACATACCTACTAAGTACAATAATATAATAATCACTAATCTGTCATATGCTTGCGAGTGTACATACAAATACATAATGATTATCAAGGCATTCGACCTTGATCGCGATATTATCAGCAGCATCAAAATTTACTGATAAATATGCATAATCGTATTACTGTAATCAAGTGTAAGTAACTGTCTGATAACTAAGTAGTACAAATAAATATTGCAAGAGTTCTCCTTAAAGTTTTTTTTTCATTTTTTTCTTAAGTTTGGAGTTAAGTACTGTTAATAATGCATAATCGTATTACTGTAATCAAGTGTACAAATAACTGCCTGATAACTAGTAACAAAATAAGTATTACAAGAGTTCTTTTTTAAGGTTGTTTTTTAATTTCTGAAATATGGAGTCTGGCTGTCCAGTGGCATACATATTTTGCTAACGATATTTTTTTTACTTTTTTTTTTGCTTTTTTTCGTGACAAATCCATGCTTTAAAACGACAGTTTTGTGTTCAATGTGTTTACAAAGCAGGCAGAACCATGTTATTTTATTAAATAAAATTTTACACCAGTCTAGACAAACTTCTCCAACTATTCAAGCAAATTATTTATATTTCAATTAGTTTGAGGATTTAGTCATACTGAGAGTATGACACAAATAACACGATTTCATTTGTAAACAAAGATTTATCCTCTAAGACTCTGTAGTACTTATAATGCATAATTCTGTCAAAAAACGTGACGTTATCACACAGATAAAAGTATAAAAAGATACGTTGAACCGGTCTTGGTGATATCATAATAATAGAATTAACATCACAACGAACACGTTTAAATAAACGTTAAAATTATGACTGGTTTTTTTATACTTTTAACAAAAAATATTGAATGGAACTAACATTTGATACTGTCAAAACAACATTAAAAGAAACATTAAAGAACCATCTTTTACTTAGTTGAGACTATGTATAATATGAGCTACAGTTTCAAAAACAATGTATGAGTAAGTAACGTTTTAAATCCATAAACTTGTAAACAAGATACAACCAACAAACACCGCAACAAACCTTTTGTTTTTCATAACATTACGTTTGGTGTAATATGAGATCACTAAAATGATCACATTCAGTAAGTCATCGTTAGTAAAACTTGCTTAGTAAGCTTCAACTCATTACCAAGCACTTGATGTAAAAAGTATTATTCATTTGAATAAAAAAAAAACTTCAGTTCCGAGATTGCGTTGAAGTCTTTTGGCCAACAGAACTAACCTAATTCTTTAGCGTACGTTAACCGTAACCCACATACATGAACCATTTTACAAAGAGAACTTATAGAAAATTCCTTGAGGACGCATTAGCGTTGCTGATATCCGTTAATTATTTAGCAATTTACATCATCGGTAGTGACGTTTTCCAGTCACAATGCTGCCGCGTCAAAACATCTAGCTAGACGAACACCGCAAAACGTACCTATTATAACCTCAAAACAAAAAACAAAACCGTTGGAAAATACCGAAATCCAAACTCTATGGTGGAATTGTACAAACTCCTTCGCATTCCGGATTTAAAAATCGAACCTCCAAAAGAACATTCACACACTGATCACTGGCCACTTACGGTTTATTTTTAATAGCGCGATAGAAGGAAAAAAAAAAGCGTTGGGAGCGTTCGTGCCGCCACGCCGTGCACCGGGCAACTGATTTGCGTCGAGTCGACTAGCGAGAACTGTCAAACTGGCTTGTTGCGTTTGTGTGCGCGCTGCTCATGTGTGCGGCGAACGGAGGCAAGAGGCTTGAATGGATACGAAGTACGAACATGGCTTTAGCTGCCCACTGTGTGCATACGTGACTCAGTGGTGAGTAGTGAAGTATGATTGCAACATATTACACAAACAAGATGTTTGCATTATCGCGCATTTACAGAAAATTGGAACACACGCGTAGCATTCTCAGCAATCTAGAATAAGATCGCTTACTAAGATAATGTATCTTTAATTGTACTCAATATTATTATCTCAATATACATCTTGACACCGAACAAGTCACATCTCTTTTATTACCTTAGCCTCGGTAAAGCGTCATACCTCTTCATGGCGACCCTTTGCCAACCGAACTTATAAATTTTTGCGGGAAAATCATTACTACATGGAGCAGCAAAGCAAAATTTTCAACACCATACTAGCAGCAGTCTTCGTTGCGGTGCTATTTGGCTCTACACTTCTGTTCATCGCATTACTTGGGAAGACAAAACAATAATATGGGAGCACCACAAAGTAAAGAAGAAGTTATCATCGCACAAACCGCCAGCGGCGACGCCCAAGCAACGCAGAAAACTTCAAGCCAGCTCACTACAACAGAAATTTTACTATCCGTCATACTGCTTCTCATCGTTATACTCATCATTTACGCCTGCATCCGGAAAATTTGGGACCGAATTGTCAACCGACTCCGTAGAGAATTCAACAGCGCAGTTCTAAGAAACACAATATCTTCCGTGGAACTGGCAACGACGTCGACTCAACCATCAACGTAGACCAGGAGGTGTCCAGGGTAGAAACCCGGCCCATTGTACGAGGGGCAAGGGAAATCCCAGCCCGATCTTCAGTTAGCTGTTTCAAGCGGTCCAGGAACCCATCTTAGAAGTCTGAAGATCCTACACACTCAAGGAGCATGAGAAAACCCCCAGCCCGCAGCCCCAGCCCCCACACGCCACGCCGGTCACCACATACCTACTCATCGTGCAGAGACGTAATTATTTTATTCGCGCGCTATAATGCCACCGTAAGTCGTAAGTTATTTTATACCTAAACGTTTTAAATAATATGTAGGATTACATTTTTTTCTTATTAGATAATGTCATTTATTATTTCCGATTTAAATGAATTGCATAAGAAACTATTGTATATTAAAGATAATTTAGTAAAACTAGGACCAGATAGACGTCAAAAAGAGTTAGGTTTTACGAAATTTAATGAAGCGAAACTTGAATACGCGAAATTAGAGTATATTTTAGCTCAAGTACATAATTTAGTTGAAAAATCGGAGGTATCAACTAAAGATATAACTTTAATTAATAAAATAGCAAATGACATTCAGATCATTTATGACAAAATTATTTCTTTAGAGACTTTAAGTGTTAGTAGTATTTCAAAAATGGCAGAAAAAGATAAATTTGACTTGAAGACAGCCATTGCACTTTTACCAACGATGACAGGTCAAGAACACGTCACTAAATCTCTAATTGATGGTATACAATTATATAGTTCAATGATCAGCGATGCTACTCATGGGTTACTTATTGATTTTGTGATTAAAACTAGGCTCTCTCCTAGCGCAAAATTACGTTTAAAAAGTAGTTATCCAACTATTAAAGATTTAATTAGAGATATGAATACGCATTTGATTCAGAAAAAATCTGCTGTTGCTATCCAACACAAATTACAAAACTGTCGTCAAGGTCATAGGTCGATCGAGTCGTTCGGCTCGGAACTAGAACAACTTTTTGTGAATTTAACCATAGCACAAGCGGATGACGACGCTACTAAGTTTGAAGTATTGCGTCCCATTAATGAAAAGGTTGCAATCAAGCGCTTTTCAGATGGATTAGTGAATCAAAAGCTTAGTACTATCATAGCATCACGTCACTTTGATTCTTTACCAGAGGCTATAAGAACTGCCCTAGACGAGCAGTCAATGTCTACCAGACACGAGGAAGTTATGAACATTAAAAAGTTTCATACTCGTAATTTCTCACGCACACCTACTAATTATCCGCGTCAGCCAAGTAATTATTCTAATAAATATAGTTACTATAATAGATTTAGCGCAAACAATAGGTACGCTGCCGGAAACACGAGACCACAACAAGGTAAGTACATGTCGCGAGACTCCCGCGCCGCGCAAGGAACACAATCACGTTCACGTGACCGCGGTCGGCCGAGCCCGCGCCCGCCGCGCTCAGCTGTGCCTTTTCAACGTGTGCAGTACGCTAGCCACGAGCAATCGACCAATAGTGAGTCACAAGCGCGTTCTGAGCCCCAGAACGATAATAATTTAGATTTTTTTCGTTCCTACTGAAAATTATGTTTTAAACTACAATAATAGTAGTACCGTAACTTTTAACGTAAGTAATAGCAATATCGATCTTTTAGTCGATAGCGGAGCAAGCCTTTGTGTTTTAAAATACGAATGGTTATGCGATTATCCGAAGTTATTGAATTTAATTACATTTGAGAAGTTAGTTATAAAAGGTGTTAGCGGTAAACTAGTATCTGAAGGATATATTTACTTAGATTTGTCTTATAATGGGTTAGTTTTTAGAGAAAAAATGTATGTGTTTAAAAATATGTCTTGTTCTGCAAATGGTATTTTAGGTGATAATTTTTTGAAACGCTATCAAGCTATAATTAACTATAAAGAAAATACTTTGCTTTTAACTAAAGATAGTAATTATGTGTCTATACCTATATTGAGTCACTATAGACATTTGATACCGCCACGATGTGAGGTAATAAAATATATACCTACATCGTTAGGCGACGATTGTGTTTGTTTATCTAAAGAGATACAGAAAGGAGTTTTTATAGGAAGTATAATAGCGAAACCTTGTAATGGTCGCATGCCAGTAAGGATATTAAACACCACTGAGAAAGAAGTTGATCTAGATCTTACCGATTTAGAGACTTTTTCATTGAATGATTTTGAAGTCTGTAATTTTGAAAAAGAGGAGGTTTCTGTCGATCGTGTAAAAACATTATTAGGATTATTAAATTTACCTGAACTGAATTTAGAAGAAAAACGAAGTATTGAGAGTATTTGCGCTAAGTACGCAGATGTTTTTCATCTGCCAGGCGACAAACTCTCTTGTACAAACCTAATGACCCATAATATAACTTTAAAACCTAATGTCTCGCCAGTTTATGTCAAGCCACATAGATTACCGTTCGCACTAAGGAAGGAAGTTCAGAAACAGATAGATATTATGCTCGAAAATGATATTATAGAAGAGGCTACGTCAGAGTGGTCTAGTCCCGTCTTGCTTGTACCAAAAAAAACAGATAGGTCAAACGAGAAACAATGGCGATTAGTTATAGATTACAGGCAGTTAAATAATCGTATTGAGGACGACAAATTCCCTTTGCCTAATATAACTGATATCTTAGATTCGCTTGCAAATAACATTTATTTTTCAAAATTAGACCTTTCGCAAAGCTATTATCAGTTATCTTTAAGCGAAGATTCACGAAAGTACACAGCTTTCACTGCTGGTGATAAAATTTTTCAGATGAAACGCTGTCCCATGGGTCTCCGGACATCTGCGAGTGTATTTTCACGTCTTATGACTATTGCAATGTCAGGCTTAAATTATAAAAAGGCTTTTATTTATTTAGATGATTGCGTAATTTTCGGGAAATCTATAGAAAACCACAATAAAAACTTAATTAGTATACTAGAGAGATTTAGAAAAGTTAACTTAAAATTAAATCCTATGAAGTGTGAATTTTTGCGAAACGAAATAATATATCTAGGACACAAAATAACTTCTGATGGAATTTTACCAGATGAAAGTAAAATTGCAACCATGCAAAACTATCCAGTGCCGATGAACTGCGACGATGTCAATCGTTTTGTCGCGTTTGCAAATTACTACAGACGATTCATACCGAACTTTGCAAACATTGTTTATCCTTTAAATCAATTAAGAAAAAAGAATGTACAGTTTCTATGGTCATCAGAGTGTCAAACGGCATTTGAAAAATTAAAATCAGCATTAATTCAACCCCCTATTTTATCTTATCCAGATTTTTCAGAAAGTAACATCTTTCGGCTACAAACAGATGCTTGTAAGACAGGTTTAGGATCTGTTTTATCTAACATGAACGGTCAAGTAGTCGCGTATGCGAGTAGAAACCTGAAACCCGCCGAGACGAGATATCCCATCATAGAATTAGAACTTTTAGCAATTGTTTGGTCTGTGAGACATTTTCGCCCTTATTTATATGGACGTAAATTTAAAATTATAACAGACCACAAACCGTTAATTTATTTATTTAACTTGAAAGACCCAACAAGCAGACTTACTAAATTCCGATTATTCCTAGAGGAGTATGATTTTGAAATAGAGTATGTTCCAGGACGAAACAATGCAGCTGCAGACGCATTGAGTCGCATACCTATTACATCTTCTACTTTAAAATCATTACATCAAAACACAGTATCAGTTTTAACTAGAGCACAAAGTAAAAAATTAAAAACCCCCACTGATTCTTCTTCAGAGAGCTCCACCAGCACTAGGCCTGATCAACCTATTGCGGTAGAACTTCTCAAGAAACCCGATGACGTAACTGAATTAAGTTTTAATCAATTAAAGTTTGACAATTATTCAAAGTCTAAAGATAGCATTATTTCTAATGCAAGTTGTTACGTTTACGTACCTTCGCAATCAGCGATATATCTGAGTACCCGATCGTCATCTACCCCAGAGGTGTTAGCGAGGGACTTAGAGTCATTATGTCAAAAAATAGGCATACATGAGGTACTTATTATTAAAGAAAAATGTAACGAGAGTAAAATCAAAAGTCTTGTACAAGCAACAAAAAGAATTAACTCTGTTACCCCGCGCTTTCTCATAACAAAAAATATATTAAGAGTATATGATAGTGAACAAAAAAGAGTAATACTAAATGATTTCCATCTATTACCTACCAGCGGACACGCAGGAGTTAATAGAATGATGAACAACATTAAGCAATATTATTTTTGGCCAGGTTTGAGTAATGATGTAAAACTTTTTGTTAAAAATTGCCATCAATGTCAATATCATAAGCATAGTAATAAACATATTAAGCAGCCCTTAACCATAACATCAACAGCCCACTCATCATTCGAAAGAATTAGTTTGGATATAATGGGTCCACTCGATGTTGATGACTATAATAATAAATATGTATTGACATTACAATGCGATTTAACCAAATTCGTTGAAGCGTATCCATTACCTAGTAAAGACTCGGTCACAGTTGCTCAATCTTTTACCAATAATTTCATTTTACGTTATGGTATTCCTAGAGAAATATTGACTGACCAGGGAACCGAATTCATGTCATCAGTGATGTCCGAAACATGTTCTCTATTACATATTAAAAAATTAAATTCTACGGCGTACCATCACGAAACTGTAGGCGCTTTAGAAAATACTCATAAAACCCTAGGAGCTTTTCTGAGAATCCAGTGTAATAATTATAAACATAACTGGAGCACCTGGATTCCATATTGGTGTTTTTCTTTTAATACCACAGTGCATAGTGAAACTAAATATACGCCTTTCGAATTAGTTTTTGGAAAAATTTGTAACCTTCCAAATAATTTACAATCAGAAATCGACCCCTTATATAACTATGACAGTTATCCCCGAGAACTTAAGTATCGTTTACAACAAGCGCAATCCGACGCACGACGTAACTTGATACAATCTAAAGAGAAAAGAAAATTATTGTATGATAAAACTAGCAATAATGTTACCTATCAGTTAGGCGATTTGTTATTATTAAAGAACCAAGTAGGAAATAAATTAGATAGTATTTACAATGGCCCTTATAAAGTTTTAAGAGATATGACGTCTAATGTAGAAATTTTAAAAGAAAATAAAGCTATAATTGTGCATAAGAATAATACCAAACCATTCAATAAATAACTATTTTATTTGATACGTAATTATAAGTATAGGTACTTAATTACATACCATGTTACTTAACACTTTGTTATTGTTATGATTAAGTGTAAAATGTGAAGCTTCCGTTTTAATTCAATACCATTTCAATTCGATACCATTTTAATTAGATACAATTTTAATTAGGTATATTGTTTATATTGTAAAACGTTCTTGTATTAGTACGATTTAATAAATGAAATAGTTTTAACTTTGCTATGTTGATAATGTTTAAATTTTGTTTACTTATTTTACTTAAGTAATTAAATTTTGGTTAAGTTCGTTAAAGTCAATGTTACGAGTCTGTTCCTTTTTGCAGGGAGGGGATGATCCTTCCACTTTTTCAGGGGAGATGAAGTATGATTGCAACATATTACACAAACAAGATGTTTGCATTATCGCGCATTTACAGAAAATTGGAACACACGCGTAGCATTCTCAGCAATCTAGAATAAGATCGCTTACTAAGATAATGTATCTTTAATTGTACTCAATATTATTATCTCAATATACATCTTGACACCGAACAAGTCACATCTCTTTTATTACCTTAGCCTCGGTAAAGCGTCATACCTCTTCAGTAGGCAGCAAAAAATGTATGCGCCCGGTGAATTCTAATTTCAAATTTGATTGGCGCTTATCTCTTTGAAGGTCATTCTTTCAAAAAAGGAACAAAAGGAAACGAGCTGCTTGACATTTCAAAACGCAAAAACAAACACGCAACAATCGTTGATATAGACGGTTCAAAGTTATTGAGAATAAATTAAATAAGGTAAATAAATAAGATATCAGTAATCAGCAACAAACTGTCTAATCGCGATACAGGTTAACTTATCAGATTGTAGAAGTTTATAAACGATATCCAGCTGATGATAACAAGCTTTTTCTATTATGAACCGAACAAAAACTATAAGCAAGTATCGATAAAAAATTGGTCTATTATTAGCGGACCGAATCAGACAGTTCGGTAAGTTCAATGGACAGTCCAATATCAAGATTTGTTCCTTATAATGTTAGATGATTAAGTTTGCCTATACCAGAAACCGCCAAGGACATCGGAAGTCGGTTGCTATTGAAAATTTAACCTTATGTCTTTAACAAACAAGGAGGTTTTTATTTTAGCAATAGTGGCGAATGCATCGCAAGCGCCGGAAGATCGAATTGATCATAGCTACAGGATCTGCAGTTCATCCTTTTCTTGTTTATGTCTGATCCGAATCCGTACTGTTTCTGGAATTCTGTAAGTTTATCTCCACAAGGTTAGTTTTCTACATCAGCATCAGTCGCATTTTCATCGTTTATTATTGTGAAAATATTAAAAATTCAAATTTTAGTAAAAAATTATCAGTATATTTACTTATAGTGCTTTTTTTATCCACAACGTGGTAGCACTTAGCCTTCATCACATCTGATGTTAAGTGGTGATAAGGCTGAAGGTGGAAGCGCACTACTCCCGGAATCCTCAATCACTGAGGAACTGGCTATCTTATCTCTAACTGCCGGAACACAATAAAGCTGTAAACATCATTGTTATGGCGTCAGACTTAGATAAGATGGTGGTAGCTAGCCAGGCGGACTAAGAACAAGTCCTACCACCAACCAAACCGAATACAATATGTACCCCCACTGGGAATCGAACCCGGGACCTCTTGGTCTGAAATCGGTGGTGTGAACCACTAGACCACAGAGACAGTAACAATTGAGAATTCAAAAACTGTATTTTTATATACAAAACTGAGAAAACAATACTAAAATAAATCGAATCTAATCCATAGAAATTGATGACAGACAATGAATGTTAACTTTAGCGAATTCCTAACTACGGATTACGAGGCAGAGCTATAAATGACCAGATTCTTTAACGGATTAAAAAGTTACATTCCAACTGAGGAAACAGATGTAAATTTTAGGAAAATAAGCCACGTTGTTAACACTAATGGACGTTTGAAAAAAGATTTTGTCAGGCAAATACGTTTAGCAGACAAATAGACAATAGAAGGGCTGTATTGTATGGCTATATACAGGATGTTTTTCTATAAGTGCAATACCTCTTAGGTGGTGATTGTGCTCATGAATATGAACAACTTTTACTATGGGGCCAACTCTGCAACTCAACAAACAAATCAGCTGTTTCATACAATTTGTTAATACCTACCTGACCAGAATGTATGGAACAGCTGATTTTTTGTGAAGTTGCAGAGTTGGCCTCATAGTAAAAGTTGTTCATATTCATGAGTACAATCACCACCTACGAGGTATTGCACTTGTAGAAAAACACCCTGTATATTAAACCGAAATTATTATTGAATGCACACCAAATTATCTATTGCATTATAGATTTCATACATTTCAATCGAGTTGACTTGAAAGTTAATATGGAACAGCTGATTTATTTTTTCGGTATTTCATAGTTGTTCCCATAGTAAAAGTTGTTTGTATTGATGAGTTCTTAAAATAATAGGGTATTTGACTGTTGTTGAAATATTGATATTTAATTATGACATTCAGAAATATAACATTATTGAATAACGAATGTGAAAAAAGAAATTCGATCTGTATTATAACAAGCAAATTATGAGCTACTTAATTATGACTCTAGCTATCTCTTTCTAAAACGAAATTGTCTATGGCGAGAGGTATGGCGCTATAGAAATATGACGTCACATTTCTATGGCGCTCTCCTTGTCTAATTAGAAAGTTTGATGCTCTATATCGCTGAAACTATGCAAGATATTTGAAAATGAATACCTATGTTATGTTGCTACTAATTCAATAAACATTTTAAGTCGATAAAAAAAATCAGTCAAGTACCCAATTTTCGGGAAATCAACCAGTAAAATTTCACCGTGTATAAAACCTATCTAGCCTACTTTCGCAATGCACATGCAAAAGTGGCGAAAAATAATAACAGCAAGACAGTGAACCGTGAACCAACATACATCCTGCATCTTCACGGACTACTCCATAGAGTAGGACTGCTCGTCACATATTTGGCCCCCACGCAGAGCATCCTTTTCGCTAAGTAATCAATGAAAACAAATGCACCCCGTGATAATCAAAATTTAATTTCCGAAAAAGAAACAGCTGTACAGTGACATCTTATCAGCCTAAACAACAACACACAACACATGAATGTCAAGTGTGTCCGTGCAAAGATAATTTTAAAACGGATATCGAATACTCGATATAGAGAAAACAATAAAAAGTAACAAAAACAATCAAAGGCAAGTTAACGAACCCTAAAGATTTATTGTCTCATACGATTTTCAACTAAATATCTTTCAATTAAAGTTTAATTTAAAGTGAGCAAAGTGGCATTATCATAGATGCATGCATTGGATGGAGCACTGATGAAAAACCATATATCAAATATATGGTTTGACAGCTTATGCTTGAGTTAGTGCATCTGTGAATTCTAGTTTACACTCGACCGTTTCAAGCAAATACCACTGCTCATTTGTTTCATTTTGCCACATACACTGTCTGTAGATTTCAAAAGATCTAAAAAAACACAAATATATAGGTACGGCCAAAAACTAGAAAGTGAATTGTTTAAATTTTAAGGAGATCGTAAACGTCGTACATGGCATCCATACATTCCATTTATTAAATGTCCATACATGCGACGGATAGTATGTTTAAGAATGTTTTGAAATAAAATTTGAGTTATAATTTGTTATAAATAAGAAAGTAACGTAACTTCGGAAATAGGAGATAGAAAAATACTCACCATGTCATAATTCAATATGCTTATGCCTATGATAAATTTTATACTGAGTAACATCAGAAGATATTGGATGCAAGATATTTTGTATAAAATTTATTTTGAAATGAGAAAAAAATTAAATGAAATCTGTTTGAAATTCAGCAACTCTAAACGAAGTTTAGAGGAATATTCGAAGGTCCGGGTTTACCTGAAACAAAAATAAAAAGACGTCAGCATTGGAAGGTTAAAAAACCGCTCATTATAACGCACCAACAAGTGTATAATAGTATTTTCATCCCATCGATTCGAAAAGCGATGATTGTTTATCTAATAACAGGGTCCAAAACGATTCATTTTTTACCTGTTATGACAAGAGGGTATAAAAAATGAGATTTGAATTTTAAACAGCTCCATAACAGGGTCCAAAACGATGAGATTTGAATTTAGAACATAATTAAAGAAGCATTGGTTGGAGTGTAGCAAAGGGTGTGCAGTACTTAAAAAAAAATACAACTGATTTTGTATGACCGAGAAATTTTCAAAAACGGAATTTTATAAAATTGAGATTATCTCGTAAACGGTGAGTCGTAGCTAAAATCTAACAAAATTTTCAACCCCCTACGGCCTCCCTGGAGATACTTATAAGGAATCTGATGGACATATATTTTTTATTTAATTTTTTTTTATTTCAAAACTCAAATTTTTTTTCTTGCCCGACTAGCGCTATGATGTATCCGAACGACAAAGAAAGGTAGGTAGTTTGAGTTGTCTTTACTGCTTTTCTTATAGAGGGGGATGAAAAGCAGAGTGTATTACTCGGCCGCAAAATTATTTTCACCTCTGGCGGCGTATATTGAATCCCTCGCTGCGTTCAGGATTCTACTTTAGAATCCCTCGCTGCGCTCGAGATTCTACTCTAGAATCCTTCACTGCGCTCTGGATTCAAAATAGCGCCCTCACCGTAAATATATTATTTTGCTCCCTTGTAATACAATCTACTATTTTTTCCCCAATAAATAAGTTTATTATTTATTATTATCTTACTTATCTTTGATTTACATAACATTAAGCATTGTCAAATGAATCACTTGTTTATTCATAATAAAAAAATATTTTTATAAAAAAATTAAACCGCCTTCAAAAAAAACCACATCAAAAAAGTAAGAAATAATTCCTCACCAAATAAATAACATAAGTACTTTGAAGTCGGGCGTGAAACATGTACAATTTTTTGTTGTTTTTGTTAAAACCCGCCCGACTTCAAAGTACTTACGTTATTTATTTGGTGAGGAATTATTTCTTACGTTTTTTATGTGGTTTTTTTTGAAGGCGGTTTAATTTTTTTATAAAAATAATTTTTATTTCACTCTTTTTAGTGCATCGTGCAGGCAATTTACGTGATTTTTCTGGTAAATCAAACTGAAAACCTCCTTTTTCGAAGTCGATTAAAATACCTTGAGGTATCCCCTTTTTAACAAAACAAGAATCATCTAAATCGGTTTATAAACAAAGGAGTTATGCCTAAAGATACGTATTAAATTCACATAAAGTGGTAACGAAAACGACAGTATTTTCAAGATTTCCTGAAAACTACTGAACCGATTTCAAAATTTCAAAAAATGGGACCAACTTGGAAGCCAACCTGATATAATAACGTTTGAACCATTTCAATCGGTTTAGCCGTCTTCGAGTAATCGGTGGACATACACAAAAAAAAAACATACATACAGACGAATAGAGAACCTCCTCCTTTTTTGATTTAGAAGTCGGTTAAAAAGATCTTTACAAGAACTCTACAATAAAAGAGCTTAACATTTTATTACTCAAAATCCACTTCGCGTTAAAATGAGTGGTTTATACTATGAGAACCCTGTTCATCAACAGTTGGTTGTGTTAAAGGCCTGATTAAAATTTAATGCTCCCAAGTGATTCGCTAACCAACCAACCAACGGTTAACCAACGGTTACCGTTACCAACTGTTGATAAACTCAGCCGGCCTAGTATGAGCGTCTTTTATCACGCGATATGATATGGTACGGCATGCCGTCTTGCTTACACCTTAGTGGGGTAAGCAAGACAACTTGCCGTACCATATCATATCGCGCGATAAATGCCTCTCATGCTAGGCCGGCTGGCCTTAAACAGTGCAACTTTTATCAATTTATATAAACTGACAAATTCTATTGAATAACATAATAGATGACGCATTATTTGCATTATGAATTCAATTACAATAAACAATTCAATACTGAGAATTACTGCCGTTTTTCCTGCTAAAATCTTGCAGAATCCTGACCTAATAAAATGCAGGTCAAGTGCGAACCTGTTTTCCCTTTAAATAATATCATTTATAGTGATGTCATTTATTCTGTAGAACAGATGACACCCAAGAACAATATGACTAATAGCTTTATAAATAAAAACGCCAAAATAGGTGGTGAGGTGGAGGTGTCATTTTTGCTTAGCGTAGGTATAAGTATTTTAATTTACTAAGAAGTGATCAAGGGTGAGGTGATTCAATGGAAATTGTTATATAGATCAAAAAACATAATTATTAAGTAGTTATATCGGGATAAAATAAAGCCAAAGGCACTCAGGAAAAATTTAACTTTCTAATGGTGATAATTTTTTTTAAATCAGTTCAGTACTTAGTTTTTTATTTTGCTACTCACAAACTTAGCGGAATTCCACAAATTTGTCTATATGTACATCATGATTTGAAAAATATACAAATGCGTCACTGCCTTAAAAATATATATTTCTAATATGGTAGTTTCATCCAGAATTTTGGTGAGCTTGATAGTAAGTTCACATACGAATATGAATTTTAATACATCGTACCGTACTTTACTGATTTTACAGCAAATAATATCTTAAAGGTTCTTTCCAAAGAGGTAATTTACGTTGCATTGTCTACATTGTGGCCAACGTGCGGAGTCGGCATAATAAAATATTACACATGCCATCAAAAACAAAAAATCGGCCCACTGGGCTTTTTTCATACAAACATGCTTACTTTATCGTCTCATAGCTGAGTCACTTTTTGCATTTCTGCAATGATTTTTACTTCAATGGAGAGACCAAACACTTAATCGTCAAATCATGTTTTCAAAAAGGACATTTTTCATTTTCGGCTAGGACATTGTACACTATTCGTACTAATAGTAAAAAATATAGTAAAGTCAAATAAAATATTAAAATTCTCATTGTCTTTCTGGATAAATGGTACAAAAATAAACTTTGAAATAAAAATTCTTTGCCATCCATGGTCACACTGGCAACCATATTTAAATCACGTTCGGAAACTTTGATGTTTCTGTACGAAAAAACGCTGACATTGACGACTGATGATAATCTGTCAATGTGAACCTTTTTTTTAGTGTTAGTGTGACAACTGTCTCATTTTACCGCCATATTGAATCGGGGTTGCATAATTATTAAGACTAGATAATGCTTTTGTACCATCAAACGCGTTAGCTTATTGCGATATAATTAGTTTTCAGTTATTATATTTATCTTTTGCTTGCCTATGGTATAGTGTACAAAGTCCTAGCCGAGGCTCCATACAAAACTGAAAAATCTCCTTTACAAAAACCGCTAAATTTTCTCAAAACGAAACACAATAAGTCAAACTTCATGTCCTAATAACGTTTTATGGAGAGTGGAGTTCGGCTAATTGTTTTTCATTTTTGAGAAAAATTTATGACAGTATGAAGATATTTGTAACCGAGGGCGTTTGGGCTCTTCAAGAGGGGGTATAAAGTTAGAAAAACTCACATACAAAAAACGAGAAAAGTTAACGCCGAATTAGTTTTATTTGAATTACTCGTAAAATAAACACAATTTTAGTAGGGTCGCAAGATAAATAATTTAATATTATGTATTAAAATATTGGCTTAGTAATATGCGTCATAATGAAAATAAATTGATTATTGCTCAAAATTAGGCCAGAACTTTGTGATTTTTTTTTATCGACAAAATGTTATTATTTTATGTTTTCGCTTAGTCCAGTCCGTTTCAAGTATGTTGTTATATGTATAAACGTTTTTCCAAAATATTCGTGGTTAAATTTGTATTGTAAAAATTAAATCTAAGACTGGCGATTTGACCTCTTAACGTAAAAATCATTGCAGAGATGCAAAAAGTTTCTCATCTATGAGACGTTAAAGTAAGCATGTTTGTATGAAAAAAGTTTTTTGATGGCATGTATATTTGTGATAATATAAACCTTTAAGATTGAGGTCACCAAGTCAAGTTCTTGTCTCAAGTCCATAGCTGTCAGTGTTTCAATCAATTGATGGTTTCAAATACCCAATTGTTTAAGAACTGATCAATACTAATGGCATAACATAAATGAAGTGATTACAGTTTCCCTTGCATTACTGGATATGGTTCTGATACGCGACCTAGAATGCAATGCCCACGGTTATGGTAATCCCAGCCTTACCCTTAATATAGACGAGTGTCTGTCAGTCTGTCTGTGCAAGGCGACGTGTAGGCTTGTTTACGACTAGGCAGATTTATAGGCGATTATTATGGGTTTGTAACTTACCTTTAGTGAGAGAGATGATGATGCACTAAAAGTAGGTAATATTTGAATAAACATTGATCAAAGAAGGAAAGGTTAAAATACTGCTATTAAAAAAATAATGTTTTGTATTTGTTATTGAGACATCTGATGATAACATGGCAGAATCCGAAACTAGTGTATTACTAATAAGGGCCAGTACCTATGGCTTTTACCATATCATAGGACACAAGAAAAATATAAGAAGAAGCATGCAAATGTCATGCATTCACCTGCATTCAGTTCAGTACTACTGAAAGAAATGGATAATCGAAAATAGGCAAGTTGACAATGTTGCCATGTCAACGTGAAGAAATTAAAAATGAAGTATTAGAAGAAAAAAAACGACCCGTCTCACAACCAGCTTTGATGGGACTCGAACCCACGACAACCACTAACCACTGGGCTACGGGGTCATTTGTACTTCATTTTAATATAAATTGCATTGTGAATTCAAAAATAATTTGAAACGTGAAGAAATTCGAAATCGTACAAAGTAAATGTATGATGAGTGTTTTGAGCAAAGGGTGTTCCACGCACGTCCACCCCACCCATTCTTGGAGTCTATGGCCATTACTATTACACCACACAGTAAAAATAGGACTGTGTTGTAACCACTGTTACTTCGTTAGTTATTAGTGTTATTACTAACCACGTAGGTCGTAACTTAGTCACCGGTCGACTAATGCCCGTTTGCACTAAACTCGGGTTGAGCGTGTCATAGATAAGATACATCTTAGCTTAGAAACAGCCTAAAACAGCCGAGCTAAAATTTTTGTTTGCACTGACAGACTACGTCGTAAATTAGTCATCACCTTGCTAAAAGAATGAATGAATGAATTTAAATATTAATTGTTTATGGATTTTAAACCTGGCGAGGTAAAGTAGGTCACTGGATATTTTTTTGGTTGAAACTTCTCATTGATTCCTTCGTAAGTTAAACGGAGACAAAAGCTAAGGCGTTGTCTATTTTATTTGGTAGGAGTAATTCACCGAGAAAAGAAAAAGTCAACTGAGCTCAACTGTCAGGAAAAACATATATACAGTGCGCAACCTTTTCTGTTCCGGTGGCCAAAACTAGAACTAACGAGTTTTGTTTTTAATGTCATTTTGCTAATACTTTCATGTTTTGCTGCTAAACATAAGAGCCGCTGTCATGGGAACAGAAAAGATTGTCGATCTGTAATGTTTTTTTTAAATAAATGATGAATGACGTATGTCACATGTGTTGTGTCTCTATCTAGCAAACAAGAATACAAAAGCCACAAGCTTTTCTGTTCCGGTGACAGCCGTGACACAGGAGTCACTTGCAATACGAAAAAAGCTGTCAAAATGGACTGTCGTATGAAAACTGTTTTAGTTCCAAAGATAATCACCGGAACAGAAAAGCTTGTCGCAATACTTCGACGACCGATTTGGCGCAGGGGTAGGCTACCCACCTTCTGCGCCAGTGGTCTCGGGTTCGATTCCCGAACAAGACAAATATTTGTATGCATGAACATGTCTATTTGTCTTGGTCTGGGTGTTTTCTATGTATATTAAGTATGTATTTACAAACAAAAAGTATTTAAGTATATATTTATCCGTTATCAAGTTTTCCATGATACAGTTTCGTAATGAAATTAAAATGGGCTTAGATAATTGGTGTGAATGTAAGAAGTTATTTATTATTTATTTATTTATTTAATACTCTTTGCTCACAATGCCACAGACAATAATCACTGATATAGGTATTTCTTAAGCCTTAGGTGCTCGATATTGGGCCCGTAAGTTAAGAATAGCCAAAAGTGCATTTAAGAATGTCCTAAGGTTAGTGCAAAGCAATCTTTTGTTAAGAATGTCTTAAGTTAGCTAGGAAAAGACTTAGGCGATTTTTAAGTTTAGTGCAAACGGGTGTAAGCCTAGTTGATCAGCTAACTTAAATTTAATATTAGATTTGCTCTTAGTTTTGTTGAATAACACAACTACCTAGTATAAAAAAGCTGAAGAGTTTGTTTTGAACTATCATTCAGATTGCAATGATTTTTAGTGTAGAAAAATATCGGATGTAAAGGGACGAACGAAGGTTGTCTTTAGTTTTAAAAATCTCTGTAATATTAACAGTTGATGTTATGTGGCTGGAAAAAAGTGATAGGTATATCCTTGCTACACAGAAACTCAAAAAACTTTGCATTGTAATTATAGTAAATTCTCTTTCAAACCAGCTACATCATGTGACTCAGAACATATAAAACCTGTAAAAACTATAATGTTTTCAGATAAACTAGGCCAGGGGTTAGGATTGATTATGAACAGATTTCACAAAGAATTAATAAATATATGTACACCAGGTAAATCATTTAAAGATATTGTACATAATATACTTTTGCATAAAGTGGATAGTTTAACAAATTTAATTGTTTTATGTGGGGACAGCTCCAAAGTTAAGAAAAATGATCTTTTGCAGAATATAAACATTTTATTAAAATTACAGGCGGACACCGGCTGTAAATTGGTAATCAGCTCATTTCCATATGCAAATAATTTAAGTAGGGCGCAAAACAATTTTATTTTTGAGTTAAACTCATACTTATTTAATTTGATTAGTTGTCATAGTGACAATATTTTATATTTTGACATTAATAATTTTATTAATTATTTTACTTTGACCTCAGATACTATGTATCTTGCAAATAGGTTTAGGACAAAAATAGCTAATTTGTTAGCTTTTAATTTACAAGACACCTATGAAGGTGTCGAACCAAAGTCTATTGACATTGATAATAGGTCTTTACATATGAAATTGCCGTTTTTTTCTTTTGTACATATAACTTAACAACTTTTATAATATTAGAAATATATAATTTCTTTAATATTGCGTTACATTAAGACCGTATCGAGCAACTTTTGATAATTTAATAACCACGATATTTGATTATTTACATAGAAAAAACTTATTCCGAAAGTTACGACTATTTTTGTTTCCAGAATTTCGTACTTTATTAGTTGTAACTTAGTGAAAAAAAATTTTTTTCTCTTAACGAATGTGTCATTTGGTAGTTAAAATATCCATAAATACGTGTGTAAAATTTTGTAAATTTACATAATATTAGTCGTTAAATAATAACAAAAACGTTAGTATGGAAAAAAAATAATTACAGAAATCTCCATACAAAACGGCAATTTCATAGGTAAAGACCTATTATTAGTAGCAAATCTACTAAGAAAAAATGTAATAAATACAATAAGAGTAAAACTGTATTACCTAGTGTAAATGTTTCTTGCTCAACTTTAAACTAAATCGTAAGACAACAGCCAAGCCCTCATGTATTAATTTATTGTGTCAGAATGTTCAGGGCATGTCTGGCAAAGTTTTAGAATTAGAGTTATTTGTTGAATGTAACAACATTAATATAATTTGTATTACCGAACACTGGCTGAAGCATTGTGATGTGTCATGTAATGTGAATAATTTTCAATTGTCAAGCTTATTGTCTAGGAAAACAACGACCTGTGGCGGCTCTTTAATTTTGGTTAAAAATGATATTAAGTATAGAGAAAGAAAGGATATTGTGGACCTTTCCGTAGAACGCCACGTCGAGCTCTCGTGTGTTGAATTAAAAAGCTTAGTAATAGTTTGTGTATACAGACTCCCTAAAGGTAGTTTCGAAACCTTTGAATCGGTAATGGAGGATGCTTTAAAAAAACAAAAGCAAAAAAATAAGCCAGTAACTGTATGTGGTGATTTTAATGTTGACATTCTTGAAAGCAGTGCACTTACTACTCGGCTGTTAACCTTGTTTAATTCTTTTAATTTAGTTAATCAGTTTTTAGAACCTACGAGGGTTACAGATCATTC
Organism: Crambus lathoniellus; assembly: GCA_949710035.1. NCBI lineage: Eukaryota > Metazoa > Arthropoda > Insecta > Lepidoptera > Crambidae > Crambus > Crambus lathoniellus. The sequence goes on along the minus strand of OX453313.1, from coordinate 14,524,143 downwards.
AGCAACTTGTATAGATAATATATTTTCAGAATGTGACCCGGTAAACAAATTAGTTGTTAAAAAAATTACATCCGACCATTACGGTTTACAGGCAGCATACCAATTGGACGTCGTTGATGCACCTGTCACTTTTCAATGTAGGTCAATTACAAAACCACGTCTAGATAATTTTAAAAATAGTATCTATGATAAAGTTTCTACAATGCCATATGTACAGCCGGCCAAGAAAGTGGTCTACCAGTTTTGACAACAGTTCCCGTGTCAACAAAATATCGCTAAAGGCGAATCTTTAAAATTGTTTGTTAACTGAGAAAACTGACATGAAATCATAGAGCAAACACATGATGTTATTTTCGCCTTTGTGACCTATGCATTAGATTATAATTTGCAACAACAAACAACCCTCACAGTTTTTCATAAACTTCAGAACTAAGGAGGTTTTTTAAAGTAGAAAACTCTTTCACTGGAAAATAAACGTAGTGATTACATGCTCTTTGCTGGAAAAGAACATATATCACTGACAAATTAATGTCACAGGTATTTTCCTAAACTCCCTAAACTAAAGTAAAATTTATTCATTATTTTACTACAATGCCTCGAAATTTATCCATAGTCGAGAGAGCTCAAATAATCGCACTTCACAATGATGGATTCAATATTAGTGAGATTTCTAGAGAATTAAATGTGTCTTATGGTTCAGAGATGATGGAACCGCAACTAAAGAACAGCAGAAGCACTGCAAGGGCACTGCAATGAGATATGGGAGGAAACCCGTGAGTCTGACATCTGCTCGAGAGGTGGGCTCAATGAGGGACCGACTCCGAGAAGTCATACTTAGAGGCAGATGGCGGCTACACAAGATTTTTTTTTTAAGTGATAAATTCCATGTGAAAAATAATATTTTTAACAACCAAATAATTAGCATTTTCACTACCGCTTCTTGTTAAAACCCTTGTCCCGTCCTTTTCTAATTCAGCAAAGTGGATATCATTGGGGGAGGACTACGTTTAGCAGTGGACATCCATTTATGTAAGGTGTTAAACCAGGCGACTAAAAATTACTAGGTTGAGCGACTAAAAATACTAAGTGAGCAGCAGAAAAATAGGTTTAGGTTGGGTTAGATTGGCGACTAAGGGCGTTTGTGCACTACACTGAATTTTACCGATCCGGCGGTCCGTTTTTTTACGGACCGGCGTGGCATGAAAAACACGGATGATTGGCTTGTGCACTTGTCCGGTTTTTTACTGACCGGGGCAGCGCAGTGATCTCTTTGAAACTACACTCTACGGACGCGTTTTAAACGAGAGGAATAATGAGTTCCTTGGAACGTCGGCAATTGCTTGCGTTAATTTATTTGCGATAACTCCTAAGATATTCGTTTAAATTATATGGTGTAAAAGAGTAAAATAATGTGCATGAAATGCTTAAAGCAACTAAGGTATTTAGATTGATAAGGGTTAACACTGTATTCGTTTAAATAGCTTTCCAAATTACCGCATTGTTCGTAACCATTTTTTAAGAGATAATAATGGCTAATATGCTATCCTTAAAATATAGACATATGCTATCGCGGACTTTTTTGTAGATCTATAGAAGAGAAATATCCCATCATGCATTATTTTTTTAAACCTCGAAAGGATTAGGCAGCGTTTTTGCTGAAAGCTCCCGGGCGGCTTGCCGTTTGCCGGCACTTTCGACAATTATCGTTATATTTCAACCAATTTACACAAAACTTTTATAAATTATATAGTAAAACCTTGCTGAAGAACCACGCTACCTATTAGTGAAAACCGCATGAAAATCTGTTTCATAGTTTTAAAGATTTAAGCATATATAGGGACAGACAGACGGGAAGCGACTTTGTTTTTATACTATGTAGTGATTTATGATTAAAATACAACCATCCGTTTTTTTCCGGACGGTAAAATTCAGTGAAGTGCACAAGCGCACATATGTTTTTCATTGCCGTCATCTTGGAACGGAAAAAAACGGTCCGGAATGGGGAAAAGTAAAATGACGGACGGTAAAATTCAGTGTGGTGCACAAGCGCCCATATGTTTTTCATAGCTGCCATATCGGTCCGTAAAAAAACGGACCGCCCCGGATCGGTAAAATTCAGTGTAGTGCACAAACGCCCTAAGTCACAGCTCACTCAGCTAGCTCACCTAGTAATTTTGGTACCCTAAAATATTTTTTAGTCGATCGGTTAATTACTATCCTTACAAAAATACCCCTAAATACTGAAATTGGTAATTCATTATCGATGACTGAACAACTTTCCCAAGGAACATTAGGGCGGTTTCAGGTTAGCGTTTTATACGCGCGTATAAGCTCGTTTTCGGAAGCGCAATGTAGGCGCGTATAGTATAGGCGCGCCTTTTGCCACACGCGCGTCTCGTACGAGCGTTGACGTGCTTGTATGCTCGTATAAGCTCGAGCCATACGCTAAACAAGCGCAAGGTTCGAGCGAACACGCCGAAATATGCCCGTTTACGCGCGTTCAGTTTTTTGAAGTCCGTATTGTGGCTCGCGTGAAAGCGCGTATGCCGAAACGACCGTATACGCGCAGAAAAAAACGCCAGTTTGAAACCACCCTTATACCGCAATATTAGAATCAAGAAATTTGTATGTTGTTGAGTTGATGAGAATCAATATTCGACGATTCGAAATTCGAAAAACTAATTCGCGAAGTGTCATAAAATTCAAGCAAAGGAAAATCAACCTTGTTGTTAGTTGACGAACAAACGAACTTCACCCTTACGGTGGTAGACCACATATTTGGCCGACTGTACATGACGATCCGAACGAACTTTACAGTAACTTCTTTGGGTTACTGATTAAGGAATTTAATAACTCTTTTAAAGCAAAGACTATTAAGTGTACCCAAAATTACAGTTTTGTCAATGGGCTACGAGAGGTATTTATAAAAGTAGAAACAGGCTATATGACCTGTATAAACTAAGAGAAACTAATCACAGTCCTGGCTTTGTAGAACATGTTAAACAATATTCAAAAATTTTTAAACAGTCATGTTCTATAGCTAAGTCAAACTATTTTAAAGAAAAAATAAAGAATTCTAACAATAAAATCAAAACAACCTGGGAAATTATAAAGCGTGAAACTGGCAAATATAAACCACGTGACAACAGCCTGACGCTTAAAATTAATGACACCCAAATAAATTCAGAAAAGGAAATAGCTGATATTTTTAATAACTTTTTTGTAAATATACCAATAGAAACGACGACTAAATTGAATTCTTCACCCGCGTCTGCGGCCTCAATGCTCCAAAGACATGTGTCCGAATGTAGTTCATTGTTTAATTTTAAAAGCATTGATTCCACTGATATAATTAAAGCATTCAAATCTCTTAAAATGAATGGTACCAATGATTTATGGGGTATATCGGTAACTATTCTTAAAAGCATTATTTACACCATTGCTCCATATCTTGCTGTTATATTTAATGATTGCATTGCTGAAGGAATTTTTCCTGACTTAATGAAATTTAGCAAAATTATTCCACTATTTAAATCTGGGAACAAAGAAGACCCAGGTAATTACAGACCAATATCTATTTTACCCGCCTTGAGCAAGATCTTTGAAAAAATAATACTGGAGCAATTATTAACTCATTTTACTTTAAATAACCTCTTGCATAACAAACAGTTCGGTTTTACGAAGGGTAGGTCTACTACCGATGCCGGGGTTGCACTTCTTAAGCATGTCTTTGGGGCCTGGGAGGGGTCGCAGAATGCTCTTGGCATATTCTGCGACTTGTCCAAAGCTTTTGACTGTGTAGATCATCGGACGCTGCTGTTGAAGCTAAATCATTACGGTGTAAAAAATAATGCCCAAAAACTATTACACTCGTATCTTAGTTCCAGAACTCAGACAGTTGATATAAATGGGGTGAAATCAATGGGTTCTGATGTAAAGCTAGGTGTACCTCAAGGGTCTATCTTGGGCCCTTTCTTGTTTTTGGTTTATATTAACGATTTACCTTTCTTTGCAAATAGCTTATGTGAGATTGTCTTGTTTGCTGATGATACTTCCTTAATATTTAACATTAACAGAAATAAATCTAATTTTGACGATGTAAACAAAGCTCTCTCGGAAATACTCACTTGGTTTAGTTTTAATAATCTACAGCTTAATGCAAAGAAAACGAAATGCATTCTATTCTCTTTACCAAATGTACAATCTCCACCCGTAGAAATTGTAATAAATAATGAAAAATTAGATTTAGTTGAATCAACAGTCTTTCTGGGTGTAACTATAGACAGAAAACTTCAGTGGCATTCGCATATTGCTGCATTAGCTGGTAAGCTCAGCTCTGCAGCTTACGCTATTAGAAAAGTTAGACAGTTAACTGGCATAGAAACTGCTAGGACTGTATACTTTAGTTATTTTCATAGCATCATGTCATATGGCATTCTTTTGTGGGGATTAGCAGCTGACATTAATGCTATATTTATTCTGCAAAAACGAGCAATAAGGGCCATTTATCAACTAAGCTCTAAAACTTCTCTTAGGGAGAAGTTCAAAGAAATTGGTATACTGACAGCTGCATCTCAATTTATATTAAATTGTATTAATTTTGTGCGTCGTAATATTAACTTGTATACTAAACATGGCGATTTGCATGGTTACAATACAAGAAATAGGAATAAACTTTCAATGCCTCGGTACCGATTAGAGAAGGTACATGGGTCTTTCATGGGTCAAGGTATACACATCTTTAACAAGATTCCAAGTGATATCTTGGAGTTACCCTTTGAAGAGTTTAAGAATCATATAAAAAATTGCCTCCTCAAGAAGGGCTACTATACTGTAAGTGATTACTTAAATGACAAAGCAACTTGGTCATAAGCTGACAAGGATTTTTTTCTGTAGTTAATTGTGAGTCGTGTTTTACAAAATTATTAATACTGAGTACATTCTTATATTGGTTTCTGCGTTTTGAGATGAGAAGTTTGAGTATGTCATGCTCTCTGTAAACATTTCTGCGGTGGTGTCGTGTGAGGCGGGTCGTTACGTTCCCTAAAATATGGTTGAGCGAAGCGATGGCTGGTTCATGCGTCATGCTCGTGAACGGGTGCCACCAGTGGGATGGGTCTGCTCCTGGCTTCTTGTCTCAAAATATGCAGATTTTTAATGTTTTATTGTTATTAGTTTTATTTTATCGTGGCTTGTATGGCACTGTTTATTATTGACTCTTATGTTCTTAAACTATTCAAAGTTTTATTAACCTTGTTTGGCATTTATATTTATTATTTTATTTGCTACGTTTTTGGTTGGTGTGTATTTTAAAGAAACTACCTTTTGGATGTCTATTTCTTAGTTATTGAAAATTATTTACTGCTATGATTACCGGGTTTTTTTTTTATTTTGTTTTTAAACTTAAGATTAATTTGTGATGGAAAGTGACTTTACATATTATATTATGTTAAAGTCACTTTTCAATTTGACGACTCTGTATGAAATATGACAGGGAGAAAAAATAGCCCTTGGCGAGTTTCTTGCCGGTTCTTCTCGTTACAAGGCCTTCCGCCGTAGGATTTGCGAACCGATAGCGTAGCTTCATTGACGTTCGAAGTGCTGTATCAGCCTAAAATGAATAAATGATTTTTGATTTTGATTTTGATTTTGCTTAGATAGGACAATTTAGTATTTGATTGAATCAGGCGTCACTTGGCGGAAGTCCCTAACCATTGTGAAAAATAAATATATGTAGCTTTCTTCCGCAAATAATCGCAAAACTTGCACCTTCACCGATCACACTACTCTACACGTGTTTCGCCCCAACCCGGGGCATCCTCAGGAGATGTTTGTCCGTATGCAATCCAGCACCGAATGACTGGAAAACGCCCGCTGCGACCGTATTTATAGCTGTCCGCTCCCCACCCCCCGCGCTCCGCGCCGAGTAACCGTTAGAGACCGTTGAAAACTGTTGACCGTTGAAAGAGCGAGAGAGAGCGAAGGAGTGGAGAAAGTTATTGCTTCCTACTCGCGCCCTTGATTGCCAACCGTTGTAAAACCGTTCAACGAAAAAAGTTATTTTTAAAGGACAAAAAATCAATATAATGTTTTTAATTAAACGCTTATTTTTAAGAGTTATTATTATTTGAAAAAATACGCAATAGCGGAGAGGAAGAAACATTAACTTGATCGTTAAGTATGGCTCCATCAACATTGTGCTTGATGATTTCTAAATTTTCCAACACGCTCAGTCGTAAACCTTTACTACAAGTATGTAATACCTCATAGGAATGCCTATCAGATAGTTGATGTCCGGTATTTAGTAAATGTTCCGCGAAATGAGATCGTTCCGGTCGGCCATTCCTAAAGGCAGAAATATGTTCTTTATAACGTATATCAAAACTACGGCCAGTTTGACCTACGTATACTGAATTACATTGGTTACATGTTAACTTATATATCCCCGATTTCCCGCCAACCTCCGTTTTTTCCTTGCCATTGCAAATGGCACGCCGGACGGTATTATTAGTACGGAAAGCCACGTGAACATCGTTATTTTTTAAAAGTTTTGATATTTTTTCGGATATTTTACCTACGTAAGCCATACTTGACTGATAATTGTGAATGTAATGTTATTCACAATTATCAGTCAAGTATGGCTTACGTAGGTAAAATATCCGAAAAAATATCAAAACTTTTAAAAAATAACGATGTTCACGTGGCTTTCCGTACTAATAATACCGTCCGGCGTGCCATTTGCAATGGCAAGGAAAAAACGGAGGTTGGCGGGAAATCGGGGATATATAAGTTAACATGTAACCAATGTAATTCAGTATACGTAGGTCAAACTGGCCGTAGTTTTGATATACGTTATAAAGAACATATTTCTGCCTTTAGGAATGGCCGACCGGAACGATCTCATTTCGCGGAACATTTACTAAATACCGGACATCAACTATCTGATAGGCATTCCTATGAGGTATTACATACTTGTAGTAAAGGTTTACGACTGAGCGTGTTGGAAAATTTAGAAATCATCAAGCACAATGTTGATGGAGCCATACTTAACGATCAAGTTAATGTTTCTTCCTCTCCGCTATTGCGTATTTTTTCAAATAATAATAACTCTTAAAAATAAGCGTTTAATTAAAAACATTATATTGATTTTTTGTCCTTTAAAAATAACTTTTTTCGTTGAACGGTTTTACAACGGTTGGCAATCAAGGGCGCGAGTAGGAAGCAATAACTTTCTCCACTCCTTCGCTCTCTCTCGCTCTTTCAACGGTCAACAGTTTTCAACGGTCTCTAACGGTTACTCGGCGCGGAGCGCGGGGGGTGGGGAGCGGACAGCTATAAATACGGTCGCAGCGGGCGTTTTCCAGTCATTCGGTGCTGGATTGCATACGGACAAACATCTCCTGAGGATGCCCCGGGTTGGGGCGAAACACGTGTAGAGTAGTGTGATCGGTGAAGGTGCAAGTTTTGCGATTATTTGCGGAAGAAAGCTACATATATTTATTTTTCACAAAGGACAATTTAGATTTTTGTACGCTGTATGAGGGTGATGAACACCTTGATAATATCTATCGTATAGGTATTTTGTATAATAATCTTAATTTCAGAGTTTTCTGTGTCTCAGGATGCGATATCACCCGAAATTGTTGGCAACTTTTGTCACCGACACGTGTTGACAAATTGACAACTCAAAGTTGTCAACATTTGTTCGGTGGAGTGGAGACCAATGGAGACTCGACTGCATACACGAGTCTTACCGTGCCCATATTGAGACAAAGTGACGTCAGCGCAATAATGACACAAGTGAAAACGAACGCTGTATTTACCGTATCAATTATTCAATGTTGCTTTCAAGCTAGGACGCGAGTGGGTGGACTCAGAGTTGAGTACTGTCACTAGCTAATCTTGTACTGTACTAGGAAATCACCGTTCCGGTATCAAACCCACGATACGAAGTAGACAATTTTCCGGTAGCGAAATCTTTTTTTAGTTAAATATTGTTTAAACATGCGTATTTATTTAGCAACCGATAGTATATGGTCCCAGGAAATATTTTTGACAATATACCTACAGGCGGTAACATTGCTTTTGAGAAAGACGGATGACGAATTCTTATGATGAGATCCACAGGAGGACCAAAACAAGCTATGGAATTGCATAAAGTCAATCGTATTCATTTGACAGTTCATATTGTATCATAATAAATGTCATTCCATACAAATTGCAGCCGATTGAATACGATATGAACTGTCAAATTAATACGATCACCTTACGCAATTGCCCCCAAGATGAACTGATGGCAGTTGGGGCAGAAAGGTTCTCGATTGGCGACCGCGCACCGGACCGAACGTTCGTTCCGTGGGCAAGGTGGACCGACGACGATCTAGTCAAGGTCGCGGGAAGCCGGCAGGACCAATCGATATGGAAATCCTTGGGGGATAGTCCAGCAATGAGCGTCATTCGGTTGACATGATGAACATTTCTTTTGAGTCATGAAATCATTAGGTATCAGACCTCTTCGATCAACAATAACAAAGTCAGACCTACACCCAACAATTGGTGATTTTAGGTTCCGGAAAAAGAATCAGAATGAACTGTTCCCTTCTCACTCCGTTGCTAACTAAAGTATTATTATTAAAGGGTTTTAATTTTATATTGTAAGTACTAATTAAAGTTAAGTTATTGCTTTAGTATAGTTGTTTAAATAACTCCACTAAATATAAGTAACTAATAATGTTGTATTTTTTGTGGTAATAAGCTCATTAAATCATATAGCAGCAGCGTTTGGAAACCGTTTTATCGCCAAAGCTGGTAGTCACCAAACAACTTCATACTTGTAGGTCGTCAACACTTTTTAGTCAAATCAAAACTTGAATATGCATCGTCGCCCACGCTCGCAGCTGCAGATCAGTTGCATTAGCTATAATAACTTAATTAATAACCACGTTCATATATCACTAACATTTTGTAACCTTTTTACTGCCGCAAGGGGTAGTCACCAGACAACTTTAAAGTCGTCAACGTTGATCATATCAACATCATCATCAGCCTTTTTAATGTCTCCACTGCTGGGGCACCGTCCTTTTGATGGATGGATAATATAGTGGACTGTATGTAACCCACCACGTGGTCCCAATGCAGATTGGTTGGTACTCAATACTTTATTGCTTTTCCACAACGGCTGAAAGGATGTTATGGTAATAATATTTTGTACATTATGGACCCTGTTGGGCACAGCCAATTTGGAAGAGAGGTTACTTTCTAAATTAAAATCTTTTAAATTAAATTTTAAAATAAGTACCTATTATTTAATGTGTTGAATTTAATTATTGGTCATTTATTATATTTTTTCAAGTGAAAACTTCTTAAGCGGCGTTGTGCACTTTGTGTGATGGGTATGAAATGATAAACTCGCGTCACGTGACCGTCAGATCGAAAAGTCGTAAGACGGACACGTGATCGAAAACATACAAGAATACCTTGGTTACTTACAATGTCATTAGAATACGAAGGCAAATTTCGCCACCGTTGCCAAAGTTGTGATAGCTCAGTTAGAAAACGGGCGGCATTGAAGCGAAAAGACCTCGGTGCAAATCTAGTCCGTATTTTTTATTTTTTTTTGTCAAATTCCTTTTTTTGTGAAAATGTCTAGGGAGCCCTTTTTACTTCTGCCGGCACTCCCAGAGTGTAACTTTTTTTAATTTATTTATATATTTAGGTATGAACGACTGCTTCGCACAGCAACTGGCAGTCACCAGCCCGCCTCATTGGTCAACGGAATCCTCAACCACTAAGGAACCGGCTGTCTTATCTCCAGCTGCCGGAACACAGCACAACAATTCTGATACCATTGTTCCTACGGCGGCAGACGGATAAGATGTTGGTAGCTAGTCAGGAGCTCAGGAGGACCTAGTACAAGACCTACCACCAACCAAACTAATTGGCGTACTCACGATGAGGACGCGCGATTATACCCAATGATTGGTACTAGGTATTAAAATCGGCCAAGTGCGAGTCGGACTCGCCCATGAAGGGTTCCGTACCCTCTTAACGTACCGATTACACACATCAAGTAAAATTACCACTATCATTTTTCGTCAGAAAAAACTAACTTTGTTTTTCATAGTGTTCGTATGAATTACAAAGTAATATTTGCGGTTTTCGAAAAACTTCCGTCATATACATATACAACTGTCGTGAATTTTTTCACGTATCCAAAAACAACCATTTGGCTGGGGGGGGGGGACGGGACGACGACACATGACTCTAACAAAATGTTGCATTTTAAAGCTTAATAATTCACAAACGGCCTCAATCAAAAAACTGTTTAAACTGTTTAAAATTGCTATGCAATGACATCCTACATTATGGGGTAGACAAGAAAAAAAATTACATCCCCACTTCACATGTAGGGGAGAACCCCTAAACAATATTTTTTTTCAAAATTTTACTTCACCATTTTGTCGGCGTGATTAATATGTATATTCTTGCCAAGTTACAGCTTTGTAGTACTAAGGGTCTATGAGCTAGGCTGGGGACAGACGGACAGACGGTCATGGCGAAACTATAAGGGTTCCTTGTTGACTACGGAACCCTAAAAAACGCGATGGTCGCATCGACTCGCGCGATGGATGATTGTGTGATCGCGTTCTATTAGACAACGCCGGACTACGACTAGACCACAGAGGCGGTTTTTATTTCAAACCGAAATTTGAATATGCATCACCGCCTACGCTCGCAGCTGCAGATCAGTTGCATTAGCTATAAATCCTGCCGATTTCCATTTGCATACTGATCTGAACCTGTTGCTTGGCTTTCGCCTGCCTTTCGCAACTTAACTAGGTCCTAGCTATTATAGTCTCACTTAAAATTTGTTATTTATGTGCTCTTAATAATGGGATAGTTGCTTGTATTTTAGGAATTTGTTCTCTATGAAAATATACAGGATAAATTTTTCATCAGTGCACAAATTTTTAGGATCGACTCAGAATCGGTAAGTAAACAACTTTCTCCTAGAAACATGGGTCGAAATACGACAAAATTTTTTTGACTTCCCATACTAAATCCCCTCCTGATCAGAAGGTCTAAGTAGCTAAATGTCCGATTAAATAGTCCGATTTGTATGAAGAGTCAAAAAAATTTTGTCATATTTCGACCTATGTTTCTAGGAGAAAGTTTTTCAATTACCGATTCTGAGTCGATCCTAAAAATTTGTGCACTGATAAAAAAAATATCCTGTAGAAGGTAATTTTTATAAATATACAAGCGCGGGCAAGCCATTTCGAAGTCGGGCGAACAAGCCGAGCGAGTCTTGTTTCACCTATTTTCATACTTTTGGTTCACACCGCAAGCGAGCTCGCCTCTCACGCCAGCTCACCTCGCTTCGCCCGCCAGCTCGCTAGCTCGTTCGCTAGCAAAAAGGCGCTGCTTAAATATACAAATGGGACAGATAAAATGGACCTCTATGGTCTGGCATATGAGACCTCTTTTTCATACCATAGGATTGGCGACCACAGTCACCGAGATTTCAAAAGACGACACTTCTTGTCTTCCTAGACTGTGCAATAAAAGTCACCCACAGAACAAGAGGTCGTGCCTACAGTGCCACAAACTTATCTGTTCCGGTGGCCAAAATGTGAAACTAACGTGTTTTTTTTAATGATATTTTGCTGTCAAGTTGATGTCCAACCATAGCGCTGTTGGCGGCTGAAGTTCTTAGAAATCAGGGCCGGTTAAATTGCTACAAAAAAAATAAAAATGTACGTAGCGCCGCTGTTACCGGAACAGAAAAGGTTGTGGCACTGTAAGCCAGTAGATTGCCAGTGCTGCGTGACAACACTGGCAATCTACTGGAATCTTTTTTATAGTTAAGTTGGTTTTACTAAAGGAAAACAACGATTTGGACTCATATTTCTGACTTATAGTATAGAGCAATAACAAGAATCTCTGAGCTAAGCGGCGGCCATAAGAAACGGTCCTGTCGATAGTAAAATTGTTCCTTATTGACTACGGAACCCTAAAAAGAGATTGAAAGCTACATAAGCAGAAGCACCATTGGTATTCTGCACTATTAACACAGTTAAAGGTCATCACTCCATATTTCATGCTGCTCTAATGATTTTAAACATACAATGCACACTTTATATGTCAATCAATTGTCAGATTACGACTCTATACATCGACTGTGCTTAAATACGGGAAATATCATAGACAGACATCTTTTTTATTTAAATATTTCAAATCTATGTAGGTTAGTAGTGTAGTAGAAAAATATATAGAAGTGCTTACGTCATCTAGCCGATGATTACAGAATTTTTTTTCAAACAAAAGATTTAATTGATGTCAAATTAACGAAAATAAACAAAATTTAAAACATTAATTATTTGTTATCAATATCATTAAAAATCTAAACAGAACCTTCTAAGATACGATGTTCACATTGCGTCTTCGGCGCAAGAGTCTTTTTTTCTACCAATATTTCTTTTTATTTTAGACAGCATGGAGCTTTGATTGGCACTCAGACCGCGAAAAATAAATGAGCAAGCGGGTTTTAATCAACTTTTTGACAAGTTAGTTCTAGTTTATCATCTGTAAGTAGGTACTCCTTCCTTTTTACTGCTCTACAAATTCGGCTGAAGGCCTTAGAAGCCAGAGCCGTTAAAAGGCGACATGTCGTGTGTTAAAAAGAGATAACAATAGCCCAACGTGTGCGTCTTAATGAGCTGCGCGCCACTTGAAAGTAAACGTCATATTTGTTTGTTAACCAGCTGGTTAACAAATGCTTCAGAAAGAAAAGCTTTTTTTGTTCAAAAATATAAAAAGATTTGATGGTGTGGTGCGGTAAATCTATTGTTTGTTAAGAATGGCCTGTACTGTTCCCGGTTATTCAAGCAGAGTGAGTGTTTTGAAAGAGAATAATGAACACATATCATTTCAGAGGTAAGTCACACTCATTGTTTTGTGTTTTTGCGAACACATTTTTATGGCTTACTGGTCCGTATTTGCAAAAACTAAATCGCTGTACGTGTATATACAGTTTAACGTTGACTTGGTTGAAGAAAATCGGGTGTTTTTAGGCTAAAAATATATAATTTAAAGCCAATTGGGATTTTTTGACATTTGACCAACCTGATAGTGTTGTAGTCCGATTTTATTATGTAATATCGATAAAAAATTGTAGTGTTAACAATTTTGTATTTAAACTTAATTTTTCTCAATTCTAAACAGATTTTCCACCGCCGCACCGCCGTCGATGTAAAGGAAACGTGAATAAGAAACGTAAGAAAAGGCGACGATTGGAGACCTTCGCAACAAACAAGAATATGCTCGATGCACTTATTAAAGCAAATTGTAGATTTATACTTATAAAATTGAATACATTAAAAGTATAAAAATTAGCAGAATAGAATCTGTATTTTTTTACTTGATATTATTCAGCAGATTATTTAATTTAATAAATTGATTAGAAATCTCGTTCAGTTTTACGACTATACCTCCTAGTATAAATAGTATAATTATCATCATTATCATATTAATGTCCTCACTGCTGGGCCTTCCCTGTGCAAGAAAACACCACAGGTAGAACGGGCCATAAGTGCCATAACTCACCACGCGAAGCCAATGCGGATTGGTGGGTGAGGGTGCCAACGACTGCTAATGCAACCAGGACCAACGGCTTAACGTGCCTTCCGAAGCACAGAGGAGACCGAGATAATAGAGTTTTAGTCACCATTCAGATGTCCAACCGCAACGAATGTTGCTTATCATCAACGACCGGATGCAGAATGCGCGTACCAATGAGCCATCGATCTCCTCAAGTATAATTATAGTTCCTACTTCATATTTGGCACTGATTCAAAATTAAAGGGCTTGCTTAGACCATGAAACTGAACAACTTTCTCTTTAGAGCATAGCATACGTCGAAATATAAAAAAAATATTCTGCCACACTAGATCGATCAGCTGAGCGTGCGCTTTTGTCTGGAGGGAAGAAATTTTTGCCATATTTCGACCTATGCTGAAGTTTCATTGCATAAACAAAATTCTAAGGCCTTGAGCACTTTGGACACGATTAGTACTAAAAACTGACAGAAAAGCGGATTATGGACCGCCCAATTACATTAAGTCTAGCCGCATTGAAAATCGCGAAGCGCTCTATTCAATGCGGCGTACTTTCGATCAGCCGTATTGAATACGGCGTATCTTGAATCCGCCGCATTACAATGCGGTGCTGTTTTCCAATACAGCTAGTTGCTATGAAATACGGTGAAATATACAATACGCCTGCGATATATACATATACATTGTAATTTTATGTATCGCATTGCATTCAAATTATTTTTACATCTTTTATCGATAACTTGTTATAAAAAAAAACCACAGCACTATCATTGCATCATCATCATCTAGCATTGCATCGTCAAAATGGAGACATTCTCTAATGTCGACGCAACAGATTAACATGTATGTCTCTTTCTATCTTATCACAATTTGATAGTGTTAGAAGGGGTAAAGGATGGGTGAGTTATAGCTTATTTTTGTGATCCATCTACAGGAATAATACATCTATGCTATGACCGTTTAACTGTTCACAGACTAACAGGAGAATGTCAATATACGAAAGTTCATTCACATTTCCTATTTGCAAATATTGTAACACACCTCAACATTTTACGACTTAAGCGGAACCCCCTGTTAAACGGAACCATTAAAGTTAGAACTGTGGTATAGTTAATTTGAACCTTATTTCAATAGGAATACGGGTAAATTAGGTTTAGATTAGTCTTGATGCTTAATATATTGGCTGCGCAGGAAATGCTAAGTAATGAAGTCGGAAATAACTTGTAGTTTTCCTAGAGTTAGTTTACCCATAGTTCCGGCGAGTAGGCGTGAAAATAAATTTGTTTAGAAGATTCTGCATATAAAATTGACCTCCAGACGAATTAATGGAGTAAAACCAATTAATGTCTGCAGTTCTGCATATCATATAAGATACTAGTGGCTTTCCACGGTTTTACCCTCGTGGTTCCCGTTCCTGCAGGAATATTGGGATAAAATATAGCCTATGTTACTCGTAAATAATGTAGCTTTCTACTGGTGATTTTTTTTTTAAATCGGTCTAGTAGTTTTTTATTTCATCCAATACAAACAAAAAATCGAATCTTTCCTCTTTATAATATTAGTATAGACATGGTCAACTTGCTGCAGAAATGTTCATCGTCATCATAGCCATTTATTCCTGCTGCTTGTTCACATCACAGACTTTCCTCATGAACAAATAAAGAGAACTGGTGTCATATATCTATGACCATCCATGATGTTGGTAGGACGATGGAAAACTAAGCTTTTCCGCCTCTGTGGTATTGTGGTACACATGACCGGTATCAGATCCAGAGCTCCCAGGTTCGATTCCCAGTAAGGACTTATTAAAAGTCGATTACTTCGCCGTTGTGGATAAAACACTACTGAAACCAACGGGTTTTCATGCCTTCTTAAGTACGGAAGATATATAAAAATAAGGGGTGTGTAATATATGATATACTTAACAACATTTCGTATAATACTCACAAAATATAACAACACATTACATAAAATCATTTCATATAACGTTCATTTTGTATAATCAACGAATGATATAAATTCAAAATATATAATTTTAAACCGTAAAATGAACATTTGATATAAAAACGTTTCATATAATAAACATTTACTATAATACTTACATTGTATAATATTTAAAACTCATAATGGTTATATAACATAACATCATTTCATATAACGTTCATTTAGTATAATCAACGAATAACTATTTCTGGCGCTCCGCCGGCCGCTGCCGCGGCAGCGCGGCGCGCTCGCTTCGCTCGCTCGGCTCGCGCTTTGTTTTGTTCACAGTTCTAACCTAACCTAACCTATTATAAATTGTTTTGTCACGGTTGTGGCTTTTTATGGCGGGGGGCTTCGCCCCCCGAGCCCCCCTTTCGAGCGCACTGTAACCCCCGTGCTCCCTGACCTGATCCTTTGCCTACACTATACATTTAATTGACTAAATTGATGATTATATAAAACAAAATTATATCAAATGAATGACAAACGTTTATTATGTCATTTATTTTATATTTATATTTATTTATTCAATACAACTTGTAGGCTTACAGAGTATTCCAAAACGCCAGCAAGTCTCAATAATACATAATACAGTTATCATTACAGTTTCATTAAGGATTATAAAGAAGAAAAAAATAAAATTAATGTCTAAAATTACATAAAACATCAATATCAGTGATCAGCACATTGTCAAATTGAGTAATTCAAAAGATTAAAAATTTGTCTATTAATATCATTAAAAACAGGAATATTTACGTCAATAAAATTTATGACAACAAAACACACACATGTCAAAAATAAAATTAAATAAATGTCAGATAAAGAGCAATGTCAAAATGAAAACAACTTAAAAATAACTAATTACAAGCATTCAGTCAAATAATGTTGTAAGTGCAATAATGTCAACAGAAGATACAGATGTCAAGAGTTAAAATTAAAATAAGTCCAATGTAAGTAAACAAAATAATAAAAATAATCATTTCCATAATATTACACAAGCATTTTGTCAACATAAGAGTGCACTCTAGCATAAAGGTATCCTAAACTATCGGCAAATACGTCTATATCATCGTGCTGAGCAAGCATATCTCCCAACAATTTTAAAGCACGATTGGTTGGTGCATGGGCTCCACGCTGTGTGCGTGCAGCTGGCCTGCACAAAAGACGTGGGCGCCGACGAGGTGCTACCGTTCCCATCTCATCACTTCTAAGCCTAATTGGAACATTTAAACGTAGTTTCTCCAAAGCTATTGGACTATCTATTTTGTGGTGTATTATCAATATGTAATACATGATAAAATTCACAACTCTTCTTAATTCCAGGGTATCCATATCCAGCATTCCCGTAACAAATATGGATGGGTATAAGAAAGGATAGAAGCCGTACTCCTTCTTGTACAACCACCGCGCAAATTTACGTTGGACCTTTTCTAGCAACAGACTGTATTTGACCTCATAGGGATCCCATACGATGGCCCCATATTCGAGCTTGCTGCGAACGTAACAGTTATATAGTACCCTTGCTACTCGCAAATCGTCAAACTGAGTACTAATCCTCATAACAAAGCCTAACATTTTGCTGGCCGCTTTACATAAAGCTTTTATATGCTGGTGAAAGTCAAGTTGATGGTCAAGTACTAATCCTAGGTCACGAATCTCAATAACTCTATCCAGAGTTGTGTCATATAATTGGTAGTCATAATTTAAGGGAGTGCGCTTTCGTGTAAAAGTAATAACTTTACATTTGTTACCGTTGAACGGCAGACAATTACGCCTGCTCCACTCGGCAACAGCATCAATATCCCTTTGCAAGGCCATACAGTCAGCGACATTATCAACTCCCTTGCACAGTTTGAGATCATCCGCAAACAGAAGACATTTAGAAGAACGTACACAGTTTGGGAGATCATTGATAAATATTAAAAACAGCGTCGGACCCATCGTGCTACCCTGACTCACGCCGGATCTCGTGTAGTAATTTCCTGACTCAAACCCTTGTATTCGCACAAACTGGCACCTATCTCTTAGGTAGCTTGAAAAGAACTGGAGAAGTTTAGGGGTAAACCCTATTCCCGCTAACTTCTGTAGAAGAATGTCATTGTCGACGAGGTCAAACGCTTTCTTAAAATCGAAATAGGCGGCGTCTACTTGCCGACCAGCGTCCATTTGTGCATAGACATGATCTACGTGAACAGTTAAATTAGATGTAGTGGAACGAGCTCTGCGGAAACCGTGTTGACTATCGTGCATTACGTTACGGATTTGTCTGCTGATGTAGGAGTCCAGTATCATCTCAAAGATCTTTGCGAACACTGAAAGGACTGCGATCGGTCTAAATGCTGCAACCTCGTTACCAGACTCGCCCTTAGGTACGGGGGTAACTCTGGATAATTTCCATTTCTTAGGGTACAATGACAGCTTTATACACAAATTAAAAAGAAACAGAAGTGGCTCTTCCAAAGCTGAGACACAGTCTTTCGCCAAAAATACAGGGACACCATCAGGCCCCCCAGACGACCTTGACTTGAGTCGCTTCACAGCTGCCCTCAAATCAGCTTCGTCTACCTGACTGACGGTAACGTTATTTGTGTTATTGGAGCTAGCAGCACAAGCGGATATAGTAGGACACAGTACTGGGACTTCAGCTTGAAATACCGAGCTAAAGTACTCGGCAAAGGCATCTGCAGCAGCCTGTCCAGTCACATGTGCCCCTTTATATGAGTAACTGTTAACTGGTTTTCGGTCACTTTTCCTATCTCTCACATACGCCCAAAATTGGAAAGGGTCGTTTATTAAGTTTCTTTGTGTCAATTTCAAATGCTGCTGATAGGCGTTGTCAATTAATTTTTTTACGTGCCACCTGTAATATTTGAATAATTCTTTATTGAATTCTTTCCCTTCCTAACTTGAAACGTTTTAGGTGAAAATATTTTTGCTTAATATTGTCAATTATTTGTTTCGTATACCATTTCGGATATTTATATTTATTATTTTTAATGTCAGAATTTTTAGTAGGAACAAAGTCATTGATACACTTATTTAATTTACTATAAAATAAATCAACTGCAGCGTCTACATTTGATAAGGAAGACATGTCTGACCAATCTAAACCAGCTAAAGCTTCATATAAACCATGAAAGTCTGCCTTGCTCCAATTCCAGTTTTGACCGGGATATGAACGCGGAACCGGAATAGATGTGGGTGGCTGCGAAACCTGTATACAATTCGGTATTTTTACTATCACCTCCAATGAAGGGTGGTAACTGTCTAGCGGCACTAGAGGGACGTCACAGCCTTGCACTTCAACCTGATTAAGATCAAAGTAGCTCAGCACGAGATCCAACATACCACCACTGTTATTATATATATTGCTATGTTGCTGTAAGCCACAATAGTCACAAAATAAATTAAAATTAGTCTTAACATTAGTACTGCAGGAATTTAAGTTAAAGTCGCCTATTATTAGTAAACCAAGATCCGGGTAAGTCATTACTGCATTTTCTAAGCATGTTAACACATTTAAATATTCCTCATCCTTGGATCTAGGAGGCAAATAAACAACACAACATAAAAATTTAAAATATTTACAACTAATTATCGCTAAAATAAGTTCCATTTCTGGCGTTAATTGGTCAATATCGACAATCTCACGCACCGAATAGTTATCCCGCACTGCAAGTAATACTCCTCCCCAACCAGTATTACCAGCACGGTCCTTTCGCACCACCACGTACCCCGGGGGGAAGAGTTCACCGTCTGATACCGAGCTCGTCAGAAATGTTTCAGTCAATCCGATCAAATCAAAACTATTTTGGGTCACATTGTTATGGAAAGTATGTGTTTTAGAGCGTAAACCACGAACATTCTGGTAGTACAAAAGAAGAGACCTATTTCTAGGACTTTTGCGCTGCCTCACTTTTTCCACTGGCACGAAAGTTTTGGCGCCACGGCTTGACGCAATTCATAGGCGACATGACACTTTCGGCTATCTTTGCGGGAACACCAAGTTTAAGTTTATGTCATTAAGTCATATGAACGTTATTGAAATTAAATTATACCAAATGAAATTATGTCATTCATTACGCACCCAAAAATAAGTAATTTTTTTGGTCATTAATCCCGTGACTGTTTTTTGCAAAAGTTGCTAAACCGTCACAATCACATCATGATAACTTTGTTATACTGTCGACTTTACTTAAATAAGTTTTTAGTGAACTTTTATTTTTTTGAGAAGCTTTTTTGCTGACTGTACTTTAATATTGTATTGTCATCTAAACCAAACCTGTATCAGTGTATTTATTCTTTGCCTGTAGACAAAATTTCAGCTCCATCGGACAATGGGAAGTGGGTCAAACAGGTCAAACTAAGCTTGCAAGATTTGTCCCTCACTAACTAGCAAACTAACTAATATGGCAAGTTAATAAAAAGCTTGTAAAAAGAGCCATCTATGTTTATAGGAAAAATGTGATAGTAAAAACCACGAGAACTATGAATAGCTTTCAGGCGGGATTCGAACCCACGCCTCCGGGGATCCGGCCCGATGCTTTGACCAGCTAAGCTACCAAAAGGCTTACACGACTGGTCGAATTTTGCTTTCACATGTAACACATGTTACACTATACGCCAGCGTTGCTTCATCAATGTGAGGAAACCCTCGCATCCGAAAGAATCATTTTTACAAATGTTTAACAATGAGATTTTAAATTATTTTTATGCATTCACAATTCAATTTTGTAAGTATAGAAAAAATAATACAAACAAAATTGCATTATGAATGCATAAAAATAATTTTAAATCTCAAGCCATCTGTGTTATTAATAGTGATTTATAATAATACCTGTCACCTCGTTGTCACCGAATCGCGTAGGACTCCGTAGGTGGCAGTGATCTAACCAATCTAACGACGCAAACATGGCCGGCTTTTCATCCGGCCGATTGCCAAAACAATCTGCTTTTATGGCGACACACATTACATTAGCTGAAAATGGAGATCGCATCAAAATTTGATAGTTAAGGTTTAAATGTGCTTATTTTATTAATGCCAGATTTGTGTACTTAGGTGAATTTCGATAGAAACATTATGAGATTATTAGGTTTCCAAAAAATTGCATTTAGTGTCTTCATTCAATTTATTTTTCTCCGTTACACAGCAATAGTTACTTACTATTTTTTTAAATAAAAAAGGCCAAAAATAGTATAATTAATAGATAGAGAGCAGGGTTTTTTTGTTTTAAAAATTAGTGATGACGGAATGAAAAAATAAGATTTTCTTTACGAGGTACTTTCATAAAAAAGTTAACACAATGAATGCAGCCTTAAAATAACTGCTTTTTAGGTTAAGAACTCAGTAAGCACTTGTGTCAGGGGGGTGTCACTCCGCAGTTTAGGTACGTTCGGCCGGCGCGCCTGCCGGGCAGGCGTATGGCAGAAGGATGCCGCTCGGCTCGTACGCTCCACGTTCGCGCGTAAAACATTTGTTTTGTTGCACAGCTTCATAACAGGGTCCAAAACGATGAGATTTGAATTTAGAACATAATTAAAGAAGCATTGGTTGGAGTGTAGCAAAGGGTGTGCAGTACTTAAAAAAAAAACAACTTATTTTGTATGGGGCCGGGACTTTTTTCGGGACCGACAAATTTTCAAAAACGGAATTTTATAAAATTGAGAATATCTCGTAAACGGTGAGTCGTAGCTAAAATCTAACAAAATTTTCAACCCCCCTACGGCATCCCCGGAGATACTTATAAGAAATCTGATGGACATAAGTATATTTTTTTAATTTTTTTTTTTATTTCAAAACGCAATTTTTTTTTCTTGCCCGACTAGCGCTATGATGTATCCGAACGGCAAAGAAAGGTAGGTAGTTTGAGTTGTCTTTACTGCTTTTCTTATAGAGGGGGATGAAAAGCAGAGTGTATTACTCGGCCGCAAAATTATTTTCACCTCGGGCGGCGTATATTGAATCCCTCGCTGCGTTCAGGATTCTACTTTAGAATAGAATCCTTCACTGCGCTCTGGATTCAAAATAGCGACCTCGCCGTAAATATATTATTTTGCTCCCTTGTAATATAATCTACTATTTTCTTTTAGTTGGGTATTGCCAGTATTGCCTTAATGAGCCAAAAATATAAATGTCATATTCTTGAACTTGATATCAGTGTTACCATATCGGTTCATTGTTATAACACCAACAGGCAACAGCTAAACTGGACGATACCTATCCATTGGATAGTAATAAAACATGAGAGATTTTATTGAAAAGCACTTAATTTTTTGGTGTGCAAAATACGTGTGTAAAATATGGGATTTTATGTGTTTGTTTCGAGCCAGTTTAAAATATTCAAACTTCATAAATAAGTACGAGTTTTTTTTATGTTATAATTATAAATGTATATAAAATTCATTTAAAGTTGCCCGTTTGATAGGCATTTCTTTAAATGGCTTAAGTAAAGTAATTTAGATTCTGAACGCATCTGCCCCCTGATTCACGAACTGTCGGGGACGCTCCTGACAGCAGAATGTATGCCCTGTCTCTGTCACTCACTATAGAATGGATAAAGACAAAGAACATAATTCGAATCCGATTCCGTTTCCGACGGTTCGTTAATGAGGGGGCTGTGTTTAAGGAATTTACCACAGAGTTAGATTATGGCCTAGAATAGTATAATTCCCACGGGATAAAATAAGACTAGCTCACGGGGACCGCCGGCCGCCGCCGCCGCCGGCCGTGAGCGGAAATCTAGTATTTT
Source organism: Crambus lathoniellus (assembly GCA_949710035.1). Classification (NCBI taxonomy): domain Eukaryota; kingdom Metazoa; phylum Arthropoda; class Insecta; order Lepidoptera; family Crambidae; genus Crambus; species Crambus lathoniellus. The sequence goes on along the minus strand of OX453313.1, from coordinate 14,501,795 downwards.
ATAATTGCAATATGGATTAAATCTCTCGGATAATGTCCGAGACTCTCTCGGACATTAGTGCACACTACAGCTGTAGAAAGTCAAATTTTGAGAGACAACGTCACTCGTAATAGCTGCGATTTTCATAGAACAAGTGGAAAGCCTGACGCGCTGTTGACTGCACTTTGCACAGATCAAAGTGTAGGTACAGTGTAAACTCGTATTTAGGGACAGCAACACAAAACGACTGCACCGCCCACTAGTCAATCAATCAATCAATCAATCAATCAAAACATTTATTTAATACAGTCGAAGGACAAATTATAACTAAAGTATACGACAAATTACTTAAATGAAGACAACACAGAAAAAAAAGTCAATTTTTATACCTAAGTATATATAAAAAAAGAAAGTCCCACGATTGTACCAAAAGGGATCTAGTTCAGCATATCCACTCAATGGTTACGCACGCTTAAACATGCTTACGTACGGGGCAATGGTTCCTCAGCATAGCTCCGCTCCGCTCCGCTTCGCTCGCTCGGCTTTAACCCTAGACACCTAACGTTCGAACGTACCCCTTTATACCTAACCATTCGTCGAATCGACGACTATTTTTGGTGGTTCAAAATTATATATATATATACATTATTCTGTTACGTTTAATACATACATAGTTTAATAAGGTATTATTTTAGTAAATAAAACAATAAGTAGTGTTTCAGATCAATATATTTATTTATGGTCAATTTTTGGTAAGGCACTTATAAAACTAGGCCACATGAGATCACTTACTTAAAAAAAAAATTTAAAATAAATCAACAAAAATAGCCTATTCTTCTTTGGCGAAACATAATTATAATAGTTTTCGTATTTATAAGAAAAAATAAAAACTAATTTTTTGAAGCACATTCTTTAATTTATGCAATGAGCACATACTTTGATTTATGAGTATTTAAGCAATTATTCTAAAAACAACGCACTTACCTGGGCGACACGGCCTCCTCCGGAAAGAGCTCGGCGAGCACCGATTTAAATAGCGACGGCACGACGATCGGCGCTCTCGATAAAAAGATATAGCTATATTTCCGACGGGTATTCGTCGATTCGACGAAGGTTAGGTGTCTAGGGTTAAATTAAGTTTTACTCAAAAACTAGAAGGATTTAATAAAAACTAATTATTGATTTATAATGCTAGTTAAATTTGCAATAAGATTGTATGATTTGTAGATGGATTTTATTACGATTTAATTAGAAACAGCGAGTTGAAGTTGCAGAAAAGGAAATGTTTTACCGATTTCTTTTTAAAACATGCAATAAATACTAATAAATAAACAATTATTACAGACCAATTTGTGTTTAAATAATAGTTTACAATGTTGTTATTAGATAAAAGTAAAAAAAAGATAACTCTCTTTTAGAAAAATATTGTATAATTAAAGATATAAAAATGTAAGTAAAGAATCACCCTTACGGGCTACAAAAGTATGGATCGATTTCGTATCGACTTCTTTTTTGTAAGTACATAAATTTTAAATATATACTTTTATATGGGTATTGAGGGCATAATAAGTATATATTAATGTATCACAACATATTTAGTACAATATATTTAATTATATTTTTATATTTTATTTTTCCATACTTAGCTAACATTGCCTTAATCACGCAATGGTTCCTTGCCTCCTGGAGGCAAGCAAGTCGGCGAACTTCAATCGAATATAATCCGCCAAATTTTTATTAAATTGGACCAATTTCTTGTTCTACGATTAAAATAAGGTGTCTAGATTAAGATTGGTATAAGTTGGATAGGAACAGAGAGTTATTTGACATAATTAATTAAAGTATTTTAATTAGCTGTCAGCTTGCCTCCGAGAGGCAAGGAACCATTGGGGCGGGTAAAAATACTTGCCTCCAGGAGGCAAGGAACCATTGAGTGGATATGTCAGTTTTTGAAAACTGACGCTGGTTTTCAACTAGATCCCTTTTTCCTTGACATCTGAATGCCAAGACAGCCCTAATAGCTAAATTAAAAAACAATGGCACTGACAACAAGGCGCCATTGGGCCGGCCAGCGGTGTTCGCGGGCTGGCTAGTCTGCTGCGAGCGGCTGCGAGCGGCGCGCCAGGCAGGTGCAATCGTGCAATGCAGGCGCGATAATTGCCGACTCGCAGGAAAACTATAAAGTTATTAATTACTTACCTACACAAACAAAAATAAAATGATTCTATATGCAAAACTAAAACTGTTACATGGAAGAAAGATTGGAAATAAGTAAGTAAACGGAAGTGAATGCAAGTGGAACATAGAGAAGTAAGTACAAGTACTTACTACTACTACGTACTAGTCGCCTAGCTAGCTCATAATAGCAACAAGTATTCTAGTATCAACAGTAAGTAATGGATAATGGTATGCTGGATCAAGTGAACTAGTTACCTACACTGACTCATAGAATTGATCTTGTAAAGTTATAGAACAACAAACCATTGTTAACACTTATGGAACGTTTTTATTTATGTCGTACTAGCTTTCCGCCCGCTCCTTCGCCCGCGTGGACTACTAGACGTAATCCCGCGGGAATGTGATACTTTTCCGGGATAAAAAGTAGCCTATGTTCCTCTCCAGGCTACAAAGTATCTGTGTCCATAAATTTCAGTCAAATCCGTTCAGTTGTTTTGGCGTGATGGAGTAACAAACATAAAAACATCTAAACATCCAGACATCTAAACTTTCACATTTATAATATTAGTCGGATTAATATGATTTCTATACCAATTTTTACTAATTGGACACTACGTTGGAATGTCGAATTAGTTAAAATTTCAATCCCTTGCCATACTGTTCCGGCAGGCGTCCGTCACTCGCTCAAGGACGCGAGATAAGTGGCTACCGCTTCGCGTATATCTCGGGATACAATTTACAGCGGGCCTTTTCTTGGTCTATTATTTATTCTGTGGTTCCGGTTTGCGTAGGCCTTAAACGTTACTTAAACCAGTAGAATTTTATACCTGTAATATAAATGTGGTTGATACTCTTTTGATCTTCCCATGGGTAAACATGTACGTTCTAAAGAGAGAAAATACCACCAGCACCAGCCCCAGGTAGATTTCCAAGGGTGCAGGCAGAGTGCCTGAGTCGATCCCGTTTGAAAATCTACTATGGGGCTTTAGGTTTGATTCTATTCCAATTTTTTATACTTACTAACATAACTGCATTGTTCATGCTTAAAACTAATTTAAAATCATAAGATAAAATTGTTGATTTTTAAATAAATGAAATTTCGATAAAACCACTCCACTCCACTCGATAGTACAACAATTAAATGACTTGCGCACACGTAGGTACACTTTAGGTGTTATTATGTAAATAATTTGATTCCATTTAAATAACAATTAGGCACCCTGTGCAAAACTGGATTGCATACAATAACGTCGTAAAACATACGTAGAACTCGTTAAAGGATTCAATTGTTCTAAAGACACAGTTAAAGTTTAAACATCCATTAATCTGTATATTACAGAGTTGCATATTTGTAAATGGAGTGCCACAGACTACCAGACTACCAGTCGCCGTTGCATGCAGGCGGACGGATAGTCTGTGGGGTTTAGTCGCATAATGCCCAATTCACGAAATGACTACATAGTCGCAAATTGACCAATTTTCGAAATATCCAATTCTCTAAACGACCAATTCGCGAAATGACCAATTCTCATAATGACCAATTCTCATAATGACCAATTCGCAAAATGACTACTTAACTTTTTTATTGTATGAAAACAGTATTTTTGTTATGAAATTTAAAAATGTTAGAAATAAATGATTCGTTATTGCATTTAATTTACCATATTCCTAAATTTCATAACATAAATACTGTTTTCATACAATACAAAAAAACTACATTTCGCGAATTGGTCATTTGGCGAATTGGTGGTTTAGAGAATTTGACATTTCGAGAATTGGTCAATTTGCGACTATGTAATCATTTCGCGAATTGGGCATTATGGTTAGAGGCATTATGCGACTAAACGGTCTGTGGGGCCCGTCAACACCAAGAACATCGCAGGAGTACATTACTACTATCATCAAAAACAACTTTGTAATAGACTTTCCGAAAGAGACGAAAAAAAACAGTGTTTATAATAAACTTAATCCTGTTCGGACATTTGTATGGAAAGTCGAATTTTTATTACGTGTTCTACAGGACTTCCGTAAATTTATAAATTTGCGGTTCTTGTTATTTTCGGTGACATATATATTATATTCTTTGCTTTAACTGATATCTTACAGGTGCTTACTGAAAAAATGTTACTTACTTACATATAACATACTAGTTTTTTTTCCTCTTCCTTTTATCTGCCTACATTCATCTCGAAATATTCAATCACCCAGTAGATATTTATGAATCGACGTGTCTGTTTTTTTCTTGACCTACTTGTTCAGTTCCGACCGCTTCTATACAAGGCAAGAAAAAATGTAAGTACGGACAAAAACATGTCCGACATAACGGCAGTAAATAAAAAAAAAAATATATCAAGATACGCGAATAACTTTTTAATCAGTTAACATTATGACAGTAACTCAGAGAAGAAGTAGAAGCTCTTTAAAATGGACAGGCAAACTAAAAAAATATTAAATTACGGTTTTTTATGTGTCTGAAAAATACCTTCTGATATACGTTTTCCGCACAGAACATGGAAAAGAGATTTTTTTTCCGTGTTCTGTGGTTTTCCGCGTCTAACGGCCAGAATTAATAATCTATCCACAGACAGGGATAGGCATGATCCAGATTAGTTGCTAGGCAACACCTAGCAACTGTCGACGTTGCACAGCAGCTAATCTGGATCATGCCTATCCTTAACTGTGGATTGATTATTAATTCTGGCCGTTAGTGACTATTAGTTCCACACCAAATGTCAACTACCTACCTACTTAAAATTTTGGGAAAAACTATAAGTAATTGAACATTTCGGTACTGAATTAATTGTGAATTTATTCATGTTATCAACAATTAGGGCTATTCCAAATAATATACCTCAAACATTTAGGTAAATCTATACCTACTTAATTTAATAAAGAGGAAGGATTTGATTGTATGTTTGTTTGTTTGTATGGATTATGCTCTGAAACTACTGGAAATATTATTCTGTGCTGGAAATATTATTCTGTGCTACTGGACCGACTGAGAAAATTCTTTCGACCATTTGAAGCTACATTCTTTCCGAGTGACATAGGCTATATTTTATCCCGATATTCCCACGGGAACGGGCACTACGCGAGTAAAACCGCGAGGATCCGCTAGTAAATCCTACTATCCTACTAATATTATAAATGTGAAAGTTTAGATGTTTGGATGTTTGTTACTCTATCACGCCAAAATGGCTGCACGGAAATGGCTGAAATTTGGCGCATAGATACTTTGTAGCCTGGAGAGTAACAAAGGCTATTTTTTATCCCGGAAAAATATCACATTCCCGCGGGATAACGTCGTGTAGTCCACGCAGGCGAAGCCGCGGGCGGAAAGCTAGTAAATAAATAAAATAAATAAATTTCTTACAATCACACCAATTACCTAGCTCACAAGTAGTGTGTAATGGAAACTAGATAACGGATAAATATATAATATACTTAAGTAGGTATATGCTTTTTTTGTAAATACACACTTAATATACATAGAGAACACCAAGACCAAGACAAATAGACATGTTCATGCACACAAATATTTGTCTTGTTCGGGAATCGAACCCGAGACCTCTGGCGCAAGCAAAAGGCTAGCATGAAATATTAAATTTATTATTTGTTACATATTAATTTAATATAAAAAATGTTCTGCAACCAGCTGCGAGATTCAGGAGGGGCTACTTGCATGGATGGTGAGTTGTTCTATTACATTATTTCCTATATTTACTGCATGCATGAATTGCATAGTGAACGTATAACATTAATAAAAATAATTCTTTTTATTCCTATAAAATTCTCTTCGAATACCACAAGGTTCCGCACTAGGCCCCCAAAGCTATATAAGGTCCATGCAAACCAAACTTTTCGAGATTATCGTTACATAATCGTCGGATATACGAGTGATACAATATTTGTCATACTATGTGTAACGATGACATCAGGCGGGAGGAGGCTGCGTTTGGCAATCGCCTTCGCTGTGCCTACCTACACGCAGTGACGTCATACGTAAGGGCTTCGGAAGCGGACGATATATGGGCAAACGTGGTGATCGGATGTAGTGGGGATGTCCATAGCGTTATTAATGAATAAAGCGTGGAATCGAATCGGCCTAGTTGCCATGACAACGCGAATAAATTCAAAATTGTATAAAGGTAAAATGTATGGTTTGCTGTTTACAGCAAAGGGCACGCGCATACGCGCACCCCGCCTACTTACTAGTTCTTACGTCTTTTTTTAGTTTCCGTAATCGCTAGAAATTGTAGGCTCTTTATTATAAGAATTGAAATATAACATTGATTTAAGCTTATAGCTATTTTAACTCTATTTCAATTTTATTTAAAAATCAAAATTAACTTGTAAGTAAGCATAGTCTAGCGAAAGGTCGTCGGTTCGAGTCCCATGGGAGCTGGTTGTGAGACGGGTTGATTTTTTCTAAATACTTTATTTTCCATTTTTCTATGATAAAAATTGCATTGTGAATGCAAAAAAGTAAAAATTTAAATAGTAAGCATAGTGTTAGAGGCGTGAAAATATAACAGACAGACAGAAAATATAACAGAGCAACTTTCGCATTTATAATATTAGTATGGATAGATTGCAACTGATAGCGCCACTTGAACATTCACACATTCCATCCGAGTTTCATCCGTATGTTTGTTTCATACATAAATCAGTTCACGTTTAAGACGACACTTGAAGGCGTCATGTCATGATAATCAGGGTAATATGGTGATTGTTACTATCCTTTATTGTCTGCTTATGTGCTTTAAATTGTAAATTATAGTTACATGAATGGCACGTGATACTTCGTATTAGGTTTATTTTATTATCTTTTCGATTCTTTGCTTTTATTTGGTTGGTGGTAGGACTTGTTCTTAGTCCGCCTGGCTAGCAAGCTACCACCAGTCACCACCTTATATAAGTCTGACGCCATAACAACGATCTTTTCAGCATTGTTGTGTTACGGCAGTTAAAGATAAGATAGCCAGTTCTTAAGTGATTGAGAATTCCGGGAGTAGTGCGCTTCCACCTTCAGTGCCTTATGACCACTTAACATCAGGTGTGATGAAGGCTAAATTGCTAACCCGTTGTGGATTAAAAAACATCTACCCAAAGGAAACTAAGGAGAAGAAAGAAAGAAAGAAAATGTGTTTATTTCGTCACAGACGCGAGACGATACATAACAAAATACAGCTAGACAAATAATAACCAAAAAAAAAACAAAAGGAAATACAAAAGAAATGAAAATAGATAATAATTATAAAGTTCATAAGTGTTGTTAAACAAACCTAAGTTGAATAAACGAAATTAAAATTTGGTTTTTTTTAAACGTCTCACGGCTGCGCCAAAATAGGTGGCCAAATCAGCATTATGTCAGGTATAGTATACCTGACGCTGGTTTTCAATTGGCACCTATACGATTTTTTTTTCGACAACTATGTCTGTCAAGAAGCATACTCATGATATAAATTACAATTAAATTTATATATTATAGTAAAAACGAGTATTTGCAAATACATAGTACATAATATAAAGTGGGAATTGATAAAAAAAATGCAATACGGTATGATATTTCTCGATGGTATTAGTACATACATATAATGGAACTTATAAAAACCGAATAAAAAATTGAAGAAATAAAAAATAACTTGATGTGAAGAGGCCTAAATAAATGAGAAAAACAACTACGAAATTAAGTTTAAAGTAAAGGTTAAAGTAAAACGTTTATGTTGGTCAAGCTAACGGATTCATTCAGTTTTCACAGTACCTATGCCTACTCCATTTCTTGTTTCAATTTTATTCTCTATTTTTAAATACTTACTAGTACTCATTTTGTCTGAAAAACGTAGGCCGCTTGTTAACGGACGTTTTTTCAACGGACACAGGACCGGGGCAGGGGCAGCGTAATATTCTCGTCTCTCTTTGGTGTTTATACGTCTATACTAATATTATAATGAGGAAAGATTTGATTGTTTGTTTGCATCGAATAGGCTCCGAAACTACTGGACCGATATAAAAAATTCTTTCACCATTAGAAAGCTACATTCTCCCCGAGTGACATAGGCTATATTTTATCCCGATATTCCCACGGGAACGGGTACCACGCGGGTAAAACCGCGAGGATCCGCTAGTCGCTAATAAAGACGAATATATCGCCTCGTCGGTCTGATGTCCGGTAAAAAAACGTCCATTAACTAACTGTCTAACGCACTTATTTCTGGAAATAGGTAATTTTTAACCTGTTTGATGACCTGAGGATTTTTATGAACTATATTTTTTTTTATCCCTTCAGGACTTCATTTCACTGACAAGAAATCTTTCTAATCGGTATGTAGGTAAGTAAGGTAGAAGGTAGGTAGGTAAGGTAAGATAAAGAGTAAAAAATTTGATTGTTTGTTTGTTTATTTGTGTTCGGAAAAGATCGACGTTTCTGAACGCGTCTCTAATGTCACGTCAAATTGACTTTTGGCTGTCACTTGAAGTTGACAGTGACACTTGATTGAAATTCTTGTTAGAAAAATGTCGGAATAATTTTGCTGAATTTGTTAAAAATCGCTCGCGTTGAATGTGCCTGGCATATCGAGTTTGAATAAAATCTTAAATTATCTATGTGATCCCGTTTTGTACGACCAAGGATTTGACGCCACCTTGACGAGTGGCCGGTCGCGAATACGTTTCTACCACGCGGTGTTGCAGGGGCAATATATATCTTGATAAGCAAGCCCCGCGTGTGTTATCGTGTAGTGCTGAAGCGCACAGTGTCTTGGGACCGCTGTGTTGTATGTGTTGTGAGTAGGGTGACGAGTTGGTAAGGTCTGCAGAAGAAGAAGAACTACATGGGGGCGCCCCCTTCACCACTTCTGCCCCGGAGACCTTCGACACCATGGACCCGTATGTAAAATTCACCTTACTTCACAATATAAATTAAGCGCTGTGTATCGCAGTCCAATTGTTCAGTTACATCCCAGCTGAAACCTAGTTTTTGTCCGGAGTCTATATTAGTGAAACCGCTTCCACTGCGCTAGCTGATTCCGCGGTATTAGCAGGGGTGTACTGAACATTTCTTGGTAGCCAAGAGCGTAGCTTGAAGGCCTGAGAGGCCCACGCCAAAACTTTGTATTAATCAGTGCCGTGTTGATGACCCAGTCTGGTCCGGACTAGATTAATTTGTACTTGTAAATGGTAATTAACTTGCATTTGAAAAGTAAAGGGCATTCCTTTGTTATTGGTTCCATGTCTTGTAATTAATGTATTGAAGTCATGTATTGAAGTTCCAAATTGTAAACAGATGCCTTTCTTTGCTCATAATAGTTATTATTCAGTTTTGTTAGCAAATTTGAGTTGTGAATATTGACAAGTTTGTTGCTAAAATAATAGCTAATAAAAGGTTAGCTAATAAGTTTGCACTCAATACTTAGTGAAACTTAAATGATTTGGGACATTGTTTACACATTGAAACTCATTGAAACTTGTGCTTTGAAATAATTAAAATTAACTTGTTGTTGTGTAACAGTATGTTGTGTTGATATCCAAGTGAATTTCAATAGTCAGTGATTTTGAGTGAATTTCAATAGTCAGTGAGTTTTGTTGTTTTCTGATAACCTCCAGATATAAGAGTTTGTGTCATTATAAATACTTTGTTGTTGTAATATTGGAATTTTGTGGTTAGTAATAACCTCCAAATATTGGAGATTTTGTGTTATAGTGAATATTTTGAATTTGTTGTTGTTGTTGATAAATTTGTGACGTTACAATGACGGCCTCCTCTGCTAAAGCCAAAATACGTTCTGAGTTACGGTGGTTAGCTTCTGCGGTTGCATTATTGGATCGACCGGATAGGACGGAGGCCTTGTTGAACAGATACGTAGATCTGCCCGTACGTTTGGCTGTTGTCGATGAACAGTATGCCTTATTTTTGGAAAGGACTGTTGAGGCCGATGTGGAAATGCGACAAGAAGTCGATTTGGATGTGGACCAGTGTTATGATTTTGCGGACAGAATTACCCAGGTAGCTCGACCTTTGCAAGTGGCAAGAGAGAATGAACCGAGCCCGTCCCCGGTCACATCTAAGAGTATGCCCCCTCTCTTTGTTAGATTGGCCCCCTTAGACTTAAGGCGTTTTGCTGGTCGTCTAGAGGACTGGGAGGGCTTTATTAATATTTTTGATAGTCTTGTACATGCCCGGGACGATTTGACCCAGGGCCAGAAGTTAGCTTACTTGTTATCCGTGTTGGAAGGGGAGGCCCTTGAATCGGTTCAACATTTGGCCCCCTCGGATGAAAACTACCCTATTGCTAGGGATTTGATTGCCCGTCGGTACCAGAACGTACGACGTCTGGCGGACAACCATGTTGCCGCCATTTTGAATTTACCCCGCGTTGCCAGCGTGATGCACTTGAGAGTGGCTTTGTTGAATCCGCTGTTGGTGGCATACAACGCATTAAAAAACTTAAAACTCCCAGTGGAGCAGTGGTCGTTTTTGTTACTGCACATTGTCCTGGGAAAGTTGCCGGACTCTGTTAAGGTCCGTTTTGAGCAGCAGTATGGTGGGGATAGTGCGACTTATCTGCCACCCTTCTCGGACCTCTTGACGTTCCTGGAAGGAGAAAGTAGACTGGCAGATAATTCCTCTCTGGCCGGTCCTATGGGACCCGAACGACCTGTGCCACAGAGTAGATCCCCCACCGGACCCCCCCGTAGGGGGCGTATGGCCCCTCGCGCGCCCGGCCGCTATGCCGCCGTCCAGGAGACCGCCCGCTGCTTGTACTGTCGGGAACCGGGTCACAGCACGACCCGTTGTGATAAGTTCCTCGACCAGCGCGTCCAAGGCCGTCGAGCGATCGCGCGACAACGGACATGGTGCTACTCGTGCTTGGGCCTGCACATGCAGCGCGAATGTACCCAAGCGCACCCATGCCGCTTTTGTAAGGGCAACCACCATCCCCTCCTCTGCATGAACAGCCCAGAGGGCGGCGGAGCGCCGCAGCGCGTCGCTGCAGGATCACCGCGTATGGGTGGGGGTCTCGGACCCCCCGCGGTGTTTGCATCCCGCAGCAGTTCTAGTGGCCACCAGAGTGGCCCCAGACGCTCTCCGCCACGTTTGGACCCTCAAACGGGCGGGGGTCCCAGGGACCCCCCCATGGGAAACCGATCCCCAAGGATGGGGATGAGTTATGCGGGCGTTGCCGGAGGTCGTAGAGGCCCCCCGCGACGTTTTGAGCCTCGCACGGGCGGGGGTCCCACGGACCCCCCCATGGGAAATCGGTCCCCAACTAGGGGGTTCGATTTTGCGAGCGATGCGGGAGGTCGTAGAAGCCCCCCGCGACGTTTTGAGCCTCGCACGGGCGGGGGTCCCCGGGACCCCCCTTCTGAAAATCGGTCACCGTGCCCCCGCGACTATGGGGCGACGTACACGGTGGATGATAGACACCGATTCTCGCCGCCGCTCGCCGAATACCCGCGTTTGGAGCGGCGCCCGCCCCGTCTTCAAGGGGCCGGGAGATATAACCCGCCTGATACCGGGCGATTTGGACGTAGGCAGTATGTGGGAGAATGGGACCCACTGGATCGCTATGAGCGACCCCCTTACCATGGGGGGACGTCTGGGGACCCCACATACTAGCAATCAACGTGTTTACGGTCGATTGTAGCCACCCCTCCAGAGACCGTTTTGTTGCCCACGGCCTCTGTGCTTGTCAGGGGATTGAATGGCGACCTTGTGGAAGTTCGCGCCTTGTTGGATTCCGGTGCTCAGGGGTGTGTTGTGTCATCTTGGTTAGTTAGGCGGTTGGGCCTCAAGGTGCACCCCCACACGGAAGGCGTGAGAGGTGTTGGCGATGTGAAAGTCCCCGGGTTGTGAGGGCATGTTGACTTCACATTTACATCACGTAATAAGTCCACGCCAGGCATTAAGACCTCGGCGATTGTGTTGGACACAGTTGTTGGCCGTCAACCTTCAGTTGACTTGGGACCGAGTATGTTGTCTTTGGTGTCTGATTCCCCACTCGCCGATCCAAATTTCTTCCGCCCAGGCCCGATTGATGCTCTCCTTGGAGCCGATGTCCTGGGGCGAGTTTTGTTGACGGGGAAGCGAGTTCTGCAGCCAGATGGCTTGGTAGCTCTGCAGACGACACTCGGTACAGTTGTGATGGGCCCTGCTCGCCGCGTTTTGGATTCCCTTGATGAGGATCGCGGTCTTGTTTTTAATGTGTCTCTCTCCGAAGTGGTGCAGAAGTTTTGGGAGGTTGAGGAACCTCCACCAGCCCCGCGGGTTGACCCAGTAGCGGATGAATGCGAGTTGTATTACCAGAATAACACTGGTCGCCTCCGCTCTGGTCGTTTGATCACCCGTCTCCCCTTTCGTGCCGGCCGACCTCCTCTGGGCGAATCCCGACCGCTAGCGGAACGTAGGCTAGTGGCGATGGAGCGTCGCATGAGCAAGGATCCGGTCTTCCGCCAGAAGTATGTTGAATTCATGCGGGAGTATGAGGAGTTAGGGCACATGTCCGTGAGCGATTTGGATTGGCGCTCCGTTGAGCACTTCTTTTTGCCGCACCACGCCGTTTTGAAATCCGGAAAGATTCGGGTGGTCTTTGACGGTTCGGCTCCCACCTCTACTGGAGCGTCCTTGAACCAGTGTCTGCATGTAGGTCCCAAGCTGCACACGGAGATCTCAGACATTTTGACCAACTTCCGGCGGCACCAAATTGTATTTATGACTGACATCCGGATGATGTTCAGACAAACGGTCATCCATCCAGAGGATAGGAGGTACCAATTGATTTTGTGGAGAGAGAGTCCTAGGGACCCCTTGTTGATTTATGAATTGAATACGAATACGTACGGTTTGGCTTCGAGCCCGTTTGTTGCGATTCGTTCTTTGTTGGAGTTGGCCGAGAAGGAGCGCTTGAGATACCCTCGCGCCTCCGCCATTTTGGCCAGTGACGTCTATGTGGATGACATTTGCACGGGCGCCTCATCTGTCTCAGAGGCGATTGTCCTGAGAGACGAACTCACCGCCCTTTTGAAGTCGGGAGGTTACGAGTTGAGGAAATGGATATCCAACTCGCCTGATGTACTGGTAGGTTTGCCCGAAGAGCACCAGCAGGACCCCCACCTATTCGAAAATGTTGATAATCCCCATGTGGTGACCGTCCTTGGCGTACAGTACAAACCGGTCTCTGACACTTTCACGTATTGTGTGGATTTACGACCACCGAAAGTCTGGACCAAGCGTTTAGTATTGTCTACTGTCGCACGTACCTTTGACCCCAATGGGTGGATTTGCCCCGTGCTGTTTATGGCCAAGTGTTTCTTGCAACGGTTATGGGCTTCGGGTGTGTCGTGGGATGAACCCCTCTCGGACGAGTTACTCCGAGATTGGTCGAGCTTCGTTTCATCCCTCCCCGAGATTAATGAAGTGCATTTGCCGAGGCTATTCCTCCCTTCTGAAAATTGTAAAGTTACTCTTCACGGCTTTTCCGATGCCTCCGAACGTGGATTTGCTGCGGCCGTGTACCTCCGCACCGTTACTGTTGACGGAGTTGTTGCTGTGCATCTGGTGATAGCGAAAAGCAAAGTCGCTCCCCTTCGGACTCGTCATACGATCCCGAGGTTGGAATTGTGTGGAGCTGCCCTCCTAATGCGTTTGTTGAACCACGTATGGCTCACATTAGGTCGATCTATTGCGATACAAGAGGTTTATGCTTGGACGGACAGTCAGGTCGTCCTTTGTTGGTTGAAGGCTCCGGCGCACACCTTGGACGTGTTTGTGGCCAATCGAGTGTCGCAGATTTGTAATTCCGACATCGAGTTGATTTGGAGACACGTGCCGGGAACCATGAATCCCGCGGATTGTGCGTCTCGGGGTTGTGTAGCCCCAACCCTAATTAACCACCCCCTCTGGTGGGGCCCACAGTGGTTGATGCGGCCTGAGTCGGAGTGGCCGCCCTCTCCAGCGTTGTCGAACGTAGCCGTTCCTGATATGCGGGCATGCGTCCTGGAGACTAACCCCGCCGGGGAAAAGGATTTGTTGTTGGATCGGTACAGCTCCTTACAGAAGCTGCTTGGTGTTACCGCTTGGATCAGACGTTTTGTGTACAATTGCAGAAACCCACGCGCGAGGCGTGATTCGTCGGTTCTCACTCCGGACGAGCGTAGGGACGCGCTCTTGTTTTGGGTCCGGAGAGTACAAGCTGATAGTTTTGAGTCCGAGATTGAAATTTTGCGTTTAGGCCGTCGCAAGTTGAAGGGCGCGGTATCGCGATTGAATCCCTTCCTGGACGAGAGTGGGCTTTTGCGAGTCGGCGGAAGACTTCGAAATGCGAACCTGCCGTATGGAGCTCGTCACCCCCTTTTGTTACCTAAAGCCGGACATTTGACTCAACTGATAATAACAGATCGCCATGTGAGTGCACAACATGCTGGCTGTAATGCTTTGTTGGCCATTTTGCAGCGTGAATTTTGGATTTTGTCTGCTCGTCGAGCCATTCGCACTGTGGTTTTCCGTTGCCTGCCTTGTTATCGATTGAAGGCCGCGACCATGCAGCCCCAGATGGGTGATTTGCCTGCTGATCGCGTCACGGAATGTAGAGCTTTTGCCGGAGTCGCCACCGACTTCGCCGGTCCCTTTACTGTAAAGGCGTCGAGACTGCGTAATGCTAAAACCTATAAGGCGTACTTGTGCGTGTTTGTGTGTTTGTCCACCAAGGCTGTCCATTTGGAAATTGTCTCGGAATTGTCTACCGAAGCCTTTGTCGCCGCCTTGAGCAGATTTGTTTCCCGTAGAGGACTGCCGACATTGATACGTTCCGATTGTGGTACTAATTATAAGGGAACGTGTAATTATCTTAAGGAAGTAGTTAAGTTTTTTGTTGATAATAAAATAGACATTGGAACCACCCTCTCCCGGCGTGGGATAATCTGGAAGTTTAGCCCTCCAGCTTGTCCGACCTGGGGAGGAATTTTTGAAGCTTGTGTAAAGGCTGCCAAGACACACTTGCGTCGCGTGATTGGAGAAACTATTCTCACGTTTGAGGAACTTGATACGGTATTTTGTAAAATTGAGGCCGTCCTCAACTCGCGACCCTTGTGCCCGTTGTCTTCGGACCCGAATGACCTGGAAGCGTTGACCCCAGGTCATTTCTTGATCGGACAGCCCCTTTTGGCTTTGCCTGAATATCCGATTCAGGATGTAGGATCCCATCGTTTGTCGCGATACCAACTTTTGAAACAGATGTCCCAAAACTTCTGGGCACGTTGGTCGATGGAGTATTTGCATATCCTGCAACAGCGCGTGAAGTGGACAGATAAAACCACCCCACCCCAGACTGGCGACCTCGTGTTGATTAAGGATGCTAACCTGCCGCCCCTATGTTGGCGAAGGGGGCGCATTGTTAAACTCTACCCCGGAACTGACGAATTCCTCGTTTTGCTGAGGTTTTGGTTCGAGATTCGGTTTTGAAGAGAGCAGTTAGTGGGCTCTCCCGATTACCCGTAGATTGACGTACCGTTCTTAACGGTCCGGGGCGGGGGGATGTTCGGAAAAGATCGACGTTTCTGAACGCGTCTCTAATGTCACGTCAAATTGACTTTTGGCTGTCACTTGAAGTTGACAGTGACACTTGATTGAAATTCTTGTTAGAAAAATGTCGGAATAATTTTGCTGAATTTGTTAAAAATCGCTCGCGTTGAATGTGCCTGGCATATCGAGTTTGAATAAAATCTTAAATTATCTATGTGATCCCGTTTTGTACGACCAAGGATTTGACGCCACCTTGACGAGTGGCCGGTCGCGAATACGTTTCTACCACGCGGTGTTGCAGGGGCAATATATATCTTGATAAGCAAGCCCCGCGTGTGTTATCGTGTAGTGCTGAAGCGCACAGTGTCTTGGGACCGCTGTGTTGTATGTGTTGTGAGTAGGGTGACGAGTTGGTAAGGTCTGCAGAAGAAGAAGAACTACATGGGGGCGCCCCCTTCACCACTTCTGCCCCGGAGACCTTCGACACCATGGACCCGTATGTAAAATTCACCTTACTTCACAATATAAATTAAGCGCTGTGTATCGCAGTCCAATTGTTCAGTTACATCCCAGCTGAAACCTAGTTTTTGTCCGGAGTCTATATTAGTGAAACCGCTTCCACTGCGCTAGCTGATTCCGCGGTATTAGCAGGGGTGTACTGAACAATTTCTTTGCATCGAATAAGCTCCGAAACTACTGGTTTGATTAAGAAAATTCTTTGACCATTAGAAAGCTACATTCATCCTGAGTGACATCCTTACTTATATTATAAATGCGTCTCTGTCTGTCTGTGTGTTACACAATCACACCTAAAGTACTGAACCGATTTGAATAAATTTTGGTACAGAGATATTCTAGAGCCTGAGAAAGGACATATGCTACTTTTTATTCCTGAAAAATATCACCTTCCCGCGGGATAACGTCGTGTAGTACACGCGTGCGAAGCTATAGAGTAGGCTATATTTTATCCCGATATTCCCACGGGAACGGGTACCACGCGGTTGAAACCGCGAGGATCCGCTAGTTTTCAATATTTTCAATTACAAGGAAGCCGAAACACCGTCGCGTGCGCACCTAACTATACTTCACAACCTTGAACCGGATGTGAACTCAATATCGATATGGATGCAGCCAAGAAAGCGGCGGCCGGTCAAAGTCACGGCCGAGAATGAAACCATTTGTTAATTATTGTTCAGACGTGAAGAACTAGATCTCGGCAAATAACTTTTTGACCAAAACCATAGACAAAAAAATCTGAGCAGAAAAACCTTTTGTAAGTACTACATAATATGTTATTTGTCGGGACCTGACTATGTATTTTGTTGTTATGTTGATATTTACAATTAAACTTCACAATTAAACTTTCCTTTCCTGTAAGCTTGCGTAGAAGTCAAACGCTAAAGCGAGCGACAGTCAAATAATAAAAATCAATCGAAAATGTGATCTGGTTTCGGAAAATACATAGGTATCATAGAGGTAAAAATTCTTTGATTTTCCTAAATAACTGATAGTTTGTGATAGAAATACACTCGCTTTAATTTTAATTTTATTTTTATTCATAAAGAACAACAAACAATTTACATAACCAATCTTACTAGTAAAATAAGACAAAAACTTTTACTTATTTCGTTACCATTACCAACCACATTGTTCGCAAAATAATATTACTTACATGATTAACAAAAAAAACCTTGCTTTTAGGTGCTTATCAAAATTAATAAAGTACCTAGCTTAAACATTTTTAGCGAGTTATGAACTCGCGGGTTAGGAAGTAAAATCAATAAAATACTTACATAATCATCACTGATTATTATTTTTTTGGCAAAGATATGGCAAAAGAATGAAAGACTTATGGACAGAATTAATAATCAATTCACAGATAGGGATAGGCATGATCCAGATTAGTTGCTAGGCAACGCCTAGCAACACCCCGGCAACTGTCGTTAATTCTATGTTAATATCAAACGTTGCATAGCAACTAATCTGGATCATGCCTATCCCTATCTGTGGATTAATTATTAATTCTGGCCGTTAAGAGATCACTGACGGCTTATCTGTCTATTAATAAAGATTTGGAATTCAGTTTTCCCAAAGCCAATAAAAATAGTTTATTTTGTCAATCACCAAATAAGTAAATGCCTTAAATGTTTAGGAGTTAGTGACCTCGCCTACGCAATCCTTACAGAGTCTCGTCGACATAATGATGAAAAGAAGGCTGTAAATTATCTAATTCCTTATTGATTTATTTTATATTAAAAAGGGGCAAACGAGCAGACGAGCCACATGATGGGAAGTAGTCATCGTCGCCCATGGACATCTGCAACACCAGAAGGGTTGCATATATGCGTTGCCAGCCTTTGTGTTTTAGGGTCCTATTTACACGCTTCTTGAAGAACTCCATGTCATGGCACAAAGGAAACACCTCTGGAGAAAGCTCATTCCACATATTACAAGTTCGGAGTAGGAACGAACGTGACGCCCGAACAGTTTTTGTTTTCCAGGCTTCAAGAATGTGGCGGTGTTTAGGATGAGTTCTACTCACTTGGCCTGCGGTGCGGTGGCGGAAATGTGACGGGTGGCCCAGTTCAAAAAGCTCCTCAGAACATTCCCCATTGTATAAACGGATTATTTAATACTTAGGTTACCGTTGCTAGGGTATAAACAAACGATGAAATAAATTGTACCTATTGGCTGTTTTTTGTAAAAGGTGTAACGTTTTTCCAGACCTTTGTGATTGGTTTTACTAAAACTATGTTGAAAAATGGAAAATGAAATGGAAGATGACTGCTCTCGCCCGGATAGCGAAAGGTCGTGGGTTCGAGTCCCATCGGAGCTGGTTGTGAGACGGGTCGATTTTTTCTAAATACTTCATTTTCCATTTTTCAGTAAGTACCTAGGTAATAAAAATTGCATTGTAAATGCAAAAAACTAAAAATTAAAATAAAACTATGTTACTGTTGATCTGACATTGAACAACAGGAAAGGATTTTTTTACAAATTCATCTAAGTACAGTCGAACTAACTGATTCTTGATCCACCATAAGTTCATTTTTAACAGATATTAAAATTCAGTCAAAATTCAAACTTGTTGACGTTGACATTGACCTTTATGGTTTTGACGCTTTCGAACAAATTACTTATTAGCAAAATGGGTGACGATTCAATTGATTCGATCGTACATGGTGGGTCGAGAAGGGATGATTATGATCTCATAATATCTAATAAGTTTTTAGTAAAAATTTCATTTTTGACAAGCTTTTTTGCTGACTGTACTTTAATATTGTATTGTCATCATCTGAACCAAACCTGTATACCAAGTTTCAGCTCCATCGGACACTGGGAAGTGGGTCAAATTAAGCTTGCAAGATTTGTCCCCACTAACTAACTAACATGGCAAGTTAATAAAAAGCTTGTAAAATAGTAGATGTGTTCAATTACATGTTTATTAACTATTTCTTGTGTATTTTAGCTACATATTCCTAATTACACACAATCTTTATACAGTTCAAGTATTTACAGTTAAAGATTTGACAACAATGTTTGAAGAGTAATAAAGTACAGTTCGTTTACCCAGGCACGTTTTACATTGTCTAAGTAGATTTAATCTGCAACATCTGTTTGTCTGTTCGCTTTGGGAAAAGACCTAGCCTATATTTGTGTAATGACCAAGATCTTATATTGTTATTATTAATTTAGGTACAGTCGCCACCACGTCAGGTTACTACAAACTATCAAATAAGGCGATACTCGGAAAAATTATGCTAAAGCGAGATAGCAATGAGAAAATGACGCGCGCGGGAGCGAGACCGATTTTGCCGATTACGCAAAAAAAACACAAAATCACTTCGTATTCAAAAACTATAGCGAGTTTAAAAAAATGCTTCTATACGATCCTAAATATTATTGGTGTCCACTAATTAAACCAATTTTCAATAGTATATGCATCCCCATCTAAGAATAATATTGATATTTCTTATTTTTAGAGGTATTTTCGAAAATAAAAAGTGTCGAGCCAAAGTCATAAAATCGTGTTTCTGAAACTATACGATTCTAGATAAAGGTATGAAGAAATATATATCTTATTACCAGATTTGTAACAACTGTAACCGTCCTATAGTTTTAAATCAAAAAGTCCGTACTTTTTCCGAGTAGCGCCTTAATAAAATTCAACCTTATGACCAACAGATAGTGTTCAGTTTGAATTAATAAATTTTGACATTTTGTAGTAACCCAACGTGCTAAAACTGACGGCGGAGAGCAAGTAGTGAGGGGTTTAGTTGGTAGTGGTGCCTACTCTCAACCGCCCCATCTGGTCAGCCCACCCGGAGTGGGTAACCTTATGGGGAGATTGAGAAGAGGCTCTCTCCTCCTGCCCCGCCTCCTGTCGAGCTTTCGAGGTCGTCAGGGGGCGGGGCAGGGGTTAGAACCGCCCAGCCCTGACGCGAAACCTATATAGGCTTGGCGGGAGGGCTGGGCGCGGCGAGAGACAGACCTTGTCTGACTGAGTCCAACATGCCGTTAGCGGTATACGAAAAGACTGTATTTGCCCTCAGTATAAACAAAAAAAAAAAAAAAAAAAAGTAACCCAACGTGCTGGCGTCCGTACCATAGAAATCCTTAACTTTGCCTAAGAACCCTTTCTTGCCCTGCCTCTAAAAACCGGCCAAGTGCGAATAAGGGACCGTGGGGACCGTACTCTGAAACGCTAATCCGAAACTTCGGTTAGCCCCGCCCCTTTCACTCGATTCTGTCCCGACTAGAGCGTGAGAGGGACGGGTATACCGAAGTTTCGGGTTTTGCGTTTCAGAGTAGGCCCTCAGACTCGCGTACGAAGTGCCATACCAAAGTTACGGTTACAATCAATCACCTGACAACGTTAAATCTGAAAGGTTCACGGAATATTTTTTATGTCTACTTAAACAGATGAGCAACCAAAAAAGAACTTTTGATAGTTTAAATAGATCTAATATTTCGTGAATTCAACCTTTTTTAGAGACAGGCAAGTTAGGATTCTCTACGGTACTTATAATCTCTCAAACCTATGTTAAAAACATGTTCTGACCGACGCAAATAACCAAAATCAGGCAAGCGATGTCGATAGCAGTCATTATTAGTTAAATCGGTCGTCGATCAAAAACTAAACTTAATACAATTATGGCACAAGTGCAATTTAATGGATTAGATAAGTAGTAATTACATTGAACTCATTGAGTTAACTGAACATGATTAACTTTGAAAGGATGTCATTGATAACTTATCAACTAAATAGATAGAGCTTACATAATCTCGTTAAGAACAAGAACACGCCTTTGTCTAGATCTAAAGCATTTGGCTATCGTCGGTGGTCTCAGTATCAGCTATACATTACACAGGCACATATTTTGACTTGGGAGTAGATTTTAAGTAAGGTCTTACTTGAGTATAGACTTAGATCGTGCAGAATTACAAGCTCGGCTCTACATGAGCAGATAACTGTTTGGCAGTACGAGCCGTCTTGGCAGCATTTTACAGGTTTTTTTATGGGTCCCTTTTTGGGATTCGGTAATTGACGGCCATTTGCAAGTAATAGTAGTTTTCTTTTTAACTAACACCGAAACTTACTGAATAGTATAAATCATGGAAAGTGAACATCAAAAACAGCTTTGTTTCTTATAACCAATATTGTTTGGAAATGGCCATCAATTACCGATTCAGGAAAAGTGACTTCTGATCACATCTATGAAGTACGCCTAATAGCCCAAGAGCCAAACTGATTCCTTCTATGGAGACTCAACAATAATTCTATATCAGTAATTTCTTTACATAGAAAATTAGATTATCTAGTTTAATAAATAACTCATTAGTAATCCACCAATATTTATGACAGCAACATTTAAAAAAAACAAATACAAAGCTATAAAAAATCTATAAAAAATGGGCAAAAATGGTATAAGTATTATTCACTTTACATTTGAATACATTTATTAATTATCTTTCGTAAAAGTATATAATTCCCCTATATTTGTAAATGAAAAACAAATAAACTTTAAAAAAACTCTCTACGTAAACTCAAATTAGCATTACACCTATGTTAAAAATGCTACCAGAAACAACCGACTTCTTCCTAAAGTATTAGTTTCCCGTTTTATTTCTTTATGGATTTCGACTTTGGTGCTTAGATATGGTGAACATAAACACATGTTCACGATAAAATTGGTGATAGCATATTTGCTGAAAAAATTGTACCATTTTCGGGGTATAACTTTTTTTTTATACCTTCCAATGCGATATTATGTTGGATTCCAAAATATAGTCTCTTAAAATTATATTTAAGGTCCGTTTACAAAAATTTGGCCTGTTATCGAATTTTTTACAAAAATATCGGATAGTTCTTGGGCTATAACGCCACCCTCTGTACAAATAATTCAAAAGATAATGCCTTCAGATAATGACATGAATTATTTTGATTTGATTGCTATTTATTTTGAGTAGGATATAACAATAGTTGAAAGTTTTTAGTTTGGTTGCTTTTCGCGCAAAATACTGAATATCTCATCAAAATTACCTGGGTAAAGACTTAGGATCTCTTCTAGCCGTAATTCGTTTTTAATCGCATGGTAAAATGCAGAGTTGATTCCGCGTTAGTAGTTAGTAAAGAAACAGTTAATTTCATCATAATCTAGTGAATCTAGTGATCATAATCTAACCTTATTAAACTAAACACTATAAAATAAAGCCAAACATTCAAGTTCATGCAATATCGTACACACCTTATTATCTAGAATGCTATAAATGAGAACAAAGACACAGTAAAGTTATTGGCAGCATGTCAAGTTTATAGGGCAGGCGTACCGGTTTTGGCCACTGTACCGGTTTTGGTCACTTTTCACTTTAAAGTTATATAAATAGGAATTAAATAACTATTACTTATATTTATTAATGGCGAATAAAAGGTTGGACTTTTAGTTAATAATTACATTACAGCACTTAGCTTTTTTGTGTAGTACGATATTTTAGAAATAAACACATGTTATGTTTCAAAGTTAACATTTTGTAAAATTCTTAAGAAAAATGTTAAGGGTAAAGGTTTTGAAAAATCATTTTTTTTCTACAATAAAATTATTTTATGGTTATTTAATATTTTAAATCACATTAGAATGTGTTTTTTCTAGATGGATTAAGTGTTGTTTTTTCACTGTTTTCACAAAAAGTTGGGAAACAATAAGTGGCCAAAAGTGGGGCTAGAAATTTTAGCACTGTGCCACCTTTGGCCACTTTGGCATTAGTAGAAAGTTTTCAACCTTTCATAAAGTTCATTTATTTTAAAAGACTCACAACACTTTCAAATTAATCATGTTTATGTTGTCCGCGGTCCCGGTAGCGGAGCGGAGTGAGTCAACAATGCAGAGCGGAGTCATCTCAATCCGCTAATTTTCTTTTAATCAAGTGATAAAGGTATACTTATAAACTTGTAGTAAGGAGCTATCTGGGATTGAAATACTATTTCATGTAGTGTTTTAGTCCAGAACTCTAATAAGACATCAATTAAGCATTAACTCAACTTATAAATAGTCATTTTATGAAAGTGGCCAAAACCAATGTAAACGGTGTATTTGGCCCCCTCCGCAGAATTTATTTTATATAAAAAAACTATTGATTTTTTTTTACTTTGTAGGTTGTACCTTTAAAGGTCGATAAATTCTCTATAATTCTATTTTATAAATTTTCTCTAAAATATTTAAGATCATTAAGCACTAAGCGGTTAAAAGTAAAAAATCATTAAAGTGGCCAAAACCGGTACGCCTGCCCTATTTTATTTTTAGTCTTTACCAAAATTTATAGTTTACAACCTTATTAATCTGAAAGCTCATTTGAGATGAGACATTGCAAATAAAAAAAAACGAGACGTCCGTAAATCTATATTAGTTTACCTACTTTACGTTAAAAGCTTGCCCTCAACTATGACAAAGAGCTTAGCAGTAGCAGCATCTTTAGTTTCACTGTTTCACAGTGTACTAAGGACTTTAGTGAAGTATAGACAGTGTTTATTTACAGGAATAAATTCTACGACGATGATGTCAAAGACTTCTCTAGCTAACAAAAATATTTTTAGGAATATAAAGTAAAATAACTGTTGCTCATTTGCAGCGTTCTTTAACGGCCGAATACTCGAACGCTACTTAACTTTTGGAGCATCTCAAACATTAAATGTCGAAGGTATGAAAGAGGCGGCATGATGTTTGAGACGCTCCCAAAGTTGAGTCGCTTTCGAGTATTCGGGCCGTATCGTACGTATGTTTAACAAAAACAAAAATATAATTTTCCCCGTGCTACAACTTTTTTGTATTTAAGTGAGGCAAACGGCATGTCGTCGGTAGCCTTTGGCTCCGTCGAGAATATCTCTCGCCGCGCCCAAACCTTCCAGTTCTGGGCAGTTCTTACCTCTCCCCCAGCCCCCCCGGACAAGTCCGAGAGCTTGAAATGAGGTCGAGGAGAGGCAGAGAGAGAACGTCATCTCCATTCCCCCATAAGGTTACCCACTCAAG
The DNA here is from genome assembly GCA_949710035.1 of Crambus lathoniellus. Classification (NCBI taxonomy): domain Eukaryota; kingdom Metazoa; phylum Arthropoda; class Insecta; order Lepidoptera; family Crambidae; genus Crambus; species Crambus lathoniellus. The sequence goes on along the minus strand of OX453313.1, from coordinate 14,477,594 downwards.
GTGGGAAAACCAGATGAGGGAATCGAAAGTCCCCGTATTACAACTGCAGAAATCCTACTGGTTTACTGCATGCACTGTGCTCCCGCCCACCGGTAAATCTGCAAGTCAATATTTATGCCATCTCCGCTCAAATAGTCATATCTAACACTATTACACTATTGCAATAGTTGCGATATTTAAACACGTATTTAACATTCAACACTCAATAAAATTATGTGAGATATTGTGGCGGATAAAAGTAGGTAAGTAGGTACTAAATTTATCTGGATACCGATTTCCTCCGCATGGAATTCGGTAGAACTTGTATCTTTGAATTATTTAAAAAAAAGAGCATTTCTTCATCAAGGGTGAAGTTTATATAGGTACTTAGCAATTGTTTATCTACCAATCTCTATGCCAAAATTCATTAAAAATGGTTACAGTAGTTTAGGTATACGAGAAAAGGTATCACACAGTCGGAGTTACTTTTGAATTTATGTTAACAGAATTGCAATAGAAAAGTGTAGTTAAATTTGGAAATATCTTTTTTTGTGGCCTCATTTATTATAGGTACCTACGTAGGTGTTACTTATTCCTATTTTATTTCATTCAAGGCATCTGGAAGAAAATATACCTATAATTAATTGGCATCTATTTCCAAGCTTCATTGGTGCACTGCCAGCAATACCGCGCTTGTTTTAGCTACCTGTTTAACACAACGTTACAGTTATGTGGATGTTACTTTGATGTGTAACGTGAACGAATCGATCTCCTTCAGAATACTGACACTTGTCAGTAGTTAGTGTTAAGTATTTCTTCATAATCAATATAATAATATAATATAATAAATATCATCACATCAGGCATAGATAGATTTCCATCAAGGATCTCTAATCTCTATCCACCACCCACATCTAGGGTTGCCTTGTCAGGTCCTAAAACCGAACCGAAAAGCCGCACTGGCCTGCTATTCTATCTGGGCTGTCGGGTATCAAAGCCGGAACGCCTAAAAAACATGGAAAATAGTTTTGCGATCAGCGAGTTCGGGATTTGGCCAAATAGGTAAAAATCAGACAAAACAAATATTTATGTGATGAACATTAACAAGTAGATTTTCAGACGGGCAATATTTACGTGCTTTTATATTATTCTATTTTTTTTTATACACTACGGGGTAGCACTTAGCCTTCATCACACCTGATGATAAGTGGTGATAAGGCTGAAGTAATTAATGGTATAGCTCTTATTCCAAATCTCAAAATAAAAATTCAACTCCCAACAATAAAACTAAATATAAAACTCCTCTCTCTAACCTAATACTCTATTTTGCGTTTTACTTTTGTTGGAACTTGATTAAAATTTTAATTTTATTTCAATATTTTTTAATTTACACTTATATTACTTTAAGTACTTTTACTTATATACCCGTTATAAGTGAAAGATTTCTACCGGTTACTCCTTATCCCTAGTAGCTGATGACCTTGAAATGTCTAAAACACATCCTCCCAATTTGTAAGAACCATTTCGATCAAACTACATCAAAATCGGTCCATTTGTTCATGAGCTACGATACCACATACATATACACAGACGGATACACAGTCAGATACACAGACACGTCAAACTTATAACAGCCGTCTTTTTTCAGTCTGGGGTTAAAACTTTCATCGTCGTCATCATGTCAGCCGAACGACGCCCACTGCTGGGCATAGGCCTCCCCCAAGGATCTCCACAACGATCGGTCCTGCGCTGTCCGCATCCAGCGGCTTCCGCACCTTGACCTGGGGGGCAATTGCGTAAGGTAATCGTATTAATTTGACAGTTCATATCGTATTCAATCGGCTACAATTTGTATTGAATGACATTTATCATGATACAATATGAACTGTTAAATGAATACGATTGACTTTACGCAATTCCATAGCAGATCGTCGGTCCACCTTGTAGAGGGCCTGACCAAGGAACGTCGTCGTCCGGTACGCGGTCGCCATTCGAGAACCTTTCCGCCCCAGCCGCCATCGGTTCTCCGCGCTATGTGTCCCGCCCACTGCCACTTCAATGATGCAATGGATGCAATCCTTCGAGCGATGTCGGTTGTTTTAGTTCTCCTGCGGACCTCATCATTTACGCTACGCTACTTAACGCTACTTTACTTTAAAGTACTTATTTATTTATCTACCATTTGATTACTAACAAGGAAGCCAAGCCAAAATATGCGAAACGTAATGATTTACAATCCACTTAGATAGAACCTGCGTAAATATGCGGTAAATATGAATCTCGTAACTGTGATAAATGATATCATACTTTTTATGGTGGTCGGTCAATGAATAGTTTCGTCGTAAAGTTATAAAAATACTTGGGCTGTTTAAATAAGTCTTTTCGTTATAATTTAAATAAACATCACACAACGTGATGTAGCCTATGTATGTATTAACCATAATGTATGTATTAAGAAGCCTAAGAACTTGTGTTATCTATCATTGAAAAAATAGTTTACATACATTTAAAGGGCAAACTAAATTTTCTTTCTTCAGTCTCGATGTGGTAGCAAAAGAAAATAAGTTTTTAGTAAAAAGTTCGTTTTTATGACAAGTTTTTTGTTGACTGTACTCAAATATTGTAATGTCATCCAAACCAAACCTGTATGCAAAGTTTCAGCTCAATCGGACACTGGGAAGTTGGTCAAATTTAGCTTGCAAGATTTGACCCGAACGGACATACATGCATCCATACATACATACACTGCAAGTTAAATAAAAGCTTGTAAAAAAATTTAATTTTCTTTTTTACAGTGCGACAACGTTTTGTTCCGGTGGCCAAAAACTGTAACTATTGTAACGTGATTTTTAACCATCAAAGAGCTTAGACTTTATACTGCCAACCATAGATGTATTATTCCTGTAGATGGAGCATAAAAATATGAACGATTCCTTCTATAATCGACTCTCGTCTCTCAAATGGCGACATTTCGTGTGTTAAAAAGAGATAACAATAGCCCAACGTGTGCGTCTTAATGAGCCGCGCGCCACTTAAAAGTGAACGTCATATTTGTTTGTTAACCAGCTGGTTACAAATGCTTCAGAAAGAAAATCTTTTTTTGTAGTAAAATATAGAAAGATTTGATGGTGTGGTGCGGTAAATCTGTTGTTTGTTAAGAATGGCCAGTACTGTTCCCGGTTATTCAAGCAGAGTGGGTGTTTTGAAAGAACGAAATTTTGAAAGAAAATAATGAACACATATCATTTCAGAGGTAAGTCACACTCATTGTTTTGTGTTTTTGCGAACACATTCTTATAACTTACTGGTCCGTATTTGCAAAAACTAAATCGCTGTACGTGTATACACAGTTTAACATTGACTTGGTTGAAGAAAATCGGGTGTTTTTAGGCTAAAAATATATAATTTAAAGCCAATTGGGATTTTTTGACATTTGACCAACCTGATAGTGTTGTAGTCCGATTTTATTATGTAATATCGATAAAACATTGTAATGTTAACAATTTTGTATTTAAACCTATTTTTTCTCAATTTTAAGCAGATTTCCCACCGCCCGCGCCGCCGTCTATGTAAAGGAAACGTCAATAAGAAACGTAAGAAAAGGCGACGATTGGAGACCTTCGCAACAAACAAGAATATGCTCATTGCTCGATGCACTTATTAAAGCAAATTGTGGATTTATAATTAAAAAAAAATATACATTAAGAGTATAAAAATTAGCGTGAAATCTGTATTTTTTTTGTTGATATCATTCAGCAGATTATTTAATTTAATAAATTGATTAGAAATCTAGTTCAGTTTTACGACTATACCTCCTAGTATAAATAGTATAAATATCATCATTATCAGATAAAGATAAAGATAAAAATATTCTTTATTCACTTAGACATAATAAATATGTACTTATGAATCGTCAATATTTTCCTACCATATTAATATTAATGTCCTCACTGCTGGGCTATAGCCCAATTAGCCCATATAGCCTTCCCTGTGCATGAAAACACCATAGGTAGAAGGGGCCATAAGTGCCCACCCACCACGCGAAGCCAATGCGGATTGGTGGGTGAGGGTGCCAACGACTGCTAATGCAACCGGGACCAACAGCTTATCGATGCCTTCCGAAGCACAGAGGAGACCGAGATAATAAAGATTTGGGTCACCATTCAGGGGGGCAATTGCGTAAGATAATCGTATTAATTTGACAGTTCATATCGAATTCAATCGGCTGCAATTTGTATGGAATGACATTTATTTTGATACAATATGAATTGCAAATGAATACGATTGACTTTAGGCAATTCCATAGCAGATGTCCAACCGCAACGAATGTTGCTTAACATCAACCACCGGATGCAGAATGCGCGTACCAATGAGCCATCGATCTACTCAAGTATAATTATAGTACCTACTTCATACAAATATGAAGTAGGTACTATAATTGCCAAAGCACTGATTCAAAATTAAAGGGCTTGCTTAGGCCATGAAACTGAACAACTTTGGAGCATAGCATACGTCGAAATATATAAAAAAAATCTGCCACACTAGATCGATCAGCTGAGCGTGCGCTTTTGTCTGGCTGGAGGGAAGAAATTTTTGCCATATTTCGACCTATGCCGAAGTTTCATAGCATAAACATATTCTAAGGCCGTGAGCACTTTGGACACGACAAGTACTAAAAACTAACAGAAAAGCGGATTATGAACCGCCCAATTACATTAAGTCTCTAGCCGCATTGAAAAGCGCGAAGCGCTCTATTCAATGCGGCGTAGTTTCGATCAGCCGTATTGAATACGGCGTATCTTGAATGCGCCGTATTACAATGCGGTGCTGTTTTCCAATACAGCTAGTTGCTATGTAATACGGTGAAATATACAATACGCCTGCGATATATACATGTAATTTTATGTATCGCATTGCATTCAAATTATTTTTAAATCTTTTATCGATAACTTGTTATGAAAAAAACCACAGCACTATCATTGCATCATCATCATCTAGCATTGCATAGTCAAAATGGAGACATTCACTGATAACGACGCAACAGATTAACATGTATGTCTCTTTCTATCTTATGACAATTTGAAAGTGTTAGAAGGGGTAAAGGATGGGTGAGTTATAGCTTATTTTTGTGATCCATCTACAGGAATAATACATCTATGCTGCCAACCATCGAGCCCGCGCAACATAACTTGGCATTTGTCAGACAGAGGGAGCTAATCGTCGTGGTCAGTCGGAAAAAGAAGCCTTATTCCCATGTTATAGTTTTAGTTCCAGCTATTGACACGCGCCAAGTTATATGGCGCGTACTTTAGGGTTTCTGCCATGCCGGCTCAACTCCACTTTCACCGAAACTGAAAAGATGGTTGATCTGTATAGCGCATGCGCTAACGTTGTCTTTAAATTTATTTGAAGGAAACGTCGTCGTTAACATTATTAATGTAGTCCCACTGTAGCATCACTATTTATAGCCTTTGGCTTTATGGATTCATATTTAGCTTTTCCCATTCACGTGAGATAGTAAAATATAAAAAAAAATATCCAAATACTTTTAGACAACGTCAAAAAAGTTGCTCTATGGACAACGTCAAAAGCAGAAACCAAAAGCAATAGCAACCTATAATTTTCACAAATAGTCCCTTTATTTAATACTAAATCCACTGATGTCCAACTACGACAGGGCTATAACAGTATTTTCTCCCGATGGGCAGCTACTTCAAGTGCAGTATGCTCAAGAAGCCGTGCGGAAAGGTTCAGCCGCAGTTGGGGTAAACAATTCGTATTTTCTTCATTGTATTTTCAGAAAGAAATTCTACAGCTTTTCCGAAATTCAAAGTAGGTAACAGTGCTATTTGAAAGGGGGGGGCTGAGATGAAGACTCCAATTAGAAAGACTTAAATAAAAAGAGACCTGTTCATCTGGTAGAGAAAATGATTCCACCAACAGTCGGTTACGACGACCGTTGGTTTTAGAAAGAAAGAAAGAAAGAAAAAACATTTATTAACGGACACACCACATAACACATACAGACACATAACAGAGAATGACAATCAACAAAGAATACAGTTAACAAAAAAAAATAACTAAAGAAACACATAAAAACAAACAGACAAGCACATGGCACAATATATTGTGCACATGGTGTGACGTTAAAGGGGCCTGACTCGCAGCACAAAACTTCTGTCTTACTGTCGGTTTCTGTTTTACTGTCGGTTAGTTGGTTGGTTAACTAATCGCGTGCGTTAACTAAACATCAAACCAACGGTTAACATAACTGACTGTTGGTGAACTTAGACATGCTTAAAGACGGATAAAAAATTGTTGGATAGGTACGAGGCCCTAATGTGATAGCGCTCGGCGTCGAGAGAAGAGCGGTCGCGAAGCTACAAGATGAAAGAACAGAGAGGAAAATCTTAGCTCTGGACAAGCATGTCCTGCTCGCCTTCGCCGGTCTGAGAGCTGATGCCAGGGTGCTGGTGTCCAGGTAGCGTTTGTAGCAGTGGAACCTTATAGAAAGTTTTAATAACCATAATACTCCATAGAACGATTACGGCAACAGTGTCAATTGCTCATTTGTAAAGGGTGAGCCCTTAGATGACTATTGTATCCTATTTTAGCAGTTAAAGTCCGTCGACAATCAAGACATGTTAGGGAACAGTTGGAGTCATTATACTTCATACCTTAGGTTGTCCAGTTCAAGCTTCCTCTGTTCTTCAAATAGTTTTACTTGCTGGTGCACCGTAAGCCATCACTCACTCCCTATTCGGGGGCGATTCTAAATGTGGAGTGCAAGGCCCACGGGCGCAAGTCGACGCTACACATTCTGCCCAGAAGAGGCACTCTATAAATATCCCAATACCCAATAACCGTCCACCTGAAGACTTCCTGGTCGCCTTTGCAGGCTTTAGGGCTGATGCCAGGGTTCCAGGTAGCTTTGCAATCGCTGCAGTCTTTGCTATCTAGTATAGTACAGTGCGATGCAGACTTAATGGCGGTCGAGAAGTTAGCCGCAATAAGCAGTGGCCTACACCCCGCAACCCAGCCTTTTTTTTGACTGGGAGAAATGCGTTTATTTATCCCTGGTGAAGGGGTAAAATTCCCATCCTAGTACTTGCTCTCGTGGCAGTCATTGGTCATGGGAGATTGGGGTGACAGTCTCCCCTGAGACCTGACAGCCGCGGGCCGGCTATCCAGGCCCCTTCGCAGCTGGAAGATGGCAGAGCAAGTTTTGCCACCTCCTCAGACGGTGCAAACTGCAAACCCCGCAACCCAGCCTGCCCGCTGTCATCTTAATCGTGTTTTGAGCAGCGACTTGCGCATAATGCCACAACGCAAAATCAAGTTAGCATCGAACTGTAGTGAGGACGAGTACCAGACCAAAACCAAAAAAAAAAAATTTGGTTGTCATCTTGGCGAGTTTACAGTCTAGCTATTACTCAATTTTATTTATGAAACATGAATGATCGAGTAGGTAACTAAAAACAACAAACGCAATTTCTTTCGAATGCTGAGGATTAAATTAGTGATAAAAGTAACACAAAAATATATTGAACGCGATTATGAAATTCCATTGCATTAATAGTCTAACAGAATAACAGATACTGAGTTGGGCGCAATTTTGACATCACGCGACATTGTTTTATCTTATTTTTTTTTTGTCCTATTTGTCTTAATTAATTATTTTTTGTGTATCTGTGCTCTAGTTTTATGAAATGTTTGTTGCTTTTGTCGTGTGATGTCAAAATAAATGGTTTTTCTTTCTTTTCTTTCTTTCTTAGATATCGTTTTAATTATAAAACAATCATAAAGGCAGAATCCAAATAATCCAGTTATACTTCTGGCTGATGGATGAGACATTGTTTTGAAATAAATCATGTATTTTATCGTTCTATTACTATGAAGACATAGGTATGTACGTCTAAGAATAAAGGCTCAAACAAACTGAGTTTATGTGATGCCACGTATTATGTGATGTTACTTCCGTCAGAAGACATCGGTTTTCATAGTAAATGTATGCACTAGAAGCACACTTATGTGTGTGACGTGTTACAAGATAAGTATGTTTCTAGTGCATACATTTACTAGGAAAACCGATGTCTTCTGACGGACGTAACATCACATAAGCACAGTTTGTTTGAGCCTTAAGTTTTAAGCAATCATTTTATGCAACTTTTACATTACTTTAGAATTATGCGGTCCAGAGTTATCACTCTGAGTATCTAATGTACCTACTAATTAAGACTCCTTTAAAAATTGCTTCCAGGGCACAGATTGAATGCCAGTCGCATCGGTTGACAGTGGAGGACCCTGTGTCGCTTGAATACATTTCACGGTAGGTATAAACTAAGCCTCAAATCTGTCTTGTATAGTATTTCAAACATTTCAAACCGAAGCATAATCAAATCACAGATGAAATTAGTATACTCCATGATCATACCTCATGCAAATTCACCGAAATAGGTAACCGAAGTAAGGATCCCAGATTTCATAAATAACTATCTTAGGTTTTTTTTTATAGTGAGGGAAAAATTAAATACAGTCTTCAAGTATACCACACGGCATGTTGGACTTAGTCAGACAAAGGGCCTGTCCCTCGCCGAACCCAGCACTCCTATCAAGCCTAATAGGCTTCGCGGCAGGGCTGGGCAGTTCTAACCCCTGCTCCGGTTATTTAGGTAGCTAACGTGCACATTAGGTATTTAGGTACGCACATAGGCCTCTTATTTCGATATTCCTTCAGGCACGGTAACTATTGGCTAAAACCTTTGGGCACATTTGTCAAAACTAATATTACACAGACGTAAAGTCTTCACTTTGGTAGTTTGGAAGTAAGAGGTAAGCTCTGGAACGACTGCACCGATTTTGAAACTTCTACCCCACCAGAGCCTTCTTTTTTACACAACACCAGTTGAAAGCTTTATCATTCCTGAGTGACATAGGCTATATTTTAATCGCGAGGAACAGCACACTTTAATATTATACAGAAGAAAAATTTGATTTCTTGTTTTCATGTGTGTAATGGATAAACTCAAAAGCTTGTGAATCGATTCTAAAAACTTTTCGCCATTAGGCTATAACTTATCTTATAACACGTCACACACATAAGTGTGCTTCTCGTGCTTCTAGTGCATACATTTAGGTAAGTACTTTCTATGTAAACCGATGTCCTCTGACGGACGTAACATCACATACGTGGCATCACATAAGCTCAGTTTGTTTGAGCCTGTATATAAATAGACACGCGTTCCTGTGTGCGTCGGCCGGCAACTTGGCCGCCCAAAACTGAGCCATACTTGAGCGCTCCACGCAGGCAAAGACAGTATGCATGTGCATTACATTTACACACAAGCGTGGCTCACCCGCAAAGCGTGGCTCACCCGCACAAGCGTGGCCCAGCCGCACAAGCGTGGCTCACCCGCACAAGCGTGGCCCAGCCGCACAAGCGTGGCTCACCCGCACAAGCGTGGCTCACCCGCACAAGCGTAGCTCACCCGCATAAACGTGGCTCACCCGCAAAAGCGTGGCTTACCCGCATAAGCGTGGCTCACCCGCGCTCCTAAGACAAAACATTAATTGTAAATAACACCTATGGTTTTCCTAACCCAGGTACATAGCTGAACTAAAGCAGCGCTACACGCAGAGCATCGGGCGCCGGCCCTTCGGCATCTCGTGCTTGGTCGCCGGGTTCAACGACGACGGGACCCCTCACCTGTTCCAGACGGAGCCCTCGGGAATATATTATGAGTGGAAGGTAATAACATCAGTTCAGCAGTGAATCGGAACTTTCTTCAAGTTTATATCCAGCCAGATACTATGGAGGAACTTCGCAGTTGACCACTCTACAAATCTATATCTATACGAATAAATAAAATTCGAGTGTCTGTTTGTAATATTAAAATAACCGCTTTTTACTACATGCATATATGATTAATGATACCAAAATAACATTTTTTTTAATTTTTGTCTGTCTGTCTGTCTGTTTGTTCCGGCTAATCTCTGAAACGGCTGGACCGATTTTGACGGGGCTTTCACTGGCAGGTAGCTGATGTAATAATGAATAACTTAGGATACTTTTTATCCCGATATTCCCACGGGAACGGGAACCACGCGGGTGAAACCGCGGGCGGCCGCTAGTATGATTATATATACGGTACATATACCCATTTTTTTTTATTTTTTATTTTTGTCTGTCTGTCTGTTTGTTCCGGCTAATCTCTGAAACGGCTGGACCGATTTTGGCGGGGCTTTCACTGGCAGGTAGCTGATGTAATAAGGAGTAACTTAGGCTACTTTTTATCCCGATATTCCCACGGGAACGAGAACCACGCGGGTAAAACCGCGGGCGGCCGCTAGTGTATAAATAAAAATGAATGTTGCTTGCTAAGCGTAAAACTCAAGAACGGCTGGACCAATTCGGCTAATCTTTTTTTTCACATGTTATTAAAGTCCCACGGAATGTTTTTATAAAAAGAAAAAACGTAAAAATTGCGTGGAAAATAGTAAAAACCACACTTTTCTTTTCCCATACAAACCAGGTATCAAACATTTGACGTACCTAAATCGTTTATCCGTCTTTCACATCAAAACGGAGCAACGGATCTACGTGATTTTGGTACCTATGGGGATAGTTTGGGAGCTGGAGAGTGACAAAAGTTACTTTTTATCTCAGAAAAATATTAGGCTCTCGCGGGATAACGTCGTGTAGTCCACGCGGGCAAAGCCGCGGGCGGAAAGCTAGTACATAATATAAATGCGATAGTTTGTATCGATGTTTGTTACTCAACCACGGCGAAACGGCTGAACAGATCTAAATGAAAAGCACAGAGACAAATTATAGTCTAGAGTAGTATATCAGCTGATTATTTTCAGGGAAAATATCTCATGCTCTCGGGAAAACCTCGTCTAATTCACGCGGGAAAGCCTTGGGCGGAATGCTAGTCACGATATAAAATAAACACTTCGTCTGTACATACAGGCGGCATCTATCGGACGCTATGACAAGTCGGTGAGGGAATACTTGGAAAAGAACTACAGCAACGAGGTGGTGGCTACCGACGAAGGCACCGTCAAGCTGGTCATCAAGGCATTGATGGAGGTGCAGTCAGTAGGGAGGAACCTAGACGTATGTCAGCATTTTCATGATCATCATCAATAATCTCATCGTCGTAACTCGTAATTATCAACAAGTCATTGAAAATTAAGTATTAGAAAAAACGACCCGTCTCACAACTAGCTCCGATGGGACTCAAACTCACGAACTTTTACTGTCCGGGCGAATGCTCTAACACAGGACAGTGAAACTGCGACGCGTGTCAAGTGTTTGACAAGCAATAGGGTTTTTTTATCCATAACGGGTAGCAGTTAGCCTTCATCACAACTGATGTTAAGTGGTGATAAGGCTGAAGGTGAAAGCGCACTACTCCCGGAATCCTCAATCACTGAGGAACTAGCTATCTTATCTCTGGGCAATTTAAAAAAAAAGTGTACCCGCGGTATTTGCCTTGTCCCTCAGATTTATTTTTTTGGGATGAATGACTTCTAGCAGAATCAATTCATTTAAGTGAAATAAGCATATTATTAAATATATATGTAAGTTGGCTTTATTTGATAATTCACTAAATATTACATAAACGAAGATTTTAAAATGTTGAAGCCCATCAAATCTGCATGTCCCCTTCCCAACAGGCGTCAGAAAAATTTTTTTTTCAAAAGTTTCCATGTATGCGAGCGGTTTAGTAAATACCCTTTCAATTTATGAATGTTTAATTTATCAGTTAAAAATTTCATTAATATATTTTTTACATAATTTCTATAAAAAAAAGAGTATTTAATTAAAATCGAAAATTTAGACTAACTGGAACATTCAGTTTTGTGACCGCTTTTTTACCAAAAAATCTTCTCATTGTGTAAAAATTCGGCTCGAAATAGCAAAAAACCAGTCAAACCATCATCGTGAGACGCTATTTTGATTACATTGACATACTGATTTTTGTGACAGCGTGGACTTAACTGTTGAAGTGTTGTGTGTTTCGATTTCTTTGCTCGGGTATGTGACCATGTTTTGCCGTTAAAATTCCCTTTTCTTTAATTATTGTTATTGTAGACACATTACAAAGTTTATATGGTATTTGATATCAAAAAGTTAATAGTGCGATTGCTAATTTTTAAACAATTTAAAACTACAAGAAAGTAGCATTATGTGACTTCCGTTTTGTGACTTATTCTACGGTCACTTATTATCGGAACGGCAAGTCACAACAGGTCGGAAAGCGTAAAGCTTATTTCATATTGGAAATCCTTATTGACCAAATTAATGATTTACTAAAATTACAATTTGTTATTTTTTATTATTTCCTCATCAAATTTACAGACAGCAGCGGCGAAGGCGCTAGGTCTACTCAAGTTTGGCCCCAATTTTGTAATGTCTTGCCTTGTGATCTGAAATAATGTGATTATAACCTAAGACAGTTCCTATTAATTAATTTACTGACAAGTTTTAATAAGACTAATTAAAATAAAGAAACTAAAAGAGTAATAAAAGTATTAGAAAAGAATATTTAAAATTATTGTTTTATTTCTTATAAGTACTATTCATCTTTTATAACTACTTGATTCGATTATTTCACCAATTATTTTATTTTAACTGAATAAATACTTAATAAACTCTAATTGTTCCATATTGAGAAGTACGGTTAACATTGAGTGATCGAATTATCTTTACTTATAAAATCTATAATTTGTATAAGGTATTAAGCCATTTTTAAACCATGTGAACGCAACCTTGTAAAACTGTCGCTTCAAATTGATGGAGTTAATATATGAAATTAGGCGATTTTTACCATTTAAATTTGTGCGGCCCTAAAATATGATTATAGTAAGTAAATGTTATTACTTTTCGAAAAAGCTACACATATCACATAAAATATTTTGATTTTAAAGTAAAGTTAAAAAATAACTCACTAAAAAGTGACACAGTCACATAACTGAACAAAAAAATATTAATTTTGTGTTAATCCTTAAAACTAAAGCTATTTTCTTTGATTTATCAATAAATCACATGTATAATTAGCCTTAATAAATTTAAAAAAGGCTCATTAGTCTCACAGTTTCCTTTTATTTTGCTTTTAAATTAAGTCACACAATGGAACCAGTTTCGCTACAAAGTCAGTTTTGTTTCGATATTATCGCGAAAATACCGCGAATTCCGCGTTCCTTTTTGGTTTTCTCTATAATTAATTATATGTCCTATTATTTTATGGTTAAATTTGTAAAAAAAAATAACATATAAAATAAAATCAATTTCTAAAGTGAAGTACACTTTAAATTGAAAATGCCCCTCTAACTGCCGGAACAGAAAAATGCTGAAAACATCATTGTTATGGCGTCAGACTTAGATCAGACGGTGGTAGCTAGCCAGGCGGACTAAGAACAAGTCCTGTCACCAACCAAAACCACAGAATATATAATAGGTAGTAGGGCAGGCGTACCGGTTTTGGCCACTGTACCGGTTTTGGCCACTTTTTGCTCTAAAAGTTTTCTAAACAACTTTTAGCCATTTTTGATAAAGGCAATTAAAATAAGGTATTTTAAGGTAATAATAACAACCGTTAGAATTCCTTATGTCATAAGTTTTTTTTTTTCAATAAATTCCATTTTATGTTTGAAAAAATGTTTTGTATGAAAATTTTAAGAAATTTGTTTTGGCTAAAATACTTTATAAACATTTGTTTTTTACAATTAAATTGTTGTTTTGCAATTGACTGGTTTCTAGCGCATTAGAATATATTGATTTTACCTGTGTTTGGTTTTGATTTTTCGCAATACTTACAAAAGTTTAACTATCAGTAACTGGCCAAAACCGGTACATTTGGCACCTCTCACACATTGTGTGTAATATAAAAAAAACTATTTTACTTTTATAAATTTGAATAATGTACCTTTAAAGGTAGATAAATTATCTATAATTTAAGATATAATTTGTGTCTTAAATACCTAAGACCATTTAGTACTTAGTGCTTAAAAGTCAAAAAATCCTTAAAGTGGCCACAAAGGGTACCTCTGCCCTACTCCAAAACTAACTTATTATAAGCATGGCGCGCAGCATTTATTTTTGCGATGCGATGCGCATTTGCAGTTTTGTATTGGAAGTTTGGAGCTCTTAGGGCGCTTGTGCACTACACGGAATTTTACCGTCCGAAAAAAAACCGATGATTGGCTTGTGCACTTTTTCGTCTTTTTACTCGCACGTGCAGCACAGTTAGGGGTTTGAAACTACACGAAATAAATAAATTATTACTATTATAAATAGTTTATTGTTAAAAATCAACCGTATTTTTCCGGGACAGTAAAATTCCGTGTAGTGCACAAGCTCACATAGGCCATGTATAACGAGTTTCCGTATTTTGATTTTTACTTTACCACCACTTGGCTTAGATAAATTACATTTACCTACATCTGCCTTTATTTCCTTCTATGTTTATTTACTCAGAAATAGCTAAAACGCGGTGTCAAAAACATACCTATTAATATCTTTTACAGATAGCGGTCATAAAACACAAGAAATCAGTAATGATGTTGAGGGACGAGGAAATAAGATCAATCATCAAGGAAGTAGAAAAAGAAAGAGAAGCCACAGACAATAAAAAAGACAATAAGTTGGTTCAACATAAAAATAGGCAATAGTACCTCTACAAAAATGTTTTTTTATTCTTTGTTTGGACTGTCACTTTTATAGTTTATTAATAAGTATTGAGGGGTTTTTTGGCGCCATCTTGGCGGGTTAGGTTAAGTGGATATTTTAATTAATCGCAATTTGTTTCATAGTGGACTTTGTGACTCAAGATAGGTGTAGTTTTGTGCCCCAAGTGTTTACGCAACTGGACGATGTGTGGAATGATTAAAATATGCGCTATCTCGGTAACGTGATGCCGAGTGTTTTATTGTAGTGGTGACTACCTCAGCAAGAATTACCGAGAAGACCGACTCGACATACTTGACGCCAAATACTCCAAGAAGCATTAGAATGTAACACACCTACATTCTAATGAAAACATAAGAAACTATAATAACATACATAATACTCAAGAATTGGCAGTATGGCTTGATGTCTTCGCCTGTCCAAAAAGGACGAACTTTTTTACAATAATAAGTATTGATTTTTAGATTGTTTTCGCGCCACTTTTGTATGTATTATTTTTAAGTTGTAAATATTTGCTATATTTATACCTATGTATGTTTTTGTTTTGTTTTTGAATTGAGGTTTTCGAAATTACAACTTTTACAAAATACACTTTCTGTTATTTAAATCGGAATCATTAATTTAATTAATAAGCTCTGAATCATTTTGTGCCTTGTGTATGCTTAGGCATAATCTTAAAATATAGGTGATATTAAAACTTATCAAGCTTTATGAACAAATGACGGTGGTGGCATATAAAATATAATATGCTTTAAATAAAGGAACTTAGTTTTGAAATGAGACTAAGTAGTTTTTTGTTTTGATAGTTACCGTATCCAAAATTCTAGCGTAGCCGTTGTTAAAATGTTATATTACCTGAAACAAAAAAAACAAATATGAAAAATAAACAGCGCCATCTTACAAATGTACTAGAAACAACGTCCACATATGATTGTCGCGTACTGCCAGCGCATGCTTTGGATGGATGGGAAAATGTATTATCGCACGCCGACAGAGAGCGCTACTATCTATTTTCCATAGTATAGTATAGTGAACGTAAATACAAGCTTGTTTACTTACAATAAATGAAGTCGCTGATTCTTTTAACATTTTATATTTAATTGTAAATTTTCTTTTATCAAACTAATATTTCATTAATGTACTTATACCTACTATCAAGGAAATCTCTATCCGTGTTTATAGCTGATATGACAATCAATAACGATTATGATTCATCCCTTATCAATATACAAAATAGACTTTCCGCGAATACGTTTAATGAAATTAATCAATTGTTTATACTTTTTGTAATATATTTATTCTTGCTTACAATTTTTTGTAAGACTAACGGCCGGTTTCCGAAACGCCAATTAAAATTAAATTACCTAATTCCCAATTAATCTCCAATTATCAACAGTCTGTCAGTGCCCATACAAATCTCAAACCATTTCTAGATTTGGGTTTCCGAAAGCATAATCACATGATTTACAAACTGTCAACGCTTGAAAAATTAAATGAAGAAATTCGGCCAATTAACTGAGAATCAAATAAATTTTACCAAGTATTTACATTATTCCAGTCAATTGAGTTAAATGTTCCCTTATTATGATTTTTAAAAGTAATAATTCATAATATTTCGCTCGCCGTGCGATTTCTTTTGCTACTTTCGCAATTCGTTCCGTGGTTCGTTTACGGTGTCAAAAACATTTATCTAGAGCTACACGTTAGGTGGTGCTAGGGATCAATAGTAGATTGTATTACAAGGGAGCAAAATAATATATTTACGGCGAGGGCGCTGTTTTGAATCCAGAGCGCAGTGAAAGATTCTAGAGTAGAATCTCGAGCGCAGCGAGGGATTCTAAAGTAGAATCCTGAACGCAGCGAGGGATTCGATATACGCCGCCCGAGGTGAAAATAATTTTGCGGCCGAGTAAAACACTCTGCTTTTCATCCCCCTCTATAAGAAAAGCAGTAAAGACAACTCAAACTACCTACCTTTCTTTGTCGTTCGGATACGTCATAGCGCTAGTCGGGCAAGAAAAAAAAATGAGTTTTGAAATGTACTGCACACCCTTTGCTACACTCCAACCAATGCTTCTTTAATTATGTTCTAAATTCAAATCTTATCGTTTTGGACCCTGTTATGAAGCTGTTCAAAATTCAAATCTCATTTTCATCACATCGATTTGAAAAGCGATGATTGTTTATCTAATAACAGGGTCCAAAACGATTCATTTTTTGCCTGTTATGTAAAGAGGGTATAAATGAGATTTGAATTTTGAACAGCTTCATAACAGGGTCCAAAACAATGAGATTTGAATTTAGAACATAATTAAAGAAGCATTGGTTGGAGTGTAGCAAAGGGTGTGCAGTACTTAAAAAAAAATCAACTGATTTTGTATGGGGCCGGGACTTTTTTCGGGACAGAGAAATTTTCAAAAACGGAATTTTATAAAATTGAGAATATCTCGTAAACGGTGCGTCGTAGCTAAAATCTAACAAAATTTTCAACCCCCCTACGGCATCCCCGGAGATACTTATAAGAAATCTGATGGACATATATAACTCAATTTTTTTTTCTTGCCCGACTAGCGCTATGATGTATCCGAACGACAAAGAAAGGTAGGTAGTTTGAGTTGTCTATACCGGTTTTTTTTATAGAGGGGGATGAAAAGCAGAGTGTATTACTCGGCCGCAAAATTATTTTTTACCTCGGGTGGCGTATATTGAATCCCTCGCTGCGTTCAGGATTCTACTTTAGAATCCCTCGCTTCACTGCGCTCTGGATTCAAAATAGCGCCCTCGCCGTAAATATATTATTTTGCTCCCTTGTAATACAATCTACTATTATACCCTCTTGTCATAACAGGTAAACAATGAATCGTTTTGGACCCTGTTATTAGATAAACAATCATAGCTTTTCGAATCGATGGGATGAAAATAATTTTGTTGATTTGTCCTGCAATAAGTACTAACAAAAAAAAACAGTCAAGAGATAATGGATACAATAAATAAAATAAAAATTTGTTTATTTTCTCCCTTTTGACATAGACAAGAACATTATCTTATGTTAAAAAAATTATTTTTTAATACAGTTGCTCAAAAAGTGGCGTATTGCAGGGACGTATAGCGTTCGGGATGTGGGCTATTACACACTCGAACTTTTTCTTTACCTTTCCCGAACTCGTGCGTTTTCTTTCCCAACTGTCAAAATATTGTCTATTAAAAAGAAAAAACAAACCACGAAGTTTTTACAAAAAAAAAATCATAGAAGTTTTTAATGATTCATGCAAATATTTCTAAAAAGAAGCTACTAATTTGTTTCAATATCAGATTTAAAAGTAATTTTTATTATACATTAAATTAATATTAGTATCGGCCAAATTAATTTTATGAATATAAAAAATATATAAAATTGGCTGTATGACCACAGATTACTAAATATGGTATGACGTGCATAGTATCTGCATAAAGCAGTTTGCGCAAGTAAGTGAAAAGAAAATGAGGGACCTTATTTCTTAATTTTCTAAATTAGTTTTTTCTGGTTTTTATTGTGGTAGGTACTTAGTATGGTGGAATTAGTGCAATAATGTGGCTTTAATGGAAAACGATGTGGTAAAAGAGAGAAATAAGGAAAGGCGCTCCTGTAGGATTCGGATTGCTTTTGTTAGGTTTCATTTCATTTCATCTCATTTAATTTTATTTTCATTTCATATAAATAAAAAAAATCTACTGAAGCCTTGGCTGTATGATCATAGTTTCCTTTGCCAACCCAGAATGGGTGAAGAAAACAAAAAAAGTCTCTGCTTATATTCTTTTACGATTAGTTAGTTGCGTTCATTGTGTTTTATTATTTTATTAAATTGCTTAATTTTTTCGCAACTGTATTAAAAATAGTTGTTCAGTACACGTGCGGAACCGTCATTGCAACTTGTTCCGACTGTCAACCCTCACCTTCGGCTGCGCCTCGGCTCGGGTAGACATTTGTCGGAACTCTTTGCAATGACAGGCTTTCCGCACTTGTAATGAAATATACTATTTTATTACAATATGTATGATGAGTAGGTACTAATTCGATTGCCTTCAGTCAGGGTGGCCAAACTTGCAGGGGGTGCTTCTCACCACGACCCCCCCACAGTCGGTGTACCAAAACTGACGGCGGAGAGCAAGTAGTGAGGGGTTTAGTTGGTAGTGGTGCCTGCTCTCGATCGCCCCATCTGGTCAGCCCACCTTGAGTGGGTAACCTTATGGGGAGATTGTGAGGAGGCTCCCTCCCTCTGTCCTGCCCCCTCTCAAGCTTTCGAGCTCGATAGGGGGCCGGAGCAGGGGTTAGAACCGCCCAGCCCTGATGCGAAGCCTATTAGGCTTGGTGGGAGGGCTGGGCGCGGCGAGGGACAGGCCCCGAGTCTGACCGAGTCCAACATGCCGTGTGGTATACGTAAAGACAGTATTTGCCCTCACTATAAAAAAAAAAAAAAAAAAAAGGGTGGCCAAACTATTAAACCAATAATTAGCAGTCAATTACCTAATTGTGAGATAATTTTCGTTTCAGAAACCCAAGGTGTTTTTAATTGGGAATTAATTGTGACAGTCTGGTAGCTAATTTTAATTTTGATTGGCGTTTCAGAAACCGGCGGTTACTTACTTAAGTAATTCTGAAATTCTTATCTCGTGAATTTCCAGAGTTCCAGAAAGTGAAAAGAAATTATATTACCTACACAAGAAAAAGTTTTTTTTTTTATTAGATAAAATAAGATAATAATATCAACAAAATACTTTGCTTTAAGTACTTGAAAATCACTTAAAAAAATTATATTTGGCAATCCAAAAATATGTTCAGTTCAACGGTATACCGTTTAACTCTTTTTTTTCTCCAGCACTACAAACAAAGGTCGTGTTGACCGAAATAATACGACAATAAATCTTTATCACAACACGTACCAGAAGTTGGCAAACCGTAACCTAGGTTAATAAGGCAATATATATGCAGTCTGCACCACCCTGTGTAAAATGCAAGTAGTTGCGGGATCGGTATTTTTTTTCGCTTTTACGTTTTGGAAAGGCGTCAATAGTTTATCATAAAAAAGTTCGCTTAGGTACTGCCGGAACTCCAGCCGGCCTAGCATGAGCGGCTTTATCACGCGATATGATATAGCACGTCATTTGACGTCATGCTGTCTTGCTTACACCTTAGTGGGGTAAGCAAGACAGCATGACTTTGTAATAATGTGACTACGTATGACTGTGTGTGACAGGTAATACTGATGGTCATGCTAGGCAGGCTGGAGCTAAGCAGGACGAACATCTGTGCGATAACCGGCCACTGCAAACTAAACAGACATGAATTTCACATGAAATTGAGTGACACTGATGTTTGCCGCTACCGTAAACTGGATAGGGAAACGTCCAGGCTTTTGTGTGACCGATCCACAAACGCAGTAAGTATCCATCTGGGTCGACCGACACACTATGCGCCCGGAGGAGATAAATACTCTTGTAAGTAAGAGTATTCTAGACTTCCTGGAAGCCTCCACGCTAAAGAGTTACCTACTAACTACTTAGGCGATTCATAAGTTTTGGTGAAAACGGCCTTAAGGCTATATTTTATCTTATTATTAGCAATATGGTGTTGTACATTATGCACAGATATTTTGAGAGCTTTGTTTGCTTAGATAATTTTGAACACCCTGACTGCTCATATAAATATAAAACAATGAGTGCCTAGATATTTTGAACACCTTGCGCGCTTACAACAATATAATGATTTGAACTGCCTAGATCAAATTGGTTTTATGTTTTTCAGATCATTTTGACTACTCTAGACGCTTATATCAATTTGACGCTGACTGCACCACGCGGGTAAAATCGGGTGGAGCTTCTAATATGCTTAAAAAAGATAATAATAAAGAGAACCTGCCTATATCTGTTAATGACAGATACTGTTACTGTTACTCAATCACGCTAAATGGCTGAAATTTGGGACACAGATACTTTGTAGCCTGTAGAGGGAACATAATTTTATCCCGGAAAAATATCGCATTTTCGGGGCATAAAGTCGTGTAGTCCGTGCGGCTGAAGTCGCGGGGGGAAAGCTAGTAGTATTATAAATGTGAAAGTTTAGATATTTGTTACTCAATCACGCCAAAACTGCTGAAAGGATTTGGCTGAAATTTGGGATACTGATACTCTGTAGCCTGTAGAGGAAAATAAGCTACTTTTTATCCTGGAAAATATCACAATCCCGGGGATAACGTCTTGTAGTCGATGCGGGCGAAGCCGCGGGCGGAAAGCTAGTATTATAAATATGAAAGTGTAGATATTTGTTACACAATCACGCCAAAACGGCTGAACGGATTTGGCTGTTTAGGACGCTGATACTTTGAAGCCTGTAGAGTAGAGGAACATAAGCTACTTTTTATACCGAAAAAATATCACATTCCTGGGGGATAACTTTGTGTAGTCTACGCGGGCGAAGCAGCGGGCGGAAAGCTAGTAAATAATAAAAAGAAAAAACCCTGTGAAGCGTGTTAGTATATTAGCAACAAAGCATCGTTTCACGGTTTACGCGGAAGGTTTGTTTGAGGTATTCCTGTTTATGGGGCTCAACACCGTGAAAGAACTTAAATGTGTAAGCTTAATTAACTTAATAGGCTTGAAAAAAAAAGAATCTTCTTATGAATCAACAAAAATTCAAGGGCTCATAGGAATGTGTAAATGAATAAATACAAATGCATTTTATAATTTTTAAGACTGATTATTATATAATTACTAGCTTTTGCCCGCGACTTCGTTCGCGTGATTAAGATAGTTGTGCGTTTATTTTGAAAGTCACGGATTACCAATATAATTATCAAGGTATTATTTATCATTAGACTTTATTTTTTTGTTCTATGCTCACCTATCTTCTGACATAGTGGGTCAGAGTCTTTGTTCGCTTGGTTTTTACTATCAATTAACATGAACTATGAATGAAAGTTATGTACCCTCTAAAAATGGTGTCTCTACCTTCAATCTAAATGGAAATTCCTTTACAAACTGGAACACCCAGTAGCGCCCTGTATAACGGGAATTTTCCAAAACCCTTTCTTTGTGCTCACCTACACCATGAAAGGTATCTACCCTCCAAAAATGGTGTAAGTATATATCTGTATAACGGGAATTTTCCAACACCATCATAGTAAAATATGATTTTAACGTTCAGTCACAGTCTAAAAACGTTTATTACACACACCTAGTGTGAGCATTAATGACCAAAAATATGTAATATGTGTAACAAAATAGTATGAATGAATGAATGTCGACGTTACGTAATTCATTTAATTTTTTTTTGGATTAAGTTTATTTCGGTTTAATTTGTAGCGTTTTAATTTAGAGTAGGTAGGTTTTGCAATTAAGTAATTATTATACTTTGAAAAATTTTACATGGGTCCTATACTATTCCTTTGATAAATAACACTCTGGTAATGTTAACAATAAGTACTTTATTTCTACTTGACTTAAATTAGGTGCATATAACTATTATAATAGATCTTTCTCGTTATTCTAAAGACATATCCCCCTCCGACGCTGTCTACAGGACGACTGACTCCCCGCTGTAGTCTTGTTAGACCACAACTTCACATCCTTACGCAGTTAAAGATATCAAATCATGACATTCGGCCATCCGTCGTGGTGCAACCTCCTGGGTGCACAATAATATTCATATTCATTTATTCATTGCAAGTCACAGTACATACAAAGTTGTTATCAGAATATTTAGATCAGTAATGGCACCCCGTGGGAACTGCAACTCAAAATCTAGAGCTTAATATCATTAAACAATTTCTTCTAATGTTATGCCTTATTTACTTAAAACTTTTTCAATTCACGTTCTAATGCATTAACATTTTCCATACATTTAATACAGTTTGGGATGCTGGTAAACACTTTTTATATAAGTAAAGTCAATAACAATATTAAGTGAGGTCAATCTGTCTACTCAACCTACACTATAGCTATCATTCAGCTAACAATTGGGTATATAAATATAATTCAATTACACAAATTTAAACAAAAACGTAAAGATTATGTGTGGAATCATATGTTTTCATAAAACAATGATATATTAAATCAAAATTAATACACAAAAACGATAAGAACGAAACAACAAATTAGTTAAACAATATTTTTTTTTTTAGATACAGATTCAGATTTATTGCAAGTCACAAGTTTTATAAGGTGTTACAATCTTGGATTATTGTACAAGTGACGCCCTGCAAGGGCACCGCAACCATTTTATGAAACTTTATATTTAAAAATGGTTATAAAATCATGAAAATTAAATAAGTATTATAATTAAAAATAGTAATAAAATCATGACATTCGGAAGCGGTCAAGGTTAGATGTTGAAGTCTGTTATTGCAGCAACGCTGACAAAGGCAAATTATCCTCTTCATCACTACTGGAGCTGTCACTCGACTTATCCGTGTTATTATCGAGGACCTAGGGTCTTATTTGGTCTGCTCCAACAACAGTTTCAATCAACTTCCTTTTTTCTATTAAATCCGAATACATTACAAATTTTTTTTATCTATCGTTTGCAAAGGATATAATTTCTATTTACAGAACTACCTTTATTATGAGCACATTGAATATAATATGACATAACGTATTCTTAATATTTTTATTCTATTTAAGGAACCAGTACTGGGCCTGAATTTCCTCGATGTCGAGGAACTAATGAAGCTAGTTTACAAGCGGCTGAATCAAGACCTACCCTAGAGCACTTTTGGCATTTAGTAAGAGGGATTGGGCACTTATGATAAGAATGTCCCCTTAAACGTCAATTAAAGCAAATAACCGAGTTATCGTTTAGAGTCGACACAGATATAGGACGATTAACCGGAGTATTTCATTACGGTTTTTGGCAAAAGCTGGATCAGTGGGTTGCTGTGAAATTAAGCAACTGAGTAAGTCTTCTGGCTCCTTACAGTTCATCGCTTGGGCGCTGTTTCTAACGGATTTGTCAATAATGCCATGTATAATACAATCAACTGCCTTCTGGCCCTTGATTTCATATCGATTCAATAAAGTCAAGTTATCATAGAAATATAGTCCCGAACATTCTCATTGTAATGCGTAGTACGTGCGAGTATCTCTTCCAGAAGTGTCCCGTAATCTTGCTCGTTGGGAAAAGCTTTTAGGTGCTTTTAGTAACTTAGCCTGCCATTCGTCCCAAGTAAAATTTGACAGAGGGTAGGGCTTCAAACCACTTCTTAGCCAGACCCACCAGATTTTGAAGAGCAAAATGCGCGGTTTGCTTTTGGTTCCAATCGTAAAGCAAGCACATTCATTTACTTTCCTTATCCAACTACTTATATTCTGATATTTAGTTGAGGGATCAAACTCAGGTACTACGTTGTTGACCTGATTGTTGTTCAGCTGCTGCTTACTCGATTCAGTCTCTTGCACCGACGACAAAAGTTTCAATACCTCATCAACAGTAAAGAAAGGCTGGTGCTCTGGTTGCGCTACAGGTGACTCAGACTGTAGGCTCTCACTAGGTTCAGGTTCCAACACTTGTAAGGTTGGTGGCTTCACTTCGTTTGAAGGTACATCTTCTATTCCCCATTCAGACGCATGTAAATCTCTCACGACTTTGCGGGCACGCCTCCCCACAGACGTCAGTGATTGCTTCCTTCGCCGCTTGTCTTCTTCATGCCTCAACCGTTCACGACCTGCGTGAACGGTTGGTACCTCGGGTTTCATTTTCTCGGAAAAGATCAGAAAAAGTAAAAATTAGTAAGTATTAAATAATTGCAGATATTCATAATTATAGGATAAGGATAAAAGTATAACTGTAAACCGGATAGATAAATACTAAATATATATTGATTCACAAGTACAAGCACTCATACTTTTATGCATCAGTTTGTACCCATTCAAACCATTATTATAGTCTCATTCATATAGTAAAGTTACGTTAACACATCAAATCAATTAGGTTGTATTTAGAAAAAAGAGACAGCTTAAGAAGTTATATAGCTCAACAGATTACTTAAACTATTCATATGTAAAAAATGATAGGTATGAAATGAATGAATAACTCTCAATAAACTCTCAATAAAATATGAAAAAGAAATTAGTTTTCTATTTAATTAATTTAAATTGTTGACACGTGAACGACATACTAAAGTATTGATTAATTAAACCAAATCTCGTATCGTGAATAAGAGGATCACAAATAAAGCAGCTGTAAATAACAAAATATACTGATTACCTAGATAAGTTTTAGAACTAACTAAAATACAGGGCGCACATTAGCCTGTCTTGGGAAACACAACAATCTAAGGGCACCCGTAGCCCTTGTTTTTGATATAAAATGTAGACGATTCATAAGTACACATTTATTATGTTAAGTAAATATTTCATTTTTTATTTATTTTTTATTTCATTTATGAAATATAATTTCTCAGGGCAGACATAATCCTTGTATGTAATAGTACATTCATATCTCCATAAGCTGCGGGCGCACATAACCCACTTCACATCTGAGATGGAACATACTTAGCTCCATAAACTAAGGGCACACATAACCCATATCACCTCTAAAATGGAACATACTTAGCTCCATAAACTAAGGGCACACATAACCCATATCACATCTAAAATGGAACATACTTAGCTCCATAAACTAGGGGCACACATAACCCACATCTTGCAATGGAACGTACATAGCTCCACAACACAAGCTAAAGCAAGGGCACACATAACCCTTCGTTTAGCAGTAAAACCAGAGATGCCTAAATAGTTACTACGTAAGTAAAACATTTTATCAAACCGCAACTGTCTTTTTTTTTTTTTTTTTTTTTTTTTTAGTGAGGGGAATGCATTTACGCATACGTACTGTCTGCAAAAATACTTATAATTAATCCAAAATACATCTATTATATTTTCATACTTTAATTGCAGGCATTTATATGTTTAGATAATCTAATTTTCTAATAAAATATGCCTTGCCCTAAACAGACACCACATGTTTCGATCTATTCTTAGTAAATGTTTTGTCATTTTCTTTAACACCTTCGCTGCATTAAGATTTTCTTAGAATTTTCAGATAGTGCGTTGGAGATCTATTATGACTCCGTAGTTAGGCTTAATTTTTGTGCGTATGAGACCTTATCGATCCCATAAAAATATGTATTTTTAAATCCTGTATATCATACTGAAAAACAAGAGTCACGGTTTGTAAACATCCTGAGGCGTAATTTACTAGCTACTTTATCTTAATATAGGTTCGCACAAAGTTCTGACAATTATCTAAAGAGTAAATACAAAAATATTTTAGGCTATCGACTCTATCTCACAACGCAAGAAATGATGCCATAAATTATATAACAACTAGTGATGGGAATAGAGTAAAGCGGCAGTCATCGACTACATTATTTTATTTTAAAAAAATACACAAAGTGTATATAAAGACGGGAATATAATAGATGAACACAATATCTTCAATAACTTAACTACCTCTCTTTGTAATTACAATTAAGTCTTTGAGTTAGTGTTAATTTTAACTGATCTTGATTAATACTATTTTGATGAACAGGTACATATAGTTTTTCCAGTACTTTGACTGTCAAAATAATTCTTCATTAAATGAGTTATTATTTACTTAGTATCAAAAAACTTCTAAATCAGATAATCACGGTTACTAGTGGAGGACATATTATTTTCTACGATTATAACTCTGTCCGACGGTACACAACTCTGTGGCTCAAGTTTTTTATCACCCTTTTGTAATTTAACTTAGTTGCCTCACCAGAATCACTCGTGGAATCATTTATTTGTAGGTCTAACTGTCTTTTACGCCTTTTTGTACGATTCATTGTTATTAGGTATTATTTACGTGCTCAATACGTAAAAGGAAAATCGCAGGCTACGCGAAGCGCGAGTTTTCACGTTAAAACTTGTCGATATAATTTGTGCTTGTCGCGCAACACTAAACCAAGGCGAGCGGGCGCGCGCGCCGCTCGCACACCGCTCCTTGCGTCTACGAGGCCTACAAATTAGGAGATGCATAATACCTCATGTCGCACAGATTAAATCAAATTTCAATTAGGTGCGTTAGGGACCTAATCGATCTCCAATAAGTATATTTTATTGTGAGAATCAGCTAACATTCTAATGAGAGCTAAAATATATATTTGTCTTTTTCCTACGCATAGAAATAAATGTGATAGCTTCCCGCACAGAGCGAGAGAACAAGATTTTGAACCCCGCACAGGCTGAAAGTCACGTAGGAGATGTTTTATACACCCCAACGCAAGGAATGTGTTAAGGCGATACTCGGAAAAAATGTGCTGAAGCGAGATAGCAATGAGAAAACGACGCGCGCGGGAGCGAGACCGATTTTGCAGATTAGGCAAAAAAAACACAAAATCACTTCGTATTAAAAAACTACAGCGATTTAAAAAAAATGCTTCTATACGATCCTCAATATTATTGGTGTCCACTAATTAAACCAATTTCCAATAGTGTAAGTAACCCCATTTAAGAATAATCTTCACTTTTCGTATTTTTTATAGGTCTTTTCGAAAATAAAAAGTGTCGAGGCAAAATCATAAAATCGTGTTTTTGAAACTATACGATTCTAGATAAAGGTATGAAAAAATATATATCTTATTACCAGATTTTTAACAACTGTAACCGTCCTATAGTTTTAAATCAAAATGTCCATATTTTTCCGAGTAGCGCCTTAAATAAAAGTATAAAAATATAATAACTATTTGACAAATCTATCTCATTAGCTTTTAACTATACATTTAAAATAACTTTTAAATTTTATTTTGGTGTAACAAGTCGCAACAGGACAGCTCTCAAGGCGAGACGTGCTATGTAACATGTTTTTTTTTTCTTGTATTTCTAAAATTTATTCAAATCCTATAATTTGATGTTTATATTCTAATGTTTTGAATTTCCTCGTACTGAACTAAGTATTTTTATTGATCTGCACACTCTACCACTGAGAATGTTATTTCATAAACGAAGATGTTTGCACAAAGGGAGTCCTATTCCGCCGGTTTCGAGGTCGGTTACCGGACACTGCGTTGCTTATCACGTCACAGTCTCGGTCGCCACGCCATAATACGTGTAAACAAATAGTAAAATTTTGTACGATAATGTCACAGATTACTAAATAGGTATCACGTACCTAATTAATATCCTTATTCTAATCGTGGTATTACAAATTTATAACTTCTAATTAGTACCTATACGTAGTTCTGATTTTACCTTCTTTAGTAAATAGTGTAACAACAAACTACTTTCTATTTTCCTTGTGCTTTTTTTTTGAGAAGTAAAACAAATAATAAATATATTTGTAATTCAATGTTGCAATAGTTATAAACATATTAAGAAACATTTTAATTATTATAAATAAATAAATAAATAACTTTATAAATAACTTTTTACAACCACACCAATTATGTTAATTTCAACGGATAAATATATAGGTAAGTACTTAAATACTTTGTGTTTGTAAATATATTCATAATACACATAGAAAACACCCAGACCAAGACAAATAGACATGTTCATGCACACAAATATTTATCTTGTTCGGGAATCGAACCCGAGACCTCTGGCGCAGAAGGCAGGTATCCTACCCCTGCGCCAAATCGGTCGTCAAATTATTTAAACAATACTGTAAAGCAATCCTTCAAAATAACTTTTTAGTTAGCTAGTCATAAATTATTAAATTTGCTAGCTTTTTTTTTTGCTAAAGAAAATAAAGGTTATTTACACTTCAATGTTGCATTGCAATAAGTAATTATAAATAAGCAATATTTTAATTAAGTATTTTAACAAAACTGAAAAGAATCATTTAAAATTACTTCTATTTGCTAGTCATAAATGATATAAAATTTCTTATTTACCTTTAATATCCTGGGGCTGGAATTCATTACCACTGCTGACCTTTGATAAATAACACTCTGGTAATGTTAACAATAAGTACTTTATTTCTACTTGACTTAAATTAGGTGCATATAACTATTATAATAGATCTTTCTCGTTATTCTAAAGACATATCCCCCTCCGACGCTGTCTACAGGACGACTGACTCCCCGCTGTAGTCTTGTTAGACCACAACTTCACATCCTTACGCAGTTAAAGATATCAAATCATGACATTCCTATAATGGCAGCCCATTCGTACAAAGTAAAATTTAGCTTCAGCACAAGGAAAAGGTTCAAATTTTCTAGCATAAGGTGCATCAAAAAATGTCTAATGCCGTTTTTCTTGAGTTTTATTCTTTTTGCTTTGCACTAATGTGCTGTCATAGGACCCATGCAAAATTAATATCAAAATATAAAAACAATAAGGGCCTGTTTCACTATGTCTGATTAGGAGATACTTTCCAGTTTACTTGACAGTTTTGTGTGGCCTATCTGTCAAGTAACAGCTAATCAGAACTTACTTAGACATTGTGAAACAGGCCCTAAGTATAAAACTGATGTCATCGCCATTTATAAGCCATATGATATGATATGAAAAAAAAATAAAAGCATATATGCTATACCCATGCTAGAAAAGGAGACTGGGCAAATAACTATGGAGTTATTTGCCCAGTCTCCTTTTCTAGCATAAGCTGCATCAAAAAATGTCTAATGCAGTTTTTCTTAAGTTTTATTCTTTTTGCGTTGCACTAATGTGCTGTCATAGGACCCATGCAAAATTAATATCAAAATTTTGCATGGGTCCTATGAATGCAAGTATAAAAACAATAAGTATAAAACTGATGTCATCGCCATTTATAAGCCATATGATATGATATGAAAAAAAATAAAAGCTGATATAACTTGACTATTATAAAAAAGTTTTTTGTTTTCTTGTTTAATTTTCTCGCTATTGTGTGGATGACGTGATTTCTGCGTCATTCGCTGCTGACGCGAATGGATAACGACAAATCATAGATTAGCTACGATTGCATTTCTTACCGATAGTGCGTTAGGTATAATTTAGTACGTAACCGCAGTAAACACGTTTATTTCTCTTAGGTCCGGTTGCTCAAAGCTTGGTTACGTTAACTTTAGGGTATAATTATGGTTAAAGTAAAATTAACCGGCGGTCAAATTTAAAAAGCGTTGTTGAAGCAGCGGTTACTTTAACGAGCAGTCAAATTACAGATTTAACGGCGATCAAAATAACCGACATCAGATCCCGTAGCCTCCGTCCGCGCGAGGAGGGAACAACCCGGGGGTTTTTGGTGGGTTCGAGCCCCACATAACCTTCTCGTCTCCCCGGGCGCGGGGTGTGCGATGGCATTTTCCCCCGGAAGAAAAAAAAAGGGTGCGGGTGTGGTTTAAATTTTGACAAGTAATTAAGGGAAGGTTAATGAAATAGTACAGACAACACTTTTAACCCTAAGATAACCAACGTATTTTTCTTTTACCGATGTCAAAATTTACAACAGCTAAATTTTAACTTTTACTTTACTGTAAAGTACGAGCAACCGGACCTTAGTATAAAATGAAAAATACGATCCTAAACCTTCGATTAACAAAAAATCTGACCCGGTGATATTTTGTGGAACTAAAGGATTTTTAGTAATATTGACCATTTTGACAGGTAATTTTGTATTCAAGTGGTTCCTCTGTCACGGCTTTCACCGGAACAGATTTTTCTGTGGCACTATAGCCATTGAGTTATACCTAATTCTTTTAACTTTGCTATAGCACATAATAAATAATAGTATAATTACTATAGTGCACGCCAGATAGTCTACGCGCGGTCGAAATCGAATACTAAATCTTTACCAAATCCTTAGGACAAAAAAAATGTAACTACTTAGCGCTAAAAGTTCCGCGCTTAGAGTTAATCTGGCACGCACTCTATCTAAAGCATTTTTTTTAATTGGATTTGAAATGCTTCAAAGACTTGTAAAAGGTTACGGCATAAGGAGGATGATGTCAATTGGCCACAAGGTGGGGAAACCAAAATTGGCCATAACTATTCTAGAGCGGCCATTTCCTCCATAATTTTGATGGAGAAGTATGACGACGTTTTTATGAGTCTTGTCGGTTTTGTAAGTAAGTACATTAGAAGTTTAGTGCTAATATTCCTCGTACGTTTATAGTATGTTTACAACATAAGTAGGACATGTAAGGGAAACTTTAAAGTTTATTTAGCTGTTTTTGAAATCTTATAATATCAATTATATTAATTTCAATTATTTTTACAATAGGACACTCAATGAAAATAACAATACATGCTTAGATCTCTACGCCTTAGTAAGTATACCACATATATTCATCATCATCAGACATTTAATGTCCCCCACTGGGGCACTGGCCGTCCTTATGGATGGATAAGGAGAATGGGCCATGACATACATGACCCACCACGCAGGCCCAATGCAGATCGGTGGGTATTAACGACTGCAAATGCAGCCGGGACCAACGGCTTAACGTGCCTTCCGAAGCACGGAGGCGCTCGAGATGAAAAATGTTGGTCACCCATCCCGGGACCGACCATTGCGAAGACCGCAGGCCGAGTGCGCTAACCACTGCGCCACGGGCTCCTCAACCATATTCTACTTATATTACATTCTACTTGTACTACTTGGTTTTTTCGACCAATTTGGCGCAGGGGTAATCTACCTGCCTTCTGCGCCAGAGGTCTCGGGTTCGATTCCCGAACAAGACAAATATTTGTGTGCATGAACATGTCTGATTTGTCTTGGTCTGGGTGTTTTTTATGTATATTAAGTATATTTACAAACAAAAAGTATTTAAGTATATATTTATCCGTTATCAAGTTCAGTAGACACAGTTTCTTAAGAAATTAACTACGGGCTTAGATAATTGGTGTGATTGTAAGAAAATATTTATTTATTTATATATTATTACAATACAAATGCGAAAGTTTGTGGGTATGGATATATGGATGGAAGTTTGTTACTCTTTCACGCAAAAACTACTAAACGGATTTGGTTGTGGCACACAGATAGTAGATAGCGTGGATTTAAACATTGGATACCTTTTAAACCGATATTCCCACGGGAACGGGAACCACGCGGGTGAAACCGCGGGCGGCCGCTAGTATATTAAATAAAATTAGCCTTTATTCTACCACAAATTACCATTTTGAAATAAATCTGTTTAAACAACAATATTTAAATGATAATTTACCAAATAAGTAAGTAAGTATTGAGGAGCCCGTGGCGCAGTGGATAGCGCGCTCGGCCTGCGATCGTTGAGGTTAAGCAACGTTCGCAATGGTCGGTCACGGGATGGGTGACCAAAAACTTTTCATCTCGAGCTCCTCCGTGCTTCGGAAGGCACGTTAAGCCGTTGGTCCCGGCTGCACTTGCAGTCGTTAATACCCACCAATCCGCACTGAGCCCGCGTGGTGGGTCATGGCTCATTCTCCTTATTCATCCATAAGGAAGGCCAGTGCCCCAGCAGTGGGGACATTAAATGGCTGATGATGATGAAGTAAGTATTTAATCTAATTTAAATTATATTTTCATGCAATATTCAAATTTAATATATAAAAAATTATGATTTTTTAAGTAAGTACATAAGATTTTATTTACTTTATTCAAATACATGCAAGTATAATGTATACATATACTTAAAAATATATTTATTTATTTTATATTTATTTTTGTGGAAGTCGCCGCTAGTATATTATACACTAGCAAATATTTTACTCTTACTCCATCTTTATTTCAACAAGCTATTCTTTAAAAGAAATGCTTCGAGCACAGTTTGCTTAATCACCAGTTCACACCTGCTTTTATCGGTGTTATTTATAAAATGCCCTAACGAGCTACCCAGCTAGCTGCTAGCTTATTTATCGACCGCTGTGAAATTTAAAGCGGAGTTATTTGAATTTATTTCTGCAAGCTATCGCGGCTGTTTGTAGATAAACTCTTAAGAAAAGTTCACACTGAAGATAATGAACTTATTTTCGTTTCGCTTTGCAAAAACCGTGTGTAGAGACGGTTTTTAGGGTTCCGTAGTCAACAAGGAACCCTTATAGTTCGCCATGTCCGTCTGTCCGTCCACAGTCTAGCTCATAGAGTCTTAGTACTAGAAAGCTGTAATGTGGCATGAGTGTATACATATTTAGAGAGATGAGTATACATAGAATAGGGTAATAATAAAACTTTACATGGACTTTTTATGGTCCATCCATAGTTTAGTATTTTTAAAAGGTATCGCTACATTCCCTCATAGTCATTCGTATAATTAGATAGCAAATGTGTCAAAAACGGCCACTTTTTGCAGTTTTGCTATTGCTATCTACTTCTAGCAGTAACTACGAGAGGGAATGTAATGAAATGTAAAAATGTATCGTTTCATTTAAATTGTATATTAGAATATTAAATAAAATTCACCGCGGCGCCACTTTTGCTTTCGCCCAACCTATCTGCTATCTCCTTAAATAAAGAAATACTATTGATTGTTTAAACCATCTCTCCGCTCTGCTCTGGTGGAGACTGGCCCTAATTCAGTAACATGGTTAGTGCGAATTGTTTTAATTGTAGTATGGCCCCGAAGGGCTTTAGCTAATAGTGAAACCACCTTTAACTAAAGACACACTTTATCCAGTCGGTTATTTGTTGATGATAAAATTAATTGTAAAGATAAAAATATGCACTTAAAACAGCTTCGCTGCTTCACCTTTATTTTAGACGCAATACTTTTAATTTTGAAACACGGTTTATTTAACTTAAAAGTTAGTTGGTTATGTTCGTAATAGTGGCACAGCGGTGACACTCCGTGTCCGTGAGAGTTCGAGCGCTGGTGACGTTTAGCCGACGCTAGGGTTGATACCGAAATGGAATATAGACTTATGCCAAAGAAGGTTACGTGTAGGATGTTATATAATTTGTGTAAGAATATTTAGGTAATAAAAGACACGTTCAATTTTCAATCAACTTTTATAGATATTTTTATTAAATATCTTTACAAATGGGTAATAATAAAAATTCCGACAAAATAAAATATGAACGACATTGAATAAAATACTCAAATAAGAAACCGAGCAGCGTTATATTTTGTTTGAAAAAAAAACTAAGCTAGCGACAATTTACGAATGACTAATTTCGAGTCGAAAATACTTTATTAGAATATGTCCAGGAATACGTAGGTATATCTCGGTAAACAAGTATCATTTTGGTGAAACCGAAGGGTTTGTCTGTGCAGTTATGGATAAGGTTGTGATGACGAATAACTACCGAAAGTATATCCTAAGGGATGGCACAGTGGATATATTTTGCCTAGCGTGCCATCGTCCGGGTGAATCCCTTAGACATATAATCTCCGGTTGTTCTCGTCTCGAAAACGGCGAGTATTTGCATAGACATAACCAAGGATAATACACCAACAACTTGCTCTGAAACATAATCTTGTGGCATCCGAGGTACCGTACTACAAGTATGCACCAGAACAGGGGGCCAAGCCTGCTAACGTTAAGTCATAATCGTGTCTCAATCGTGTTTCAATTGTAGTACTTTTTTACACACTAGTTACAAGAAATGTGTACTTTTTTCACCATACTACTGATGGTCACACCACACACTACATTTACATCACATCATATTGTCATAATTTTTGTAACTAGTGTGTAAAAAAGAAAAGCACTACAATTGAACTACAATTGAAACACGATTGAGACACGATTATGACTTAACGTTAGCAGGCTTGGCCCCCAGGTTCTTGAAAATAGCCATGCCACATTGTATTGGGATCGATCTATCATTACAGACAGGCAGGACTATTGTAGCATTAGCTACAATACAACAATATCAGGCTTATTAGAGCCTGATATTGTATTGATAGATCGACATGAACGCCACACAATAATTGTTTATGACGCTGTTCCCCATGACATGACAAGTTGACGACAACCTTGGGAAAGCTGAAAAAGATAAAAAAACAAATATCTTGATTTAGCTCACGAGATTGTTGACATTTGACATGTGGGACATTGATTCAGCAATTGTTGTTCCGATAGTCATATCTGCCCATGGTCTGATAGCCAAGAGCCTCGATAAACACCTTAAGAGGCTTGCGTTAGGTGGATGGATCGGGAGTCAGATGCAGAAGGCAGTACCTACTTCTGTACACGGCCCGTGTCTGTCTCTGGATCCTTAACTATCGGTAGCCGGGACCTTGATCTTGCTACCGTTGGGGAACTGCATTTTTGTATTTTTAAATGTTAAGTATATTTTTTTATGTATAAAACATAAAAAAATTGCGCGATTGTAAAAAATTTATGTTTAGAAACATAATTTTGTAAGTATTTTAAATGTAATAAAGGGAATAATAATAATAATAATATATGTACCTACGTAAAATAAGCTACTAACAGTGGGACACAATTAATGTGTCCGAATAAAATACTAAATCATCCAATGAAAATACTAAGTTAGCGACAAAAATACTGAGTGAGTGAATCAATAATCGCTCAAATAAAAATTAGTCCTCTCAATAATTATTTATTATCGACTGAATTTTAACAACTTTCGCAGTTTTTGGCTTCCTAGTAGTTCCTCTTTGAATGTATAAAGATTGCGCCAGCCCTCGGCCAAGGCATTCACCGACTGCCCGTTCCCCGCCCCGCGCGCCTCTCACGGCCCCCGCTCACATCCAGACACCCACACATAGCCGCAAGCGATTTTACGTGCACACATGCTTAAGTGTCGTTTCTTTTCGCGTAAGTGTATATATTCTTTGATAGTGGGTAGGTAAGTAATGAAAATTCTGAAAAATCTTGTCTGCGAATTATACTTACAAAACTTAACTAAGATACGAGTAACAAACAGAAAAAAGGCGCTGAAACTTTACAAAGGGTAGTTAAGTTATTAACCGATCGATTAACATATTTTTTACCGACAAAAATACCTACCTACTACTTGTGAGCGACTAGTCGCCAATCTAACCTAACCTTAACCTATTTTGCCGCAACCAAACCTAGTATTATTATATATGTAGTATAGTATTTTAGTCGGTAAAGGACGATGGGACAAAACGTCCCCCAAAACCAACAGATTTGAAATGTATCTCAGGTGAAAGATATTAATATAGTGACAACTTTTTACTATGGCGACATCCCTCAAATGTGTGGGAATTCTGGGATAATATTATTGTAATATTGTTATTTACTACGAAAGTAACACCTACGTTAATAAAAAAATCTTTGATTTTTACCATTTCAAAGCGATTTAAAAAAAAATGAAGCTTCTTAGTCTGATCTGTAAGTATGTATGTATGTGATGTCTCGATATTCTCTCGCAGACCCTATTACTATTTGGTTATGTATTAAGCTAGGGTTCTAAAATGCATAAGCAATTAGGAATAGGGACTGGAAGTTAACGGTGAAACGCCAGCCACACGAAAAGAAGTAAGATGTGGTTCACCGAATTTGTCCCTGGTTGTACGTTTGTAAGTATGTTTGTCCGCGAGTATCTTGCGTTTGGCTAAACCGATTTTGATGCACTTTTCAGAAAAGTATTTTGTTACATTTAGGAGAAGGTTTTGGTATTTAACCGACTTCAAAAAAGGTGGTTCTCAGTTTGACCAAACCCCATGGATTTTGACATTGAAAATGGCTATTAATCTCTTTATAGATAAGATACGTATGAAACTGTTGACACACATAAAAGGTCTGTTGGAGGGGGGGGGGGGGGGGTCCCATACAAATTTGCCCATCATCCTTTAGTAGTAATTTTTAGTCGGTAAGTTTAGTAATTTTTAGAGTCGGTCGGTTTAATTTTGTCCCATTACAAACGATATCGTGAATCGATCCCACTGAGGTCACTTTTTGAAGTAACTTAAATAAAAAACAAACGCAATGACATGAAAGAAAACCAAACGGCACTTAAATGCAGTAACGAAACGCAACGAGACCACCGAGACAAGATGGCCGAGATCAAAATAGCGCTTCCCGGTTTGATGAACTTGACACACACGAGTTACGCACCGTTGAATTAAAATTTATTGCTTACAACACGCGGGAACTTTGTAGTGCGATACGAAGCTTTCCTTTAATGCGGTTCTTTTTCTTAAATTACACAACAAGATTCTTCAATGAAATTCTTTTGTTTACATTCGGCTTGTTAAATGACATAACGATGTTCAAGTCCTTTGTTTAATTAAAATGCAGATGGAACAGAGCCAAAGGGACAGAGCAAAAAGCTTAGACTAATATGAGGTAACTGGAGTTCTTACCCGGAATAAAAAAGTGTGCCCAGCAAATTTGACATTTAGTACGTAGTGGCTGTCAGTTGTCTCATATGACCATACGTATTTTTTCAAAGTGTAGGTGAGACGGAAGACAACCACAGTGGCACAAAAAAGTCTTAGTACTGCACTCTCCAGTTACCTCAGTATTTAGTCTAAGCTTTTTGGGACAGAGGGACTTTTTACATTTCATTCAGTTTTAAAAACAAACTATCTACCTAATATCTAGGCAGTATAGTCGCTAACCATAGCCCATTTTTACCATAGCCCAGCGGACCAACGAAGGCCAACGAACGCCAGCCAAGGGGTTCTGTTTTCCCCTGTGTCTAAATCAGATTATCTGAAAAACCCGAATTTGAACTGGAATCGCTCCCAGTGATCCTTTACTTAGGTTTAGATTGATCTTCGAAGGCCAGGAATGTGCAGCAGACAACGCCTGATGTCGTCCGTTGGCATTCGCTGGCCGGTTAAAATTTCATTTAAATAAATAAATTGTACATACAATGTTTGTCTAAATCATTTTGACATTTGTACCTGGTAGTGGTAGGTGTTATTATTAAAGACTTATCGACTTTTCTGACATCATCTGATTCTCTTGGCAAACGATTATTTAAAGTGAGGCCACTTGATAGGAAACGCTAATAATGATGGCATCATTAAACGTAGGTAAGTACTATTAGTGGTGGACTTAACTTACAGATCGACGCTTCAAGTTTTTTTATAAAAAGATCAGATAATAAGTAATCTTTTATCTCGGGAATTCCAATTCCAACGTACCTACCTAGTTGCAGTAAGCTATATTACCAATACATTACCTATCTTTTGAGCGATAGAACTATGTTTAATTTAGTTTTGTTCGCACCACAGAACACGGAAATAGGTTCGCACACTACCTACACTACCTACTACCCCAACAAAAGACGAAAAACTTTCGTAATCGTATTATTTTGTATGAAAATCAGAGCAACGCTGCTATACGGTCGTTTACGGAACTAAAACTAAATAGGCAGCACTTTGACAGCTTTGGCAGTATTTTGATTTTTGACTGATGGTATCGTTTACTATTACGAGAACGAGAGTTTTCCGTACGTATGTTTTTAAAATTCTTCATACCTACCTGTACCTACAAATCGGCAATGTAGTAGGTAATATCCCTAAATAATATAATAAATGCTAAAGCAACTGTATGTCTGTCTGCTAAGCTTTCACGCCTAAACTACTTAACCGATTTTGATGAGGTACAGAGATAGAGTTGACCTTGGGAAAGGACATAGGCTAATCTAATTTTTATCCCAGAAAAGCATGATGTAAAACTTTACTCTGTTCTAAAGTCCACGCGAGCGAAGCCGCGGGCGGAATGCTAGTAGTAGTGCTATGTAGTAGGTACCAAATAAATTGAGAAATTAGTATAGGTACTCTACTATGTAAGTAAGTGTTTTATAGTCAGTTAATGAATACAGAAGTTTGTTGTACCTTAGTAGACAATACAATACATACAACTATTGGCGGCGACATCAAAGACTATCTTTACGACTCCATTACTAATATAACTAATCTTATCTAAATGTGTGTCACATTTTCTCTATTTACACATAATTCTTTATTCTAGTAAAAATGATAAGGTAGAAAGAAACAGGTACTTACCTTTTCAAAACGAACAGTGTTATGTTACTAACTACCAAATTGTATTGTTATTGGTAAATATAACATTAATACCTATTGTTCCCACAATATTTTATGTAAGTAAGTAAGTAAGTAAGTAAATTCTTTTTTCAGGTCTTTTTCATAAAGATATACCTAGATATCCAGGATGGATAACACAACTATACAAGCTTATTGCGGAGTATTTTAGGTCACCTATCTCGTGACCGACCATTGCGCAAGTTGCTTAACCTCAACGATCGCAGGCCGAGCGCGCAAACTACTGCACCCAACTACATCTCTTATATTACTCTTGCTCGCTCGCTAATCTTATAAATTGTTCGAAACATTCCCACATAATAACCAGCATAACGATTTTACTTTTCAGCTGACGTAACTACCACGTATAGGCAACACGTGAAAGCCAGTGGCCGGAAAATTGGTCATGAATATGCGATCTAGATGAAATCGACTGCTCGGCTGTAGTAGACGCATTATAAACAAAGTCGACGACGTATTTTTTTCTACTTGATACAGTTCTTTTTCTACAGGGCAAAAGCAATAAATGATTAATGAAAACTTAATTGTACAAATAAGACAAAACACATAGACACGCACAAATGTATTAGGTAGGTACCTATATTAATTGCCTAGCTAGCTTGTATCTACTAAGTGCCCGTAAGGATCTGTTACGTCTGAGGCAAGTTGATACTTAGAAATTGTGCATAAATTATGTGTATGTCATACTTGTATAACATACACATAATTATTATGCAAAATGACAAAGTGTATGAGAAAACTACGAATTGTAGATAAGATCTAGTCTCTAGCTAGAGCACAGAATAATATGCTAGAGGGAGACAGCTACACCCACTAGCGCCCCTGGCGATGAGACGCCTTACTAATCGTACTTTAAAAGTAGGCTAAAATAGAACAGTTTTTTTTTCCGTAACTACGATCTCTGTAAATGTCAGGGAAAAATAAAAAAATACCTCAAAAAACTAGTTTGGTTGTAGGTAAATAATAAAATATTATACCATGCGATTATTATAAGAATAGGACTGTCAAAACGGCCATATTTGTTTGCGTTTCGCTTCCACTTCAGGGTGTAGGATGTGCAAGAAAAGGAACAAAGATCAAGAATGCCGTTTGACAGTCCTATTCTTATAATAATCGCATAGTACCTGCCTTGTGTTTACAATTAAATATAGTGTTTTATTATGAGTGTATGAACGGAAGGCTAAGAAAGAAGTAAACAAGTTGTAGTAGTAAGTAAGTAAAATTAAAACGAATGACAAATAGTGAAATAGTGATCAATGCGTTCTCATAAAAAAATATTATTAGCTACATACAATATGTTGTTATTATTAGAATTTATTCTCACTCAACCAATCTCAATCGATCTGATAATACCGTTTTATTATCGTATTGTCATAAAATCAATGGTAGTTTGATTTAAGTCTGTCGATTACCCTGTCGTCTCTCTCTACCTTGAAAAAGGTTTTCTTTTCCATAAATGTTACAAACTAGTGCCTCTCCGCGGTTTTACCCGCGTGGTTCCCGTTCCCGTTGGAGTAACGGGATAAAATATAGCCGATGTCATTCACGAATAATATAGCTTTCTACTTGTGGAAGAACTTAAAAAATCGGTCCAGTAGTTTTTGAGTTTATCCCATTAAACACAAACAAAACAAACAAAAAGTCAAATCTTTTCTCTTTATAATATTGTATATTAGTTATAGATATGATCTCATTCATCAAACCAAAAGATGCGATTATTCAATTCACATACACACGTAAATGCACCGCCAAAGCTTTTATAAAATGTCACAGAGTTCAATGACACCCGAATAATGCAAATTGGTGTTTGTATTGTCTTCGCATGAGATCAGATGAAGCAATTTTGCATAATGTGCATGTCATAAGCTTAAGCGTACATACTTAAGTATTTTTTTATTTTATTTTAACACTTGTGCGATAGATTTGAGTAAAATTGCGCTGTTTTATGCTTAGTTTTTTTAATTACACTTGTATGAAGATTGGCTAAATACATTGCCTTTAAATACTTTCACAACCAGATTTTCACAATCAAATCTTTTTGGATTTAAACTAAACATGTTTTTGGTTACCTATGTTTATCATACTAGCTGCACCCATCGTTTTCACTTGCGTGGTTTCTATTCCAGTGGGAATATCCCTATTTTAGACTGAAATCTATGTGTGTGCTAAATTACACCCTTATCAGTTAAGCAATTCCGCCATGATTGAGTAACAAACATCCATACTTTCATATTTATTATGTAGAAAAATATCCCCAGTATTCAGGGTCCGAAAGGATAATTATCATAAGTAATAATTATCGTGAAAGTAACAGATGAATAATTATCGATTGATAATAACAGAAAATTGCGCTCGTGAAAAGTGAACTGTATTTGAACGTGTATTTCTCCACTTGCATGTTGCCGAACGCACGAAGTGTCCACTTAAGGCGAGGATTCCCGACCGAAATAGGCACGCTAACGCTTGCTCGGCCGCGCTCGATACACTTCACGCGGACGCAGCGGCAGCCGGCAGTGAACTGTGAACTCGCGAGCGCCCCGCGAATCGAAAATCTTGGTCATATGGTCATATTTGCATTAAAGGCAGGATCTTCCAAAAACTCTGTCTTTGTCTTTTTCTTTATGTGTGAAGGAAGAGTAATGAAAATAACCTCACTTTTAAATTTTTTTCATTATTTTTGTTGTTGTTGTGTTTTTGTGAATTAGAGATTAATAACCTAAGTATAAAACCAAAAAAATATAAAAATAATGAAAATTTTCATTGTTTTTGAAAAAACTTATAGTCGTGTGAAGATACGAATATCGTGTTTCTAGCCACAAAATAATCAAGATCGTTTATGAAACTTAAACATATATTTTTATCAGCTCAAAATAAAGAATATTTGATTGTTTACTTTGAATCAAAAATTTTCTAGAAACATTAAGCTTAACGGCAGTCGCTACTAACTTGCACCACACTTCATAAACTGGTGTGGGCGGGCCAGTTATTGGCAATTTGCAACTTTATCGATACTGCACATTCGCAGATATCGATAACGACACGTTTGAATAAGAAACTGCGAACTTTTCGGAGTTCGAATTCGAGGAAAAAAGTTTAATGTGATGTGATATTGTGAATCAAGACATTATGGAATGTGTTTTTAATACACCTGACATTTTGATGTTCGTATTGCTCAACAAGTTATGTTTTTATTCAAAGATATTTAAACTTCCTAATAATTGTGATACAAAATATTTTATTCCATTTTAAAGAATACACCTAAGTAAATATTTTATTTTGAAACAAAATTAAAAAATAAACCGACATCATACAAAAACAAATATTTTAATTTGCTTTGACGGAATACGAGTATAAGATAATAAACAATTCAAATGTTTTTTAAAATAAAATAACGTCTCTGATTGCGGCAATACGAATGGCAAGAAAAATAAAAGGTTTATTTTTTCTTTGCAGTCGCACTGCATTTATTTTGCCATGACATTTTTAAACATCCATTTGTCTGCATGGAATATTTTAAGCTAACGTCCTTATTTATTTCTATCTAACGTTTATAACATGTATTAAGATCAAGGTGACCAGCAATTTTAAGGAATGACATAATAAATCCGTCGCCACAACCAAGAACTATTTAAAATTAAAACCTTGGTTAGATAAGGTCTAAGTTGTAAAAGGGTACTTGTGTAAACATGATGTCAACCTGTTTATCTTGTGTGTGGACATTAATCTTGTGATAATAATGTTAGTTATGTCCTGGTTTTGGTTTACCGTCGTACAAAATAGATCGTTAGCCGATAAACACCTTTTCTATGGCGGTAAAAGGATCAACATTTTTAGCTTGACTACAAAATACCGCGCAATTGCAATTTTTCGAGCTTGCTCGAACGCAACCAGTGTCCTTCCTTACCACAATAAGTTATTTGTAAATAAAATATTTTTATGACAAGCTTTTTGGTTGATTGCACTAAAGTATAAAAAGCTTGTTAGAAAAATGAATATTTAAATATTGTATTGTCAACCAAACGAAATCTCTATGCAATATTTCAGCTCAATCGGACAATGGGAAGTGGGTAAAATTAAGCTTGCAAGATTTCACCAGAACGGACATACATTAGGAAGGACCACAGAACATGGAATCTTTCTATTTTCTGTGCGTAGGACCTACATAACTATACTGCAAGTTGAATAAAAGCTTGAAAAAGTAACACAACGCTAAAGTTAGGCGGTAATATTGTTAGCGATATGGCGTTCAATACGCAGCATGGTTCCGTATTTCAAACAACAATACTTCAATTAAATATTGTGATGATAGGTAGCTGTATAAAAAGAAGCCTTTTGATATCGAACCCAAATCACTATCTCACTTGAAAAGTTATCAGATGCACACAAACATAGTTCCGTATTTCAAACAACAATACTTCAATTAAATATTGTGATGATAGGTAGCTGTATAAAAAGAAGCCTTTTGATATCGAACCCAAATCACTATCTCACTTGAAAAGTTATCAGATGCACACAAACATACTTAATAACGAATGTCACCGACTAAGAAAATTAGTAAAACCCACAGAAGAGTTCTCCCAGCATAAGAAAACAACGAACCGAAATGTTATCTGCCATTAAAACCTTATTTTTTTATTACATCAATTGCAATCAGCAATTTGCCAAGACAATTCTGAATTTCCGAAGCACCTGCGTTTCAAACATGGCTCTGATACCGTATTCATTACTTCTGTCTGAGTATGTCCTCATCAAATTGTGTAAAAAACCTACGTTAATTTAACCAACATTCAACCTTAACTTACAGGAATACAACCTACTTTACCTTAAGAAAGGGATTGACAAAAACTTCCAATACTCCCTGGAACTGCAACTACGTGGACAGTTTATGGAGACTGCAATTTAAACCTTATATGAGGGCATTTAAAAACAATGTTGATTGACAACTACCGTGCAAACTTG
Source organism: Crambus lathoniellus (assembly GCA_949710035.1). Classification (NCBI taxonomy): domain Eukaryota; kingdom Metazoa; phylum Arthropoda; class Insecta; order Lepidoptera; family Crambidae; genus Crambus; species Crambus lathoniellus. Next base: position 14,434,049 of record OX453313.1, on the reverse strand, counting down.
AAGTTGCCGTAGAAAGTAAGGGTTTTGAAATGAAAATGTATACTTTAAGAGATAGAGACTACTTTAGCATAACGTCGTCTTTCGTGGTATGGGCTAACTAAACTGTCAGTGCTCGTAAATAGTTGAAATTAGCGTTCAATGTGGCGACTCAGAAAAAGTGATTCGAGTGACTTCAGTTTAGCACGCGAGGACTGTTGTTGTACTTTTTGTTGGGTAGACTTGACATGGAAACGTGCTCTTGTGAATATTGATTAATTGGAACCTGGAATAGATTGTAGACTTCAATCACGATACGACTAAGTCCAGTGGCATTTTGAAGCGAGTTCTCTTGAACTCAAAGCTTGCTACTACAGGTGATCTGTGCTTGAACTAGTTCACTTAAGGATATTGCTCTCAATTTATCAATCAACAATGATTTTTGACTATTGGCCCGATAATGGTGCATTAGGTGATGATAATCCTTTTTTTTGTCCGTGGGAAATGCCTTCACATACCCCCCGCTCGGGAAGACCTAGGAGTTATGTGGGGCTTGAATCCACTAAAAAAGAGGGGGTGTTCCTTCCACACTGGAGCGAAGATTACGGGATAGGTGTGGCAGTCACCGTGTATCCGCCTCTTCGACGTCTCTTGAGTCTTCACCATTTTCCTTTTGGTTTAGAGTGAGGGCATATACAGGCTTTTCGTATAAGTACCGAAAACGGGATGTTGGACTCAGTCAGACACAGGGCCTGTCTCTCGGCGCGCCCAGACGCTCTTTCACACTCTGGTGTGGCGCGCCGAGAGCTCCTGGCGCGCTCACCCACCACCGGGATCCTGAGTGGATGACGGAATGAGGGAATGATGATCCTGCCCAAACTAAGCGCAATCCTTTGATTAATTTTCTGTTTTTCCGATATAGAAAACCAAACAAAAAAATGACCATCATATAAATTTTTGTCTCGCTATGGGACCTGAGGGCCTACTACTAAACCCGCAACTTCGTTATACCCGTCCCTCTCACTCTCCAGTCATGACAGAATCGAGTGAAAGGGACGGGGCAAGCCGAAGCTTCGGATAAGCGTTTCAGAGTACGGTCCTTGCCCCTTTATTCACAAACCGTGTCGGAAGCGTTCCCGACTGCCTTCAGAATAAACGAAGACAATGCACAGTATTCGAATCCGATTCGTGGTCGTGATTAAGGAGCCTGGAGACAAAACCACGACTCCAGACGAAGAAGCAGGATCATTATTCACTGTGCCATCGAGCATAACTAATTTGAATAGGTACAAGAATTGAAATCAATAGAAACTCTAATTATGTTCGTATCTCATCTCGTTGAAATGCAAACACGCAATTAGGTACTATCTATTACGTTCGTTATTACACAAAAACTTAGTGAAAATGAAAGCAAAACCACATAAATAAGGTTTCATTGATCGCAAACACTCGAACGTTAAGATTTAATTGACCATTCGTTTAGACAAGATCTTGGAAAGCATGTGGTTATGCTGTCCAAGTTATAAACTGATAAATATGGCATTAGATTAGACATATAAGGTAATTGCTGATTTGGAATTTATATAGCTGGAGAAATTGTTACCTACCTATTATTCATCAGTTAAACACTTGGTAAAATAGGTCCAAAATATAAAAAGGTGTTCCTAAAAAATTATACAGACTAGCTGTTGCTCGCGACTTCGTTCGCGTTAGATCAAATGTCATAATTTTGTACAGAGTGTCCGGCCACGAGATCTTTAAAACGATATCCGAAACAATTTTCTTTGTCAAACCGTTCACCAAATCGAGTTTATCAGGATGAGCATTAAGTAGGGCAGGCGTACCGGTTTTGGCCACTGTACCGGTTTTTGGCCACTTTTTGCTCTAAAAGTTTTCTAAACAACTTTTAGCCATTTTTGATAAAGGCAATTAAAATAAGGTATTTTATGGTAATAATAACAACCGTTAGAATTCCTTAAGTCATACGATTTTTTTTTTAATAAATTCCATTCTCTGTTTAAAAAAATGTTTTGTATGAAAATTTTAAGAAATTAGTTTTGGATGAAATACTTTATAAACCTTTGTTTTTTACAATGAAATTGTTGTTTTGCAATTGACTGGTTTCTAGCGCATTAGAATATATTGATTTTACCTGGGTTTGGTTTTGATTTTTCGCAATACTTACAAAAGTTTAACTATCAGTAAGTGGCCAAAACCGGTACATTTGGCACCTCTCACACATTGTGTGTAATATAAAAAAAACGATTTTACTTTTATAAATTTGATAAATGTACCTTTAAAGGTAGATAAATTATCTATAATTTAAGATATAATTTGTGTCTTAAATACCTAAGATAAGACCATTTAGTACTTAGTGCTTAAAAGTCAAATCCTATCCTCCAAAATCCTTAAAGTGGCCACAAAGGTTACCTCTGCCCTACTTACAAGTATTGTATCACGAATTAACTTTATAATTTAGTAATTAATTAGATAATATTACGTCAATTTCGCAATAATAAACATAAACAAAGACAACTAACTATAAAATACATAATACAAGCTAACATTACAAATTGTGTTAATTATATTTTTTGACTTAATTAATAGCATTCTTGCGTTGTGTTTAAGCCAAGCTCTCATTATTTATCTCAGCTAGATATTGCGTAAAAAAATGCGTTGACCACTGTACCGTGGCGAGCACTTTCCAGGCTATGTTAATGTTAAGGAGCCTGTATGTAGCTCTTCAACAAATTCAACAATAAAACAACCGGTTGCACTCCGGGTGTGCCGGCAGAAGTGAAAAGGGCTCCCTAGACTTTTCACAAAAAAAAAAGGATTTTGACAAAAAAAAAAGAAAAAAATACGGACTAGATTTGAATCGAGGTCTTCTGACTTCAATGCCGCCCGTTTTCTAACTGAGCTATCACACCTTTGGAAACGGTGGCGTTTGCCTTCGTATTCTAATGACATTGTAACAATTTTTAGATCAGTGTCCGTCTTACGAATTTTCGATCTGGCGGTCACGCGATCCTGATGACGCGAGTTTAACATTTTTTACCCATTGTCACAAAAAGTGCACAACGCCGCTAATAGCTATTTATGATACAAGTGCGGAAAGTTGGTGATTTCCGACGAGGGTCATTTTTATTCACGAGCGAGCGAAGTGAGCGAGTTTTTAATCGACACGAGTCTGAAATCATATTTACGCATGTGTATCATACAATGTTTTACTATGCATTGTGCGAGGTAATAAAAAATACATACTTTAATTAAAATTAAAGGTTATATTAGTACAATCATACGCGCTCAACTAATGTACTTACCTACTGCGCATGTGCAAATAGCAACCACGTCATATCGCAAAAGGCACTAAGAAAATATCTATACATTCCCAAACATACATAATAATTATTTAAAAAAAATGAATAACGGTAGGTACTTATTGATCGAAATCAAAATCTAAAATAATTAATAGGTAACACATTTCGTAAAGTATCCGGTTTCATGTACCTATTAGATTAAAGAAAATCATTAATTGCCTAAAACTGTTGACTTTCGAAAACTTTTTCGAAGAATAAAAACTGTTTGGTCGGGCTGACTACAGGAGTTAAAAATTAAAAAAAAACTGAAAAGTAAAAAGCACTAGTGCGGAAAAGTGGCACTTTGCGTACGATTTTGCTGCTTGGAAAACGCTCTTTTCGAGCAAGTGCATTGTAAAGAAGTTTTCACTTCAAAAACGCAACTGAAACAGGTTTTTCAGTAGACTATTTAAGTATAATCTTGAATAGCGGTCAAAAAAATAATAAATGTGTAATACGTACGTAGTGCAAGAGCCCGAGCCTAGTCCGACCCTGCCATATGTATTTAGTCCTGGCTTTAAACCGAAATGTCCTGGTATTTCTACTTTCAAATCCTAGCTTTCAAAGTTTGGAGATGGCAAACCTAGTATAGACTCACTCGCTTGTTTTATAATTTATCTTCTAACTGCAATTTTCAGTGTCAATATACTCCAACAAAAATGTGATTGTTTTGGAGTTTCATTCAGCACTAGGTATTTAGTATTCTGTGATTCAGTGTCAAAAAAAAATTACGCGTTTGTGAACACGAGTCGGAATTCAAGAGTGTAGGGGCCTTAATATTATGTTTAATGAGCGCATGCGCCGTGTAATAGTAAATTACGTGTAATGCAGGCTAGCGCCGGCTGCTTCCATAAAAAGCTAAGAAGAATAATTTATTTCTTCTAACTAAGACGAGGTTTGAAAAATGGTAAATGTTGAGTTTACGTATTTTGCTACGCATGAGACAAATAGAAAAAGTTTATGTATCATTTTTATTACACTACACACATATTACATACACTAAGTGTAATGAATATTGGAAAATGATAAGTTTTGCTTACGAATGAAAGTATTAGGCTACGAGGCGTAGGTAGCCTAAAACCGTTCCTATAAAATCGTAAGTATCGTAAGGCACTTTACCGTATAGATAGAAGGAGGGTAACCGAATGGTTCTTAGCAATAATTTACGGAAAAAAGAATAACCTGCGCTTTTAGGAAGTTTTGTCTTAGTTTTGTAGCCGTCAGTGAACTGTCAATATTAGTCATCCCCATCGGTAGCATGAAATGATGGTATAGATAGACAATAGTGTCATAAACTTACAGACCCGGTGGTTATTTAAGGGCGTGCTGTAGATTTCAAAACAGTAATGTAATGGTAATATTACCAACTTAAAATCATGCTTAATTTCAAGCAAGAATTTTCAACAAACCATTTGGTTTAAAAACAAGCATTTTAAATCTCAACAGCAGCTGAATTATTCTAACTAAGCAGGAGATAACAAACATTCATATTATTATCATCAATCAACCACTGAACCACAGTCACAAAATCGAGGACCATATCAAGTCGGCATTAAGTTTAAAATCCAACATCAGTACCCCATCGATATCAGAAAGCACTTCCAACAACATTGTATTAATCGATCTTTTAATTAATATGCAACAGAATCCATCCATCGCATCTATTTAATAATTACCAATTGAAGATGGATTACCAAGACAGGTTTGGTAAGTTTCAATGCCTACTTTTTCAATTCCTCGGAGAGACTAAAGTAATATAGGGCAGATGTCCCGGTTTTGGCCACTGCCCCAGTTGTGATCACTTTTATTTAACTTAAAAAGTAATATAAATAAATAACTATTGCACTGATTATTTTTATAAATAGCAATTAAAAGAATGGACAAGTTTAAGGTAATGATAGAACTAGGTGTTATTGTTGATCGAAGTAATGATCACAGCAGTTAACATTGCATAATGTCGTACAACATTTATTAAATAAACGGCATTTTGTATTTTTGTTTGATAATAATAATGTTATGGCTCTTAGGCTGCATTTGACCAAACTTTTATTCCAAGAATAACGCTTACTTTCGGATAGTAATGTCAAAACCCCATACTAGTTTGACATGAGTATCCGACAGTAAGCAATATTTTTGAAATAAAAGTTTGGTCGAAATCAGCCTTAATCTTTAAATTTATTCTTCAATGATTTTTTTGTTTTACAATAAAATTTTTGATTAGTTTATATCACATGAGAATATATTATTTATCAGGGTTAGGTATTGTTTTCTAGCTGTAATAACAAAAAGTCGGTTAGCTACAACCGGGGCAATCGGCACCCTTAGTATATTTTGTTTTATATCTTTAAAAAATTGATTTATTTTTATGAATATGAAAGTTTTTGTCTTATATATATAATAAACCTAAGACAAAGAAGCACGAAGCGCTAAAAAGATTTTTTTAAGGGCAACAATCGGGGCTCCTATCCTATGTAGAGAAGCGTGCTTGTAGGCCATGTGCAAACAATTATCGCCTTAAACTGATCGACCGGAGACTTGCCCGTAAGACTAATCTATTACTTATGAGTTATTTATTTATTACTCATCCACTTGTCGTGAGCAACTTGCAACAAATCACAAACATTTAAAGGTTACATTGTCTACAATTCTAGCTATAATTTTAGTCGTATTTACGACTTAAAGATCACTAAGCTAGCACTTATCGCCTGAAAATGAAAAAATCCCAAGTGGCCACAAATGGGTCCTCCACCTTACGTACAACTGTATCTATGCTCGCGCGTAGTCTCAGTCGGTAGATAATGCGCAAGCGTTCTCCAATCTCCTAAAAATGATCGTCTGAAGAGTTGTAACTTGCTCGTAAGACTAAATATATGTACTTACGAGTTATTACTCATCCAATTGACGGAGCAGAAGCAGACATGTCGTGAGCAGCTCGCAACAAATCATAAGTGACAGGTGAATGCATAAAATTAACGGGCCGTATCAATCAGGGGACTATATTTAACTCCGACCTACGACAACGCTATGTGGCTCAAAGATTAATATAGGAAATCGCGTACAGATAGCTGATAAAGAAGATAAGATTTTAAACCTTTATGCTGAATTTCACTAAGTATAACTGTTATGAAAAACATGTCTCGTCAGTTGCACGCGCCATGATCACGGAGTAACAACAAACGTTATGGCCAAAATTCCGTTTTGCACAATAGTTATAAGTTTATTTGGTTTTATATAAAACATGTGCCTGGAACAGACTGGTGCCTTGGACGGTTTGGAAATTGTGCAGAAGTACAATTACCTAGGCTCCATCATCACTTGCAACAACTCTTGTGAAAAAGAGGTCCGACGCCGAATCACGATGGCAAAGCGCAAAGCTAACAAAGATATGGAGAGACCGCAACATACTACGCAGAACAAAAATAAATCTAGTGCGCTACTTAATTTTCTCCATTTTCTTTTATGGCTCTGAAACATGGACCTTGCAAGCGAAGGACTTGTCACGCATTGATGCTTTTGAGATGTGGTGCTGGCGGCGGATGCTGCGCGTAAGCTGGACAGAGTTTCGGACCAATTACTCTACACTGGAAGAGCTAAAACTTCTACCGTTATCCGTAAATCTCTTCAGTTCTTCGGATATTTGGCGCGGAAAAACCCCTGAAAGCCTAGAAAGATGCATTCTTCTAGGAAAGGTAGAAGGGGGCAGACCACGTGGCCGCAGACCAGCTCGTTGATCCGACCTTATAACCTAAGAAAATGTCGGCACACAAGGTACTGCATTTGGCGGAAGACCGCCAGTCCTGGCGATTAGCGATCCGGAGTGCGACCAAGTGACAGGGGTCACGTCACGATCCTCAGCAATGAGGGACCGACTGAGGAGGAGGATAAAACATGTGACAACAAAATGCACGCTTAAGGCTAGGAATCCCCAGCGCAGAAATAATTTGAGGGGGTGAAGAACGTCGCATACGCTCCGCCCATCGGAGGGACACCCCGCGCGTCTCAGTATACTTGCGCGGCCCTGGCCGGCGGCCGCTATTGTGCCACAGTGTAGCAGCAAGACAGTAGTGAGTGACCGATATTCAGTAGAACCACTCAAGTTTCATTTTTAATGTAATATCACAGAATATGATATAGTACGTAATATGTTTATTATTTTAAAACGAAATAGGTAGATAACTGTAGTACAAATAATATTATTACCTACCACTGTATACCATACTATAATATTACATTGAATGTATTACAATATTGTTACGGTGAGGGTGTTATTATGAATTTCAAGCGAAATGATCGATTCTAGAATAGAATTATAGTAAACAAGCTGTTGCCCTCGACTTCGCCGCTTGTATTTCAGTTAAAACATGAGTTTCAGTTAAAAAGTACCCTATATCATTCTCGATCGTCCTATTTATCTCTATACTAAAATTAATCAAACTTGGCTTATCGGTTTTGGGATGAAACCTAACAGACAGACAGAGATACTTTCGCATTTATAGTACTAGCCTAATCCGTAGATAAATGCAAATGTCACATTGCCTGTCTGTTACTTTATCACGCCAAAACGCTGAATGATGATGAATTTTGGAATTTTGAAATATATTGAACCTTGCAGAAGGTCATAGAATATTGTTCATGCGATAACCGAAATCCACGTGGGCGAAGTCGCGGGCTGCATCTAGTAATTTGATATACTAACTGTGGCCCGTCACTTCGTCTGTATGAACTTTGGACATTGCATTTGTATTGGAATTGCGGTTATATCGCGTAAAAAAGTAACATATGTCCTTCTCCAAGATTTGTAATCTCTGTACCAAAATTCATCAAAATCGGTTCAGCTGTTTTGGCGTAAAAAGTAACATCATCATGGCAGCCGAACGACGCCCACCGCTGGGCATCGGCCCAAAAAGTAACATATGGACGAACAAATAGGTAGATAGAGTTACTTTTTGTAGGTATGGATAGTGCGTGAGAATCGGAAAGGGTATCAGAGTGGGGATTACAGTGGGACTGGAAATGGAAGAGAGGATCGTAGAGGAAATCATAGTGGTGTTAGGAGTAAGTAAATAGGAGTAAAATTAAAATAAATAAGTATGTCAATAATAATGGTAAAACATTTATTAAAATTCGCTTAAATCTAGAATCTTGACTCAATGAATACTTGAGCTGAGAACGCACTTGTGTCAAGGCAATATCGTGCCATTTTTGATAGTGCCATTCCAAATTCTCTTAAAACGTCCACCGCTGAGGCCGCCGCGGTTGCAACTAGTTGAGCTATTATAGCATACCACCGCAAATCATACCGCCCGCCGCGCCTCTTGAGCAGGGTACTCACCGAGCTGTGTAACACGTAACATAACGTAACTGCTACTGTCAAGTGAGTACATAGGAGGCACGAGCTCGCTGCGAGCCGCTCGCGCGTGGTTCGCAGTAAGCTCGCAGTGACCCGCCGAGTGGCGGTATCGCTGCGAACACAAAGGCGGCTCGCAGTGTGCGCGTGGACTACGACAAGACCTCTTGTGCAGTGAGTACGTAGGCGCGACGCGAACTTCAAACGAACGCAATCATGGAGTGAGCAGAATGATGTCGGCGTGTTTTCGTCACAAGCACTGCGGATCCGGGAGCTCGTAGCTGGTTACGCGGTGACCGTGGACGAGCCGTACTCACTTTCAAGTTGATACAGTAACAGTTAGGTTACGTGCTACAAGCTAGATGAGTACCCTGCTTTGCAGCACCACACGCCGCACCGTTAGAGACTGTGGCCGACGTTATACCTAAATATACAAATCTGTTTATATATTTAACCGAGTAATTTCGCAGTACATAAAATGACTTATTTATACCAGTAAGTATGTAATACTTGATAAAAATCCAAAACATTTTCCAAACATGAGTACCTACTGCTATTGTACTTATGGCAATTCCTTTTTTTGACCCTCATTTTCATTAATAATTGCTCAGTTTTTTTTTCTTATATGATCTTAGAATGAAATTTGGCGTCACGAGTAAGAAAATCCAATAAATGCATACGAATATTAATTTATTTTAAACAACACAAATTCAGTACCTATGGGAAATTTCTCAGCATTATTGCTTTTTAAAATTATGTGTAGTCACATAAACACAAATCTTAAGGCGATACTCGGAAAAAATGTGCTGAAACGAGATAGCAATGAGAAAACGACGCGCGCGGGAGCGAGACCGATTTTGCAGATTAGGCAAAAAAAACACAAAATCACTTCGCATTGAAAAAACTACAGCGATAAAAAAAAATGCTTCTATACGATCCTAAATATTATTGGTGTCCACTAATTAAACCAATTTCCAATAGTGTAAGTAACCCCATTTAAGAATAATCTTGACTTTTCGTATTTTTTAGAGGTCTTTTCAAAAAGAAAAAGTGTCGAGGCAAAATCATAAAATCGTGTTTTTGAAACTATACGAATCTAGATAAAGGTATGAAGAAATATATATCTTATTACCAAATTTGTAACAACTGTAACCGTCCTATAGTTTCAAATCAAAAAATCTAACTATTATTATATATTTGTACAAACTATAGCTAGGTACATTACACGACACCACAGATAATTATTTGTATCTATATAGCTTACTGAACTCTCTACACAATCAAATATTTGAATTGTTTTTAATTTCGCTCGTCGCAGGTAACGGCGCCGCAAAAATTGGCACGCGTCCGACCTCTAACTCATTCCGCAGGGGACTGATTGATTGAAATTACGACCGTCAACGTAGCAAAATAGGTTTTTTTCGAAAATAAACAATGCCTTAAAAAAAAATTGACTTATGACGGCCGGGATCCCTCGGCTATTCAAAGACAATTATTTTCGTATATTTTTCATTAACTAAAACCAAGTATTTTGCAAATAATACGATATTTGGATTACGATTAGACGGATGTTTGGGATTTTATTTGACACAGTAAAATATCACCAATAAAAAAAAAACGGCCGGAAGCACTAGATAAATAGCTGTAAAATAACATATATTTTTTCCAAGTTTTAAGTACTTGTGGTTTGAGAGTAATCCATAATTTAAAATACCCTATTTTGGGGAATGCCCGCCTTAAATCTGGTATAATTGCTAAAAGTTGTTTTTATTTCGGAGAACAGTACGCGCGAAAACTTGTGATGGGAATAAACTGCCTGCAAAAGCATTGTCAAATTTCGATGCAACCTCTTAATTTTAAAGTTAAGTACTTATATAAAACTCTTACAAACATTATGTAAGTAAGGCAAATGAAATAATTGGAAAAGAATGTCAATTTTAATGAAATGACAAGAATACTAAGTTAGGAATGAATTGAAAATATAGACACATGTCCAGACGCCAGTTTTTAACATTGAGTAATAAGAAATATCATTTAAGTATTTAAACGTTTGCTATTTTTAACATAAAGAGAAGAAAGAGGTAATGCTTATCGCTCTAAAATTAAGCTTCGATGTTTCATCGCACCTAAGTAGTGTCCGTAAATAAAAACAACAAAAAACAGTTTGATAAAAAAACCCGTTCTTTGTCTAACAATAGAACTAAGCGACGTGCCCTTTCTTTGTTTAGTTTAGGTAACTGTTTTTATCGACATCGGTTCGGATGTAAAAGCAAAAAGCACCGAAGGCATTGTTTATTTTTTAACAAATCACGTACTAAGGTGTGATATTTTAGAAAAACAACTACAAAGGTTGAGGACTTTTTCAGTTATCTAAGTACCTAACTCTTTCTATACCCAATACCCATACAGATAAATTAATATTGAAAGTATCTATTTTGGCTATTTTGGATTTGGCGACTCTACACAGCAAATATACCTAGATACAGTTAAATTAGAAATGGCATAGGTAGTAGAAACAAATGACTACTTGAATCTGTTGTTTTGTCACGGGAAATTGTAAAACGGTAACAGTAATCTTTATTGAATTTTAAGATAACGTTTAGGGCGTCCGCTGCGTCAGGCGTGATCACGACGGAAAATACAAGATTCAAAGATTCAAAGATTCAAATTTGTTTATTCAATTTAGATTGTTATTTACAATACTTGTGAACGTCATAGAAGCTACAGCGGGAGGCCTTGGAGAAGAACCGGCAAGAAACTCCAAGGGTTGTTTTTTTCTCCCTGTTTTATTTCATACAGAGTCGTCAAATTGAAAAATGACCTTAACATGGTATGACTAAGGTCAGTTTCCATCACAATAGGGTATTTTACTGTTGTTGAAATGTAGATATTTAATGATGACGTTAAAAAATATTGCAATTAAGAATACCAAATGTGAAAAAATAATTTGAATCTGTTTTATAATAAAAGAATTATAGTCTGTTTGATTTTGACTATAGCTGTCTCTTTCTAAAACGAAATCTTCTATGGCGTGACTATGACGCTACTAACCCACTGACGTCACTAAGATAGCGTCCTGTCCTTGTCTAATTATAAAGTTTGAAGTCCTATATCTTTGAAAATATTCAAGATAATTCAAAATGAAAACTTGTTTTGTGTAGCTAATATTTCGAAAAACATTTTAAAGAAATAAAAAAAATCAGTAAAATACCGTATTACACAATGGGTTATGATAAATACAGTTAAGTATAGGCGAACTAATGATCATAGCGGTGAACAATTTTCAATTAATTAGGAACTCTACTTAAAGCTTTAATATTAGTTAAAAACAAAAGACAATTCTACTATATACTGCAAGTTGCGTCATACATGTTTCAAATGTAATCTATATATATAAAAATATATAGTTTAAAAAACTAAACAAACACACTTTTAATAGTTACAGACTTAAAAGTACAAAATAACCGTCAATTCAGTAACTGAAATTAAAAAGCGTGGTGCGCGTTGTCAATATTAAGTTCTTGAAATTCATGCTTTGCAAAGGGCGCACCACGCTTTTTAATTTCAGTTACTGAATAGACGGTTATTTTGTACTTTTAAGTCTGTAACTATTAAAAGTGTGTTTGTTTAGTTTTTTAAACTATATATTTATTTATTTATTTTTAGTTTAATAAATGGCAAACCAAATTAACATTAATTAATGCCACTGGCTTCCTTAATTAGATGTAATAAATTACATAATTAGGTACATTTATTATAAAGTATAAGACTAATTTATTCCTCGCTGTTCCAACATAAGATCCTCACCACCAAGTGTAGCGAATAGGTCTCATCTGAATGAAACAAATGAGCTCAAACTCGAGGGGTTTCCTAGTGGTCATTAAAGAGTGCTACTGGCTTCCTCCCTGCTCCATCATCAGACCCTCACCACCAAGTGTAGCGAATAGGTCTCATCTGAATGAAACAAATGAGCCCAAACTCGAGGGGTTTCCTAGTGGTCATTAAGGATTGCTACTGGCTTCCCCCCTGCTCCATCATCAGACGCTCACCACCAAGTGTAGCGAATAGGTCTCATCTGAATGAAACAAATGAGCCCAAACTCGAGGGGTTTCCTAGTGGTCATTAAAAAGTGTCACTGGCTTCCTCCCTGCTCCATCATCAGACCCTCACCACCAAGTGTAGCGAATGGGTCTCATCAGAACGAAACGAATGAGCCCAAACTCGAGGGGTTTCCTAGTGGTCATTATGAAGTGCCACTGGCTTCCTCCCTGCTCCATCATCAGACCCTCATCACCAAGTGTAACGAATAGGTTTCATTAGAACGAAACAAATGAGCCAGAACTCGAAGGGTTTCCTATTGGCCATTAAGGAGTGCCACTGGCTTTCTCCCTGCTCCATCATCAGACCCTCATCACCAAATGTAACGAATAGGTCTCATTAGAACGAAACAAATGAGTCAGACTCAAAGGGTTTCCTATTGGCCATTAAAGAGTGCCACTGGCTTCCTCCCTGCTCCATCATCAGACCCTCACCACCAAGTGTAGTGAATAGGTCTCATCAGAACGAAACAAATGAGTCAAAACTCGAGGGGTTTTCTTGTTGTCATTAAGGAGTTTTACTGGCTTCCTCCCAGCTCCATCATCAGACCTTCACTACCAAGTGTAACGAATAGGTCTTATTAAAACGAAACAAATGAGCTTAAACTCGAGGGGTTTCCTAGTGGTCATTAAGGAGTGCCATTGGCTTCCTCCCTGCTCCATCATGAGACCCTCACCACCAAGTGTAGCGAATAGATCTAATCAGAACGAAACAAATGAGCCAGAACTCGAGGTGTTTCCTATTGGTGATAAATAAGTGCCACTGGCTTCCTCCCTGCTCCATCATCAGACCCTCACCACCAAGTGTAGTGAATAGGTCTCATCAGAACGAAACAAATGAGTCAAAACTCGAGGGGTTGTCTTGTTGTCATTAAGGAGTTTTACTGGCTTCCTCCCAGCTCCATCATCAGACCTTCACTACCAAGTGTAACGAATAGGTCTTATTAAAACGAAACAAATGAGCTTAAACTCGAGGGGTTTCCTAGTGGTCATTAAGGAGTGCCATTGGCTTCCTCCCTGCTCCATCATGAGACCCTCACCACCAAGTGTAGCGAATAGATCTAATCAGAACGAAACAAATGAGCCAGAACTCGAGGTGTTTCCTATTGGTGATAAATAAGTGCCACTGGCTTCCTCCCTGCTCCATCATCAGACCCTCACCACCAAGTGTACCGAATAGGTCTCATCAGAACAAAACAAATGAGCCTAAACTCGAGGGGTTTCCTACCAGCCATTGAAGAGTTCTATTGGCCACCTCTTGACTCCATCATCAGATCAGCTCGATAGTAGCAAATTATTGTATTGTCATCAGATTCATATAGACTTGCTAAGTTACAGATCAATACGACAATTAGAAGTAGGTTAAAATTGAATTCCAAGATTTTCTTACATTGTGACTTAGTTACAAGTGAAGCTAATAAAAGTGTGGTAAAAATGAATCCCTATTTCCCTTGGTCACGACATCACGCGTGAACGGCTGGATCGATTTGGCTAATTTTGGTCTTGAAATGTTCGTGGAAGTCCAAGGAAGGTTTTAAGGAGGGGTAAGTAGGGGTAGAGTAGAAGTTGGGTAGGGGTAGGGTAGTAGGGGTAGGGTAGGGGTAGGGTAGGGTAGGGGTATGGTAGGGGTAGGGTAGGGGTAGGAGTAGGGTAGTGTAGAGGTAGGGGTAGGGTAGGGGTATGGTAGGGGTAGGGTAGGGGTAGGGTAGGGGTAGGGTAGGGGTAGGGTAGGGTAGGGTAGGGGTAGGGTAGGGGTAGGGTAGGGGTAGGGTAGGGGTAGGGTAGGGGTAGGGTAGGGGTAGGGTAGGGGTAGGGTGGGGTAGGGTAGGGGTAGAGTAGGGGTAGGGTAGAAGTAGGGTAGGGTAGGAGTAGGGTAGGAGTAGGGTAGAGTAGGAGTAGGGTAGGGGTAGGGTGGGGGTAGGGTAGGGGTAGGGTAGGGATATGGTAGGGGTAGGGTAGGGTAGGGGTAGAGTACGGGTAGGGTAGGGTGGAGTAGGGGGTCGGGCCACGGGAACGAAGTCGCGCTGGGTCAGCTAGTTCTTAATAAAATGAATAAAAACAAAAGAAAACACATTTTAAGGCAAGCAGATAAGAGCAGACCCATTCCCACTGGCAGCACCCGTTCACGAGCATGACGCATGAACCTGTCATCGCTTCGCTCAACCATATTTTAGGGAACGTAACGACGTGCAAGAGCACCGCTAGCTAGCGCGCGGCGCGTGCTCCTGTATTATACTACAACGAGAACAACAAATAATTTCAGCAAAAGTATTCATACTTTCTACGAACACAGAAAAGTATCCAAACAATAACAAAAACAAACAATCGTTTTGTTTGCGTAGGCATAAAAGTAAAAAGCTGACGCGTCTACATTCTCCCTAATCGTGTTGAGCTAGGTCAGTCACTCGCGGACATGTGGGTGTTTTTTTTGCTTGCAATGGTTAATTTATACAGCATGTTCAGTGCTTAGAGTTCTGACCGATAAACGGGCAACGGTCTGATACGTATAAGGTTTGTTGGTAAGCAGTAGTGGTTTGAATTAGTTTAAGCTGTGGCGCATTTATGGCTCTGAGTTCGGTTGTTTTGAACTTGCTTAAAAAATTTAATGAACTTCCTAAAAAAAATTTTGGCGAGGCGATCGGCGATAGGCGAGCTACGGAGTCGTTAACCGTCGTTTAGCTAAGTGGTTAGAGCAGTCGCCCGGATACCGAAAGGTCGTGGGTTCGAGTCCCATCGGTGCTTGTTGTGCCACGGCTCGATTTTTTCTAAATACTTCATTTTCAATTTCATTATTCACCCATTTTGAATGCAAAAAAGTAATTAAGTTAAAATAACAAACTTCCTAAAGTTAATTTATGACGAGAGCACAGTAGTGCCACGAACTTAGGGTTGTCAGGAATTCGGATAAATCTGGTCAGGGTCAGGTTTTTTGGAAGCTTGTCCGACTAAATTAGAAGGCTTGTGCTTTTTTTTTTTTCTTCTGTTTTTGGCCAACTCGCGAACTCGAAAATATGTCTTTTCTTTTAGAATTAAGGCATGAAATCCAGGGATTTTAGAGTGTCCGGCTTTGATACCTAAAGGACCGGATAAACTAGCCAGTTTATCTGGCCAGCTGGCCAGTCCGGCTTTTCGGTTTAAAGATCTGGCAACCCTACCCGTGGTCGAATTTGGAGCTTAATACATGCAGTATATAACTGACAGCTGACTGCCATTTCAGTAATTTTGTATTGCTAGAAGCGCCTCCACCACCGGGTCAGTGTCAGTAATGTTTGTGGGGCTGTACGGTAATATAGGTAGGTAGAAGATATTTCGAAGTGAATGGCGAAACCGATTGGTGATAATTTTAAGGTTTTGTTGGCAAACGGTACACATTAGGTTTGAGGTTTTTGCTGGGGAGGCTTTCATGGTTCTGGGTTTGATTTATATAAGCACTAGCTGACCCGGCAAACGTTGTTTTGCCATATTAATTATAGTGGACCCGGTAAACTTCGTATCACCAACATCTATTATAGATAGACAGATGAAAATAAATGACCGCGAAGAAGTTTTATACACTGCCTGCAACAAATGTCACTTATTAAAAAGTAGGTAATCCAAAGCGGCTAAAACGTCAGTGATTACAATACTCTTTGACATACCTCTTTGGAAGCGGCTATGGAAGAAATGACAGTTTTGTATAGTACGACAGTTTATTTTCTATACAAAATAATCATTTTTATTTTATAATTTTCCGGAATAAAAAGTAGCCTATGTTAATCTCCAGCTCCCAAAACTATCCCCATACCAAAAATCGAGTCGATCCGTGGCTCCGTTTTGACGTGAAAGACGGACAAACAAACAAACAAACAAACACACTTTCACATTTATAATATTAGTACCTAGTACCTATAGTACCTATAGTACCTATAGTACCTATGGATACTTTACCAATTTATTTACTTAAATATTTTTTTAATCTGAAATTATAATCATGTCATAAAATGTTCGTGTCCTTTGTTTCTTTATCTCCATTTTAACAACAATTAAGTATATAAATTGGGTCAGAAAGATGAGAGCCACCGTTACACTTACAAGTCTACTGAGTTTTTCTACAGTTTTCAGAATATGGTTGCTTTCAATTCGATCCACACCTTACTATACCGCCATCACGAAATGCTGAAGTTACCTGAAACCAAGAAATGCGAATGAGATTGCAGTAATAAAGCCAGCACCCAACACAAAACTTTAGATAGGTTAATAAGAAAACCACTATCTAACCGCAATAAATAAATTCTTTAGTACTTCTCAACAGACAGAAGATATCATATCATCAGTCTCCCTGTTTGACAAAATGTCGGAAAAGCTACCGACAGCGGAATGTATGCACTGTCTCTATCACTCGCTACAGAATAGATAAAGACAAAGCAAAGAAATTGAATCTGATTCCGTTTCCGACGGTTTGTGAATCAGGGTGCAGGAGTTTAGGTGCTTTTGCAATTTTTTTTTTTAATAAAAGAATTAGGATATGGGGAAAAACGGCTGTAATGGGGGTCTAACTACTTGTGACAAAGTTAATCATAATTGTTATAACACATCACTATACAATGTAATTATATTTGATTGAATCAGGCGTCAGCTGGCGGAAGTCCCTACCTATTGTAAAAAAAAATATATATATGTAGCTTTCTTCCGCAAATAATCACAAAACTTGCCCCTTCACCGATCACAGTACTTTGCACGTGTGTCGCCCCAATCCGGGGCATCTTCAGGAGATGTTTGACCGTAGTATGCAATCCAGCACCGAACCATACGGTCAAACATCTCTTGAAGATGCCCCGGGTCGGGCGGAAGAAAGCTATACATATATTTATTTTTCACGAAAGTAATTATTACTGAATCACAAATATAACTTGCACGTAGCCAGGTAACTATATTAAGTTTCTAAGAAAGTTCGTTGCCCAGAATTTAGTTTTACCTATCAAGTTACATAGCTGGTAGCTGGTACACTTAAAAACTGAAAGTAACACAATGTACTTATTGTCACGTCTTAAAAAACATTACAATGGCAATCAACAATGGACCTCAACCTCAACTCTTCAGAGGTAGTGAGAATTGTAGGTAGTAGGTACTCTTCAGACGTTTGCACGTCATAGCCAAATCTGTTCGAAAATAATAAGTTTTTAGTAAAAATTTCATTTTTATGCTTTTTTGCTGACTGTAATTTATATTGTAATATTCTATTGTCATCTAAACCAAACTTGTAACAAAATTTCAGCTCCATCGGATACTGGAAAAAGAGTCAAATAAAGCTGGCAAGATTTGTCCCCCACTAACTAACAAACATGGCAAGTTAATAAAAAGCTTGTAATACATTTATTACCTAGTTAGTGGTAGCGGTTTTACCTACGATGTACCCACCCGTTCCCGTAGGAATATCGGGATAAAATATAGCATAAGACAGTCAGGAATAATGTAGCTTTCTAGTGGTGAAAGAATTAAAAAAATCGGTCAAGTTGTTTTTAGTTTATCCAATAATTTTAACCGCCTCTGTGGTCTAGTGGTTCACACCACCGATTACAGACCCAAGAGGTCCCGGCTTCGATTCCCAGTTGAGGGGAACATATTGTGTTCGGTGTGGTTCTTAGCCCGTCTGGCTAGCTACCACATCTTATCGAAGTCTGATATGATGATGATGACACAATCATGTTTTCAGCATTATTGTGTTCCGGCGGTTAGAGATAAGATTACCTCATAGCCAGTTGCTCAGTGATTAAGGATTCCGGGAGTAGTGCGCTTCCATCTTCAGCCTTATCACCACTTAACATCAGGTGTGTGTGATTGAGGCTAAATGCTACCCCGTTGGGGATAAAAAAGAAACAAACAAAAAATTTAATCTTTCCTCTTTATAACATAGATTGTATGGATTATTGAAAATACGTCAACATCGTATTTAAATGTTTTGACAGCCAAGTGCGTCTGTTTTTTACTATATTTTTTGCTTAGTAAAATATCTTCATCATCATATATCTTTATCCCGCGACCTTGACCAGATCGTCGGTCCACTTTTTAGGGGCCTGCCCACGGAACGTCATCCAGTACGCGGTCGCCTTTCGAGAACCTTTCCGCCCCAACGGCGATCGGTTCAATCCTTCGAGCGATATCGGTTGGTTTAGTTTTCCTGCGGATCTCATCATTTCTGATTCGATCGAGCAGGGAAATACCAAGCATCGCTCTCTCCATTACTTGCTGGGTGACTTTGAGCCTTCTTATGAGACCCATAGTTAAAGACCACGTCTTACTTCCATAGGTCATTACTGGTAACACACACTGGTCAAAGACAATGCCTCAATGTCTTGAGACTTTCGGCCGCAAATATAAATATATCGCAGCTTTCCTACTATAGGGGCACATCTCAAAATTTTGTGATTTCGAGCTTTTATAATATATGGGCACAAAATTAACACGCCTACATGATGCTCTTGACAGAAAAAGTCAGAGCATACTGTGGAGCCGCGAAAACTATTTGTGTCTCTTTCACATTTCCGAGTGAAGCGTCTTGGTTTCCGCGATACAAGGAGCAATTTAATATGCGATAAAATAATTCATGCTTAAAGGACATACTCTTATGAAGTTTTATGGTTGTGCTATTAATAGATTAATTTATTTATTAACCGATTTTGTGAAAATACAGGGTCTCAAAAATCTTTAAACGCGAACAATCATGTTTTTCAAATTGTGCCCCAATAGCGACGTCATTTGCCCTATAGTATGAAAGCTGCGATATGCCGGAGCTTCCTATACAAATACTAGCATAAAAGGAAAAGAAGCTTATATTACAAGATACCTCTTAGGCAGCCAAGATTAAGTTTCATTTCAACCCATTTTAGAAAGCAGCTGCAAGAAGCGTGCTGGCTTCCAAAACATTAAATGTTTATGGACTTCTAATTAAAGAGTTGGAAAACAAAACATACTGGTGACTCAAATTTCTTAGTAACTACTTCATTTAATTAAATAGGTAACGTATAGTCAGATACAAATTCGGTGAACCACTTCCTTGTTATTTTTGTATGGCTCACCCTGTGGCTGCCTTAATTGTTTATGAATTGTACTACACTACCCGAGTTCTTAACCAAATAGTAAAGTAAAGGGTCTGCGCGTGAATGGCGAAGCACTGGTTTCGGAGCTCTGAACACACGAAAAGAAGTAAGAAGTGGTGCACTGAATTTGTCCCTAAGTGTACCTAGTTCGATAAAAGAGGCTCTGAGACTGACAACGAGGATGCAAGAAGCGGTGGTACTATCATGCTTTCTGAACCAGAAGTCATTAGTTCGATTACCAGCCGTGGTAATTATCTAACTTATATGTTTCGTGTCTGGGTGGTCTACTTGGTTCTGATATCTTTAATGCCACTTGTGTGAAGCTTTAACTACTTCAACTAATCTCGAAATCAGATAGTGCCCCCCTCCCCCCATAGCCATATATTGTGTGTCAGATATAATGATAAAAAAACGAATATTGAAAGAGACTAAAATATTTAATGTTTACTATAAAAAACATGCGAAAAAATCCCTCCGAAAATACTAATTCCAAATTCATTTGAAAAAGATCATCAATTTTAGTAAGTATACTTACCTATTAATCTTTTCGGCTAGAATTATATTTTTTTACATTAATGTTTTTAGTTTTACACATAACATTGGTACTTTTAACCCTGTTACAAGTTGTGTGTGATGTGTGATACAGGTGGAGTTGTCACAATACTTCACTAATTATTTCAAAGTACCTAGGCGAGTTGCAGACGCGCGACTTTTATCTACTCCACTTTCAATATTTAATTAAGATGTCAAGTCAACGTTCAAAACAGATACCGAGACTGTAGCTTATCGTACGTTTACACTGACCTGGTTTAATTAAATGCTGTTTTCAATTTGTATTTAAATAATATTTTTATAGCTTTTTCGCATTTTGTTTTTTTATGTTCAATCGTTGCTTATTTTGTTTTTTATTACTGCGGACTCAAATGTATTTATTTATAGAATTAAGTATTATAGGTTATAGGCATGTCTGTTCCCTGTCCTTGTCCAAGATCAATCTCTCTTCTCCAAAAATATCGTTCAGAAGTTCAAGTGTGAACAGTTAACAGATTTATTATTATACTAACCGCAACCGCATTTATAATTTAGAATGGATAAATTATTCTCGCCACGAGATTACTAAACAGCTTCTGTAATCTGTAGTCTAGTGGACACCACTTTTATCAGACCCACCAAGTCCCAGGTTTGATTTCCAGTGGCGTACGTAATATTCGGATAAAAAGTAGTCTCTTTGGTTGATAGTAGGACATGTATTGTATAAGTCCACCATTTTATCTGTGTCTGTTGCCATTCGTTAAAGCAACAATGGTTATAACATTATTGAAAGAAAGAAAAGAGATAAAAAAAAAACATTTATTAACACACACATTAGGTACTACTTCCAAAACATATGACAACATAAAGAATCAGAAATATTTAATAGTATAAAGTGTGTAATAAAGAATCAGAAATATTTAATAGTATAAAGTGTGTAGTTAATGGGCCCTGCCTCAGCACAAAAAGTCTCCTGGGTCATTCGTAGATGGTCAGAATGACCCAAAAGCGAATGAACCTTTTTATTCTGGCAGGGCCTAGTGACAGCACGGACAACAACAACACCTTAAGAAAAATAATTTAATTAAAAAAAGACGAAACAAAAGAAAAATAAAATAAAGTGCATTATTGTACATTATTGTGTTCCGGCAGTTAGAGATAAGATCTAACCAGTTCATCAGAGGTTGAGGATTCCGGGAGATGCGTGGATCCATACCTAAACATAATATAAAAAAGTTAAATTGCATTTGTTTTGTATGGCTCGTAAATATCAATTTGTACAAACACAATAGCCGAGTGTTTTATTGATGAAGTAACAAAATGACAAACGACCGAGTGGGGCCACGGTTCGGTAGACATATTGAGACGTTTAACTTTATGATTGTTTTGTGACCCATGATGTGATGTAATCGTGTGTTTTACTGTACTTAGCATCAATGCTATCGTAATTATTGAAAAAGGGGAACACTTACTTTGCTACATAATTAATACTTTATCACGCTCAATGTAAAATAGCAAAAACTGATTTACAAAGAAATAAAGAAAGAATAGAAAAAGGCGGCCTTATTGCTAAATAGCAATCTCTTTCAGAATTATTTGCGGTACCATAAAAATGTTATTGAATTTATGAAATTAAGCGGATGTCTTAATATTTAACGAATTTCTTAAAAGCGAACGGCTATCATAGGATAATAAAATCAATACTTATCGTCATTTAATAGATCAATAGTGCTTCATTTAATAGATCAATGTCGCTTTGAGCACAATTCAACCCCATATTTAAATTAAAATAAAGAGGTGTTGGATATACTGGCGTAAGAGGTATTAGATAAATTCGACGCTTCTCGTAACGACTCTGTAGCTCAGTGGTTAGAGCATTCGCCCGGACAGTGAAAGGTCGTGGTTTCGAGTCCCATCGGAGCTAGTTTAGTAATAAAAATTGCATTGTGAATGCAAAAAAGTAAAATGAATTAAAAAATATATATTTTTATTGCCAATAACCCGCCAACAGGTGTTGTCTGAAAGTCGCTCGTCTGCCCCACGCTAGCCTAATAAAAGACAGGTGTTTAACAAATGGACCGCGCCCGGTGACATCACTATAGTGCGGCTTGTGACAAGCGGGACCACACCACGGTCCGATGCTCACAATGGTACTTAAATTAAGAGGTTAGATGCTTAGGCCCGAACACTTGACGATTCTTAATTTTTACAACATCCACTTGCTTAAATGTCAAAGGTTTAAGGAAGGCAAGGTTAGCTACGATGCTAAAGGTAGGTAACGTTTATGTATTCTGACTATTTCTGATTTTTAACTTTAGGAGCAGTGCGCCCGAGGCGGCAATCTGAATGGGGGCCACAAAATCACATTTTGCCCCTCGTGACGTGCGTGTCCAGCCCAGTGAGTCCGCCACGTAGGAGTCATTTTGAAGTTTCGGTAAGGCCGTGGATCGCTTGTCTACACCCCACCCCAAACCAGCCTTCTAAAATACAGTGGAAGTAGACAAATGCAAACGCTTTCGAAATGACCTTATTTTTTGCTAGCGACTTTTAAAAAATCGATTTTGAAATTAAAAATCGTTGGCCTAGCTAGACCACGTGACTTAGCGTCACGTCTCGTCGTCGTCTACTATATTCAATTGGGACGCCGCCCGCCGCCAGCGGCAATGCCAATGGAAAAGAGCCCCAAAATCGAATGCCACTTGTCGAGGCCCTCAGGTGTTTAACAAATCGACCGCGCCCGGTGACATCACTATAGTGCGGCTTACCACGGTCCGATGCCCACAATGGGACTTTACATTAAGAGGTTCATTGAGAGATCCACGGCACCCAATGCATGGCTACGTACCAGTGCCTGAATGCCTAAAGAGTCGCAATAGTTTTTACAAGTGCGTCAAGCTTGTTGCATGGAGGCCTCTTTAGCCAAAGTTAAACTGTGGGAAAACTCTGCTACCTTTCCACACCCATATTCATATGTGCCCATCCAGAAAAAGCTCCCTCCTGGCCTTGAACTTCCCAGATCAGTAATGAGATCTTTAAATAGATTCCGTACCCAAGTTGGTCAAAGTAAAGACAACCTGTCCAGGTGGGGCTTCACCAGTAACACGGATCTCGCGTGCAGGTGTGGTTACACTTCGAAGACCATGGCCCACCTCATTGATTGCTCTGCATGCCCGGACACCTGCACGCGAGATGACCTCATGTTGCCTGCAGATAACGCCGTGAGAGTGGCACAGTTTTGGGTCAACAACATACCCTAATAAGTGGAATAACCCTAATTTAGTACTTGTCATTGACACATTGAAGAAGAAAAATTAAGAGGTGAACTTCTCATGTTGAGGAATGACAGGTTGCTTTCACTGAGAACAAAATTATCAATTACTAGCGGATCCTCGTGGTTTTACCCGCGTGGTACCCGTTCCCAGAATTTTCTAAATTTTTCCAGCAGTTCCTGAGATTAGCGCGTTTAACCAAACAAGCAAACAAACTCTTCAGCTTTATAATATTAGTATAGATTAAGGTAGTAGGTAGATGGCGATTACTTATGCCCGGTTCGGTTACCATTCGATCAGTTTTGCTTACGAATGGTAGGCAGTTCGTAAGCCAAAACTGCGCCTTTTTTAACCGACTTCAAAAAAAGGAGGAGGTTCTCAGTTCGGTTGAATTTTTTTTTTTTTTTTTTTTTTAAATGTTTGTTACCTCATAACTTTGTCAATTATAAACCGATTTTAGAAATTCTTTTTTGGTTTGAAAGCATATAGTTACAAATTGGTCCCATTGTTATACGGTCAGGATCTGATGATGGCATCCTGGAGAAATCAAGGGAACTCTTTAAATATTATAGGCACACCTATAGCGATTTTGGTATTTTCTTAAGTAACTCGTGCATTTGCTTTCGGTAAGCACCATTTGGTGAAGAGTAACTGATGATGAAGACCACATATGGCCATCGAAAACATTAATTAAATACTAAATATTTTACGGGCGCAATACGATTCCTTTAAGGTTCATAAGTAATTTTCAAGTATTTGCCACTGGTAGTCATCATCTCACGATGATGAGCTGGTGATGGAAGGTACAACTCCTCAATAGTTAGGAGTTGGAGGATAATTCTTTAAATATCGTTGATACGTAAATATGTGTAGTTGTTACCTTTCAGGTTATTTAGTTAAGCTGATGATGGAAGGTAAAACTCTTTAACGCTTAGGAGTTAAAGTATGTTTTTAAGTACCACAAGCGCAAATAGAATTTTAGGTTGTATGCTTTCAAGTAATTTAGGTTAGCTGATGGTGGAAGGAAACTGCATAACAGTTAAGAGTTGGAGGGTGGTGCTAGTCTGAGTGTTCTAATTTAGATATGGGCTATAGTCGTTGCACATTGAGCTACCATTGCTGATTATGCGGTTTCTTATAGTAGATTTCTTACACTAAAAAAGGAAAAATAAACAAAATTTTTTCAAAAAAATTAAACCGCCTTCAAAACAAAACTGCAAACAAAAACTCATTTCCCAAAAACACGTAAAAGTGAAAAATAAATTGAATCATTCAATTCAAAGTACGAAAGTGCGGGACTTTTTCTAATTAATCTTGAACTTACTGATCTGATTGAAGTCGGTGTCAAGCCGAAAGTAACAAGAACGAATACTTAAAATTCAATTTCAAAATTCATGTTCATTTCATTTCATTTCAAAATAGTGAAACAATAACACACAATATCTCATGCGCAGAGTGGTGTAAATTGTAACCTATCAAATACATATTAATATTAATACCTATTTGGCTTGACACCGACTTCAATCAGATCAGTAAGTTCAAGATTAATTAGAAAAAGTCCCGCACTTTCGTACTTTGAATTGAATGATTCAATTTATTTTTCACTTTTACGTGTTTTTGGGAAATGAGTTTTTGTTTGCAGTTTTGTTTTGAAGGCGGTTTTTACAAACTTACATTTACAATTTAAGCCCTCTGTTATGTGATAAGTATGGTGAATAAAGATCGTTTCTATGGTGGGTCCCCGCGAGACAGGCATTGCATAGATAGCCTAATATGGGGTCCCGTCCATCCAGTAAACATGTATTGTAATCTCTTTTATGTTTCTTTTTCTATAAGGTTGGATATAAGGTAAAGTAATTGTACGGGACCGGCCGTTTATGAGCGGTAGCAGCCCCGGTGTACACAAACTGTGCGGAGACGGAGAGGTTCCGGACGGTGAAGAAAACCACTGGTTGTTGATGCTCGTTCGGGCAGAGTGACTTTATTGTTCTTCTTACAATATCTGGATGCGAATGAATCTTAATGCGAGGGCACGCGATATTTATAGCGACTCTAATTGTTTCCGCGTATTTTCTCACAAAAGAATTCAAGGAATTGGCTTACACGCGCGACGCTAAATTAGTTCTCGGAACTGTGGCAGTCTGCGTGTAAGGGAGTTCCGAGATGTGCCGCTAGAGGCGCGGTTGTGCTAGAAGAGCATATCCCGCGAGTGAGCGAGATAGCGAATCGGACCTTAGGTACGTCGAGGCAATACCGTATCGAGAGCCCTTTGCATTTTACAAATTATTTTAACATTATAAAAGATCTATATACAACACAAATAAAACTTATCTAATTTATCTCAACCTAGCAGAGGGAGTAAAATACACACAAAAATATCATTTTATTATACAACGGTCAACTCAAGGAATTTTATATACATCTTATTTCTAAACACAATAAATCATAATAATCTGTCCCGCACATATCTCCCGCCGTACATAAGCCCGGCGGCTTATGTAGTTCAATCCGGTGCGGGCGCCGTTGGTAGCACGATGAGCTTCTTCACAGGCCGTCGTAGCACGCCGCCTCGGGTACGCACGTCGACCACGCGCGTCACGCCGTCGGGTCCCGGGTGCAGCTCGGTGACTAGGCCTCTGGGCCATACGTTGCGGGGCAGGTTGCCGTCGGCGATGAGGACCACGTCGTCCACCCTGATGGCCGGCCCACGGCCGTGGGGCTCCCGCCGGTGTTGAAGCTCGGGCAGGTACTCGCGCACCCAGCGCGCCCAGAAGTGGTCGGCGAGGCGCTGTGCGCGGCGCCAGGTGGCACGGCCGCTCAGGTCAGCGTCGGTGCAGGTGCCCGTCGGTGGTGTGCGCGCTGATCCCCCCAACAGGAAATGGTTAGGGGTCAACGCCTCTTCGTCGGTGGCTTCGACGGACACGTGGGTGAGCGGGCGGCTGTTGACCACGTACTCAGCTTCGGCCAGTAGCGTGTGCAGGCATTCTTCAGTCGGGTGCTGCTCGGTCAGGGTTTTCTGTAGGGCGGTCTTCACGGACTTGACTAGCCGCTCCCAGCATCCCCCCATGAATGGACTGGAGGGGCAGATGTACTTCCATCGGATGGCACGTCGCGATGCTTCCTCTTCAGCGGCGTCTCGTAGCTCACGATCGGCGGCGTGCATGTTCGTCCCGTTGTCTGAGTAGATCTCGGCGGGGCAGCCGCGCCGCGCTATGAAGCGGCGCAGGGCCATCACGGCGGAGTCCCCACTCAGACTGGCGGCGACCTCCAGGTGCAGCGCTCGGGTGGTGAGGCAGGTGAAGAGGGCCACGTAGCGTTTCTCATGGCGGCGGCCAATGGTCACGGTGATCGGGCCAAAATAGTCCAGCCCCACATAGGTGAAGGCCCAACAAGCAAAGTAATCCTATAAGGATTGATTATAAGTCTGCCTCTACTAATAACGTTCTTGTAAAGGATTTGTTGTAGACCCTTTTACTTATAATATCATTTGACAAGTCGTAATATACTCAAGGGCATTAGTTTTTATATATCTATCTTATAGCTTGCTACAAGACTAAAGTTTAAAACATTTATAGGACACTTTTACTTGTAATAGCATTCCACAAGCATAGATATTCTTAAGAGCTTTTGCTTTTATATCTCAGTCTTGTAGTTAGCTGCAAGAGTATCTTATAGGACACTTTAAAGAATAAGTCTCGTATAATTGTTTTTGGTAAGACTATATAGTCCTGAATAATATTTTGATCTAATAGTAGCATGTTGTAAGTAGAACAAGATTTATAACACACTTCTCTGAGATTACTATAAGTTTGAACTGCTATAGTTTTGTTTGAGACTTTTTTAAATCCTATTATACTCAATGAGAACGTTATGAGATCAAAAAAGCTAATGAACCACTAGATCAAGCACTTAACTAGTAAACATCTGCCATTTTGTAGATTTCTCCATCCTCTTGAAGAAATAAGTTTAAATATAAGTTATTGGAAACGATTCAAAAGGAGCAGTGGTTACAAAAGAAAAGTGACAAAAACGTATGATGAGTTAGTGAATAGGTGACCATTCGGAGAATAAATCCGACAAGATCAGAAAGCAAACAAAGCTCTTCTAGTGTATATTCAGGTGAACTGACAGAGGGTTCTGCATATTATTCTATTAGCAATATTTTTTCTTCTTCATCTCACCACTCAGAAGATGAAGAAGTTCAACATTGGAAAGAAGAACACCATTTCAAATGAATGAATGAATTCTCTAATAAATGAGTCCTAAAAAAGTGAATAAAAACATTAGTGTAAATAGATTTCAGGGAACCCTAATTTGTTTCAAAATGGAGAAGAGTTATCTGGACCAAAACTACTACAAGCACTAATTTACCTATAATGGTTCTACAAAGTACTTAATGCAGTGCAATTTTAAAACATGGCGGATATATATAAGAATTTGATTAAATAAAATTTTTACAACATTGTACTATGTGCTTATTTTCGAGGGGCATTGGTGAAACTAACCAAATTACTGTACATATTTACAGTAAAAATTAATTCCCCATCCTCCCATTCACATAGGTACTTAATTACAAATACTTACTACAATGTATTGTTATTTCTATAATAAAAGCAAGTGTGTTTACGTATACAATTTAACTTTAATCACAAAATAACAAGGAACAATATTAACATATAAAATTTACTTCTAAATACATTAGCTAATTACACTATAAACTAGATTGCATTAGTAAGATACTTGTGTAATATAATAATAAGAGCGTTTGTGCTTGTAATTGTTTAGTCTTAGATTATAATAGAAGCAATTGCTTTTCGCGAACGCTTACTCAAGTATGCTATAGGGCTTAGTGACATTCTTTAAGCTGGTTATAAGATAATTACAGAAATAATAGCTCCTGTAACTGCGCCCAAATCCAGGTTTGTAGCATACTACAAGTTTCTTATAAGAGAGGTTAGAAGTAGTCTTGAAGATAGCTATAAGAACTGATTTTGCTAGTTGGGGGGGCGCTGATGATGACCCAAGCGAGAGTAAGGATGATCACCGGTCGGCGGCGCAGCGGGCTTCGTTTTCTTTATTCGGCACGCCAAACAACTTTTCACTATCTGTCGCGTCGTAGGTCGAAGGCGCAACACCCAATATCGCTGTCTCACTTCATTTATTGTTATCTCGGTGCTCCCGTGCGCCATCTGTCGGTGAACCGACGCTATGTAGAGTTTCGTATACGGGTGGTCGCCGTCCAACACGGCGGGCGCTTTAATGTCGCTGCTAATATCGGCGGCGGCGGTTATTCTCGACTTCAGTCGTAGAGTTTCGTTTTCGTCTACGTAAACGGTGAGTTTTTTCAATCTGTCGGTCGGTGAAACTTGTTTTGTTCGTAGCGCGGCGATCTCTCTTTCAAACGAATCGTGTTGCGATTGCTTCACCCACAGCTGTTAGGCGCGACGGATAAAATCAGCGCTCAATGTTTTGAACGCGCACTCGTTCGTCAGTGGGCGTGGCTTCTGCTGGGCGGAGCTTATTCTGTTGTGACTCTTGTTAGCTCGCCATTGTGGATCGGCTTCCGCGCGCGGTTTTGTCCGTTTGTACTGGACACGTTGTTTTCTCGTTTTCAGTGCTTCGATAAATTGAAGTACTCGTGCGGTAGTGCGGATAAGTCGCTGCCATGAAGAAAAGCGTGTTATCTCGGGTAACGCTTTTGCGGCGTCTGGCGTTGCTATGGCGACGGCGTTTGTTCTTTCTTCGCCCGTTATTTCGGTTTTCGTTATTGTTTCTTGCGGCCACTCCTCTTCGGGTAGGTACAGGAATGGTGGCCCGGTGAACCAACGGTGTGCGGCGGTGAAATCAGCTGGTACGCCGCGGGTTGCGTCATCGGCTACGTTGTGACGGGTCGGTACCCACCGCCACTCGTTCACGGCGGTTTCTTCTTCGATCTCGGCGACTCGGTGGGCGACGAATGGTTTGAACGCGCGCGGTCCCGCGCGTAGCCAGGCGAGCACTGTCTTCGAGTCACTCCAAAAGTGTTTGCTGTCGAAACTGGTCTGGTACTCTTCGGAGACGGATTTTCCCAGGCGGCTGCCCAGCACGGCGGCTTGTAGCTCCATACGCGGTATCGAGGTCAACTTCAGCGGCGCGACCTTGGCTTTGGCTGCGGCCAATGAGACGTGTACTTGGCCATCTTCTGTTTCCACGCGCCAGTAGGCGGCGGCGGCATAGGCGACGTTGCTGGCGTCCACGAAGACATGTAGTTGGCGCCGGGCGGCGTCGGTCAGGTGCGGGTGACAGCGCGGCACGCTGACGTTTTCTAGTTTCTTCAGGTCGGTCACCCATCCGTGCCAGCGTTCTTGAAGGGTTTCGTGGAGCGGCTCGTCCCATCCTGTTCCGTGGCGCCAAGTCTCTTGTAACAGCTGTTTGGCTTGAATCGTAACTGGCGAAGCGAAGCCCAGCGGATCAAACAGTGACATAACGGTAGTCAGCGCTTCTCTCTTCGTTGGAGTTCGTTGACCGTCGAGTAGCTCGGGCGCGACGCGCGCGAAGTTCAAGTTGAAACTTAGCGTGTCGGTTGCGGGTCGCCAGCTGAGCCCTAGTACTTTTTCTTCTCTGTCGCTCGCGAGTGTGATGTCGCTGTTATTCGTATGTACTTTTTCGTTCGCCATTGTTTCGGTAACTTCTTTCTTGTTTGACGTCCATTTGCATAAATTAAAATTCGCTTCTCGGTGTACGTTTCGAACTTCGGTGGCTATTCGAATCGCTTCTTCGACGGTAGGAAAACTTTGTAGGTAGTCGTCCATGTAGTGATGCTTTTCGATAGCGTCGGCGGCGTCGGGACACTTTTCGCGGTGTAGTTCGGCGTTGTGATTTTTCACGTACAGCGCGGTGCACGGGGAGCAGGCGGCGCCGAAGATCACGGACTTCATTCTGAACTCTTCGGGTGGGCCCTCCCGCCGGTCATGGCGCCACAGGAACCGTAGGGCGTCTCGATCTTCGCTGCGTATGCCGATGCGGAGAAACATTTCTTCTATGTCGGCAGCGACGGCGACTTCGTGTTGTCTGAAGCGCATAAGTACCCCCGGCAGTGACTGGAGGAGGTCGGGGCCGCTGAGCAGGTGGTCGTTGAGCGAAGTACCGGAGTAACGGGCGGCGGCGTCGAACACGACGCGTACTTTTCCCGGTTTCGCTGGGTGGAACACGGCGAAGTGAGGTAGGTACCAGGTGCGGTCGGGGTCAATGACCGGCGGGGCTGGTTCGGCGTAACCTTTCCTCAGGAGCGCTTCTATGTTTTCTTGATACTTGCTGCGCAGTGTCTCATCTTTATCTATTTTCCGCTCGGTCGAAATCATCCTTTTCAGCGCGCCGTCGTAGTTATTCGGTAACGCGACGCTATCTTTCCATAACAGCGATGTTTCGTAGCCGCTGTCGGTGTTTCTCTTCACTGTGTTTTCTTGAAGTTGTTTAAGCGCGAGCTCTTCGGGGTCGGACTTCGATTTTTTCGGTTGTATGCAGAGCGATTCGAGGGAGAAGAATTGTTTCATTGCTTCGTCGGTGTTGCGATCTGCATTTTCGTTTCGGTTTTCGTTTTCGATGCGGACGTTCACGTGAGCGACGTAGTGTACTCGCTGTCCCAGGCTTCGAGTGGTGGCGCCGTGCAGTACCCACCCCAGCGGCGTGAGAGAAGCCGCCGGTTGGTTTTCGCCTCCTTTCCTCATTTGTTCGGCGACTAACAGGTGCCAGTTGTCCTGGCCGATAAGTAGCGTCGGCGTGGCTCGTTCATAATATACGTGAGCTTCGATGTCACGTAGGTGCGGCGCGTTGACTACGTCGTTTTTCGTGATTGTTTGCGGCGCCAGCTTCAATTTTTCGATCGTACGGGCTTGAATGTTGAACTCGTTGTTGTTTCCATTCAGCTGTAGAGTGACACGGCGAGAGTTTCTGTCCTCTTCTCTCCCTGAGACTGTTTCGATAGCGAGTATGTCGGCGGGTCCGTCGGCTCCTATTTTTGCGGCGATGGCGGCGTCTATCAGTGTGACGGTAGACCCGTCGTCCAGGAGTGCATGCGTGTCAATGAACCCGCTCTGCCCGGTGACTCGTACTGGTATGATCTTCAGGTAGGTACTTGTGGCTCGGCGTGACTTCGTGGTTGCAACTATCTCGGGTTCGATGTTCGCAGCTGGCGGCGGCGGCGGCGGCGGCGGCGGTGCCGGCGCGGCCTCGGTGCGCCTCTCGTAGTGCAGAAGTCGGTGGTGCGTCTTAGTGCAGCCGTTTTCCCCGCAGCGTCGTAGTTGACATCGGTGTGAATAAGTTCTCGCCCCTAGGCAACGGAAACAGAGTTGCTTTTCCTTTGCCAGTCTCCACTTTTCGTCGTTGTTCGCCCTCTTGAAAGTTTCGCACGCGTAGGCTGAGTGGTTAGGTTGCGCGCGCACAGCGCAGGTTCGTTGTCTCTCTGGCGCGCTTGTTTCGGTTGCTGTGTTTGTTCGGTGCGCCGGGTGTGTTCGCTGTGTTGACTGATGCGTGCGTTGCGGGCGAGTTCGGTGCGTTGGTTGCGGCGGTTGACGCGTAGACGGGCGTTCGTCGGACGTGATGTTTTCGGGCGGCGCAAACTCTCTGCAGTTCTCGGCTTCGGCGACGATAAACTTGCGGAACATGTCGAGACTTGCTTTCTTCGCTGTTTTTGTTTTGTAGTCGTACCATCTGTATCGCAGGCTCGGCGTAAGTTTCTCGACTAGCGTCTTGAGTACTTTCGGGTTCTGGCAGTACCCTTCTTCCCCCAACGTGTAGAGCACGGTCACGGCATTTTGTATCTTATTGGCGAAGGCGCAGACGTCTCTCGGTGCGTCGGTCACTCGTTGAATATTTTCGATTTTCTCGAGTTCTAGTTCTGCGATGACTTGCGGTCGGCCGAAACGGTTTTCAAGTGCCTTCATTATGACTTCCGGTTTCGATACGACGGCGAGTAGGTCTTCGACCTCTTCTTTGGCTCTTCCCCGTAGCGCTCGGCGTAGGCGGGCGGTATTTTCTCTCGCGGAGCCGTAGACTGTTAAATCTTCGTAAGCCATCTTGAAGTTCAGCCAGTCGGTGTGTGCGCCGTTGAAGATCGGTAACTCGACGCTCGAACTGTGTCTGATTACTTCAGTCTTCGGTTGAAAGGCTCTGGCCGCTTCCATAATCGCCGCAGTTAGCTCGCTCACTTCTATTGCCGTCTCTTTCTTCGGTGTCGCCCCGGCAGGCGTGGTATGTAGAGACGGTGCTGGCGCCTTCGTGACGTCTTCGGTGGTTGTGAGTGGCTTCGTGGCTTGTATCCATTCTTCTGTTCTGTTTCTGGAATTGGCTTCCGCTTCGTCGTCTTGGCTTAGTTCCGTGGTTTCGGATTCTGCGTCGCTGTCGGCTTCGATTCTTGCTAACCGGGCCTTGGCGAGGTTTAGCTCTTTTTCGGCTATCTCTTCTCTGGCTTCTGCGAGGAGGCGCGCTCGTTCGGACTTCGTGGTGATGGCGCGCGACTCCCTCGTACTCGTCGCTCGGCTGGGCGGTGCGGTGCGACGGTGTGACGGTGGTTTTCTTTGCTCCTGTTCCTTTTTCTGTGTGCTGGACGCGTGGCGTGGCGGTGACTCATAGTGGCGTGATGGCGACTCGTAGCGGCGTGGTGGCGACTCATGGCGACGCGGAGACGGCGAAGGTTGACGGAGCACCGGTTGGCGCAGCTCTCGGTGAAGCGATGAACTTCTTGAAACGTGGCGCCTCGGCGGCGGGCGTGACGTTGGGCTGTGCTGGCTTCGTCGTTGCGGAGGTTCGTCTGGGCGTGCTTGATGGTTCGGTGATGAGACGCGTCGGTGTGGCTGCGAGACGTCGGGGCGCTGAGGTGAGCCGCGTTGGTTCGGCGGTGAAGCGTGGCGACGTGGCGGCGAGGCTTCTTGACGCGGCTCCCTCACGCGTCCTCGTGACGGGGAAACAGGAGGTTCTTCGTGGGTGATTCGCTCGGCGATTCTTCTTTCTTTTTCACTTCTAGTGAGCACCATCTTGACTGTAGTTTTCTATGTCTTCAGTAGGTATCTTCTGATCCGGCTCGAAGGACCAATTATGTACGGGACCGGCCGTTTATGAGCGGTAGCAGCCCCGGTGTACACAAACTGTGCGGAGACGGAGAGGTTCCGGACGGTGAAGAAAACCACTGGTTGTTGATGCTCGTTCGGGCAGAGTGACTTTATTGTTCTTCTTACAATATCTGGATGCGAATGAATCTTAATGCGAGGGCACGCGATATTTATAGCGACTCTAATTGTTTCCGCGTATTTTCTCACAAAAGAATTCAAGGAATTGGCTTACACGCGCGACGCTAAATTAGTTCTCGGAACTGTGGCAGTCTGCGTGTAAGGGAGTTCCGAGATGTGCCGCTAGAGGCGCGGTTGTGCTAGAAGAGCATATCCCGCGAGTGAGCGAGATAGCGAATCGGACCTTAGGTACGTCGAGGCAATACCGTATCGAGAGCCCTTTGCATTTTACAAATTATTTTAACATTATAAAAGATCTATATACAACACAAATAAAACTTATCTAATTTATCTCAACCTAGCAGAGGGAGTAAAATACACACAAAAATATCATTTTATTATACAACGGTCAACTCAAGGAATTTTATATACATCTTATTTCTAAACACAATAAATCATAATAATCTGTCCCGCACAGTAATGATGGCAAAATTTTAAATAGTTAAGGAGACAATAGATTGACAAAGTTCCTTTCCCATTTGTTATGTCAGTTTGAAATACCCCACATAAAGCATCATTCATCTATCTATATCTATAATATTATAAAGAGGAAAGATTTGATTGTTTATTTGTTTGTTTGCATCGAATAGGCTCCGAAACTACAGGACCGATTTAGAAAATTCTTTCACCATTAGAGAGCTACATTCTTCCCGAGTGACATAGGCTATATTTTATCCTGATATTCCCACGGGAACGGGTACCACGTGGGTAAAACCGCGAGGATCCGCTAGTATCGCAATAAAAATAATACGTCTGTCTACAAAGATTTCAAAAGTTCTAAACTTCTCATTGACATGACAGCTGCACAGGATATAGATATAAACGCACGCTTTCAGATCTATATCAATTTCAAATGGTATCCAGAACTTGTCTTAAGCGTCAGAACTAATAGTAATTGCTTCATCAAGATAGCATTCCTGATAATCTAATCATCTCAATGTGGACTGTCAGAATCTTTCATTAATATCACTTCAAAGACGTAATGATATCATACTTTAACCTACATGCTTCAAATATAATGACTGACGCGATGTGGTATAAAGTTGTTCTTATATCATCACTTAATCCATTCATACCTGCCGTGCCAATTTGGGAACACCTAAAACTATTGCCTATGAAAAACGGGATTTTACAACATAAAAATCCCTTTTTAACCGACTTCTAAATAAAAAAGGAGGAGGTTCTCTATTCGTCTGTATGTGTTTTTTTTTTTTTTTGTGTATGTCCACCGATTACTCGAAGACGGCTGAACCGATTGAAATGGTTCAAACGTTATTACATCAGGTTGGTTTCCAAGTTGGTCCCATTTTTTGAAATTTTGAAATCGGTTCAGTAGTTTTCAGGAAATCTTCAAAATACTGTTGTTTTCGTTACCACTTTATGTGAATTTAATACGTATCTTTAGGCATAACTCCTTTGTTTATAAACCGATTTAGATGATTCTTGTTTTGTTAAAAAGGGGATACCTCAAGGTATTTTAACCTACTTCAAAAAAGGAGGTATTCAGTTTGATCACATACCTATTTACCAGAAAACACGTAAATTGCCTGCACGATGCACTAAAAAGAGTGAAATAAAAATTATTTAAAAAAAAAATTAAACCGCCTTCAAAAAAACCACATCAAAAAAGCAAGAAATAATTCCTCACCATTTGGTGTACAAAGTACTTGCGTTATTTATTTGGTAAGGAATTATTTCTTGCTTTTTTGATGTGGTTTTTAGAAGGCGGTTTAATTTTTTTATAAAAATAATTTTTTATAATAGTTATAGGTGTTCCCAAATTGGCACGGCAGGCAAGAATGGGGAGAGAGAGAGGTTAAGGCTTTATCTCATTGGGATAACATTGGTTGCGAAGCCAAGCCGTCGTCGCCAGGTGAGAGGTTAAGCTGCTGGTTTCACAGCTGTTCGGGAGGGAGCCCGCCCGGAACGGAGACACACGGGAGGTCATTAGTTTCTGTACTAGAACATCGTTTCACAGCGACGCGGATCAATCCGTATGGCCCGACTATTGATATCTCCCGTGTACGGGCGACCCGTACGGGTCTCCCGGAGACCTGTGAAACCAGCCTTAGGCATGTAGTAATAAAGTTTGACATGTTGTGATAGTTGTGAGAAGGGTCGATTTTTTCTAAAATACTTTGTTTTTCAATTTGACATTTGTTTTGATTGGCGCCGTATGCAGGCATCGCTGCTATGGCATCCCAATGAGATGGAGCTCTATATTTCATAATAATCACCCTGATGACACCACGCTGCTGAGGCACAGACAGACCTTTCTAGTGGATGGATGAGGAGAAAGGGCCATGAGCCCATGGCAGCAGGGATCGACGGCTTAACGTGCCTTCCGAACAACATACGTAACATAGTAAGTTTTGGTCACCCATCCTAAGACTGACCGATGCGAGAATTGCTTAACAATCACGATCGCAGGCCGAACGCCCTAACCACTGCGCCACTGTTTCCCCTGAATGTGTGTATGTAAGTTTATAAGTACATATAAATCTTAATTCGCGAATATCAGCGGCAGACATTCGAGCCTGCATTCGCATTCGCGAATGTTAAAAATAATATTAGGTAGTTAGGTACCTACATCACATCACTAATATTTACATACTACATTCAGTATTCTACCTCACTGTTTGTTGTTATCAACAATTATATTTCCTATGGATTATAATTTATAAGGTTTGTTTAAACTTACTTACTTACTTGTAAAATTATGTCTTCTGAGAACCTCTTCTTATATTTTTTTGGAAATAAACGCTATAGAATATTTTGTACAAATGTACATCAGACATACATACATACACTTACGAAATTTAGCACACGTGCTGGAAGTCTAACCCAAATATTATCCAATTTCAACAATATCACATACATACAGGTCAAACTAATAACCTCCTTCTTTTTTGAAGTCGGTGAATGACCATCGTTTCCTTTTTTTTATTTAACAAACAAACCTTAATAAAAATGCTCATCCCCATGTTTAATGAAATAATTAAAGCAACCATCGACTAAAAACCTTATTCAAATAATTCGCACGCCGCGCGCCGCTGCCGTAATAACTTTTTATAGGCTACATCAGGGCTTCCCAAACTGTACATACGTCACACACAACTAGTCACATCACAAGCAATAAAATGCACTACATACTGCCTTGGAGAAGCTTAGAGCTCAGTTTCTAACGAATATAGTGCCATCGGCACTGCAGCATTGCAGATGGGGTGATAGGATGATTCCCGTTTTGAGAAGCTATGCTCAGAAAAGAAAGCTCACATTTTTCTCATTAGAACCAACAGAGCAAAATAAATATATCTTTTCTTACTTTTACAAGCTTTTTATCAACTTGCCATGTTAGTTAGTTAGTGGGGGACAAATCTTGCAAGCCTAATTTGACCCACTTCCCAGTGCCCGATGGAGCTGAAATTTTGTTTGTATACAGGTTTGGTTTAGATGACAATACTATTTTAAAGCAGCATTACAGTCAGCAAAAAAGCTTACTTGTCATAAAAAAGAAATTTTTACTAAAAACTTTTTATGATAGAACTTCTGGCTAGCGTGAGAAGGCGTGTCGTCGCTTCGCAAACTAATGGCAAATTTCCAAAGGCATAGTAAAATAAAGTTTGGGAAGCCCTGAACTACATCATTGACATCGTAATAGGATAGTTGCTTCTGAGAACATGGTTGAGGTACTAAATGTTTTTTCTTGACTATTATTTTGATTTATATGAGATGTAAATGGAAATACTTAAACTACCTCGGCTGTGGTACCCACGAACGAAGTTGTGTTGCAAAAAGTTTGAATTGAAAAGTACGAAATTCAGTTAATAAAACAAAACTTCGTGAAGGGAATGCTTTGTTTACCGCGATGTTTTTTCCTTTCCTTGCAATAGTGGAAAGGTAAAAATTTTACCCGCGTCGTTAGTACTATCTATACTAATCTATACTAATATTATAAAGAGGAAAGATTTGTATTTTTGTATGTAACGAATAAACTCAAAAAGTACTGGACCGATTTCGAAAATTCTTTCACCGTTAGAAAGCTAGTCTTCCCGAGTGACATAGGCTATATTTTATCCCGATATTCCCACGGGAACGGGTACCACGCGGGTAAAACCGCAAGGATCCGCTAGTTACCTATATATTCTGTGCCCGCATGGTACCCGTTCCCGTCGGGAGTATCGGTATAAAATATAGCCTCAAATATAGTCAAGTCACTCAGGAATAAGGCACCTTTCTAATGATGAAAAAAGTAGGTCAAGTAATTTTGAGCTTAATGACTCGTCAACATTTTCAATTCAATTCAATTCAATAATAATCTAATTTTGATCAATTATATTTTATGTTTTATTATTATTTATTTTAGGTAGTTTATGTATGATTTAGCATTAGGCATATTTTTAACCGACTTCTAAATCAAAAAGGAGGAGGTTCTCTATTCGTCTGTATGTATGTTTTTTTTTTTTTTTTTTTTTTATGTATGTCCACCGGTTACTCGAAGACGGCTGAACCGATTGAAATGGTTCAAACGTTATTACATCAGGTTGGTTTCCAAGTTGGTCCCATTTTTTGAAATTTTGAAATCGGTTCAGTAGTTTTCAGGAAATCTTGAAAATACTGTCGTTTTCGTTACCACTTTATGTGAATTTAATACGTATCTTTAGGCATAACTCCTTTGTTTATAAACCAATATAGATGATTCTTGTTTTGTTAAAAAGGGGATACCTCAAGGTATTTTAACCGACTTCGAAAAAGGAGGTTTTGAGTTTGATCACATACCTATTTACCAGAAAACACGCAAATTGCCTGCACGATGCACTAAAAAGAGTGAAATAAAAATTATTTTTATAAAAAAATAAAACCGCCTTCTAAAAAACCACATCAAAAAAGTAAGAAATAATTCCTCACCAAATAAATAACGTAAGTACTTTGAAGTCGGGCGGGTTTTAACAAAAACAACAAAAAAATTTACATGTTTCACGCCCGACTTCAAAGTACTTACGTTATTTATTTGGTGAGGAATTATTTCTTACTTTTTTGATGTGGTTTTTTAGAAGGCGGTTTTATTTTTTATAAAAATAATTTTCTTTTTACCCGTCTGCGGCGAAGCCAAAAAAGGGTTATGTATTTGTTTCACAATTTTTTTATCTATAGGTACTAGGTAAGTACATGTATAGACAAATAAACAAATAAAAAATAAATCTTTTTTATTACAAAATTTATCGTTAATGAAGGAGGTAATTTATATCCCTCATCATCAGCCGTCAACACCCACTGCTGGGCATAGGCCCCAGGATCCAGATCTCCAGAACGATCGGTCCTGCGCTGCCCGCATCCAGCGGCTTCCCGCGAGCGCGACCTTGTAGGGGGCCTGCCCACGGAACGCCGTCGTCTGGTACGCGGTGGCCACCATTCGAGAACTTTTTCGGGCAAACGGCCATCAGTTCTCCGCGCTATCTATCCCGCCCACTGCCACTTCAGCTGTGCAATCTTTTGAGCGATGTCGGTTGTTTGTGTCAACTCTTTGAGAAGTATTACTGAGATCTTGCATTGTGTTCAGGTCTTCCAACCAAGGTATCAGCCATAAGAACTACATCGGCAAATCGCAGGCATGGATTTATATCCCTATACTAGCTAGCGTAAATAAATTAGTATTGGAAGCCAATGCCTTTAATACACCGACACAAACAAACCAAGCAAGTTCCGCAACTAACTGTCACGACGGAATTCAAATTCCGAATGCGTTTCCTTCCATGGATGATTCAGCGCACGCGCGTAATCCACCAATCTTGTAGCGTAATCGCGGGTCAACGACCTGCCCGCGCCAACTAACCAATGTCCGGTCAGGGTCCCGGCCTGACATTGCGTGTTCCTTTTATGAAATGTCAAACAGGTTGTTTTCTCCTACAATCGATGTAATAGGGTATTTTACACCTAGAAAGAAAAAATATAAAAATGCATTTTTATGATAGATAACGTAAAAAGTAAACGAGAAACGTGTATATTTATTAATAAAAAGGGATTTTTAAATTTATAATTCAATTTTAAAAATCGTCTTTTTTAATCTGTTCTTCAAATGTCTGAAACGCCATACGCCATATTGGATTAGGATGTGACGTCAATCCGTTAGCATAAACATAGGCGAGGTATTTCTGTCATACAAATTAGTACTAACGACGTCGAGCTTTGTGTTATTTCATGATATTTTCGTAATCTAATAGTTACTATCACGTAAAAGGACTTTTTTTCCATACTTTATTAACGTCACATCATGGATGACGGATTCGTGAAAGCAGAAAGCACGAATCTACCAAGGATAAATAGGTACGTTGATGGTGGCAATTTTTTTTGCATCCAACCAGATTTCTGATCAGCCGAGTTGAGAAATGTTAAAATAGCAATGTAAGTACCTACTTAATGTTATCAAGTCTGGTCTAATAATAAATACAAAATCAATACACAACACGATAATGCGTGATAATGCACTGTGTTGACTATTACTATCCAACTTAACCTATTTTCTTGTCATTAGGTCCGGAAGAGAATCATACGGGGACGACGACGCTATAGGCTACGTGCAACTCAAACTGTACGGTATGCCCGGAACACAAAGTGCGGTCCTAGTGCAGTGAAACTTATTGTGAATGAACAGGAAGAGACTCGTAACTAGTGTCCAGTGCCATGCCACGATTGCCCCTCATCAGAAGGTGGCTACAAACACGGTGTTGATTTTTGATGTGGTTACACTTACACCGGCGAACCGAAGCCCCGTCCTGTACTTCGATTGAATGTTATTGGAGTAAATCGAATCTGGCTAAGGTTGGCTCATTAATAAAAATGTTATGTAAGTACAAAAGAAATCTCTAAAAGTAAACCTAAAGAGATAGTTCCAGACAGCAGTGTGTTAAATGAATTTGTTTTGCAATGCAAAAAAAAGAAAAATCAACACAAATGCCATTTTTGAAGCATGAACCTGATGTTGACAGAAAGTAAACTTTTTCGCTGCATCGTCTAATAATTAAATATGATGAAGAAAACGGAGAGGTTTTTAACTAAAATCATGATAGAAAGTGAAACAAGAGATCAACATTAAAGTGGCTTGTGGCATGAACTAAGATATGGAAGTATCACAGCCTCGAAATGCTATGAAGTGAGCCGTTGTAAAACTGGATGGTACTCTGGTGGCTATGCTACGCTGTTACATATTGGTGTGGATCTATAATTGGTTTCCTGTAGCTATTCATAGTTTCATATTTTGTAGTTTTAACTGTTGATCCACTAAATAAATAAAATAAAAATAAATTAAGTAGTACTCTGTTTATTATGTTGTAACCTATTTAGTTGATTTTAACAATAAATCTATTATGTACCTAATAAAATTATTGTTTTATTAAATTTATTTTCAGGAAGAAATAAGACTTACTTTATGTTGGTTATATTTTTTATTACTTATATAATAATAAAAATTATACCTTGTATAAACCAGAGTTGTCTGTTTAGGTATTAATTTAATCCTTTGAAACCACTTAAATTAAATAAAAGACATACCAACGGCATTAAAACAAATACATTTCTTTATTCTCTAGGTTTTGATTACAACACTTATGAACGTCAAAGAAGCTACACTACAGCATCGGTTCGCAAATCGTTCGGCGAGAGACCTTGCAAGAAGAACTGGCAAGAAACGCATCAAGGGCAATCTTTTTCTGCCTGTTTTCATACAGTCGACAGATTGATAAAAATGACCTTTCACACTTAATTTAAGAAGTTAGTTACATTTGCTCTTACATATAATATACTTGACAGTAAACCAATTTTCAAATAAACAAGAAATCAAATAGTTAAATGGGCATACTATCTCATTCAATTTAAGATTACTAATAAGAAAACTGCAAGTTGCTTGCTCATGCTTTCCTGAGATACAATAAATAGTAGGTCGGCCACGACCAGATTTTGAAAAATCTTGTCGGTATCTCTTCTGTATACCTACCTGCTTGTTGTAATGTTTTTTT
Source organism: Crambus lathoniellus (assembly GCA_949710035.1). Classification (NCBI taxonomy): domain Eukaryota; kingdom Metazoa; phylum Arthropoda; class Insecta; order Lepidoptera; family Crambidae; genus Crambus; species Crambus lathoniellus. The sequence goes on along the minus strand of OX453313.1, from coordinate 14,392,120 downwards.
GTGGTGGAACAAGCAGTTTCGTGATTTACACAACGCCCTGAATACATCCATACCTGTTGTAGGTGTACAGAAGAAATACCAATGAGATTCAGGTTGGTGAAGGAATTTTCTCAGGTGGCCGGTAGACTATAAATGTTGATGAAAGGGTGATGTTGCAATGCAAGTCAACGAGACAATTGTGTAGTTGTCTTCAAAGGTGATGTCATAATGTCTTTGTTTTTTATACAAGTCTGCACATTTCTACTTCTATAGTGTGTCATCCGACAATGTTGAACTGCTTTTATGTTCCTGGGCTTGTACTACTTGCACTTCTTTGTCATGTCATGACACTTATTATTCTTGTCAGATGTCAAAATATAATCTGGAACTAATAGTAAAATATGGTTAGTATAATATTTGTCTTATTGATAATGTTAATAATTTATAACATCTGCTTAAATTAGGTACTCACAAAAAATAAAATAAATTACCTTGACTACAAGATGGTACTGACTGATACAACATCATTCTCCTCTCTTATGGCCTCTTCAATCTCCTTAATTGTAGACATTCTTTTTTTGCCTTTTAATAAAGGCCTGCTGAGGTTCACTTGGAGTGGATTTGTGTTTTCAGTCTTGGCAATCAAATCTGGATGGTTTGCAGTTTGGCCTCATCCGAATTCGTTTCACAGAACCCATTATCTTATACTGTGTATAAATCTCCATATCATTTTCCAGCTAAGATATGGAATTTAATTTAATTATGTGGGTTTTTTAAAGTTAGGTTCAAAACATAACCTATAAATATGACGTTTGTTTTGTATGTAACAAATTACAACTTTCTTGAAGAACACCAAGTTTTCTTTTGTGTATTATTATTCTCTATTAACCATTATATTATATATATATCGCATACACATCAAAATGATCTTCACAGAAATACAGTCTAGTTTTTGTGAAAACTGCTTTTGGATATCTTCTTGCCAATTTCAACCAAGTTTTTCTCATTTTAATATCAGTTGGCACTTGAATCCATAAATTTTGTGAGTTTTTATACTCGTATTCTTGCACCCGGGCACAAGACACCAATGGATATTACATAAATTACATTAAAACTCATTATTTTCGACAATGTTTTACTTGGGCTTACGCAGAGTCGTATTCAGTCGTATTGTTTACAAATGTACTATCCGAGTGACGTCACGAGCCGATACAATATGGCGGATAGCTTTTTAGCTAGAAAACTAAAAATCAAAAATGAATTTAGATATTAAGGCATTTTTTGGTATCATAGCATTGAAATAAAAATTTTACTGGTTCATTACGACCTCAGGATTGATTTTAGACAGTTTTCAAAAAAGCGTGTAATACCCTATTGTAGCAAAGGTAATAAGACTTACCTGAAAGTGTTTTGGATATTGACTGTTTTATGAAAGCGCATTTTGTTTTTGTGTGGAAAATGTCGTGTTTTTAAATGTACCTACCTTCCTTTCGAAAGAAGGGTGTAAATTAATCAATCATAGAATCTTACTTTATTAGTATTGGTATGATTTGATATTACTACAAATAATCAATCAAATAATGGACATTTTCAGCCTCAGCCAGCATAATAAGGTCTTTAACCTCCGATCACACCTAGTTCTAGATACATAGTTGGAGTGACAGACATGGCCGAGCGTAATACGCCCACTTGAGAGTATAATTATAAGTAGATTATTTTGACAGTGTCAATAATACTAAGGTATTTCAAACTTGGAACGATTCCTGTCATTTATAATGTAATTTGAACGTAACATTTGTACTTAACCTTTTTTCTCCGTTTAAAAAAAAGTCAGTGTGTGCCATATAGTTTTCATTTAAGTACCTAGTTCGTGAGCCTTCAACATACATAACATACTGCTATCCGATGCCTGTACTGTGTACTGTGTGTCGGCGACTCGTATCCGCAACTAGCGTATGATACTAGTCGTCTGCTGTAAGTATCGTGATGTAAAGAGACCCACAGACTATCAGTCCGCCGGCAGGCCGCCTGCAGTCCTCAATCGAACAGGCCGCCTGACATTAGATTTTAGTAAGTTTGTAAAATTGCGAGTGTGTGGCGGATTGCGGTAAACTGACAGGCCGTTGCCTGCAGGCAGTCTGACGGAAGGACCCTTAAAACTGGGCTAAGACTTTGTATTTGAATACCGACCTCTTTTTTGTGAAGGGAATGCGTTTACGCATATACATTACATACACTTTTCCCGCATTGTGGAAAATTTAAATAAAAAAAACATTATGCGGCTGACCATGCCAAATATGTATTAGCAAGTTCGAACAAACACAGTTTTATTATATTACTCTATCATAGAGTATGATAACGCCTGATAGTGAATTATGGCTTATTTTTAGAGGTAAGTATAGGTACTCAAAATCAGTTCTGTGAATATAATCCAATCGCAAAATAATGAGAGCATCGTTTCTCTAGTCGTGGAAGCTAAATCAACTGTAATTTGTGGCATCGATCACGAATATCGCGATACACGGAAAGATAAGTATTTATTACTTTGAACGATAACATAATATTATCTAGGTAATATAACATTACATACTACTTTGGAATGCGAACAGTAACATGATTTTTGTTAAATATATTCACCCCTTATTACAAAACGTGGACTTAAATAGTCCTGGTTTAAGGCGCCGATTCCCGAAAATAGGGTGTTTAAATTATGGATTACTCGCAAACCACAAGTACTCAAAATTTGGAAAAAATATATGTTATTTAACAGCTATTTATCTAGTGCTTCCGGCCGTATTTTTTCGATTAGTGATATTTTACTGTATCAAATAAAATCTCAAACACCCGTCTAATTATACCAAACATCCTATTACTTGCAGTATACTTGGTTTTAGTTAATGAAAAACATATGAAAATAATTGTCTTTGAATAACCGAGGGTTTCCGGCCATCATAATTGTTTATTTTTTATGATTTAATTTTTAATTGAATTTTAAGTGATTTTCGAGTCGCGGGGCGCTCGCGAGTTAACAGTTCACTGCCGGCTGCCGCTGAGTCCGCGCGAAGTGTATCAAGCGCGGCCGAGCAAGCGTTAGCGTGCCTATTTCGGTCGGGAATCCTCGTACTTAAAACTGGTACTTAACTGGTGCTGTCACTTTCATTTTCCAAATGAAAGCCAGAATTAGCATCAATTTTAAACCAGGTCTAACTTTAGTCCACGTTTTGTAATAAGTGGGCTTGAGTTTGGGCTCATTTGTTTCGTTCTGATGAGACTTATTCGCTACCCTTACACTTAGTGGTGAGGGTCTGATGATGGAGCACGGAGGAAGCAAGTGGCACTCCTTAATGACCACTAGGAAACCCCTCGAGTTTGGGTTCATTTGTTTCGTTCTGATGAGACTTATTCGCTACCCTTACACTTAGTGGTGAGGGTCTGATGATGGAGCACGGAGGAAGCAAGTGGCACTCCTTAATGACCACTAGGAAACCCCTCGAGTTTGGGTTCATTTGTTTCGTTCTGATGAGACCTATCGCTACACTTTGTGGTGAGGGTCTGAATATATAAAAGTGTGTTATTTTAGTTTTTTAAACTGGGTACTTATTGTTATGTTTACTTATCAAGTACCTACTAATCATAATAACCGAGTAAAATACTCATAAATTTTAATGAACTATGTATGTTTGACATCACAAAATCATGCCTAAATATAGAAGTTGACAGCATTGAACTTGATCACGTTTGTCATACTAACATAATCGTTAAATTGACATTAATTTGTATTTTATTGCAACAGCTAGTACTGGAACCACAAATGTTATAAGCATCCCAACAAAAATACTACCTAATCAAACTATTTGAGTGATAAGATAAATTAATGACAACGTTAATAAATGATTGATGAAAAATACATTCACACTTTTGTTACGCCCTCAGGTGCGCTTGGTTAGGTGCGCTTAGAGGAATACCTCGAACTTAATAGTCATATTTCTTTTTTACGATTCTTTAATTTTAATCCTTCGATCAACAATACCACTAGATAGATAACCGGTTGGAGTGTCAAAAACGGCCGAGTTAATAAGAGCTGACTTCAAATGTGATCGTTTATAGAATTTTTTTTATGACGTACTAACTTACCGCCCACGGCTTCGCCCGCGTGGACTACACGACGTTATTCCGCGGGAATTTGATATTTTTTCCGGGATATAAAGTATCCTATGTTCCTCTCCAGGCTACAAAATATCTGTGGCCCGAATTTCAACCAAATCCGTTCAGCCGCTTGGCGTGACGTGATTGAGCAACAAACAATCAAAAATCTAATCTTTCACATTTATATTAGTAGGTGGTACCTACCTAAGTAGGAAGTGGAACATCGAAACATATTCGTATCCTTTCATCATTATCATCATTTCAGCCGTACGACGGCGACGCTCACTGCTGGGCATAAGCCTCACTATCCTTTATCTCCGTTGAAAAAAAGTCAGTCGGTGCAATATTTGAGTTTTGTTTTAGTTTGTGAGGCGTTATCTAGTGAATTCTAGTGATATTGTTGATCTAAGTTTTATTCGCTTTGATCAGTTCGACTCAAAAGAGTTCAAAGTGAAATGCATTATCGAAATTTTAAATCCCCATTCTCTACAGTATTTGTAAAGTTTTACATCCTCAGTTTCTACAGTCTTAGTAGAGTTTTACATCCCCAGTCTCTACCTACCTACAGTCTTTGTAAATAGATATTTTTATAATAATGCCGCTTCATATTTTCTGTTGCTCAGGAACCTTAACAACAACAATAGTCTGTTGAAGATCACAGCTCAGAAAAAAAAACCAGCTCTTGACGAGTTTCTAGTCGGTTCTTCTCATTACAAGGTCTCCCGCCCGCCGGCGCCGCGCCGGCCGCGCCGAGCGCCGTCCGTGGTTTGTGAACCAATGACGTAGCTTCTTTGACTACTTCACAAGAACTATAAAGGGCCCACAGACTATCAGACTTTAGTCCGCCTGCAGTGCAGGCAACGGCCTGCCAGTCGGCCGCAATCGCCCACACACACAGTTTTACATACAAAACACGAATGTCAGGCAGCCTGTTCGATCTAGGACTGCAGGCGGCGGTCTGCCGGTGGGCCCTTTAACAGCCTTGACAGAATAAAGGATATTAAGCAATTCTTGATTCTCCTTGATTGATCGATTCTTGAAAACAAATAGCAACGACTAAATGACGTCACTTTATTAGATGAAAGGATTTATCTTAAATCCTACGAAGGATTGTTTTGTCTTTCAATTTGTCTAGCTTAACCCAGAAACTAACCCAGACATCTAGATTATTTAGGGTGACCTACAATGGAGAGGATTCGACTTCTATCAATAATTTACGTACCAACCAAGTTGAAACTAGATTTAAACCGGGTTAAATATTTAGGTAGGTAGGTACTGCACTGTAATGTAACTACTAAAATTAAATAGACTTTAGTCTAGTAAAGTTATTAAAAATATATATATACGTAGGTACTTAAGTACTTACTGATATTATTAATCTAAATAAGTTTTTAGTAAAAATTTCATTTTTATGACAAGCTTTTTTGCTGACTGTACTTTAATATTGTATTGTCATCTGAACCAAACCTGATACTTCTGTAATAATACAAAATTTCAGCTCCATCGGACACTGGGTCAAATTAAGCTTGCAAGATTTGTCCCCCACTAACTAACTAATATACTAACTAACTAACTAACATGGCAAGTTAATAAAAAGCTTGTAAAATGGCTATGTCCGTGATTTCCTTTAACCTTTTTACGCCTTAACTATTGAACCAACTTTAATAAAATTCGGCATTTTAGTTGCAACTTGCAACGGCTGTTTAGCTGTCGCACCTTGTACAGTCACGAGCAATAAATATGTCATAATACAATATTTGATGACTTTTGTGACTGTTTTGTTTCGGAAACTTCGAGAACTAGGTTTATTGTTGATCGAAGTTCGGAAAGCTTTAATGTGATAAAGTTCGATGTTGTTTACGAACTGTACAATCCGTACACATAGACACTGCGAAAAATAACTTATACTTACTTAAATGTTCACCGCCATTTTTTCTTGGAAGGCGAGCACAAAAGAAAGTGCTCCAGTTCGTATTGTAGTCACGGCTCAGTCGTTCACACATGAACTACTGTTTGTTTTCTACATGCATGCATTGCTCCGTAAACTGCGGCTGCATATGCTATGCATGAGTGCACCAACTTCTAATCACCCTAATCTGCTTATTAGAAAGTTATTGTGATTTAAATCGTAACGTTGTGGCAATTAATAAAAAAACATAATTAATCACGCATTATACGCGTTTGTGGTCACGCGATGTCATTTATGTTACGAGTTAATGAATTGTTGTTGATTTATTACAAAACTAATTTATGTTCGTTAAAATACGGTTGTTCACTTTTTTCGATCAATCGATTTTATAGTTGACTATCTCTGATTTTCCTTTCGCCTCTTCTTCTTCTTAACATCCACATAGATAGACGTAACCTGTCAATTTGATTAAGTAAACCAAGTTAGATTTGTGCACATAATTAGATCGGACGTGCTATGACGTCATCCCCGTTAGAACAGCAGACGCCAGCCTTCCAGACACCACAAGATGTAGGTCATGTTGAACACAGCTAGTATAATTCAAGTTTGAGCTCTAGAAGAAAAGGGTCTTTTTACCGGTCACTAGGGCCACCTTTTCTTACCGAGTTATCTTGTGCCGTTAAATTGAACGTGCTGTGACTTTATCCCGGCTGTACTAGGTCGGCAGGCACCAGACGTCTATAATCCACAAGATATGGGTCACATCACTCACATCAAACGCAGTGAGTAAAGTTCAACTTTTTAAAAGCTCTAGAAAAAAAGGGAATTTAATTCGGTCCCAAAGATCCTATCAACTTGATCAAGTTATCATGTGCCGTTAGCTAGATAAATCAGTCGTGCTATGACGTTATCCCGACTAGGTTGCAAGGCGCCAGCCTTCTAGACGCCACAAAATATGGGCCACATTGAACGCAGTCAGTATACCTCATTATCGATTTTTAAAAGCTCTACAATACAAGACAAGAAAAGGGTCACTATGGCCAATTTTTCTCGCCGATGATATTTACTAACATATAAACTTGATCAAGTCATCGTGTGCCGTTAGATCAGACGTGTTATGACGTTATACCAAGTAGGACAACAGGCGCCAGCCTCCCAGTCGCCATAAGATATGGCCCACGTCGGACTCAGCCAGTATATTTTAACGTCTGACGTTGGCGGATAACCAAAATCTCGTTGGGTATTGATTTTTATGGGCTATTTCAGTGAGGCTTTTACTTGGCTGTGTGTTCTATATTTGACGTCATCGTCAGCCATTCAGTATGGATAATAAAGAGGTGGAAAATTAGGTTTTAAAACGTAGAACCATTTCTTTAAGTGAGGAAATGCTTTTATACAAAACTCCTGTGGGTATGTGGGCCTGTTTCAAGACATGAAATCGTGAATGCAGACGCAGAAGACGGATTAACATAAACGAAAATTATATAATCGTTTAATTAAATCGTTTAACCGCCTCTGTGGTCTAGTGGTTTAGACCACCGATTTCAGACCAAGAGGTCCCGGGTTCGATTCCCGGTGGGGGTACATATTGTATTAGGTTTGGTTGGTGGTAGGACTTGATATTAGTCCGCCTGGCTAGCTACCACCATTTTATCTAAGCCTGACGCCATAACAATGATGTTTTCAGCATTATTGTGTTCCGGCAGTTAGAGATAAGATAGCCAGTTCCTCAATGATTGAGGATTCCGGGAGTAGTGCGCTTCCACCTTCAGCCTTATCATCACTTAACATCAGGTGTGATGAAGGCTAAGTGCTACCCTGTTGTGGATAAAAAAAAAATAGGCAAGTAGGTAATAATAATAGAAGGTTGAACATTGTTTCCATTTTACAAGCTTTTATTTAACTTGCAGTGTACTTATATTGTATGCTCTACGTCTGTTCGTGTCGAATCTTGCAAGCTTAATTTTACCCACTTCCCAGTGTCCGATTGAGCTGAAATTTTGTATGCAAGTTAGGTTTAGGTGACAATACAATATTTAAGTACAGTCAGCAAAAACGCTTGCCATAAAAATAAAATTTTACTAAAACTTATTTCTTATACCTTCTCAGCAACTGTCACGGAAATTTTATTCAATTTCGATTACATTTATTCAGTCTAGGTTGGTTTGTTACTATTGTAGCACTTGGGAATGTCAAGAATGTGACCTCGCTTTCCCAACCCGCGGCGTCATTTTCTTGCAGTCCTAATTTTCCTTTTAGCTTTACACATTTTTAAGACTAATAAGTTAACCTTAACATGTGTGGGTCTTACGCTTTTGCACTCCTGCACGTTTCTAATTTAAAGGCAGCCATATTTTCCAGCTAAGTTTAATTAAATAAAAGATTTTATATTATTTTTATGCATTCACAATGCAATTTTGTAAGTATAGGACAAATGTGTTTTACTATCACATTTGTCCTATAAATAAAAGATGTTAAAGAATCCGTTGACAGGTCCAAATGAGATTTCTATTGGAGTGACAAGCAACATGACACACATACGATGCGATACACCGGCAGTATCAACTTACAAAGCTCAACCTCAAAAAGATTGGATCATTGTTAAAACTAGTCGTTTGATCGATAGAGTTCAGTGACTTTTTTCGGTTTTATTTGGAAACAGATTACATTACATTTCAGAAAGTGGATTAGTTTCTTGAGAGCAACGATAGCTTTACAGTATATATATATCTTATACATAAACTGTGATAGCTTCTTCATTACACCCAAAACTTCGAAGTCGAAGTTCAAACTTAAACGTCGCCGCCGACCTCTTTTCTGTAGTTTTCATACATTTTATATGACCGCCGACGCCGGTAGTCGTCACTTGTTTCTTCTTAGCTTAGAGCCTAAGCAGACAGAAAGCGGCCTGGAGTTCAGAGTTCCGGGTTCAGAGTTCTGCGTTTTAACCGCTCGAGAGTTCCAACGCACAGCCGGCCTAGCATGAGCGGCTTATAACGCGCGATATGATATGGTACGGCAAGTTGTCTTGCTTACCCCACTAAGGTGTAAGCAAGACGGCATGCCGTACCATATCATATCGAGCGTTATAAGCCGCTCATGCTAGGCCGGCAGAAGTGGCGTTGAACTTCTTGCGTTCCATTTTCGTCCGTGTCTTTGTACCTGCAACATGTCGCTAGAAACTTCATCTTCCGAAAAAGCAGCATTGCTATTGAGGACTCTGGAACCTTCTAAAAGGAAAACAAAGTGTAACGTGCATCCAACTAACACAACTTGAGAAGAACAATGCGAATTAAGTAGTATTTATCATGAACTAGTTTTCCGCCCGCGGCTTCGCCCGCGTGTACTACACGACGTTATCCCTCTGGAATGTGACATTTTTCCGGGATAAAAAGTAGCCTATGTTCCTCTCCAGGCTACAAAGTATCTGTGTTCCAAATTTCATCCAAATCCGTTCAGCCGTTTCGGCGTGATTGAGTAACAAACATCCAAACATCCAAACATCCAAACTTTCACATTTATAATATTAGTAGGATTATTTAGCGAATAAAATCGATTCTATATTTATTTTCGCAGGTCGATATAGCTTTAATGAACTATAATTATGATATCACAAAATGTTATATCGAAAAGCAAAATACTAATTTGAGGAAGTCTATTTCAGCAAAAAGAAGGCTGGCTGTATTTTACGTGACGTACATGACATAAATCATACAATAATCTCCTTTCTCTAAACAAGTCAATAAGTTTTTCTGTATTTGCAACTTCAGACATTACGGTGAACGCGGCGTTCGCTGTCTCGGTGGCAAATAAACTCTTAGAACGCGGCGTTCCACTTTGACTGCCTGCTATGTGCGTTATCGTTGCAAACTCAGTACATTCGTTAGAACGAAGAACTCTGAACTCTGAACGCGGAACTCGGGACCGCTCTCTGTCTGCGCGGGCTCTTAACTTGTCTCAGGCACCAAAAGATCCTTAATAGGTGCGCGGAGCGAAGCGACAAGCATGACTGTTAGAGGCGTTAGAGCTGACTTTATTTGGAACAAGCTTCCCCCTAACTCGTTATTTAACGATTGGTCCTCTGACTGAAAGTATCTGTTGAAACATGTCATAGTTGTGAAGTCAATTTGAATGACAAAAGCGATACATCGACAAAGGATTAGCTGAAGGCCACTCTACAATAGTTCTCTAGTCATTTCGTGAGTAAACGAGAACCACATACCTATTACATGACGCCTGTGTACAGTTGAAATTAGACATGCCACGAATATTCGGCAACTATTCGGTATTCGGCCTATTCGGCCATTTTATTTGGTATTCGGTATTCGGCCGAATAATAGGTACTATTCGGCCGAATACCGAATACCAAATCATGAAAAAAAAGACACATCATATTAATCAAGATTTGTATTTATTATTAAAATCACAATACTTTAATAAGTAAAATTCAGCAGTAGTAGGTTGTGATGGATAAAAACAAGCTTTTATGCATTGCTGGAAGCAAACGATTACGCTTTTCATCGTAAATGATACCAGCTTCAGAAAACAACCTCGCACTATACACGCTACTCCCGGGAGAAGAAAGATAAATTTTAGCAAATTCCGAGAGGTTTGGGTATTGTTTTTCGTTTGCTGACCACCACTGGTAAGAATCAGCTTTTCGATCTAGGCGAATTGATTTCAAATAAAAATCTATTGATCTGACAAAGCGTGCCGTGACGTGATTTACTCGCAACTGAGTGAAACAGTCAAAAATGGCCGCACAGCACACCACCCGCGCGGGCGGGTTGCGACCTGTCGTATTATTCTTTACGCGCTTGAATAGCATGTACTTGTGCCGAATATTCGGCGGCCGAATATTCGGCGCTTCGGCCGACAGCGTTGCCAAATATTCGGTATTCGGCCAAATCTCTGTTCGTGGCATTTCTAGTTGAAATCACATCAAGCTTACACCACAGATTAATGGCCGAGACAACTGCATCGCAAAGGCATTAGTTTAGCAAACTTAATTTTAATATAATAATCGTTCACTTTCAGCTCTATTTTGATGGCTCCAATTTCAAATCTTCCCCTCCCAAATTATCAACTCATTCAATGTGCTAAAACTAAAGTAAAAAGTGAAATATCTATAGAAGTATAATGTAAAACAATTCTTTATTACAAACAGTAGCACTGCGTTTTGTGAAACTATACCTTGAGCTAACCTTGAACCCGCGACCCAGCGTTTGTTGACTCAGCCTCTCGGCTCCTTTACACTTTACTTCTGTAACCACTTCTTGACATTCATAACTCTCAGAAAAATAAGTTTTTAGTAAAAATTTCATTTTCATGACAAGCTTTTTTGCTGACTGTACTTAAATATTGTATTATCATCTAAACCAAACCTGTATACAAAATTTCAGCTCCATCGGACACTGGAAAGTGGGTCAAATTAAGCTTGCAAGATTTGTCCCCCACTAACTAACTAACATGGCAAGTTAATAGAAAGCTTGTAAAAAAGAATTTTTTTGCTTGTTAAAGTAGTATTTACAGCAAAGACGTCCTTCTTTTCGATTCGATTTTCTAATAAATATTGACGCCTGACCGGCCGAATAGGGCCGGAGAAAAATAGAAAATCTATTGTGTCTCATTTCTGGCTTTGTTTCTGGGGCGTTGAAGGATTAATTTTCAATATTTTTTTTAAACTTCGATCAACTAGGTGTTATTGTTGATCGAAGTTTGTGAATGCAAAAGAATAAAAAAAAATTGGATTAGCAATTGTTTCATTTTTATCGATTGTCAAATATCTGGATAGGTAGGTACCTACTTCTTTCGAGTGTCGAGGTGTATCTTCACATTCTCCGCGTCTCCTAACGACTCCGTAGCTCAGTGGTTAGACCATTCGCCCGGACAGTGAAAGGTCGTGGGTTCGAGTCCCATCGAAGCTAATTGTGAGACGATTCGATTTTCTCTAATCTTCTAAGTGCTACCCCGTTGTGAATAAAAAAAAAAATACTACACCTACACAAATCATATACGTCCAACAAACATAAAATGATACTCTACAATTCAAGGCACAGTTTTTTTAATCTTACACATTGGTGTTAATGGCTTAGCTATGTTAACATCATCAATCTTGAGATAACAGACCTTCGGAGTTGATAAACACACTGATAAATTATTACGTGGCTACTATGACTTCGCGCATGCGCACTGAGGAAGCTGCTTGTTAAGTTAAATTCAACCGGTTATGACTTTGACTATAGTCAGGCATCGCACGTACGTTGTCTATAGTCTGTTCGCCGAGAGGCGAAAAATATTATGATATGCCTCCGAATAGCGTTCCTGTCGCTTAATTATTGCAAACTGTATGGTGGCCGTCGCTTATCTCTCGTTTTGGTCGTGTATCGTGTTTCTTAGTAAGAGGCACGCAGTTGTTGTAAACGCCGTCCGCTAGCCCCTGCGAACTGCGGCAGCCATTTCGCCGTTTTCTCGATTTAAGGCGATACTCGAAAAATTATGCTAAAGCGAGATAGCAATGAGAAAACGACGCGCGCGGGAGCGAGACCCATTTTGCCGATTACGCAAAAAAAAACACAAAATCACTTCGTATTTAAAAACTATAGCGATTTTTAGAAAATGCTTCTATACGATCCTAAATATTATTGGTGTCCACTAAATAAACCAATTTTCAATAGTATATGTATCCCCATTTAAGAATAATCTTGATATTTCTTATTTTTTAGAGGTATTTTCGAAAATAAAAAGTGTCGAGCCAAAATCATAAAATCGTGTTTCTGCAACTATACGATTCTAGATAAAGGTATGAAGAAATATATATCTTATTACCAGATTTATAACAACTCTAACCATCCTATAGTTTTATATCAAAGAGTCCATACTTTTTCCGAGTAGCGCCTTAAATAATTAGCAGGCCGCAGTTAATATTGAGTTAAGAAACCCTGACTTTATAAACTCTCGGCGAACAGACTTTAGTGTTTGTTATTGTTAAATATACTAAGTTTTCCACATACACACAGAAACTTCCATCCCATATTTCAGTGAACGAATATACCTACCGTATTTCAATTTTGAAAGACTAAATATGCTAGATATAAAAGCTACTTTCCTTATTTATTTAACACAACTGAAATTATGTAATATTAAACTTGTCTTGATATCTTCAAATACTTACTCTTTTTATAATATTTTTTGCGTAACTTGAGTTTGCCAAATCCAGAGGCAGTCAATAAATTATTTTGACTACTCTACTAAAATAAAACGTTACTAAGATATATAATATTTCAACTCTTTACTCATGTTTAAAAAGAAACCAATGACAATACATCACAAAATAGAAATAGAAACTTCAATAACTTAAAGTAAGTTAATTTAACGTAACTATGTAAATAAAAAAAAATGCTATTTTCCTCGACAGCAAAAAAAAAACTTGATCCACCCGAGAAAGCTTAATAAACAACCATAATCTATGTAAAGTCATCAAACAACGGGAATGTCACATTAGGTAGTTTTGAGAAATTGATATTTTGCATGAGACAACATCATGGACGAAACTTTATACTCTAAGCTTGTCAGGATAATATTTCGTTAGTAATTATAGATAAACTTTGCTAGTTTTTCCCAAGACATTGATCAAGTTAAAACTACCAGATTTTCTAAAAAACACCACAAAAGCACTAAAAAACTCAAAACTTTAGTTCTTGCTAGTCTTGAAACTACTCTACAAAGATTTACATTACAACACTCGACAAGGTTAATTTTATTCAATAAATAATATAATGACCGCACTCTAAAATCTCTGCTGAGGTTATCTTTCAAATGGCCACAATGATAAACATTCAATTAACAATATGAGTCGATCACAATGACATATACCATGGCCCGCTATTATTTCTCATGCAACGAGTGAGATAGAAGATGGCTTTGCATATACTATACAAACTTGCTAAATATCAGTCAAAGCACAGCCGTCTCTATCGTCTTCTCGATAGAGATGGCTGTGGTCATGAAGTTTGACTTAATACTCTGAGGTAACTGGAGCTCTCACCCTGAATAAAAAAGTGTCGCCAGCAAATTTGACATTTATGTATGTAGTGGCTGTCAGCTGTCTCATATGACCATACGTATTTTTTTAAAGTGTAGGTGAGACGGAAGACAGCCACTGTGTTATTTGTGGTATTCAAAAAATTGTTCGTACTGCACTCTCCAGTTACCTCAGTATTAAGTCGAGCTTCATGGCTGTGGTCAAAGGTATTGAGCCCAAAGACAAAACAAATTAATTAAAATGACTTGACTATCAGGCTGGATAATAAATTGTAACGTATCCCACAGTGCACCACGCGAAAAAAAGAACTATTGGACATGCAAAAAGTTTTATTAAAAAAAAAGAAGACAAAATCAGCCTTGTTTTATTTGAATTAGTTATTTAGTAAGGAGTTTTCATACGTCTCGCTCAATGCAGTAGTGGCAGTACCTCTTTGTTTTCCTAAATGACTCAAATGTGTAAATACCGAACAATGGTAGCCGCTTGCTCATTCGTTAGCAAGGTCTGTTTTCTTCAGTCAAACTTCCGAGTTTCGTTCACCTTTCTTACGTACACTCAGGGATACTTTCGGTGAATCACTTCTTACTCATTTTCGAGTGGCTGGTGTTTTACTATTTGGTTATGTATTAAACTAGGGTAGTACAAAGCATAAACAATTTAGGTATAGGGACTGCAAGTGCAGTGTGAGACACCAGCCACACGAAAGGAAGTAAGAAGTGGTTCATCAAATGTATCCCTGACTATACCTACGTTATATCGTCATACAAACAAAACAATGATGTTTTTACATTTACCTACCTATTATACAAAGTATGCGTGTAGCTTTTGTGGTTTTAGTTTTCTTGCAGATATTCAGAATTTCGTTGCAGGTACAGTCGACAGCAGGTCAGTCAAGCCAGGCATTATGACGGCTTCAAGAAGGTGGAAAGGAAGAAGAAGACCTCTCGTCGTAACCTGTGCGGCACCGCCCCGACCGGACACAACCACCTGCTTCGGCCGGTTATCCCGACGACGCTGGTGTACGTGTCCCGCTTGCATTACTCCACAAAATCTGAAGACATTGTGGAGTACATGAGAGTGAAAACTAAGTTCAATCTGAGGGTCGAGCGGTTGGAGTCCCGCCACAATGTGAACTTCAACTCATTTGTGGTGAGGGTGCCGACCGATCATCTGTCGACCTTCATGAAAGAAGACTTTTGGCCGAAGGGTGTCCTGTTCCGCCGGTTTCGGGGTCGGCTACCGGACACTGCATTGCGCAACACGTCGCCGCCGATTATACGTGAAAATAAATAGTTTATAATTATGTATAATATAAATGTATGTATGTTAGTCTGTAAGGTATTTATTGTATGGGCCTGATTTTGTAAAATTTCATTGTGTTGCCTGAAATAAATGATTTATTATTATTATTATTATTATTATTACAAGTGCACTACATAAGTATTAGATACTATGATACAAATAAGTAAAGAAAACGCTCTTAATTTTAATGCTGGCCTGCTGTCGTAACGTAATACCTCGTTTTTAAAGTACGTCAATATGTAAATTATGTATGTAAGTTACACTAAAAGTATGCTAAAAATATAGACAACTATCTACGTAACACTGACTGAACACTATATCCCAATAATTGGTCTGTCATTTAAAAATAAACAATAATAACTATTATTAATTCATCATTTTATCTGTATAGTTCATTTTGTAGGCGGCGTCGTTCCCTCCTCATTCTTCCTATGATTGCAATGAGCAGAGCCAGGTTGATAGAGTAAATGAGGAAAAGTAGGAAGTAAGGCTTCTCGACGAAGGGGATGTATAGGAAACCAGGAACGAGGGTGGGGATATCTGGAACATAATTATTGGATATTAGCACAAAGTAACTATGCGGGCGGGCGGTCGCCCTAGCAGAGAGTCCGCTTAGAACAAAGTGCCATTTTCGTCACGCACACATAGACGTCACATATACAGGCAAAATGGGGCAGTATGGGACAGTACTCAGTCGCGAGTATCGCAAAGAGGTCAGTGATCGCAAGTTCCAAAGAGCATTTAATTGATCACTTCACGTCCGCGCCGCTACGTGTCACTGTGACACTTATATACCTATTTTACCATTAAATAACAAAAATTAATAACCAATATTATTACAGTTGCAGTGTATTTGGTTGTCTAAATACGACTAAAAACTGTGCATACACGTTCTTTAAATTTCCAAACGATATTGAAAGGTAAGTTATGTCAAACTGTTTTCTCTTGTTGCTAGGTGAGTATACCTAGGTACTTTTGGGACTAGCCGCTTTGATAACGACGATGAACCATACACATTCATCTTATAGTTAGCTGGTTGTGGTAAAACGCCAGTAATTGGGTTCTATGGTCCTTATTTAGATGTTATAGTATTCTCAAAACTTCTTGGCGGTTCAGCGAACACAGCCACAAGTCATGTTGACGAATTTTCAAGTAAAAGTTGTCGTTGCATTTTCTCAGTGTTAAGAAATCCTACTTACATTTTAGAGACTTCAGTCATTAAACCACAAATAACATTTTACTTGCAGTATTTTTTTTCATCTAAGCGCACGGCAGTGTGCCAGCCAAGTTCAGGAAAGGACGCCAATCAATAAATCCCGAATAACATTTCACTTGCAGTAAAGTTTTCTTTATCTAGGCGCACGGCCGGCAGTGTGCCAGCCAAGTTCAGGAGAGAACGCCAATCATTAAATCCCAAATAAGATTTCACTTGCAGTAAAGTTTTCTTTATCTAGGCGCACGGCAGTGTGCCTGCCAAGTTTGGGAGAGAACGCCAGTCATTATACTTAGGTACCCCAAATGACATTTTACTTGCAGTAAAGTTTTTTTTTGACGCACGGCAGTGTGCCAGCCAAGTTCAGGAGAAAACGAACCACGCACGATTATGCGTATACCTATTTATTTTAACGTCTTAATCGTAGGAGTGCCATAAGCTATTTTCGTTGCAAAACTAACTAGTTCATTTTTAAAACAAATGATTTTTTTTTCAGACGAACCTTATGGTTAAGTTTAATTGATCGAGAAGATGTACGCAACAAATGGTCAACATATCTTCGAGTTCGTGAGGCCCATTTCGAAACCAATTCTATAATCAAGACATCGAACCGAACTGTCCTGAAAAAGGCACTAATCCCAAACTTTTGCTACCTGTCAAAAAAAAAATGAAGAATCGCAAGCAACTGTGGAGACAAATGAATCTTGTACACAATATGAAAAAGTTAAATGTGACTCAAATTCACAAATAGCAACTCACGTTTCTGCAAATTCTCCCAGAAAAAGAAAGCTGAAAAACGATATTGTTGGGTGCAAGAAAAGACTATGAAGAACAGCTGCGCCAGACACAAATATGAACCTGTTTACATCTTGATAGCGTAGCTTCTATGACGTTCACAAGTATTGTAAAAACCAATCTAAATTTAATAAACAAATTTGACTTTGACTATTATATTTTTATATTTACCTACATACGATAAAAACACAACATAGGTATTTAAATACACTTTCTTGTTTTCAAAATAATTACCACTATTGCTTGATACAGTTCTTGCGTTATAAAGGTTTTTCAATTTTTGAAGATGACAAGTTATAATTCAACATTTAAGAAAATATTAATTATTTGAAGTTCTTGAACGAAAAAATTTATGGAACTTGTAACTCATTTAGATTTCAACTATTTTTCGCTGAACTTGGCACCTTTTTTACCTTTATGTCTTCGTCGAACTTACTTAGTGCCTTTTTCACGTTTATGTTTTTAGTGGGATAACTATCACACCATATTTATATCTTGTTCATAGAGTACATTATAACATAATTATAGGAATGGAATACATTACAACATAATAGGTACGGTATAGGTACAATAGGATCTTGTCTTCGTCGTGTGTGGCGTCGGGACTTTATATGGATATTAGATGCTCTGTTTACCATCTAAGCAGCATCTAAGGCATGTAAACTTGTTACGATGTATGTATAAACGAATTTATTTATGTATGATTGTTAACTTATACTACTTACTCCTTTTTAAATTCAGAATCAATACAGAAGCATATTATTCTGTGACAGAAGCAACCCTAGTGAGTCAGACAAGGATAGGTATAGATTTTCAAAAATGGTGGGAGCGGTCCTTCTGTAAACTCTTTATTTTGTGATATTAGTAAGGAATATACAACGTGTTAATACTTTTAGCGAAACCGAGAAAATTGTTTGTTCAGAATCGAGAGTAGAATCGATTCCAAACATATTTGATAGAGTAAAATTTTTCAAAAAAAAAAATGTTTTAATTTTTGCCGCTTCTTAAAATGTTTGTGTCTACTGCCTATTCATTCAATACGCGCGCGACCCAAATTTTTGCCGCTTCTTAAAATGTTTGTGTCTACTGCCTATTCATTCAATACGCGCGCGACCCATCACGTGCTCTCACAGATCACCCCTGTCTCTCTTTCGTCATGTAAGGTCATAGTAGAGGGGGGTGTGATGATTTTCCGGGATTAAGGGTGACTTTCACCACTGATATTTAAACGTGATTAACGCTAAACGTGTTTAAAACATAGTTCTGTCTCTGTCAAATTCAAACAGATGACAGACACAGAACGATGTTTTAAACACGTTTAGCGTTAATCACGTTTAAATATCAGTGGTGAAAGTCGCCCTACGAGTAGCCTATATGTCACTATCCAGCTCTCAAACTATCCCCATACCAAAAAGCACATCGATCCGTAGCTCCGTTTTGACGTGAAAGACGGAGAAACAAATAAACAAACAAACACACAAACAAACAAACACACTTTCGCATTTATAATAGTATGAACTAGGTGTGCCCCGGGGCAAACTTTGCTCCCGTGGAATTTCGGGATAAAAAAAATAGCCTACGACGACCCATTATCAGACTTACTGTAGATGTAGGTCTACATTAAAAAGTCATAAAAATCGGTTAAGCCGTTTCGAAGGTGATCGCTTTAACAAACACTGACACGAGATTTTTATAAATTAGACTAGCTGCTCCGCGCGGATATACCTGCGTGGTGGTACCCGTTCCCGTGGGAATACCGGGACAAAATATATTATTATATTAAATATTAGCATATAACAGTAACGCATAATGTAGCTTTGTACGTATATATATTGGTGAATGAATTTTTAAAATAGGTCAAGTAGTTTTCAGTTTATCCATTCCAAGCAAGAAACAAATCTTTCGTCTTATGATATTAGTGTAATAATAATAATAATAGCCAAGAGCCTCGATAAACACCTGCGTTAGGTGGATAGATCGGGAGTCAGATGCATAAGGCAGTACTTCTAGACACGGCCCGTATAGTGAGAAGGTTCCTGTCTCTGGAACTAGATCCTTCACATCGGTAGCCAAGACCCTGATCATGCTACCGAAGGGAACTAGTAATAAAAAAATAAAAATAATTTATTCTACAAATAATACATAATTTTCGATAGAGTGGTCAAGTGTAGAAGTGTAGATAAAAATATACGGTGTACGCAATGCAGTCAGATATTTAAAATTCTTCGCCAAAGAGCACTGTTAACCTACTTGATTGATTTAAGTGTTTGTTCATTGGTACGAAGTCGTAATTGTAAGTAGGTGTGAGGGTCGACGTACGGCGAATTAGAAGCATCCTGCTCGTAAAAATGTCGTAAATTCATGATTAAATACAGTACTTAAACAAAAGCATTGATTGTTGAAAAAGGGAAAATGAAGTATTTAGAAAAAATCGACCCGTCTCACATCCCATCCATCTCACGTCCCATCGGAGCTGGTTGTGAGACGGGTCGATTTTTCAACCATAAAAATTGCATTGTGAATGCAAAAAAAAATAAAAATTTAAATAAAAGCACTGTTTATGAATTTTACTTGCAAATTAGTCGTTTGCCCTACTATGTATGGAAGTCAGTTCGAAAATTTGAAAAGAAAGGTCAAAAGTGCCTGAATTCGCCGAGATTGTGTGAGGATTAGGTATTACAGGGTGTTAGGGGCACACCGTTGCAAAAACTTTAAATGGCTTCAGCAGCAAGAATTTTTTGTCGGAAATGAAAAAAATATTTCGACTCTCCATACAAAATGTCCCCATTACTTGCTAAATTTGTATGAAAAGTCGATTTTTGTTTTCATATCCGACAAAAAATTCTTGCACGTTGTTCAGCATGATGGTCTGAAGCCATGGTTAAAGTTTTTGCAACGGTGCCCTAACACCCTGTATTATGAATGAGAGTGGAGGAAGCAAGAGGGATAGTGAAAGAAACCGCAAATAGAAAGAGACTTCTCTACCTAGCCTATACACTTCTTATATGCTCGATAGTAGTCGTTCTAGCTACGAGGCGTAAACCTCGTAAACCTCTAAAACATTTCAATTTTTTTATAGGATACTAGCTTTCCGCTCGCTGTTTCGCCCGCGTGGACTACACGACGTTATCCCGCGGGAATGTTATATTTTCCGGGATAAAAAGTAGTTCCTCTCCAGACTACAAAGTATCTGTGTACCAAATTTCAGCCAAATACGTTCAGTCGTTTTGGCTTGATTGAGAACCAAACATCTAAACGTTTACATTAATTTATAATATTAGTAGGATAGTAGAATTAGTAGGTAGGACTCGTCATTGATAGCTCGAAAACGGACGACGACCGACGAGACCTTGAAAATAATACACCACATTACTGATGAAAAGGGTCATTTTAAATGGTCGTATATTTGTAAAAATATAATATTAATGAGTAAAAAAACCATTAAGTAAACGATTCCATTTATTCAGAAACTAGCTGACCCGGCAAACGTTGTTTTGCCATATTAATTATAGTGGACCCGGTAAACTTCGTATCACCAACATCTATTATAGATAGACAGATGAAAATAAAAGATCGCGAAGAAGTTTTATACACTGCCTGCAACAAGTGATTACAATACTCTTTGACATACCTCTTTGGAAGCGGCTATGGAAGAAATGACAGTTTTGTATAGTACGACAGGTTATCGATTTTCTATACAAAATAATCATTTTTATTTTATAATTTTCCGGAATAAAAAGTAGCCTATATATTACTCTCCATCTCCCAAAACTATCCCCATACCAAAAATCGAGTCGATCCGTTGCTCCGTTTTGACGTGAAAGACGGACAAACAAACAAACAAACAAACACACTTTCACATTTATAATATTAGTATGGATATGGATAATCGGCAAAAGGTGAAAAAGTGTGTAGAGCTGAGCGATTTAAATTGAAATGAATGGTATTCAAACCGGTTGTTATCCGAATTAACAACGTAAATATAAGTCAAAAATAAAAACCGATAACAACATTATTTAATTAACTGTCCAATGTATCCTACACTACATTTGAGTAGTTAGGGTTGTCGATGGCAGTTTTAGATGTTCATTAACGGCCAGAATTAATAACCTATCCACAGATAGGGATAGGTGCGATCCAGATTAGTTGCTAGGCAACACCTAGCAACACCCTAGCAACTGTCATTAATTCTATGTTAATATCAAGCGTTGCATAGCAACTAATCTGGATCGCACCTATCCCTATCTGTGGATAGGTTATTAATTCTGGCTGTAAATAAATATTTGATATTTAATTATTTATTTATATTTGGTACACATTACAGATTACAGTCAATATAAAAACAGTAAAAAGAAAAAAAATGATATAAAGGCTAGACTGATATCCACTACAAGTGCACACAGCATGAACAATATTATAACAAGAAAAACAAAAAAAAAAGACTAAAAGTAACTATAAATTAAAACAAAACAAATTTTACACTGTTAGGACAATACAAGTTTAAATTTAAGTATAATGATAATGAAACTAATAATCATTTGAATAGGGTTGTCGATGGCTGTTTTAGATGTCTAATTAAATAAATATTTGAGACATAATAATGAAACTAATAATATCTTTAGAAGCTGATTTTAAAGTACGCCCATTTACCAATTTATCTACGGAGTCAATCAAATTATTATGAATATTATGATCCAGAAATAAATTCAAATAAACTGGCACACTACGCTCTGTACAGCATAAGTAAGTCGGTTCCTTTGGTTATTTTAAAGAAAAACTAAAAATGTTTTAGAAGTAAATAAAGTTTAGTAAAGTAAATTAGTTCTTGTAAGGCGTAGTAAACCCTAGTTTTAACGCATAACACGTCTAACTAGTATTTTTGCATTCGTTATTATTTGCGCAAATTAACTGCTTTCTCACAATAATTTGAAACCTGTTTGAAGTTAGCTAATATTTTGAAATACGTAAACTAGATCTGAGATAAGATACAATATTTACTTTTAATGTGAAGGGAAAATTTCGCACACCTAGAACGGGCTGAGGAAACAATTCGATTGTTTGTTTGTCTTTTATGTTTATATGACCACGGGTTTTGAGAATAACATCATCATCATCATCATCATGTAAATTAAAGTAAAGTTAATGAAATTATTTGGCAGACTAACGAGACTGAAGAGGGAAGATAGATGGTCACTTACTGCGACACTGCAGATTTCTTACAAAGATCAAAGAAAGAAAAATAGTAAGCTAAAGATAAAGGGGAAGACTCAGAACAAGCTATGTCAGGATAATGAGTTACAAAAAAAATAAGGAAAATGAATGTTGTGTCGTTTTGTTGTATCGAGAGAAGTCATTGCAAATTGTACACATTATATGGCAATAAAGAACTATTGAAAAGTACTCTACCGACATGCTCTCTCGCGAAAGAAGACGAATTGCTATAACCAATGCCTCGTTAAATAATATTATAGTCCAATTCCCACAGAACAGGACACAATATTTTATCATTCATTATCATCATCAGCCCGTTTTCGTCCACTGTTGGGCACAGGCATCTCCTAATTCACGCTAATGAGCTTCAATATTTCATATCCATGATGAATTTCAATGTTGACGATAGTCTGCTTCCGTACCTATGCGATTTTGTAAATATACAATGACAAAGGTTTTAGATGCTGTGGATTATATTTTTTTATTATAACTAACAAGTAACATCATCGGATTTGCCTTGGTTGCTGTTGCGTATTTGGTATTTATTTATCCAACGCCGTGAATAATTAAAAAGAAAAATAGCATTCCAAACTTTAACAATCTGTTTATCTGTGAGCAGGCAAGAGTTGCGTGGCCGCGTCACGGTAGTGATTTTACGAGAGTAGTGTTCACGGAGTTTCGTCATCACCATTCTGGCCATGCCTTACCGAAAGTGAGCGTAGAGTCATCGACTCTGAACAGTAACAGGAGAGCTGCATGTTGTGGTACATAGACTCACTGAACCGTTCACACGTGTACTTTATATGCAACCGAACAACGTAAAATGGTTAAAAAATTGCTATAAACAGGACAGGACAGTACCGAGTGTTGAAGGACTTGAAGGACCTACTGGACTGGACCTATTTTGTTTATTGAACCAGTAAAACAAATGAACCTCGAATATCTAAAACGAAAAATAATGGTATTATTAGCACTTATTAGAATGCCCTCTGTCGCCCACCGTATGTAGCAGGGAGGAGCTCAACTTGGAGACTGATAAATGCAGTTGCCGTGTCGTCGCCCGATACTGGGAAGGGCAGATATCCATTGACTCGATGAAGAAGAAGAAGTGGTGCTTACTTGCTTAGAAAGGTGAAGAGCCTATTTAGATGAAAGAGGACATAAACTTACATCAACAAATCGATAACAATAATTGCGTGGGTATCTATCTTATTAATATTATAAATATGCGAAAGTTTGAATGTTTGTTACTCAATTACGGCGAAATTGGTGAACGGATCTGGATGAAAGGAACAGAGATAATTATGGTCTAGAATAGCACATACGCAACTTTTCACCCCGGGAAAATATTTTATCCCCACGGGCGAAAAGCTAGTTAGTAATAATAAAATTAATAAATAGGTAATAAATATTTAAAGCACGGCTCGCAGTTACATTTCGTAAGAGCTAGGGACCCTCCTCATTTAATTGAAATTGTATCCGAGGTAAACTTGAATGAGTTTTTGATTATTATTCGAAATTTTTGAATTGTCATGTCATGGACGCTTGCTCGGAGCAGGGATTCTACTGAATATGATTGTCATCTTGACTCACCCTGAAAAAACGCAGTATTATTATTGTTAACAAGAAGCAATTCGGAGGGGGACTACTTACAATAAGACGATCGCTCCTTTGAGCAAGGAGCACAACTCACGAAACACAAATTATTATTCGGTTTTGTTTGTAGTACATGGTGACGATCGCTCTTAGGAATTGGAAATTGTTATTCATTTATGACGAGTACGTCATGTTCTTCTATAGTCATGCAAAAATCTGGCAGATCATTTATCTACGCAACTTTTTTAACTAATACAATAACCAAATACAATCTGCTGCATTTCTGACAGCTCATCTGTGCAAACCAGCGTCAGCGTTAGGAACCGTTTCACTCATTGGACCTTGGTGGAATTGATTGTCTCCATTCTAATGAAACGGACAATGGTGAAAGCAAGACACGGACAGCTTGGTAAAGATAAAAAACTGCCAGTAAACAAGCTGTCGACGCACCTGGTTAATGAACTTTTTGATTAAACTCCTCTGCCTTTCGGAAGCATCATAGCGCCTCTCGGATTTTCGGCGGCAAAAATAGTGTCAAGTCGTATTGGAATTGGACTGTCTTTTTAGCGGTAAAAGTAGGCACATTGGATTTTATCAACAACTAGCTGTGCTCCGCAGTTTCATCTGAGGAAAAGGAAAAACCTACTAAAAATGTTTTTTTTTCATTTTTTTTTTGCAACATTTTCATTAAAGCTTCGCTTCTCTTGGTCGTAGCGTGATGTTATAGCCTTCCTCGTTAAATGGACTATCCAACACAAAAATAATTTTTCAATTCGGTTCAGAAGGTTCTGAGTGCGTTCAAACAAACAAACAAACTCTTCAGCTTTATTATATTAGTATAGATTAAATATTGAAACGAGGTAAAGTTTGTTTGGTTGTTGGCAACCTCTGGAGCTGCTAATCCGATTTTAAAGATTTTCACTAGTAGTTGTACTACATTTTTCCTGAATGGTATAATATGCACTTATATGCTAATCTTATTTTATGGGGGGGGGGGGGTGTGGGGGGTGTGTATAGTTGTACCACGAGGGTAAAACTGCGTTTTGATAGTTGGTGGTTTTCAATATATTTTTGTTATTCCATTGTTATGAACGTCAAATTCAAGACGCTTTAAGTTAGTTTTGGGTAGCGAATTAAATAATTAGTGCACTTCGATCGAAAACACGCAACGCAACGCACGATATAATATACCTACTTAAAGATTTCAAGTAGGTCCTACCTAGGTACCTACTTAGGTAGAGTCGGGGACAAATTCGGTGAAACACATCTTACTTCTTTTCGTGTGGCTGGCGTCTCACCACAGTTGCAGTCCCTATCCGTAATTGCTTATGCATTGTACTACACTAGTTTAATACATAAAAAATAGTAAAAGGGTCTGCGAGTGAATGGCGAGGCACCAGCCACGTGAAAAGAAGTAAGAGGTGGTTCACCGAATTTGTCCCCGACTGTACTTGTTCCACAGAATAATATTAATTTGTAACTTAAATTTCAGCCAAATCCGTTCAGCCGTTTTAGTGATTGAGTAACAAACATCCAAACATCTTAAACTTTCTCATTCATAATATTAGTAGGATTATAAGGGTGAAGAGTTTGTTTGTTTGTTTGGTAGAACGCGCTAATCTCAGTAATTACTGAAAGAATTTAGAGAATTCTTTGACCATTAGAAAGCTGCATTCTTCCCGAGTGATATAGGCTATATTTAATCCCGACATATCCACTGGAACGGGTACCACGTGGGTAAAACCGCGAGGATCCGCAAGTTATTTAATAAAGGTTGTGATGTGACTAGTCTTCTCAATCGGACATAAAGTATGGCTGAAACTAGACTAAATAAAAACCCGCAAAAAGAGCCAGCTAAGATAGGGACAAACTACATTCCTTACAATTTCGTACTGGATTGTGTATGGCTGGTTTTTGAAAGAAAGTCGAAACTAACTAGTAGGTTGCTTGTAATTACGTATTTTTTTAGAGGTAAGTGTACAAAACAATACTTACAGAAAAAAAACGTAGTAACTAGGTAGAATGGCTATGGCTTTTTTAATACCTACTCTATTTATTCAACCTAGGTCATAACAAAGTGTAACAGATTGTTACTAAGTTGACAACTGGCTAAGTTTTTTTATTATTTAAGGTAGGTAGTAAAAATACCATTGGTATTAGTTTTTGGTATTAGAAAGGAATAGATCATCTTATTTAAATTTATACTATTTAGGTGTAAGACATATGAAATATATTTCAATCATTTGTGACTTTGTGACACTGTTTTTATAGCCTTAAGGGTATAATTGTTATCTCTCGTGTCTTTTTTATCCCAAATAGGTACATACATGAACAACAGTCTGAATGTGTTTATTAAATAAAACCTGAATGTGTATGTTTTAGCTCTTATCTCTTTATTTCATTCTGGGTAGATATCTACTTACCTACCTAATTATTTTATTTACCAGCTTTTCATAGCAAATTTGCTCAATGGCACACCACAAGTAGGTAGGAACAAAAAAAATTAAAGGTACTTACTTATTAAATTGTAGCCATGTACAGTTGTGTGCTAAAGTATTTGTAATAAATGTAGGTACTTTTTATGAAAAAAAAAACGCAGGCCTATTTATATGAAATAAAATTATTAAATCAGTTTTTGTGCTTATGTGAGCCTAGGTAGTAAAATAGGTACCCATCACTCACCTACTTATTAATACTTCGTAATCAGGACAACACCGAACACGCAACTGCTAGAGTAATTATTAAGGTAAATGAAAGGTATTCGTGTTCTTTGTTTTCTTTTTCTCGCACATAAAAAAAACGTTTTACACGTGAAAACGTTTCTGCAATTTTCATATTTCTTAACTCATTATGCGAAAGTGAAAACAAGCATACTAGCAAGGCCAGCATCATCACGCGAAATGAAAAAAAAAGTTCATTCTCGCGATGCGGTTAAAACGTAGATAGTTTTATCAATCACTGTTACAGTAAAAACATTTGTTTTTATCGTCAACATTGCTGTACGAAACATAATGAATCAAATATAATACTAGATAACAAAAAGGCCAAGGTTTGGAAAACCCGTCGGGCATAAGCCGATACGAGCTGAGTTAAGACTTCTTGGAGAACCAATCTAACCTGCTATCCTGAGAACTGCACGGTCTGCTGGATCCAGTTGCAGAATGGACAAAGGTTTGTCCTTCGCCCATTCCTTCAAGCTGAAATCGTTCTCAAATTCCATGTTTCTGTCATCCAAAATGCGTAGTCTCGCGCGAACTCTCGCACATAATTGAATCAAACTCACAGCACAACACTAAATTGAATACGGCACACAGAAAACATATTTTACAAAACTACGTTACACTTGAATTTTAAGTAAACAAATCGTCACACTCATCGTAGAATGAAAATCGATAAATTTTACAACGGATAACACGGCAGCAGTGCTTCTCCAGTAAATCCCGAGAATCAATAACAAGTTCCTTAATAAACTTCACAGTTTACGTTAAATAATCACCAGACAGTTAGTTAGCAAGCTTAAAATTAACAAAATCAAACTCAATTGCAGTAGGACGGAGTGACAACAAAGTGTTTTAGGTTATTTTATTTGCCGAGCGTCATACACCGAACCGGCGGGCAGACATGATCAGCCGGTGTCAACTTTGTATGGAAGCCTTGAGATACCTACAAGGGCTGAATTTTTAATGTTGCTATATAAATAAATACTCCAATTTATCAGTTATGGCAATACTGTTATACCACGTGACCGACTAGTACCTACGTACCTACCTATCTACCCACTTTGGATGTCTATATAATTTGTGCTTTGGATCCTGAAAAAAAGTTAAACCCAGCCCCTAACTAATCCCTAATTTCATTTATTTGTAAGTAATTTACCACCAAAACGTTGAGTTTCAGTTCTATGTGTTACAAAAGTTTGTGATTCGCATCGTGAGACAGTGACTCTTAACTAAACCACCTTTGTTTGCTGTACATCTTTTCGTGAGTTATTGACTCTTTGAGACTGACCCTATCTATTTGGTGCCTGTGATGTGACCTGCAATCCACGGTTCTACCATACCATGGCGGATGCAGAGCAAAGGAGGAAATGCTTCATCAAGTGCGGTTGCTCATTTGGCCAAGCAAGAGTGCCAAGACAACGTCAAATTGTTTCGGTTTCTGAACTGAAACCATTTAAAAGAAACCTTGTTCGGTATGTATTAGAAGAGAGCCGGCCTGCTAATTCTGTTTAATAGATGTTATTTGGGTAAAAATTTAGTATAGGTACCTATCGGGTATCGTCCCACGATTTGGATGCTGGTAATTTTATGGTAAAAGGTCTAAGAAGACTTCCTGCAAAGTTTCAGGCTTCGAACGCTTATAGTTTTCGAAAACATAATTCCTGAAGATTCGACTTTTCCTATGTTCTTAGGTGATTTAATGAATTAATGACAATTTTAGTACTTTTTGTTGGATAGATCTTCAATACGGTATTTTACTGATTTTTTTTTATTTCTTTAAAATGTTTTTCGAAATATTAGCTACACAAAACAAGTTTTCATTTTGAATTATCTTGAATATTTTCAAAGATATAGGACTTCAAACTTTATAATTAGACAAGGACAGGACGCTATCTTAGTGACGTCAGTGGGTTAGTAGCGTCCATGAAGTTTGACTTAATACTCTGAGGTAACTGGAGCGTGCAGTACGAACAATTTTTTGAATACCACAAATAACACAGTGGCTGTCTTCCGTCTCACCTACACTTTTAAAAAATACGTATGGTCATATGAGACAGCTGACAGCCACTACATACATAAATGTCAAATTTGCTGGCGACACTTTTTTATTCAGGGTGAGAGCTCCAGTTACCTCAGAGTATTAAGTCAAACTTCATGGTAGCGTCATAGTCACGCCATAGAAGATTTCGTTTTAGAAAGAGACAGCTATAGTCAATATCAAACAGACTATAATTCTTTTATTATAAAACAGATTCAAATTATTTTTTCACATTTGGTATTCTTAATTGCAATATTTTTTAACGTCATCATTAAATATCTACATTTCAACAACAGTAAAATACCCTATTCTACAACAATCTACTGAGAATAATAAAAGTTTTTTTTGTACCCCTACAGCTATTAGAGTCCCGCTATTTGCCTTTAATTTTACTACTTACAATTACAACGATACTGACAATACTCAAATTAATTAATAATAGGTGTTCAAGTTTCTCACCAGTCTACATCACCAGTAATCCCTACTACCTACTATTATTGTATAAGTTGTATAATTATATTTCTCAGATATCATTATGTGTTTCAGCTGTTAACATTGGGCGCAATACTTATTCCCTGAAAAAGAGTACAGCTCTATTGCAATGCAAACAAAATTTCACAATGAACACAGAATGTTGTGCCAGAAACACTTCAGGGATGAGGATTTTACTGATTCATCTAAGAAAAATCTTCTCAGAACAGCTGTTCCTTCAGATGTAAGCTAAACAAATACCTATACTTATTTATTAATTGCAAGTGAATAAAGTACATGTAAAAACATTTTAATTAAACCATCATTTTGTTTCAGACCAAAGCTGCATCGCTAATTTCAATAGAATCTCAACCTGGGCCTTCACATCTGGTTCCTTTATATGATCTAGCATGAGATATTGACTGTGAAGTCAGAGCATCTGGGTTCAGTTTGTTAAAGGCATTTCATTTTCATATTTCAAATGCATAGTTAAATACAAACTGTACGGTTAAAAAGAGACCATGTATAATTGAATTTGTTCATGTGTTTGTCACATTGCAACGCGTGAGTATATTTTTATAATGTATTAATATTTTGTATTAGAGGTACATAGAAAAACACTTGTTGTTAAACAGAAAACATTATGTATACAAAAATTAATAAAATTATGATGAAATATTGGCTAGAAACAAAAGTTTTATTTTTAATTCCCCGATAAATAGATTCCGTTTATGGCACATCCAGACCGGGTGAGTGGTCTCGACTCGAGAGGATGAACTCTCGCTCGAGGCTGCTCGCCTGGTTTGGATGTGCCTATCAAAAATCAAAACCCAAGTGAGTTGTAGGTGTTTCAAATTTCCCGCTTCAAACAGTTTACCTTGGGCCGACTTAAGATGGCAGCACTTCCAAACTAAAAATCGTTCCTATATTTTTTATATGAAGTTGACCTTCTTCTCCGCTAGGAGTAATTGTGTTCTGTGGACATGATGCGACTGTCTAGTTCGCGAAGAAGCCGCAAACGTCGCCGTAATCGCTCAGCTGTTTCAGCAGCGCATGCTCGTGTTGATGTTAGCCGACCAAAATAAGAAGGCTGTTGCTTTAGTTGGCGTTTTGAGTAAAAAGAGTACATTTGTTGTAGTCGTATAAACATAAATACGATTTTTTTTAGCGCCATCTATGAAAAACTTTGCAAATTAGAATAATGACGACAGGTGATTGCTCTCTTGAGAATATTGCAAAGTAGAGTTGCAGAGTTGGTGTCTGTTGATTGATAAAAAGGTCACACGTTTGGCAACGCTTTTAGCGGGTATTTTTTTTATAAAATAACTACAAAAACGATAATAACACGTTTGGCAACGCTTTTATCGGTTATTATATATATTTTAATTTATCTAGAAAATGTAGCGTTTTTTAGATCAAGTAGTTGTGTTGTGTGTGTGCAAAGATGTAGTTTATTAGTACCTACCTACATCTTTGGTTGTTGTGTGTGATGAACCAAAACAATGTAGGTAGGCAGTAATGACCAAGAAATTTGTATGTTGTTGTGTAATGACTATGAAAAATAAATGGAAATGAGCGACTTTTCGACAGGCCATTTTTAAAAAAAGCTTCCAAAAGCTTCACTAGATGGCGTTGAACGAAGTATGTACATCTTTATGGTTTTATATCTGAATGACCTTTATTGCAATAATATTGTCTACTGAAATGATTTTAATGAAACTTGGACTGTTCCCTTAATACACATACACCTGATTTAAGTCAAAAATAATCATCTCGATATGACTTTTAGTTTTCTAGAAATTCGTGGACCGTGGAGCACTGGAGTCCGTGGATAAACATTCAGTACTCAGAGTGGACAAACATACATAGCGCTATTTGATGTAATACGCAGGTGTAGCCGGGTTTTAGTGCACTAATTTGATACAATAAGCGCGCTAAGACGCGCATGCCGTTATTAACGCCGTTAGGCGTCACGCAGGTGAAGCCCCAGCATTACGAAAATTCGCACAGATACTTGGAAGCATTCTATATCTTTACTAAAACAAAATCACATTCATACAGGGGGGCTACCGCGTAACTTTATGGGTATGAACTTCATACGCTTTTTGGAACGTTATGTCAATTTTATAAAAAAAATTGCTACTAACAGTTTCTTGTTTTATGACGTCGGGTTTAACGATTTAAGGTTCGCGCACATTATGCCGGGGCGCAGCGGGGCGGGCCGCAGCGCAAAAATCCGCTCAAATCGCTCGTATGGTCGTATGTATTTTATATGGACTATCGCACACTATGCCGCCGCCGCCGGGGAGCAGCGGGCCGCATAATCCGCCGCGGATTTTTAACACGGTTGAGTTATTGTGAAAAATAAATATATGTAGCTTTCTTCCGCAAATAATCACAAAACTTGCATGCACCTTCACCTCAGGAGATGTTTGTCCGTATGCAATCCAGCATTCGGTGCTGGATTGCATACGGACAAACATCTCCTGAGGATGCCCCGGGTTGGGGCGAAACACGTGTAGAGTAGTGTGATCGATGAAGGTGCAAGTTTTGTGATTATTTGCGGAAGAAAGCTACATATATTTATTTTTCACAATGGTTGGGGACTTCCGCCAAGTGACGCCTGATTCAATCAAATACGGCTTCAAGGGTTAACATGTCACCTGCTGGTTATACCCATCCCTCTCACTCTCCAGGCATGACAGATCGAGTGAAAGAGACGGGTATAACTTGCAGGTGACCGAGTAGGACGTCTGGCAGTACACTGTAGTACTCAAAATCCGTCAATGCGCTGCGGCCCGCGCCCGGCCCGTCACAATGTGCTATGTACGCATTTTGCGCTGCGATGCGGCCCGCTCCGCTCCGCTGCTCCCCGGCATAATGTGCACTGATGTGCACGAACCTTTAACGATAGCTAGCTAGCAACGTTCAACAGAACAAAGCAGCAAAAATCTATCAAAAAATATAAACAAAACGTTCCGTTTTATGAAACAAAAGTCGCGTCGAAGTATACTTTATAACGTTCCGTCATAGATGTATTATTCCTGTAGATGGAGCATAAAAATATGAACGATTCCTTCTATAATCGACTCTCGTCTCTCAAATGGCGACATTTCGTGTGTTAAAATGAGATAACAATAGCCCAACGTGTGCGTCTTAATGAGCCGCGCGCCACTTAAAAGTGAACGTCATATTTGTTTGTTAACCAGCTGGTTACAAATGCTTCAGAAAGAAAATCTTTTTTTGTAGTAAAATATAGAAAGATTTGATGGTGTGGTGCGGTAAATCTGTTGTTTGTTAAGAATGGCCTGTACTGTTCCCGGTTATTCAAGCAGAGTGAGTGTTTTGAAAGAGAATAATGAACACATATCATTTCAGAGGTAAGTCACACTCATTGTTTTGTGTTCTTGCGAACACATTTTTATAGCTTACTGGTCCGTATTTGCAAAAACTAAATCGCTGTACGTGTATATCCAGTTTAACATTGACTTGGTTGAAGAAAATCGGGTGTTTTTATGCTAAAAATATATAATTTAAAGAAAATTGGGATTTTTTGACATTTGACCAACCTGATAGTGTTGTAGTCCGATTTTATTATGTAATATCGATAAAAAATTGTAATGTTAACAATTTTGTATTTAAACTTAATTTTTCTCAATTTTAAACAGATTTCCCACCGCCGCGCCGCCGTCGATGTAAAGGAAACGTGAATAAGAAACGTAAGAAAAGGCGACGATTGGAGACCTTCGCAACAAACAAGAATATGCTCGATGCACTTATTAAAACAAATTGTGGATTTATACTTAAAAAAAAATATACATTAAGAGTATAAAAATTAGCGTGAAATTTGTATTTTTTTTTTAGTTGATATCATTCAGCAGATTATTTAATTTAATAAATTGATTAGAAATCTCGTTCAGTTTTACGACTATACCTCCTAGTATAAATAGTATAATTATCATCATTATCATATTAATGTCCTCACTGCTAGGCTATAGGCCTCCCCTGTGCATGAAAACACCACAGTGTCAGGTAGAACGGGCCATAAGTGCCATAACCCACTACGCGAAGCCAATGCGGATTGGTGGGTGAGCGTGCCAACGACTGCTAATGCAACCGGGACCAACGGCTTAACGTGCTTTCCGAAGCACAGAGGAGACCGAGATAATAAAGTTTTGGGTCACCATTCAGATGTCCAACCGCAACGAATGTTGCTTAACATCAACCACCGGATGCAGAATGCGCGTACCAATGAGCCATCGATCTCCTCAAGTATAATTATAGTACCTACTTCATATTTGGCACTGATTCAAAATTAAAGGGCTTGCATAGACCAAGAAACTGAACAACTTTCTCTTTGGAGCATAGCATACCTACGTCGAATTATAAAAAAAATATTCTGCCACACTAGATCGATCAGCTGAGCGTGCGCTTTTGTCTGGAGGGAAGAAATTTTTGCCATATTTCGACCTATGCCGAAGTTTCAAAGCATAAACAAAATTCTAAGGCCGTGAGCACTTTGGACACGATTAGTACTAAAAACTGTCAGAAAAGCGGATTATGAACCGCCCAATTACATTAAGCCGCATTGAAAAGCGCGAAGCGCTCTATTCAATGCGGCGTGGTTTCGATCAGCCGTATTGAATACGGCGTATCTTGAATCCGCCGCATTACAATGCGGTGCTGTTTTCCAATACAGCTAGTTGCTATGTAATACGGTGAAATATACAATACGCCTGCGATATATGTATATGTATGCATTGTAATTTTACGTATCGCTTTGCATTTAACTTATTTTTAAATGTTTTATCGATAACTTGTTATAAAA
Source organism: Crambus lathoniellus (assembly GCA_949710035.1). NCBI lineage: Eukaryota > Metazoa > Arthropoda > Insecta > Lepidoptera > Crambidae > Crambus > Crambus lathoniellus. Next base: position 14,357,868 of record OX453313.1, on the reverse strand, counting down.
AAAAATCACAGCACTATCATTGCATCATCATCATCTAATGTCATCTAGCAGTGCATAGTCAAAATGGAGACATTCACTAATTACGACGCAACAGATTAACATGTATGTCTCTTTCTATCTTATGACAATTTGATAGTGTTAGAAGGGGTAAAGGATGGGTGAGTTATAGCTTATTTTTGTGATCCATCTACAGGAATAATACATCTATGCGTTCCGTTCCTTGTAACTGCATAGGTGGAACAGCGCCATCTATTGAGCTAATCAAAACGAGCTTTCAGAAAATGAGGAATTTTCCAATAGGTATCGTAAGCTTATTTCAAATAGGTGCAAGAGATGGCGCTAGCGAAACTTTTCTTTTTTTTTTTTATAACAATACCTTGGACGTTTGTCAGCATGAAGCTCGACTTAATACTGAGGTAACTGGAGTTCTCACCCTGAATAAAAAAGTCTTTGAGTATTCAAAACGGGAGTTGCCAAGAGCACTTTCCTACATTAGATTTTTTCCGCCAATTTTGGGGGGAGACGAGGTACACACGCACAGCACACAACTTCAAATACACGCACACTTTTGTAGAAAAAGTCATATTGTTACACACGCACACGAAAACAAAAGGACCATAAAGTTATATTTGCGAGTGGCCAAAATTTGGAACTAAACATCATAGTACACATTCTGACAGCTCACTCAGACGGCAGCGCCAAACTTACCGAAAAAATAAGTCAGCTTTTGCGTCAAGGTTAGTGATGGGGCGTAAAGAGACCGATGAAATTGAATGATTGGAAGATTTATGATTACGAACAAAGATTTTTTTAATACGGTCTTCATTTGATTTTATTATTTGCACCAAGAAAATTACTAAAAGCAGCTATAAATAAATGTTTAAAGGGTCCCACAGACGATCCATGAAACCCGAAATCCATGATATTAAGCCATGATGTTCGGTTTTTGTATGAAAAACTGGAAGTGTGTGGTCAATTGCGGTTAACTGGTGGACTGATCGTCTGTGGGGCTCTCAACATACATAAAACATAGTTCTGCCCTATCTTCAAATAATTTACAGAAATGAAATTCCGCTCGTGATAGTTGGCGCAAGTAGCCTTTTTATTAGATAAGATATTATTTTATTTTTTAAACTTTTTATAAACAGTAACTTATCTACCCGAACCACAAGTTTGAATAATCTACACTTTATTATCTTATCTTAATTTCCAGTCCAAAAGCTTAAAAAGCTGAAACAGGGCATATCTTTACGGATAATTTGTGTGTGGATTGCTTCGACCGAAATGACAAAAATACTGCTAAATAGGAAAAGTACCCAAAAGCTGTATTTACATAGATTTTGAGTTAACATAGTTACAGTTACATAATGTTTTATATTTCTATTGATTTTTGAAATGAATTAATTTGTTATATGTAACGTATACATTTCTGCGGATCCGTTTTCTCATCAGATAAGACAGTCGGGTATCTGTGTACTTTTGCATCACTAATCTTCCCAATTCCATATTGACTTTCTTCTTTAAATAATATTTAAAGAAGAAAGTCAGTAATTATCTGTTTTGGCCTTGCAATCTCTTAATCTTCTTTTTTGGAATATTATTTCTCTTTTCAATTTTCTCTTCCTAGACGTATCACTCAGTTGAGTTTGAGATGATGACTGCATAGGATTTAACAGCGTGTCACTTTTGCTAGAATTTGATATGGATTCCAGTTGAGTTTGAGATGATGACTCTGACTGCATAGGATTTGACAGCGTGTCACTTGGGCTGGAATTTGATATAGATTTCCTATAAAAACAATTAAACTTCGATGGTTTCGCGCCCTCAATCAACTTTCTTCTACTAGATACTGATTCAAAACATGAAGAATCAAAATGCTCTGGGGGCCAAGTCTGCTAACGTTAAGTCACAATCGTGTCTCAATCGTGTTTCAATTGTAGTTTAGTTGTAGTGCTTTTTTCCACACTAGTTACAAGAAATACCTATGTACTTTTTTCACAATACTATTGATGGAAACACCACACACTACATTCACATCACATAATACTGTCATAAATTCTTGTAACTAATGTTTAAAAAAACACTACAACTGAAATACAATTGAAACACGATTGAGACACGATTGTGACTTAACGTTAGCAGACTTGGCCCCCTGAACAAGTGACGCTTGTTCTTTTCGGTACCCAACAATTTTTTATTCTGCAAAACTCTATCCATTGGTTCTTTAAAATGTGATTTTTTGGAAACCTGTGATGTAAATAATGTTGATGACAGCATTATCATTATGATATATTTTATTGAATTAAAAAACTAATTTATGTGCTTTATCAGAACGCATCAAAATAATAGTTCATAGAGCATACATTCGTTCTCTTTGTAACAGCACTATGACTTGTACCATGGTTTTTGGTATCATTTTGCTATCGCAATGTCTGTCGTTAGCTTACACAAACAAACTACGTTTTATTCGTGATTATATTATAGTTTGATAATAAAATTATACTTAAGTGTGATAGGAAATTCCGTCCTTTGTAAAATTTGAACTTTCTCATCGTCTTTTGCAGAAATACACTGCACAATACACCATTTTAGCGGAGCTGCGTTCGGCGATATGTGTTCATACAAAATGACGGATGGTCGTGACCAACTAGTTTTTATAAAGTGACACGAACTAATTGGACATGTACTTTGGTGAAAGGGGGTGCGTGTATATGTCAACTCCGGTTTTGAATACTCAAAGAAAAAAGTGTACCCAGCAAATTTGACATTTATGTACAAAAAGCTTAGACTAAATACTGAGGTAACTGGAGAGTGCAGTACGAACAATTTTTTGAATACCACAAATAACACAGTGGCTGTCTTCCGTCTCACCTACACTTTAAAAAAATACTGATCACGCACAATTGTGATGACCACATCTACTGTGTTCCACAGTTTATTGAAACGAAGGTTTCCCATGCAAAATTAAGTAAATTAAAACTAGTCCTACCTTATGGTAAGGGATACTGTCCGTAATCCAGGGGGCTGGTCGCTGTCTTGCCGGCGCGCGCGCGCCTGGCCAAGTAGGTCTTCACCCAACCCCGAGGGGAAACTCTTATAGCTAACACTCTTAAAACTACACAGTGCCCTAATAGACAGCTAAAACTTTCCCGGCGCTTTTCAAAGCGAACACACACGGGTCTCAAGTTCGTACCCCGACCGGAGCCCTAATAGGTGCAACGAAATCTCGGTCCCAATATGGGTAGGTAACTAGCGCGGCACGTCGCTACAGAAACACACGAACTTGTCTCACGGTTGCTTACGGCCAACTGCCTGCACGCGGCCCGAGCGCATTGCGTGTCGCCCGTGACCTTGACAATGACAACGCACCGCTCGCAGCGCGGCGCGAACATCCCCCCGTCCCGGACAGTAGCAAACTGTCCGCCAACTCAATCCAAGGGCAGGCGAGAGAGGGTAGCGATCGCTCGCTTCAAAACAGAGTCCCCCACCAGGACCTCGGCAAACCTGGGCACACCATCCGACCCCGGATGAAGCTGAACAATGCGTCCTAAACGCCAGCGGAGGGGCGGCAGGTTTGGATCCTTTACCAACACGAGGTCTCCGGTCTTGGGTGGGGTCGTCCTATCCGACCACTTAACGCGTTGCTGCAAAATGTGCAAATACTCCAGATGCCAACGGCGCCAAAAACTCTGCGTAAGCTGCTGGAGCAATTCAAATCGCGAGAGCCGTCCGGAGGGCACTTCGGAATAAGGATATTCCGGCAAGGCGTTAAGCGGTCTGCCAATCAAAAAATGGCCCGGCGTAAGGGCCTCTAAATCATTCGCGTCCGAAGACAACGGACATAACGGACGCGAGTTGAGGACCGCCTCAACCTTACAAAATACGGTCGCGAGTTCCTCAAACGTGAGGACCGTCTCCCCAATAACGCGACGAAGGTGAGTTTTAGCGGCCTTTACAGTTGCTTCAAAAATCCCTCCCCAGTGGGGGCAGGATGGCGGGGAGTACTGCCATCGTACCCCTCTGCGAGAGAGTGTGGATCCGATCTCAAAATTATTCCTATCCAAAAATTCACAAACTTCCTTTAAATACCTATCGGTGCCCTTGAAATTGGTTCCACAATCGGACCTGATTAACGACGGCATTCCGCGGCGAGACACAAAACGATTCAACGTGGCTACAAAGGCTTCTGTGGTGAGGGCACTAACCACCTCCAGGTGGACCGCTTTAGTGGCCAAACAAACAAATACACACAAGTAAGCCTTTTCCGTTCTAGCATTACGAAGCCGCGATGTCTTAACGGTAAATGGCCCCGCAAAATCCGTTCCAACTCCTGAGAAGGGCATCGATTCGTTCACTCGATCGGCAGGCAAATCACCCATCTGGGGCTGCATCGTATCGGCGCGCAAACGATAACACGGGAGACAACGAAAAATAACGGATCGGATTATTCTCCGCGCTGACAAAATCCAGAACTCTCGTTGGAGGAGCGCGGTCAAAGCATTACAACCGGCATGAGCATTCTTTACATGTCGGTCTGTAATCAACAGTCTAACTAATGGTCCATCCTTGGGGAGCAACAAAGGGTGGCGTGATCCGTACGGCAGGTTGGCATGTCTGAGCCTACCTCCGACACGCAGCAATCCGGTACTGTCCAAGAAGGGATTCAACCGCACCAAGGGTCCCTTCAACTTGGACTTACTTGAGCGCAGGGCTTTCAGCTCCGGTTCAAACTCTCGCTGTTGCGTCACTCGCAACCAATGCAACAGAGCGTCTTGCCGCTCTTGTGGGGCGAGGACCGGAGACAACGATTTCTCCTGAGGCTGGCGACAATTTCGCACAAAGCGCCTCATCCAAGCAGTCACGCCGAGCAACTTATCAAGAGAACTGTAGCGGTCTAACAAAAACTCCATCTGCGGAGCCGCCACCGTCTCCACGGCGTGAACACGCATGCCTAGGTCTGGGACTCTGGCCACAGCCGGGGTGGCAGGCCATGAGCGCTCAGGCCGTAACAACCATGATGGACTCCACCATAGGTGGTGGTCCACTAACTCAGGCGCCTCGCAGCCGCGGGAGGCACAATCTGCGGGGTTCAATTCGCCCGGTACGTGGCGCCAAATCAACGGGGCCTTTGAAGTCTGAATTTGTGAGACCCGGTTGGCCACAAAAACCTCAAGGGTGTGGACTGAACTCTTCAGCCAACAAAGGACGACCTGGCTGTCAGACCACGCAAATATCGACTCCAAGTCGACACCGTTTCCCAAGGTGTCGGCAACATGATTGAGTAGCCGTACTAAGAGAGTGGCGCCGGACAATTCCAACTTCGGAATGGTTAGCCGAGTCCGAAGGGGGGCGACCTTACTCTTGGCCGTAACTAAGTGTACGGCGACAACGCCTGCTGCATCCACCGTTCGGATGTAAACGGCTGCCGCGTATCCGCTTTCGGACGCGTCACAAAAGCCGTGCAGGGAGGCTTTAAACTTTCCCGAAGGCAGCATTTGCCTCGGTATACAAACCCGATTGACGTCGGGTAGGGATGACACGAACCTCACCCACTCTCGTAGGAGGCTACCAGAGAGGGGCTCATCCCATGACAATTCCGCAGCCCAGAGCTCCTGTAGGAAGCACTTCATGGAAAACACTACAGGGCTGAGCCAACCGTTCGGATCAAAGGTACGGGCTACAGTAGACAGCACCGTGCGTTTAGTCCAGACCTTTGGGTCTGGCAGTTCCAATCTATATGTGAACAAATCCGGGACTGGTCGATACTGGACTCCCAAAACAGACAGCATGTCTGGAGTCTCCGGATTTTCAAAGAGGAGCGGCTCTTGCTGGTGGTCCTTAGGCAAATCTGCCAATAGGTCCGGTGAGTTAGACAGCCACTTCCGCAACTCATAGCCACCAGCCCTCAAGAGCGCAATCAGCTCATCACGTAAGACGAGAGCCTCATCTAAGCTCGAGGCCCCCGTGCAGATATCGTCGACAAATAAGGCCCCCCCCTCAATAAGAGCAGATGCCCGGGGATAGCGTAGCCGTTCGCGCTCTGCGAGCTCCAAAAGCGAACGGATCGCCACAAAGGGGCTCGACCGCAAACCATAAGTGTTGGTGTTCAGCTCGTAAGCCAACATCGGATCCTGGGGATCCTCACGCCAAAGGATGAGCTGGTATCGTCTATCCTCCGGGTGAATCACGGTCTGTCTGAACATCATGCGGATATCGGCCACAAGGACGACAGCGTGCCGGCGGAAGTTGGTCAAAACATCACAGACATCGTGATGCAACTTCGGCCCCGCATGCAGACACTGATTCAACGACACTCCGGTTGACGTGGGCGCTGAACCATCAAAGACCACGCGGATCTTCCCATTGGAAGTCTTCAAAACAGCGTGGTGTGGCAGGAAGTAATGTTCCACATTACGCCAGTCCAACTGCGAGATGGACATGTGCCCAAGGTCCAAATACTCCCGCATGAAGTCTATATACTTCTCCTTGAATGCGGGATCCCTGGCCATCCTACGCTCCATGGACAACAATCTCTTCTCGGCCATCGGTCGGGAGCTCCCTAAAGGAGGGCGAACCGCCAAGAAGGGCAAGCGGGTAATCAAGCGACCCGAGAGGAGGCGCCCAGTGTTGTTCTGGTAGAACAATTCGCACTCCTCGGCTAACGGATCCAACCGCTTGGCAGTGGGGGGTTCCTCCACCTCCCAAAACTTTTGGAGAACGTCGGACAAAGTAGAACCGACAATGGTCTGGCGGTCTACCGACGGGGTCTCTGGTGTCTGTGGTACCTTTCCCATCACCACATGACCCAGCGACGAGGACAAGGCGACAAGATCGGCTGTCTGCAAAACTCGCTTGCTTCCATACAATACACGACCGAGGACATCCGCACCAATCAACAAGTGTATTGGGCCCGGTCGGTGGAAGGAAGGATCAGCCAAAGCCAGTCCAGACGTCAGCTCAATCGTGGATGGCGGCACTCGCACTTGCGGGAGTGGTCCAACCACCTTATCAAATACTATCGCCGAAGCACCGATCTTCGGCCTTGGCGTGAAGTGGGGGGAGAAGGAGAACTCAACTCGACCAATCGGATCAGGGATCCGCGAGTCTCCCACCCCCCGTACCGCTTCGTGATGCGGCACAAGCAAAAGACCCAGCTGTCGGACAAGCCACCTGGACATTATGCACCCCTGGGCACCTGAGTCCAAAAGGGCACGCACCGTGACAACATTGCCCTTAGGTCCCCAAACATTCACGGAGGCTGTTGGCAACAGCACAAGCTCCGGAGGGGTGGTTGGGTTCGACAGGGGCGCCATTAAAAATTTTGGGGGGGTACTTGTCCCCCTCGCGCCTGAGTCGGCGCGCCAAATGTGGGACGCTCGTACCGGGCGAGCGGGTCCCAATCGGGTACATACTGGCCCCGACCAACAGCACTCCTAGGTGCAGGGTAATACCCGTGTGGGGCGTGCCTCGGTACATAGTACCCCAATCGAGGCCTCTCCATTAGGGGGGGGGAGTAGCAAATAGGGCCCGTGCCCATCGCCACCGTGGCGTACTCTTGTGGTACCCCCCTACCCCCGCCCGTGGCGGGGGCGTCTCTCCTATAGTTCCCCCTCTCCGGGGGGGACTGAACGGGGGGGCTAAGCCCCGCCGAATCTCTAGGGGACCGGTTCCGGGCTGCCGGGCCCCCGCCCGTGCGCGAGGAATTCGAACCCCGGTCGCTCCCGGCGTCCTTGCGGTCCAAACAAAGGAGGGGGTGATGCCTCCCTCCGCAAAGACGACAATCCTCTGTCTGGGGACACGCCGACTGCATGTGTCCCCCCAAACACCTATAGCACCATTGGCGCTGTTTCGCAACGGCCCTCCGTCCCTCTGGGCGGAGGCCTCTAAATTTGGCACATTCGTGCACCACGTGCCTATCTCCCCTGCAATACCTGCACCGCTCACTCGGTGCGGGGGGAGGGGACTGCTGGAAGGCAGCATACCGATTGGTCGGGCGACGGGGCTGTTCCCTCGCCGCCACCATACGACCAACACCTGGAACCGGGGCGGGCTCCAGGTGGTCCGTCACCCTACATTCGTCCTCCAAAAAACGAAGGAGGTCCGCGAAGGGCGGGAGATACGAGGCGCTGTCGCCTCCGTACCTCTGCTCGAAACGCCCCTTCATTTCAGCGGGCAATTTGGCGAGGACTATGTGCAGCAGTATAAAGGACCACTGATCCACCGGCAGGTCCAATCGCCTTAGGGAGTTGACCGCTGACAGTAGCGGGTTCAGCAACTCCCTCCGTAACAGGTGTACCCGCGTGATTCGCGGGAGGGCCAAAATCGTGGCCACGTGGGTGTCCGCCAGTAACCGGACATTCTGGTACCTGCTAACCAGAAGCTGGCGAGCCACCTGGTAGTTGTCGTCGCTGATGAGCAGGTGCTGGATTACCGAGCTGGCCTCTCCTCGCAGGGAGGAGCGCAAATAGGCCAACTTCTCACTAGGGGATAAGTCCCGTCGTGAATCCACCAAACTGTCAAACAAATTAATGAAGCCCATCCAGGCTGACAGATCCCCATTAAAAGTGGGAATCTCCAATGTAGGCAATCGGCCTAGCAACGCCGTCGGGGTAGGTTTGACCTCCCCGCTCAAAACCGGCTCCCCCTTCCGAACAGCCAGGGCCCTCTCAGCCGCCTCCGTGAGCTGGTCAGCCAGCTCATAGGCCTGGGCTACATCCTGCTCCAGCTGTTCCGACACGGCATCATCAGCTGGGGGGTTTTCCATATAATACGCGCGACACTCCATGGCGTGGCGCTCCAGGTCTTGCAGCCGAGCTGCCAGCCCGCCATACCGAGCTAGCAACGCGCCTACCCGGTCGGCTCGGTCTATTAATGTGACCGCACAAGCAAGCCAACGCAAAGCTCCTTGGACGCCAGCCCTGGATACGGCGGTCGGATTCGTAGGAGCCATTTATATTCCGTTTAATAAACAAAGCAAACAAAGAAATATAAAAGTGGTAAACATCAACAAAAAAAGCAATAGAAATAGGTCGCGTCACGATAATATAAAACACAATTAAAATTCGGACGACATACACGGACCCTACTATTTTCATAAATTATTAGCAACTTACCAATTTCAAGGGCTAACAATGTAACGGTATAAACAAAACGTATAGGATTAACGGTATGGAATACCTCGCAAATCAACTACTAAACCGTTATCAACAAACAAAAACAAAACTATTTTTAATAATAATACTCGTAATTTAATACTACTAATAATTAAAACTAGTTCCACTTTTTTAACTAGGCAAGCGGACTCGGAACAAACACTATGTGGTACTAATAAACAACACTTTCGAACGAAACTATTCGTCAAATAAATCCGGACACACAAAAAAAAATATACACATCTAGGCGAGTAAACTCGTATCAAATCACTAGTATGTGGTACTAATAAACACACTTTCGAACGAAACTATTCGTCAAATAAATCCGGACACACAAAAAAATATACACATCTAGGCGAGTAAACTCGTATCAAAACACTAGTATGTGACAACAATTATATAAGTGTCTATCTATTATCGGATCCACCAAGTAAGAAACATTCGCTTCGAGAATTTACTAGAACAATTTCTTAGTACTTCAATCGTCTCGGCATACCCTCGAGATTTCAACAAAAAAAAATAATTTTTAGGTACGCTTTTTAGGTACGCTTTTCATTTTTACTATGAAATTTTATGTACCTAGTTAATTTTAATATGAAAATTAACTAATTATATCAACTAACTACGCTCTGCTACCAAAAATATGATCACGCACAATTGTGATGACCACATCTACTGTGTTCCACAGTTTATTGAAACGAAGGTTTCCCATGCAAAATTAAGTAAATTAAAACTAGTCCTACCTTATGGTAAGGGATACTGTCCGTAATCCAGGGGGCTGGTCGCTGTCTTGCCGGCGCGCGCGCGCCTGGCCAAGTAGGTCTTCACCCAACCCCGAGGGGAAACTCTTATAGCTAACACTCTTAAAACTACACAGTGCCCTAATAGACAGCTAAAACTTTCCCGGCGCTTTTCAAAGCGAACACACACGGGTCTCAAGTTCGTACCCCGACCGGAGCCCTAATAGGTGCAACGAAATCTCGGTCCCAATATGGGTAGGTAACTAGCGCGGCACGTCGCTACAGAAACACACGAACTTGTCTCACGGTTGCTTACGGCCAACTGCCTGCACGCGGCCCGAGCGCATTGCGTGTCGCCCGTGACCTTGACAATGACAACGCACCGCTCGCAGCGCGGCGCGAACAAATACGTATGGTCATATGAGACAGCTGACAGCCACTACATACATAAATGTCAAATTTGCTGGCGACACTTTTTTATTCAGGGTGAGAGCTCCAGTTACCTCAGAGTATTAAGTCAAACTTCATGTTTATGTATGTAGTGGCTGTCAGTTGTCTCATATGACCATACGTATTTTTTTAAAGTGTAGGTAAGACGGAAGACAGCCACTGTGTAATTTTTGGTCACAAAAAAGTGTTAGTACTGCACTCTCCAGTTACCGCAGTATGAGCTTCATGTTTGTCAGCCTACGCAAAACAAAATAACATTTTAAAATGTAAGTAAATAATCTTGTTATATAAGGTTTTATTTCTAAATTACTACTTTTAGGATATGACTTAAAGTTCAACCGTAGGTTTTTATCCATACTTCGCTATTTTTGTTGTACCTATAAAAAAACTACAACTTTGTACAATAACTGTCAAGTTTTAAATAAGTCAAGAACGAGTTGTTGGCATTTTGTGGCAGTGTTGCCATAATCAAACTTTTTGCACCCCCTTTAGACCAGATAAACAAATGTAAAGTAAAACATTTTCTTTTCTTTCTGACATTAACAGTTATTTAAATTAAAATATAATCAAAATCAGGTAAAATAAGAAAAAAACGATAACTCATTAATATATATACGCTACAAAATTCGTGAAACAATACATTCAACTTTACCGTAAACTGGGGAACGCAAAAAAACATACCAATTACCATACATGAAAATTAAGAAAAAAAAGAAAAGTGGTCGCAGCGACATCTATTGAGCATTATAGAACCTACTGGAAAACTTCTCATTGCCCATTGGTTTGAACGTATTCAAATGCACTATTGGTGTTTATTATTAACTTCGAGCAACGCGGGTCTTCCGTGACGGAAGGCGTTGCTCGAAGATTATTAAGCTTATAAAATCAGAAATTGGTTTATTCCTCAATAAGATTGAGACATAAGAACAAAGCTATTGCATGCAGAGGCACAAGCAGGGGAGCCCCCTGTGAAAAATATGGATATGAATATGGGCTTGAAGACCAGCTGACACTGGCCTCTATTAGTAATTACACACTGGACTGGCTGCTGTTATAATATTTTTGTGGCTATTTGAGTATCACCAACGCCATTTGGCGCTCTGTAGGCCAAGGGCCAAGCTGTAGGCAGAAACGAGTGTCCATGTAACTAAAATTAGTGATGTTCGTTGACTGTGACACTCGTAGTGGATGGCGCTTCAAATTGCCACACAAAATTAACTGTCATTTGTATGGAGCCTGTCCCATCGACCTCAGTCCAGTGTGTACTAAGATAATAATAATAGAGGTTTAATCTTCGATCAACAATACTAGATGAAGGCTCACGAGCTAAATGAAAACTTTACATGGCACCCATGCATGGCACAGCACAGACTGACTTTTTTTTAAACGGAGAAAAAAGGTTACGAATGTTCCGATCTTACATTATAAATGACAGGAACCGTTCCAAGTTTGAAATACAGTGCCACAAACTTTGCTGTGCCGGTGGCCAAAATGTGAAACAGCGTGTTTTTTTTTAATGTCATTCTGCTGTCAAGTTGATGTCCAACCATAGCGCTGCTGGCGGCTGAAGTTCTTAGAAGTCAGGGCCGGTTAAATTGCTACAAAAAAAAGAAAAAACGTACGTAGCGCCGCTGTCACCGGCACAGCAAAGTTTGTGGCACTGGTGGCCTACCACAAGCTCTTATAGCAGTTATTTTAAAGTTGAGAGAGTGAGACGCCGCTATACGGCGTGTAGAGCGGCGTCTCACACTCTCAACTTTAAAACAACTGCTATAAGAGCTTGTGGTAGGCCACCTGTACCTTTGTATTATTGACACTGTCAAAATAATCTACTTAAAATTATACTCTCAATACGCTCGGCCATTTCTGTCACTCCAACTATCTAGAACTTGGTGTTATTGTTGATCGAAGGGTTTAAAAGAGGTCAGTGTGAAGACCATATTATAATATGCCCATAACAATGCCCATAATAGACATAAATTAATTATCATTAAACTATGGACTTCAAATGTCAAATGAAGTCTATGCTCATATCCATATTTTTTAGCTGGTAGCCCCGCCCTCAGTTTTTTTTATTTTGACCACACCAGTTGCCATAGCAACGCAACTGTCAAAACAATAAACATTTGTAAAGGTACATGTTTACATTTTAGATTTTTGGTATTTTTGTAAGAAATGCATCAATCCCAAAGGAGTAATCGTTTCGTTTTGTTTCTAGTAAAATTATAAGACAATATATCGTTAAAATAATGTTACCGCAGTTAGTTCCAAGTGTACATATTGCATAATAAGTTTGGCCGAAGAAGTTTTGTCAATACTGCTGTGTCAAAGAATGTGGGTGCTAACTGCTAATTTTATTTTAATGTGTTTTACTGTACAAATCATCTTTTGACCTAGTTAGAAACTCACCCTGTGACCCAGAACACGCTTCTAGATAAAGTCACGAACGTAGTACACTTGTGTATCTTTTTGTGTTTCTTTGTACCGAAATAAAATAAAAATGATTAGGTAATAAACTTGTGGTTATTGAATTAGGTGATGATGGATGATGAAGAATTCAATCATTTTTATTCTAAGGTAACTTAAAAACAATGCTTTTTATATATTTTTTTGTAAAATTATTATTCCTTGAGTAATTATAATAATAATAATCTAAAGAACTTAAGATTAATAAAATGATTAATGAAACTTTTTAGATTTTAGGAATTAATTATTTATCAAGGTAAGTAAGGTGCCTAAATTATACACAGTACCTGCAAATTATACTATATATCCCTGCTTATATACCTACTTAAAATTTTCAGAGGTATCACTATGATAAAGATGTTAATAAAATACTTATGAAATCAAGTCCAGATAAGTTGTCGTTCTCTGGAAACTTTACCAAAGGGCTCAAGCTGTTTGACATAAACTCTCCGGAGAGACGGGCGAGTATGAAAAAGGATATCATGGATACAGTCTTGAGGAGAACAGAATCAAAGATGATGTCGTTAAATCGGGAAGAAAGGGAAAATGAAGATGATTTAGCAAATGATAATCCTATGTATGAAGATCCAAGAGATGTAATTGGTGAGTATTCTTCTTCTTTGTTGCTTGTCGGCGTTCGGCTTTAGTTCTTGTCAGAACAAAATCGCGCCACACGTATCGCGTTTTCAGTGGCGTTATAGAGATCCTCGCGTGTGCTAGATGAAGGGCATGCTGAGCAAGACATAAGGCGTGACATGGTTTGGGAAGAGGCACCACATTTATTTCTTACTATTTACTTTGTTGGTGTCATGTTTTTACAGAAATATTGTTTTGTATAGTTAATAGACTTTTAAAAATATGTCTAATTCCCCCAATAGATTTGGAATTTAATACTTGCCAATTTACGGTTAATTTATTGGTGAAACATATACTTACCAAACTTGTAACACTGATTTAGGTGTAAGGTCGAGATGTGCACACATTTCTCCAAGCAAACAATTAAACTAAATTATTTTAATAAGTTACTGTTCATTTACACCTCATATTTTATTATTGTATTTATTATAACTTAAGTAGGTATTTAAAATAATGTGTATGCTGTAAAAATATTGTTTAGGACAGAAACCGGCCAAGCCTCCAAGAAAACGGAATCTGCAGGGTGTTGCGGTCACCTCCCCCCGTCTCAATAAAGAAGGGAAGTCATTACTGAAAGAACAGAAACGGAAACTTACAAAGAAATATGAGAGTCTCATCATTACACTGATGGATAGGTGCGAGGAGAATGTTATTATGGTAAGTGATAAATAAATATCATGAAATGCCACCTACACTACATTGATCTGATTTCAATAGCATAAATAGGTACATACTTGAGTTACGGATATTTGAGTCAATAAAGTCTCATTACATAATATAACATAGGAGAACATACGAACACACTCAGACACAGCATATACCTACTCAAATGTTCATCATACCTATTAATAGTCGTAACTTTGAGAGCACAGGCGTAACTACAGGGTGGCAAGCCGGCAAAATGCCACAGGCCCCCAGCCTGAAGGGGCTCCCGAATCCAGCAAACACATTCAGAAAAAGAAGGAATGCGAATCCTGACTTGGTGTAATACGGAGTGAATTTGCCACGGGCCCTTAATTGTATTGTTACGGTATTGTTACGCCACTGTTTGATAGTGTCTGAACATCTAGGCGTTTCTCTCATACTTTTGACATTGAATGTGGCAGGCCAATGTTTGAGACGCTTCTGAAGTTGAGTTTTCGGGCTTAAGGAAGTTTTAGCTGCAAGGAACTATTTCCAGGACTGCAAGCCACACATTGATGGTCATAGTTTCGATTAGTGAGGCCCACCTATTTTAGGACGATAGTATTCGGGTTTCGGGCATTAAACTTTTAACGAAGGTCTAACGCTGATTTTCAGATATCCGAAAAAGATGCAAGTATAGCGAAGCTAAAAGAAAAGCTAAAGACAGTTCTAGAATACAACAAATTGTTTGCCGAAGAAAACGACCAACTTAAGACCCAGTACACAACCCTAGTGAAGTATGTGGAAGAATGCAAGCAGGTAATAAGGGAGGAAAGGGACAGGACCAAGGAATTGGAAGGGACTTGTAAGGAATTGGGGGATAAGGTGAAGCAGTATGAGATGCCTGACAGAGGTAAGTTTTTGTCAAGCTAGACAGGGCTACTTCATCATCATCATCATTATCATTATTGACCCCAATTCTGGGCCACTGGCCTTCTCCTCATAGGATAGGTAGGATATGAATAAGGTGCGAATTCTCCCTTGTATTAAGCTTGTTCAAATCTATTAGAGTTTAGACTATTATAGTAGGTATGTGGCACCCCCCCCGTTCTGAGAGTAGTGTCGTTAGAATCCTCTAAAAGAGTATGTCCATAACATAAAGAGCAGCATCAGCTCCATACGAAAATCATGATCATGACATGCCAGGCGCCTGTCAATTGTGGCAATAAGTTCTACACCTTGGAGAGTGTGCATGTGTCGTACACCCGATGGAATATGGACAAACTTTACTACCTTTGTGGCCTTTTTTTCACGTAATCAAATTGGCAGAGCTGCTCTGAGCGTATCTTCTTTCCATTGGTAAACACTTGCCTATCTTTTTATGAGTGCAGACTCCAACCTTGTCGACAGACCATTCTGCACCAGCCACGGCCATACCATTAGTGGAAGTGTGCATGAGCTGCAGCAGCCGCCAGATCATTCTGAATCAAGCGCGAGAACAGAACCAGCGACTGCAGAAAGATATGCAGGCGCTCAAAGATGTATTGTACAGGTAAGGTTGTATGTATTTAGCGGCCATCTAGGCGGCGGCAGCGCCAGCGGCATGACAGCGGCGCTTTCAAAAACTTTTTTAACCCGGTGAGAAAGTGGTGACAAACATCCCTTGTAGTATGTGGCGGCCGTTGCGGGGTGTGTGTGACATAACGCATTACAAACAGGCAACATGAACCAAATAATTTTAATATAAGCCAGGTTTCTAACTGAAAGCAAACATTAATTAAAATAACTTTTAGAGTTTTTATCGTGTTGGTATCTCATCATCTCAATCGTATCACTCTTGTCAGAGTGGTCGTGGTCAACAAGAAGTGCTATGGGTAGCCGATGTAGCTTGCTTCACGATCTTCCGCCATCTCTCCCCATTGGTGGTCAATCTGGTGCACTCATGGAGAGGCCCACCCACCAGTGTCTTTTTTTGGTCGGCCCATCGCGTCGGCGATCGTCCGCGAGGTCTGGTGCCCTCCACTCTGCCCTGGACGACAAGACGTTCTATGAAAGCATTGTCCCGCCTTGAAATGTGTCCGAAAAGTTTGTGAATGCGAGTTTGGACTATATTCGATAGACGTCTTTTGATCCCAAGCTCTTGTAGGATGGAGTATCTCCTATCTCCTAAACAGACCTTTTACAACGCAATACGGTCTGTTGATAATGAGGCCTCTACGTCTATTACTTCGGACCTTATTACGTCGTAATAAGGTCTGTTTAGGAGCGCGGTGCGGTGAGGCGGGGACAGAGGTAGCGGCCAACTCGAAGCGAACACGTAGTACAAAGGGGATTACGTCCACAGACCTAATGATTTCGATGATCCTTCTAACGAAATTAATAATTTTAGCATTATCTATAGTGATAAAGTCCATAAACGCTCACCTGCTCACCAGCACGGGTAGCATGACGAACTCGAGAAAGGTTTTGTCTAAAATCGAAACGTCAAAAATTACATTTCATCGTAGACAAACCTATAGTTCGGCTGTCAATTATAGACTTTCGAGGTAGACAAAACTCTTCTCGGGTATGTCATGCTACGCGTGCAGGCTTAACATCCAACTCTGCCGCTAGCAATAGAAGCTGCGCAGTGGCACAGAACGAGGCTACGTTTTTTACTACAAGGAGAATTGCATTCATAAACCTATCGATTTCAATGATCTGATCTAATGAGAATGTTAGCACCTACCCTATGATGAATGTCACAATCGCTCACCAGGCTCAACGTCCAACTCTCCCGCTACCAGGAGAAGCTGCGCAGTGGCGCCACGAACATAGCTGACAAGGGGGATTTTGTACACAAACCTACAGACAAGTATGACGCTCTCGACTCCTTGCTTACCACCAGCTTTGGGTATAAAGGTACAGGTAAGATCTCGTCCCTATTTCTTCAACGGTAAAGTATATTTTCTTTTGATATAGGAATCGATTAAGTATTATTGTTGTTGTTCCTTTGTTAAGTCGTTCCTTTGGTGCAAATTTCTTAGAAAACAAACTTTATAAACAGCAAGATTGTTGTTTACTTGTGGTACTCTACTAAGCGTGACGATTCTGAATGATATAATACAGGGAGAATAAGGCTGCGCTGCTGGTAACAAGGTAGGGATTTCTTTGCGATCACAAATGATCGCAAAGTGATCTCGTCTGGTCTAAATTAATAGTCCTACTCTGAAACGCAAAACCCGAAAGTTCGTTAGCCTTTCACTCGATTATAACGAAGACGGCTATAACGAAGTTTCGGATTTTACATAATTATAGGGACGCCTACTTTTCTTTCTTTTTTATTGTTTGTAAGTAGTTGTTGTTTTGTTCTACGCTGGACACGACGATGAAACTTATACGCATCTTACTTTTCTTTATTTGTTGTTTGTATCTATATCAATGTTATGTTGTTTTAAAATCTTGTAGACGCTGGAAACAACGATGAGACGTATACTAAAAGCCACGGCGATGACCACACGCAAACCGGCAGGTTGGTAGACTTGTCGGGCCTGCTCAGTGCTCAAGCGCTAGGTAAGGACATAGTAAGTACGCAATAATTAAGTGGTAGTGGTAGTTAGTCCAATTAGCGAAGCAGCAGCAGTGGTTAGCGCGCTCGGCTTGCGATATTTGAGGTTAAGGCGAGGACTCTCGACCGAAAAGGCACGCTAACGCTTGCTCGAGCCGGCAGTGAGCTGTGAACTCGCGAGCGCCCCATGAATCGAAAATCACTTAAAATTCAATTAAAAATTAAATAATAAAATAAGTTAATTTATGACGGCTGGAATCCCTCGGCTATAAATGTCTTTAAAAAGACAATTATTTTCATACTAGTTTTCCGCCCGCGGCTTCGCCCGCGTGGACTTCACGACGTTATCCCGCGGGAATATGATATTTTTCCGGGATAAAAAGTAGCCTATGTTCCTCTCCAGGCTACAAAGTATCTGTGTTCCAAATTTCAGCCAAATCCGTTCAGCCATTTTGCCGTGATTGAGTAACAAACATCCAAACATCCAAACATCCAAACATCCAAACATCTAAACTTTCACATTTATAATATTAGTAGGATGTTTTTCATTAACTTAAACCAAGTAGGTATACTGTAAGTAATATGATATTTGAATTTTTATGAGACGGATGTTTGGAATTTTATTTGATACAGTAAAGTATCACAATTTTTTTTTTTTTAATCCACAACGGGGTAGCACTTAGCCTTCATCACATCTGATGATAAGTAGTGATAAGGCTGAAGGTGGAAGCGCACTACTCCCGGAATCCTCAATCACTGAGGAACTGGCTATCTTATCTTTAACTGCCGGAACACAATAATGCTGAAAACATCATTGTTATGGCGTCAGACTTAGATGAGATGGTGGTAGCTAGCCAGGCGGACTAAGAGCAAGTCCTACCACCAACCAAACCGAATACAATATGTACCCCCACTGGGAATCGAACCCGGGACCTCTGGGTCTGAAATCCGTGGTATGAACCACTAGACCAAAGAGGCGGTTAAAGGAAATATAACAGCCGGAAGCACTAGATAAAAGACTGAAAAAGAACATATATTTTTTCCAAATGTTGAGTCTTGTGGTTTGCGAGTAATCCATAATTTAAAATGCTATTTTCGGGAATCATCGCCTTAAACAACTTTCGAAATAGTTGGTCACGGGATGGGTAACCAAAAAGGATTATCTGGTGCTCCTCCGTGCTTCTGATGGCAAGTTAAGTCGTTCCCGGCTGCGTTTGCAGTTGTTAATACTCACCAATCCGCATTGGGCTCGCGTGGTGGGTCATGGCCCCTTTTTCTTCATCCATTCATAAGGTAGGCCTGTGCCCCAGCAGTGGGGACAGTAAATGCCTGCTGATGAAGCTGATGTCAAATCAGCAATCTTTTGCGAAGTGTTTCACTTATACTAAGGCTCAATCTACATTGAAATGAAATGAAATAATTTTCAACTTTATATGCATATTTAAAAGAACGAGTATTGTTTGAAATTACCGAATGCTCTCGCGGCCGCTCGAGTGCTATCGGGGCCGCGTGACCGCGCGCCTTTTCGGTCATTTCAAACAATACTCTCCTTTTTTACATATGCAAATAAAGTTGACAATTATTTAACACAGAAAGTAATCGCCGCGTCGCGTCACTTCGCTGCCATTTCAGTATTGATTGAATCTAAGTAAGTAAATCCATAATGCTGTACAATGTGATGTGTATAACAAAGGCGGCCGGGGTAAGTTTGCAGGTCCGAATTTAATAATTAGCGTGGCCGCACACGAGCCACACGCGACAGCCACAAAGGGTCGGCGCAGACAAAGTATATTAAGACATAGTTCATTTTTCAATGACCACAAAAATTTCCGCGAGGATTTCTGCGCTCTGCGCGACCCAAACGCGGCCACTCGAAGCTAGAAGCGTCTACAAAGGTGACTGCAGCGCGCTACAGGGACCGTACTCTGAAACGCAACATCTGTAACTTCCTTAGCCCCGCCCCTTTCACTCGATTCTGTAATGACTGTTGAGTAAGAGGGACGGGTATAACGAAGTTTTGGGATTCTGCGTTTCGGAGTAGACCCTCACCAAAACACAAAATCCGAAACTTCCTTAGCCTCGCCCATTTCACTCGATTCTGTCATGACTGAAGACGTTTTTATTTAAGCCCGAGTAAATTACATTTTCATAACATTTTTATAATAATGATTTGATGATGATGAGTTTTAAAAGTAAATTAACTTTCCATAGCACCACTTTTCGACGCTTATCAAGAAAACTTACAAGAAAAGGACAGCCTTATAGCAGACTATGAAAAACAGTTCGAAAACATGAACAAGAAATCAAAACAGATCGTTGAAGAGAACAAAACTTTGACGGACAAAGTGAACATTTTGGAAGAAGAGCTAATGCACGTGAGACAGAGTCAAAAGAAGCTCTTTGTAGAGAAAGAGACGACAGATATTGAGAAAGCCACTTTGGTTGAGAGGGCACAGAAAGCGGAGAATAAACTGAAGGAGGTCTATGAGATGTATGAAGATAAAAGTAAGAATTTTATCTTTATGTTACCTACGTGGAATGTAGAGTCAATTGATTAAAAAATAAAAACTACTTAAATTTAAAACTCAAATATCAACTGCATCCTATGCATTACATATATGTAGGTACTCTACACAAATTATTATTATTTAGTTACTTACCTGATGATCGGCAATCTGCAGCAAAAGTTTTCAATTTCAGAAATGGTAATTAAAGTTCTTTAAATTGAGAAATCTCTTTTTACGTCCGCTTTTTAAAATAATATAAAATTAAATATCGTTTTACTATTACCATAAAAAATATCCTTACATCTTAGTGGCAGCAATGATGCGAGACTACGAAACGGTGCATCGCGAATATTTCGCCACCAGAAGTGCTCTAGAAACGACAGAGGGCAAACTGGCTCAGTTGGATGTATTCCGGTCTAGGACTGTCCCCGCCGACTTGCACGAGAGAAGACTGGACCATTGCAAGAGGTGAGATCATTTATTATTATGCTTGAAATTCCAAATATACTTATTTTTTCATTAGGAGTTCACTGAAAGCGACATAAGGAAAATTGGTCCAATGTATTCGGGTCTTGAACTGTCTGTTCATTTGCACGAGAGAAGACTGGACCATTGCAAGAGGTAATATCCATCATTTATTATTACTCTTCAATTTGATAATATAGAATATTTCATCAGGAGTTCTCAGGAAGCGACAAAAGGAAAGCTGTCCCAGTTCGATCTATTCTGGGCCAGGACTGTCCCCGCTGACTTGCAAGACAAGAGGCTGGAGCACTGGAAAGGGTAAGATAATTTTCTCTTATCTACTTTTTAAAGTGCTTTGAGGATATTTCTCCAGGCGTTCTCATGGTTGGAATTACAGGTGGTATATTCGGCTTTTTGCATATTATTATGTGATCCAAGAATGTCTTGGCTTGATTTTTATTAAAAGCGCATTGAGATATTTTATCAGAAGTGCTATAGAAGCGACAGAGGGCAAACTGTCCCAGTTGGATGTATTTCAGGTTGGACTAACGAAGGCTGGATTACTGCAAAAGGTAATAGAATTTGATCTTACTTTATATTGTGCATCGGATTTTTCATCAGGAGCTTTCAACAAATGAAACTCTGGCTCAGTTGGCTGGTTAGGTCAGGTGGTTAGGCTAGATATTATCAGATGAGACAACTGCTGCTGATACATCTTGAGTGTACTTTAGAGTTAATTGTTTTTTGACGAATATGGCTCATTTTCTGGCTGGCTTTAGCTTATCTTCATATTGGAAGTCAATATTCTGATAGTTTTGTGTCAGTTTAGTCTGTGTGACCTCTTATATCGTAATGAGCCTGAAGATCTTATCTTTATGATTATGCAGTAGAAGGGCTGGTCTATTTCTTACGATTTGCAGGAATGAGCACTGAATGTAACGCAGTTGTACGACTGTGTATAGTAATAAAGATTACTATGTTACTATGCACACCTTTTTCTTGTACTAGGTTACTAGAAGAACTGAAGCACCAATATTCCATGGAAAACGAGCGGAAAACGGAGCAAGTAGCCAAATTGCAAGAACGACTGAAGGTCATCGAGGAAAAATATTCCAAGATGTGCCAGGAGCACGAGACTGTGAATGAGGAGCTTAGCGCGGCGCTGAAGAATGTCAGGTAAGCAGGTATTAACAGAAAAACCAAGTAAAATCCTGTAGTCCCAAAGTTAAACTAGGTTAAAGATACCTAAACTTTCAATTGCATTTTCTATTACTTGGATGATCTTCAGAGAGTTTACCAGCAATTCAATAAAAAGCACAATAAGGCCAATATGAAATTCCAAAAAAACTCCTATAGAATGAAATACAATATCGAGCAAAATAAAAGAAACAGCCCAATTTTTATAACTTTTTTTCAGTAGGTCTAAGCTACACACAGCCGACTCAAGTGTGTTGTATAAAGGTCTACCTCCCCTAGGTTGTACCGCAAAGCCGCAGTAATATTCCGTCAGCGAGTGAAAGCGGCGACGGCGCGAGTAACGCGCGCGCGACGCAGCGTCCGCCGCGCTAAAAGCAACGCCGAGCCGCTGAAGCAAGCCCTAGACGCCGTTGACAGGATCAAGAAGGAAATCAAGGTGGGTGGTCTCCTTACTTGTTTACAGTTAAATGTAGCAATCTTAGAAGTATCTTGCTGCAGCGGACACCGCGTGACTAACAATCCCTTGACGCTGAAGCAATCCCTAACGGCCACAATTAATAATCAATCCACAGATAGGGATAGGCATGATTCAAATTAGTTGCTATGCAACGCTTGATAACATAGAATTAACGACAGTTGCTAGGGTTTTGCTAGGTGTTGCCTAGCAACTAATCTGGATCATGCCTGTCCCTATCTGTGGATAGATTATTAATTCTTGCCGTAAATCACGAGGTAGATGCCGTCGACAAGATCAAGAAGGAAATCAAGGTGGGTGACAAACTCCTAAGAGTTATAAGTAGCTTGCTGCAGCGTCCGTCGCGCCAAGCGAAATGTCGAGCTGCTGAAGGAAGCCCTATATGCCGTCGACAGGATCAAGAAGGAGATCAAGGTGAGACACAGTCTCCTTAACTAATTAAGTAGCTTGTACCAGTTATCACTAGCAGTGGTGATAAACCGTGAGCGCTGGAGCGTTCGCCGCCCGAAGAGCAACGCTGAGCCCTTAAAAGGCAAGCGGTATGTGCTATCGAGTTAGGAGTATCGCGAAAGCCGCACCCAACATACCAGACGATCCATGACCATGACCACTCCGCCAGGAGTGTATGACTGAGAAGAAGACGCTTTCGACAGGATTAAGAAGTTGATCAAGGTGATCATCTTCCTAAACATAATTAGCGCGTAAAATCGGACCGCAAGTGGCTCATGCCTGGATTACTTATCAACACGGATAAAATATCACAGAGTACCGATTGAGCTACCGATGACATTTAGCCTACCCGCAGTCCCGCACACGGGCCACCGAAAAACGCTGCCACCGACCTCTTTCCTGTAGTTTTCATACATTTTATGTGAACGCCGACGCCGGTAGTCGACACTTTGTGGCTCGTGTGCGTGCGGCGACGGTAAACCACTCGGAACATGCATCAATAGCATGCAGTCTTAACAACTTACAATAAAACCGAATGAAAGAATGTCTAGGAAACTGTATGCCGTGTCTGCCGAACAAAAATTGGCAATTTTTTTTTTGGTATCACATGTTGGTGACAAAAGTTGCCAACAATTTTCGGTTGACCTTAAATCTAAGTAAAGATCGGACTAGGCATATATTTATTTTTTATTTGTCATACAGGTAGTAAAAGCCCGTGCTTACACATCTCTCGAAGAACTGGAGCGTCGTATAATGGAACAGGAACGTCGCGCGGCCATGGCTCAAACAGAGTACAGGAGAGAGTTGGAGAGAGCGTCTCTAGCGCTGGAACACAAGGAGGGAATCATTCGTAGCCTTATTGACAAAGTAGCGGATGTCGAGGAAGTCAGGTAAGAGCTGTCGAACAAATGTTGAGCGGCTGTAGTTTACATTGTAAGTGACAAACTTTGAAAGAGCATTACTAGTACTGAAACAAAAGGAGGGAAACATTCGTAGTCTCATAGACAGAGTGGCAGACGTGGAAGAAATCAGGTAAGAACTGATGGACTATTGATCATTGAACAAATATTAAAAGAACAAGGTTTGTTTTGTTTTTTATTCACAACGGGGTAGCACTTAGCCTTCATCACACCTGATGATAAGTGGTGATAAGGCTGAAGGTGGAAGCGCACTACTCCCGGAATCCTCAATCACTGAGGAACTGGCTATCTTATCTTTGTAGAGCAAGAACTTCGTGCATATATGGCTCAAGCAGAGTTCAGACAAGAGTAAGAAATGACATCATTAGCGCTGGAACACAAGAAGGGAATCTTTCGTAGTCTCATAGACAAAGTGGCAGATGTACAAGAAGTATAGTGCGACAAGCATATCTGTTCGGGTGATAACTTTTGGAACTAAAACATTTTTCATACGATAGTCCATTTTGACAGCTAATATTGTATCGCATTGCAAGTGGCTCGTTTGTCACGGCTGTCACCGGAACAGATACAAGTTCTGTCTTTGTAAAACTTTATGAACCGATGGCATAGCTTTTCTAACATTTACCTACTAGTTACCATCCTTGGTATATAAATCTGGCAAAGCATTTAAACATGAACGGAGGTAAAATAGAGAATAAAAGTTCACCTTTCTAGCCTAGATCACTCACACTTCTTAACCGATATTGAAACGGCTAGAATAGTCTATTTTAGTTATTTTCATAGTGTTATGTCCTACGGCCTTTTGTTGTGGGGCTCAGCCGCTAACATCCAAAGTATATTCGTGCTCCAAAAAAGGGCTATTCGCGCCATGTACAACCTCCGATCGAGAGATTCTTTAAGAGATCTATTTAAAGAAATAAACATTTTAACTGTTGCAGGACAATACATCTATGAAAATATTATTTATGTGAAAAAATATTATAATACATTTGTAAAGCAGAGCGATATTCATCGCTTTAACACAAGAAATAAAGATAAACTTGTCGTTCCCAAGTTTAGGCTAGAAAAATCCAGAGCCTCATTTCTGGGGAAAAGCATATCCTTTTTTAATAAAGTTCCACAGCATATTATTGAACTACCATTGCATAAATTTAAATGTTACATTAAAGAGTCGCTGATGAGCAAAGGATACTATAAAGTAGACGATTATTTGAATGACCGCAATGCATGGTCATGATGTAACACATAACATAATCACTGTTTAAATTGATGTATTTTTATACTAAGCAATTGTTGTATTAGTAACGATATGTTTTTTTTTGTAAATGTCGTTACCAAACTAAGAAACGCTGGCAAGTTTCTTGCGCCCATTCTTCTTGTCAGTTAAAAAAGTCTTGAATGGGTGGTAGGAAAATATTGACGATTCATAAGTACATATTTATTATGTCTAAGTGAATAAAGAATATTTTTATCTTATCTTTTTTATCTTCTCTTAAACCGTCATCTTTCTTTTATTCCGACAGACTAAGCCAGGTCAACACCCAGCGCCTGCAAGGCATAGTGACCGACTCCGACCCCCCGTCTCCCCAAGAGAGGAGGGAGAAACCCGTCAAGCTGGTCCCTGGGCCCGGCGGCTACTTCCAGGAGAAAGAGGGCAAGAAGAAGACCAAGTGAGCTACCCAGCTCTTTCACTAGAGGAAATAATTGGGAAAGCTTAAGTTTACGCTTCTTCTTATGGTATAATTCCGGTGTTGGCGACCGCTAACAGGTCGTACGACCAACTATTTATATGTTAGCCACGCCCACAGATTGCACAACGGTGGCTATACCTTTAGGTGCAGGTAACACAGAGCGAAGCGGAGTGGTATACTTGTTTTAAAACTACTAATCAGAGTGCCTACCCTGAAACGTATATCCGAAATTTCGGTTAGCCCCGCCCCTTTCATTCGATTCTGACATGACTGGAGAGTGGGAATAACGAAGTTTCGGATTTTACGTTTCAGAGTAGGCCCTCAGTATCGCAATGTTCAGACAGTTCCTAAATTCCATTGTAAAAAAAAAATATTTTTCAAATTCAGCCTAGTTATCATTTCAGGCAAATCTAGGGGCTAAGTGTTATAAAAATCGTTTATTTTCAAATTGCTCTTAGAGTGGCCCGCGCCAAACTACGCCTTGTTGTTTTAATCATAACTATTCTAGTCATAGTGGTAGTGGTAGAGTAGATATTAGATTTACAAATTATATTATTAAATATAATATTTATAAGAGAGGATAGTAGAGGTTTTTGAAAAACCTATTATTAAATTACTTTATGAAGTGCGTACTACTTCAAAAAATGTTTTTAAAATACAGAATTTATTATCTAAGTAGTATACCTCTGTCAAAGCCATCTTCTATCTCACTCGTTGCACTTGTAACAAGCCATGCTCCTTGAAAAAGCGGCAACGTTGCAGTCTATTACGTCAACGTGTTCTGTTCCGGTGGCCAAAACTGGAACTAACGTGTTTTGTTCATAATGTCATTTTACTGTCAAGTTGCACTGTCCAACCAGCGCTGCTGTCACCGGAATAGAAAAGATTGTTGATCTATACACTTTACTCTTTGATCTATACTAATAAACAATCGTGTAGGGATGCCAGGTTAGGCGATAACTCTCAAATTATGTGGAAGTAAAAATCAATGAACACTCGAAAAACAGTATAGAGGTAAATGCTTGGAACACAATTTTTGACTTTGTAACTTTCTTTGGACTAATAAGGAGGTAAACATAGCAAAAGTCCCCCCGGTTTGAAGGTCTCATTTTTTTTTCAACACATTTTTCGGACAAACTAGTTTTTCCTAGGCCAAACTAGTTCATCGCGGTGACATTTCAGAGAGCGAGTTTGCCTCGGAAGACCTGTAGAATATGACACAAAAAAAAATAACCACCATTTTAACCTATCACGTGTTCTACAGTGCCACAAGCTTTTCTGTTCCGGTGACAGTCGTGACAGAAGAGCCACTTGCAATACGAAATTAGCTGTCAAAATGGACTGTCGTATGAAAACTGTTTTAGTTCCAAAAATAATCACCGGAACAGAAAAGATTGGCGCACTATACAGGACTTCCGAGGCAAACTCGCTCTCTGAAATGTCAACGCAATGAACTAGTTTGGCCTAGGAAAAACTAGTTTGTCCTGAAATCGGGTTTGGCCGGTAAAATATATACAGGGCGTCCCAAAACTATGCCACATGGAGGGAAAGTACCTTAAATCCCGAAGATATACAATTTTACTGAAAGAAAACTTCATTTTTATTTTAAAAATAAAACGAATTGCAATTAAAGAATTTTAAATAATCGCCTGTATGAACTGGGAATCGAACCTACTGAAATAAATATAATTAAATATATAAATAAAAATATTTCTTTTATTTTATTGTACCGATCGAAAGGCTCGATTATACCTCAGAATTTCCGGTTAACAAGCAATCGCGAGCGCAAAACTGAATTCCGCGCTTCCGAGACCTACACCTATACAGACACATATACTTTGCGGTCACTGGAAGGATGTGGAGATTACACATAAAATAAACAAATACAAAAGTCAACGGGCAACAGCTATTTTAAATAAAAGGAAGATAATGAAATTAACATTTAATGTTGAATAACAATTTTGTGCAGCGTTATGGATAGCCTTTTCTGTGACTGTCATGCTCAACACTTTAACATTTCAATGTATTACTAATGTAATGACAGAAGATTGGAGCAATTTATACCTAATTTCCCTATCATAAGTGTTTGATAAAGTTATAATGTGTTAAGTAACACCACCTCGACTGGTTTAAAAATGTCTGAATTACTACAAATGTTAAATTTGTTTATTGTAATAAATCAAGTTAAAAATTTAAATTGTTATTCAACATTAAATGTTAAATTTCGTAGTCTTCCTTTTATTTAAGATGCTATGCTACTTAGAAAAAATGCTTAGGTAGAATCGAGCCTTTCGATCGGTATAATAAAATAAAAGAAATATTTTTGTTTTTACATTCAGCGGGTTCGATTCCCAGTTCAGACAGGTGATTATTCAAAATTCTGTGAATGCAGTTTGTTTTCTTTTATAAATAAAAACGAAGTCTCCTTTCAATAAAATTTCATATCTTCAGTATTTAAGGTACTTTCCCTCAATGTGGCATAGTTTTGGGACGCCCTGTACTACGACTTCTAGCCCAAACAAAATTCCAAAGTCAAAAATTGTGTTCCAAACTTTTCCTCCCTCTATATCTCTTCGTTGACGAGGCTTAACTTGAAATAATATAATAAAAAAAATTACATTCGCCGTAATTCAATTCGTTTAACATCTTAGATTTCTGCGCGAACTGTTCATTTAAATAAAACACTTTCACGGGTTTTGCACGCATTTATCAGAACAACTTGGTTAAATTTGCTCGTTAAACGTTAAACACTGCGTCAGCGATGGATTCGTGCGATACCTCAAGCCGACTGGGAGCTTACACGATCAGTAGGAGTGTTTAATAAACATTTTCGTGACTGTGATATAGTTAAAATAAAACAACCCTTAGTTATGTACGCGTATTATTTGATTTTAAGACGCTATAATCAGGAATTCACCTCATCTCATGCATAAAAGAAATTAGGAGCAGTGGTGCGACATTGACATTTATGACGTTGCCAATCCGAGCAGCATAGCCTGTAGGAGCGCAAGCAGCCGAGAAATAATAGCGGGCCATGCCTCTGTTCAAGGACAGTTGATAAATAAATATTATGATACCTCTTGAACAGCGTTACTGTCGCTTAATTATCGCAAACTGTATGGCGGCCGGCTTTCGCTTTCGCTGTGTTTCGTGGTAAGAGACACGCAGGTGTTGTCAACCGCGGTCCGACGGGCGTATTTTTTTTAATAATAAATAAAGCAGGCCGCAATTTGGTATAATGAGTTGTGAAACCATGAATTTATCAACTCTCGTTGAACAGAGTATAGTAGCAAAAAAGTTTTTTCAAAATTGCATAATATATTTAAATCTTTTTGGAGAATAGAAGACAAGTATATTTTCTTTCGCTTGGCAAATAAATAAGATTACAAATATTCAGCCAAATTGTAAGGAATAAATATTTGATTTTGTTATCTAAAACAGCTATAAAAATGTACTTAAAGTATCTACTTCCGAATATTCACTGCCAACGAAAGTAAATAAATATCTGATATTTATTTGTAAAAGATTTTAAAGGTAAGACATGTAAGACATTATAAAACAAATAAAGTCACCACTAGATGATATTATATTTATAAATAAACAAACTGTTTTAAAATTACCAAGGTACTTCTTGGTGAGATTCACTGCCAACGAAATTAAATAAATATCTGATATTTATTTGTAAAAGATTTTAAAGGTAAGACATGTAAAACATTATAAAAACAAATAAAGTCACCGCTAGATGATATTATATTTATAAATAAACAAACTGTTTTAAAATAACCAAGGTACTTCTTGGTGAGCGAAGATATAACTAATTTATGAGGAATTATGTATAGAGATGAAAATAAAATATGTACCTAGTTGAAAATAAAATGTTGTTTCTTTTTATCTTATGTCTATAAATCATTTATCAATACTAAAATTATAAATGTGATGTTTGTTTGTCTGCCTTTCACGTCAAAACGGAGCAAACGGGTCGACGACGTGATTTTTGGTTCAGGGATAGTTTGGGAGCTGTAGAATGACCAAGGGTCGGCGGCGGCGCAGACAGAACGGAGCTAAATCTTCGCGGGAAATTTTTGAGGTCATTGAAAAATGAACCATGTCACCAAAGCCTAAAATACAAAATTGTATGAATAATATTTGACGACCGATTTGGCGCAGGGGTAGGCTACCCACCTTCTGCGCCAGTGGTCTCGGGTTATATTCCCGAACAAGACAAATATTTGTGTGCATGAACATGTCTATTTGTCTTGGTCTGGGTGTTTACTATGTATATTAAGTATGTATTAACAAACAAAAAGTATTTAAGTATATATTTTATTTATCCGTTATCAAGTTTTCCATGATACAGTTTCGTAATGAAATTAAATACCAAATAAATACATAACTTCTTACAATCACACCAATTATCTAAGCCCATGTTAATTTCATTAAGAAACTGTATCATGGAAAACTTGATAACGGATAAATATTTACTTATTTACTTTTTGTTTGTAAATACATACAAACACCCAGACCAAGACAAATAGACATGTTCATGCACACAAATATTTGTCTTGTTCGGGAATCGAACCCGAGACCTCTGGCGCAGAAGGTGGGTAGCCTACCCCTGCGCAAAATGGGCTTAGATAATTGGTGTGAATGTAAGAAGTTATTTATTTATTTATTAATATGCGCGCGAGGCAAGACGCTGACTTCTCTGTTGATATTCATACTATTTTGTTTGTATATTAGGTTATGGTGGCATGATTCATTTTTCAATGACCTCAAAAATTTCCGCGAGGATTTCTCCGATTTTCTCCGTTCTGTCTGCGCCGAGCCAAAGGCTACTTTTAATACCGGAAAAATATCATAAGCCAGCGGGATAGTGTCGTGTAGTTCACGCGGGCGAAGCCACGGCTAGTCTCCATATAAACCAACAATTTAGTTGTTACAAAACTACAAAATTTGAAAATAAATTGCTCGCGCCGTCCGTATGTGCATAATAGCATGTCTGCTATTCCAAACCAGGGCCGCCATGTGCGAAAAATCTCGAGGATCGTATATTAAATTTACAAAAATCGTACACCTTTACAAAAACCATTCAAATTCGGGAAAACATGGAAAAAACGATCGTACACGGCAAAATAAATAATCGTACTTCTATAAAAAATCCGAAATTTGTGATCGTACACTGTTCTAAATAATCGTACAAATACCTACTTACGATTAAAATCGTACAAATGACAGCCCTGATTCCAATGAGCTAGAGTTAGATAAGATTGTCATCTTAATTAGAAGAATAGCAAATACCTCCCTATTTATTTACCTGAAGACTACACAAAGGTTGGGAACAAAACAAAAAACAATCATCCCATGGCCTTCCTAATCAAGAAGGCCGATTTATGTTTGAAGATACGAGCAGCGTCACATCACCCACATATTCAAATTCCATTTGGGCTTATCTCTGACGTCTCGTTGAAATGCGCTCTCGTGAAATACAATACATTCGTAGAAAATATACTCATTAAATATGACAACGATGTCGATATAGTTGATTTTCCACAGAAGCGGAGGTGCGTGAAGCCGAGCTGTCTTTTCATATAGGCACCTACCTACCTAGATAATACTAAAGCCTTTCGCCCGCGTCAACTATTATATACTAGCTTTCCGCCCGCGGCTTCGCCCGCGTGGACTACACGACGTTATCCCGCGGGAATGTGATATTTTTCCGGAATAAAGTAGCCTATGTTCCTCTCCAGGCTACAAAGTGTCTGTGTTCCCAGCCAAATCCGTTCAGCCGTTTTGGCGTGATTGAGTAACAAACATACAAACATCTAAACTTTCACATTTATAATATTAGTAGGATAGTCGATAGGATAGTAGCATTCTGTGCCCGCGTGAAGTACATGACGTTATCCCGCGGGAACTGGATATTTTTTCGGGATAAAAAAAGCCTATGTCACTCTCTCCAGCTCCAAAACTATCCCCATACCAAAAATCACGTCGATTCGTTGCTCCATTTCGACGTGAAAGAGACAAACTATGTTTGTTTGTTTGTCTGTCTTTCACGTCGAAATAGTATATGAGCGATGAAATCGAAATCTGTGCTAAAACTATGGGGACGGCCGACAAGGATGCGTTTTCCCAGAAGTGGTGCTGCGTGGAGTCATAGGTGGAGTTGAGCTGTGTTTCCATCATTTCACAGTAGGACTGACATAGCAATTTCACGTGACAAAATGATAAATGCAAAAAATTTTTAGCTAATATTGTATCTCAGGGGTATCTGCGCCTGGGTGTCACCCATGCAAGGTCAAGCTCAGCCACTGCTTATGTGCATTTGAAACAATGCTATTTATTTTTGTCCTTGGTAGGTGCATGCCGTCCGACTATCGCAGTTAAAATATTCAAAAAGAATTTAGGTTACATAGTTAGGTACCAGTTATTTAAATGTAGCTTTTTTAAACTGAGTCATTTTTCTAGTAGTAAATATACAAACGATTGATCAATTAAGAGCAGTCATTAGTCAGAACACCTATTTGAAGGGTACTGACCTTTTCGCGAATATGCTTCAATTAACTTGTATATTTCTATTTTGTTGCGTATTCATTACTCATTTTCATAGAGAGGGGAACAAGAGGGTCCTAGTATACATCCTTAAGGAACGCCGCATTTATTTGTTTGATAAAAATTTGATTTTGCTCACTTGCGATGATCTGAACAGATCATTAGTAAATAACTGGAAACAATTTAATTATTTTCCCCTTATTCGATAACGCTCGCACGCATTTAGTAGAATTTGATGATTTACTGGGTCAAATGCTTTTTTTAATATTATTTAATGTTCCAGTTTTTTCAAAATTAGAGTATTTAGGTACTCTGATTTTTGCATGTCTGAATAATGTTTTGTTTCTCGACTCGGACATTAAAAGCTTGCAAAGTGACTCTTACGTAGTTATTGCTTACTCTATGAAAGTGACTGCAAAGATCAAGTGGAAAAATCCCCGAATTTGGTCTGGGAAAATGAATATTTTTCCTAGAATCCCTTTACAAATGTAGTTTGTGTATTGTTTTTTCGCTCGGATTTCACCTAACATTCAGACTCATTGTGCCAAATCACCTTTAATGAAAAATTATCCTTACAGACGCTCCCCAGACGCCAAGACTTAGACAAATCCAGAAAAACCTAGGACAGATATCAATCATCATCATCATCATCATGTCAGCTGAACGACGCCCATTGCTGGGCATAGGCCTATACAGGGTGTTAGGGGCACCGTTGCAAAAACTTTCATGCTGAACAACGCACAGCAAGATTTTTTATCGGAAATGAAAAACATATCTCGACTCTCCATACAAAATGACCCGATTAGTTGCTAAATTTGTATGAAAAGTCGTTTTTTTTTTCATTTCCGACAAAAACTTCTTGCTGTACGTTGTTCAGCATGATGGTCTGAAGCCATGGTTAAAGTTTTTGCAACGGTGCCCCTAACACCCTGTATATCAATCATATAGCCATAAGAAAATGTTTTATACCCCAACTTGTTTGACAGATGTTCTGAAAGCCTGTAGCGTTATCCTTATCATTGAAACCTTTATAAATGAAACGATCGCGTCGCCGCGCTGTTGTTATCAGTCGCATTTGTTAGTACATAATTACCACACATGTTAATAGTTACATTAGTTTCCGTGGATTCCGATTGAGCTCATCTTGCAAGTGTAAGGAAGTGACAAGATAACTTAATTAGTAAGTATTTTTAATTAAATTCTAGCACTTATTAATTTATTGCACATCCTAGCGCGTATACTGTTCATTCTTTTACTTATTTCATTTTATTTTTTGACGTAATATTAAATTTTTAAGAAATAAACGTACTTAATTATGTCTTCGTATCCGAACGAAAAATAATAATAGCCCGAGAGCCAAACTAATTCGCTCTATGGAGACTCAACAATAATTCTATATCAGTAATTTCTTAACATAGAAAATTAGATTATCTAGTTTAATAAATAATTCATTAGTAATCCACCAATATTTATGACAGCGACATTAAAAAAAAACAAATAAGTACAAAGCTATAAAAAATCTATAAAAAATGGGCAAAAATGATATAAGTATTATTCACTTTACATTTGAATACATTTATCAATTATCTTTCGTAAAAGTATATAATCCCCCTATATTTGTTAATGAAAAATAAAAAAGCTCTCTACGTAAACTCTAATTGGCATTACACCTATGTTAAAATTGCTATACGAAACAACCGACTTCTTCCTAAAGTATTAGTTTCCCGTTTTATATCTTTATGGATTTCGATTTTGGTGCTTAGATAGGGTTAACATAAACACATATTCACGATAAAATTGGTGATAGCATATTTGCTGAAAAAATTGCACAATTTTCGGAGTATAACTTTTTTTTATACCTTCCAATGCGATATTATGTTGGATTCCAAAATATAGTCTCTTAAAATTATATTTAAGGGCCTTTTACAAAAATTTGGCCTGTTATTGAATTTTTTACAAAAATATCGGATAGTTCTTGGGCTACACGGTCCGACCAAGCAGCATCTTATAGCTCACTTCAGGGTTTTGGTATTGGCGGTATCTCTTCGAAGAGAAAACCATTTTCTCATTGCACGGTTTCAAGAGCCTTCTCATTTGTAAGCGCATCAGCTGTTTTTTAAATAAATATGATTATTTTTCTCTCCACCTCCTTTTATAAATCATGATTTAAACACATGCAAAATTCAATGGTTCTATATAATCATATCATCTAGGTATTCATTTACTTTTAGATACCTACTATTAACTAGGTATCTCATTTTAGGTTTGAAGTTTTTGAGAAACCGTAGGGGGGTTGAAAATTTTGTTAGATTTTAGCTACGACGCACCGTTTACGAGATATTCTCAATGTTATAACATTCCTTTTTTGAAAGTTTTACAAGTCCCGGCCCCATACAAAATCAGTTGATTTTTTTTTAAAGTACTGCACACTCTTTGCTATACTCCAATTTCATATTTTTCTCTATGCAAACTTCGGAGATAAGGGGGGGACGGTATTTTTTTCATTTTTCATCAAAAGTCGAAAACTATGCGGTTAAATAAAAAGACAGAAATAATGTTTGAGAATGTGTAAGCAGCGCTCTTTTATATGATACCCCTTATGCCCTAGTACTAGTAGCCCCACTTCGAATTTTTAAGACTCCCTTTCAGTATATGTTGAAAAAAATATATAAATATTTTTATTTCTCACTTATTTGCAAAATAGTTGAACAAACGTCATCTAAAACTATTCCAAATTTCAAGTTGATAGCATTAAGTAGTAGTTCTCGAGATGTCCAGTTGTGACAGACAGACTAAGTCTCACCATAAGGGTTTCTTTTTACCATTTTGGTACGGAAACCCTAAAAATGGTTTATCGAGTATATAGGTCATAATCAGAGCTAGTACACCTGCGTCAACGGCTCCTGAAAAGGTGCTGAAACGGTCGTCGGGAAAATCCAAAAAACATTTATAAATACAAAACACACATACCTATTCTAAGTGTTAAATGTAATACAACGGGCCTTTAAGCCATGAAAGATGTTTTATTTCACTTTATTAGATGGAATTTTTGAGATCTCAATATGGCTGTTTCATCTTAATCGATTGTTAAACATTTGTAAAAATGTTTCTTTCGGATGCGAGGGTTTCCTCACATTGATGAAGCAACGCTGGCCTACAGCGTAACAAGTGATAGCAAAATTCGACGAGTCGTGTAAGCCTTTCGGTAGCTTAGTTGGTCAGAGCATCGGGCCGGATTCCCGGAGGCGCGGGTTCGAATCCCGCGTGAAAGCTACTTATAGGGCTCGTGGTTTTTTACTATCACATTTTTCCTATAGAATTTTTGAGTTCACATTTTTTAATTCCTAAGATTTTTCTGTAAGAAAAAACATACTTACACAACTTAGGTAGGTAAGTACTTACCTTCTAATTAAACTTTAAAATTTCTTAAAAATGAAATTCGTTTTGTTATCGTACTTAGGTAACTTGTAATAAACGTTTTACCATGTAACAAATATGTAACATCTGCATTACTTATATGGATATTATTGACACAAATATTTTAAGTGCGACCACACCTCATAAGTCTTTTATTTTTGCTTTTACGGCATAGTGTTTTAACTGATGTAATTATTAGTTGATAAAAGTATATTCCTTAGATCGCCAACTATAAGAATAATCAAAAGTTTTTAGTGTCAGTCTAGGCTAGGCTTATGAAATCTCTCTCCAGCGACACGCAGGCACAGAATATATAATAGTAACAGGTACGTCACATAATCTGATTCACAAAATATGAACATGGTGAACAACATTTTTCTTTCTCCCAAACTAAGATTTAACTGCACATTGCAATTGCAACACTTCTTCCAAAATTCAAAAGGTCCGAATCCAAAAATGTTTTCCAGTGATGTAGCCTTCCGCCCGCGGTTTTACCCGTTTAGACTACACGACGTTATTATAGGCTGGAAAGTGATATTTTTCCGGGATAATAAGTAGCCTGTGTCACTCTCCAAATTTTAAAAAAATATTCAAACCGTAGATGCTACACTATTCCCATGTGACATAGGCTATATTTTATCCCGATTTTCCCTCACGGAAACGGGTACTGCACGGATAAAACCGCGGGAGCCATTAGTCTTAAATAAATAGAAGATAATCCATATTAAATTGCTAAATTAATAAAACTAGGCAAAATTAATGAGTTTTCTAAGAAATAAGTATTTCAAGAGCATTATGGACTACGATCTATGCTAAAGTCACGGTGCTGCCACTGCCACGTATAAAAAAAAAGAAAAAGAAAGACTTCCCGCCAATATGGCGAAGTTTTTATTTTTTATTTTTTGCAATATTGCTAATTATTTTCCTCACATTCGAAGTGAAAAGCAGAGTGTATAACTCGTACATAAAACCCATTTTATCTACACTCATGTTATAATATTCGAATTATGAACTCGTGCCTGAACGTATAATGATACACTTTATGCCATAGTCAACTTTAAAAAATAAAACTGATTAATAATAGTCATTATGCTGTCATTATGATACAATCGGATACAGCTTTTACTCATTATAAAACACTTATTTTTCTTAATTTTACAATCTCCATGGCAACCGTAGGATTTACCGGCCCTGACTTCCAACTCTTTCAAGCCCTTCTTTAGCCGGCAACAATAAGAAACTTTTTTAACATTAGAATTTTGAATTTAGAAGGTATAGACCGTATAGACTCCTATCAGTGGGGTTTGGCGCCAATCCACATTTTATAATTAATATTTTTTTGCTTAATTTTTGAAATATATGATAAATGTAATGAGTGTAGATAAAGTAGTGTATGAGACTGCACCTAAGTCGGTATTAAAAAAACACTCGTGGAATACTATTAAAAAACTCGCCAAGGCTTGTTTAAACTCCCACTCGTGTTTTAATACCCCTCATTATGCTACAGTCACATAAACTACTATTATGCACTTGTTGTACAATCTACTATTTTACAAATGAAACTTAACAATTTCAAATAATGGTTAGTACTTACAATCTGTTGTACCTACATTTTGGATTACCTATCTTGCAAAATTAATTGGAAAGTTAGGGTTTTCGATAAATCGATTGATAGGCAATCATCAATTACTTTATTATAGTTATTTTTCGATCATAATATAGATTATTGTTACCGCGTGGCCAAGCCATAACTTTTATATAAGAAAGAAACCCCAGTAACAAACATTAGAGTTGGCTTGGTTGGCTGTACTCAGAGATTTCATCACTTTTTCTACAGAAATAAGCAGCTCCAGCGAGAATTTGCCTCTTGGCAAAGGCCTCCTCCAACTAATTCCAGTGAGCGCGGTCGAGCGCTGCCCTTGTCCAGAATGGTCCAGCAGTATTCTTTATTTCGTCTACCCATCTTCTTTTCTGCCTACCCCTATTTCTGTTTCCATTTCTTGGGTACCAGTAAGTGACTGCTTGGCTCCATTTTTCCACTTTAGATAAGCATGTGACCGGTCCATCTCCATTTTTGATTGTCGATTCTGGTTAGAATGTCTGTGAGTTTGGTCTTAGATCTTATGTGGATATTTCTGACCTTGTCTTTGAGTTTCAGACCAAGCATGCTCCTTTCCATCCCCCTCTGACACTTTGCATGTTTTTCTCTGTGCTGTTTGTTCAGGGCCCATGTTTCGCAGCCGTAGGTGAGGCATGGGAGAATGCAAGAGTCGAATACCTTTCTTTTCACCTGTGGACCTATACTTTTGCTTTTCATAACCTCTTTCAGGGACCAGTACTTTTTCCAACCATTTGCGATTCTTTTATCTATTTATTAATAATATAATATTTAAAAAATATTAGGCCAGTCAATATCGACATCGAACATCGCAAACGCGCATATATCTACGATTTTTTTTTATGTTCAAGGGACCTAACGACAATTAAAAAATCGTAGTTACATGCGCGTTTGCGATGTTTGTCCTTTTTTGTGTCGATATTGACTGGACTATATAGGTAGGTATGCTAAAGATCTTACCTAATAAAAACTTTCAACGAAAATTGGTTGGAATGAGATATAGTAAGCACTTTTTGAGAATAACACATTTTCAAAAAACCGCAAATGTTACTTTGTCATTCATACAAACACTATGAAAAACAAAGTGGTATTTTGACTAGGTATGGGCAATTGGTACGTTAAGTGGGTACAGAACCCTACATGGGCGAGCGGGTCCAACTCGCACTTGGCCGATTTTACAGAAAGCTTCAGTTTCTTAGACATCAATAGAAGGGGCTAAACATACTGAACACCTTTTGTTAAGGCGACATTTTCATTATCCCATAGTTAAACTGAGCTCTGACGGTTCTTCATCAGATACCTACTCCATGTTCTCCAGACCTTCAATTTTTGAATATTATAAGAAAGGTCCAACCATACTTATTTTTTTTATCCCCAACGGGGTAGCACTTAGCCTTAATCACACCTGATGTTAAGTGGTGATAAGGCTGAAGATGGAAGCGCACTACTCCCGGAATCCTCAATCACTGACTGGCTATCTTATCTCTAACTGTCGGAGCACAATAATGCTGAAAACATCATTGTTATGGATTTTATTATTTATTTTTATTTTTATTTTGTAATTTGGGACATCAAACAGTTGTACATTAAATATTACTAACAAGAGGAATATCACAATATATGTATATATAAGTAAGTAAATGTACAACCCACACCAATGTCCACGAATAAAGTAGCATAAAGAAACATTATAAATATGAGAGGGCAAAAGCGAGTTTGCCTTGAAAGTCCTGTAGAACACGTGATAAGTTAGAAATTTACCAATAAAAAAATAACCACGAAATTTAAGGCGATCGCTACACTGCGCTTCGCGATCGCCTTAAATTTCGTGGTTATTTTTTTTTGCACCACAAAACCACTTGTTGTTTACAGAAAGAAGAAGGAAAAAAGAAAAAAATACTCATATTGCGCATTTTTCATAATGACCGGGCACTATGTATACTGCCCAATTTATCACTTGGTCCATAACATACTATGCGATTATTATAAGAATAGGATAGGGACGCCGCCATGTTGTGACGTCAATCTGTCAAAGTGCTGTCAAACTAACTTCACTTCACTTCAGTATGGTGTGCAAAAAAGAAATTTAAATCGTGAATCAGGGGGCTGATCATGTCATAGCTTACGATAAATTAATAATTATGTTCGTGCAAACCAAAACATATGAATAATTTGCAGATAATTACAAATCATTAACTTGATTTTTTCGAAAAGTATAGGACTCATGAAAGTATGCTTTTAATTTTTATTTTTCATTAATTTTACGAAAATGATCAGGTAATTTGAATCTCAATCAAATTAAAATTTTGTGTTATTTAAGTGCTGAACCCAATTTTTCATACTTATTGTTCTGCGGGGTACTTTAATACTATGCTTCAATAACACAGAATAAATTGAATGTTGATTCTATTTACTGGTTTAATATTTAAATTAAACAGGAATTCAAGTTATGAAAATAATTTAATAATCAACTTTACAATAAAATTAGCAAATTGGGGGTCTAGTGAAAAATTGTATTGGTCTATCATGGTAAAAGGATTGGCCAGCTATTTTATGCACGTTGATTGAAGTTAGATTCGGCAGAATCTAGCTGTTACCAGGGTGTGCCGGGTATTGGTATCACGGGGAGCGATTCAATCAAGCCACTCGGGGAGGCGCCTTTCGTGAATCCGCCAATTGTAAATCAAAACACATTATGCTTGCTAATGCTATTCCACCTCTTCTATTCCACTCATTTGAGAATCATCGTCCCGCTGGTCTGAACTGCTACTGCAGCTGCTACTGCTACAAAGACATTGAAGACTTTTCCTTCTGACATTGCAAAGTACTGTAGAAATATGCTCTAGTATTTTATCAAAGCTTTGAACAAATACTCAAATACCCGTGCTACACTGTGTCCAAACATTTATTCAAATGTTTGTGCTATGTCTGGCGCCGGCATAACGAGTAGGTGGATTTAAAAAATAAAAAAAAACTTCGTTTTGAAAGTGGCAATACTCAAACCACGTTCTGCCAAAATAAAAATAAACTATTTTCATTTTGTTTTGCACTTTCTTGCGAACTGTACCTTTTCAGAGTGAAGTTTGTCAACAACCCGTCCTATTCTTATAATAATCGCATAGTATACAATGTAGCTGTCCGAATCGTCGGTCGTTTGGATTCTGAAGTACCAGGATAACATAGCTATGGAGGCAGTAGTTATAGTACACAGGTAAAGCTACATTGTCCTTGTACTTTACACCGTTACCTTACTTCAAATAATGTCTTCAAAATAATAAAGAACTAAACTGTGTCATCGATGGTTTTTAGTCAGGTAACAGCTCTATTACGCCTTGGTGCTGTATATTTTATAGTAGATTGTTAAGAGCGGTGTTTTGCAGAAAACGACCAACGCCAAAAACACAGTTTCGAGATATAAGCAGTTTAAGGTTTTTTTGTTCATGCTCGAAATTTATTGTAAAAATTGTTATAAATTGGAGCAAAATTGTTAAAATGCTATCTTAGCTATTAAATAAACTATTTTTTAATACTGTAATAATTTGATAAACTATAGAAATATTGCATTTATTTATGGTCGTTTTCAACTAATTTACTGTTTCTTGCATTTACATTTTCGCAGAATGAGACCAAATGGGATGGTCTCGTTCTGCATAATAAAATTTCAAAGATCAGAAATAAACTGAATGATACCAATTCAATTGTTATATTTTGCAAAATATATTATTAATCTTGAAATGATTAAATTATTCAGTTTCTAATATCAATCAATCTAATATCCAGTTCGGGAATATTGTAGCCCTCAACAAGTTCATTGGAATCAGGGCCTGCATGAAGATTAAAATAGATTTCTTGGAAATCCGTAGGTATCATCATCATCATGTCAGCCGAACGACGCCCACTGCTGGGCATAGGCCTCCCCCAAGATCTTCACAACGTTCGGTCCTGCGCTGCCCGCATCCAGCGGCTTTCCGTGACCTTGACTAGATCGTTGGTCCACCATGTAGGGGGCCTGCCCACGGAGCGTCTCGTCTGGAAAACGGTCGCCATTCGAGAACCTTTCCGATCGGTTCTCCACGCTACCTATGTGTCTCGCCCACTGCCACTTCAACGATACAATCCTTCGAGCAATGTCGGTTGTTTTGGTTCTCCATCGGATATCATCATTTCTGATTCGATCGAACAGTGAAATACCAAGCATCGGTCTCTCCATTGCTCGCTGGGTGACCTTAAGCATTCTTATGAGACCCATAGTAAAAGACCACTTTTACTATCTCTCTTCTATAGGTCATTACTGCCAACACACACTGGTCAAAGACTTTGAGGTATTTCAGACGCGAATATATGCAGGAGCTTCCCGAACGCTGCCCATTCGAGCTGGATTCGACGAGTGATCTCTTTCTCGAAGCTGGACTTACCTAATTGGACCGTCTGTCCCAGGTAAACATGGTTAACAACTTCGAGTGTATTGTATCTAACATTAACTGGAGCGGTTACAACATGGGCATTGGACATGATTTTCGTCTTATCTATGTTCATCGTAAGACACACTTTTTGAGAAGGTTTACTGAGATCTTCGAGCATTGTGTTCAGGTCTTCTAAAGACTCAGCCATAAGAACTACATAATCGGCAAACCGTAGGTGTATTAGGTACTCGACGTTGATGTTGATGCCGCATCCTTTCCAGTCCAGACGCTTAAAAATATCCTCCAAAGCAGCAGTGAACACTTTCGGAGAAATAACGTCTCCCCGTCTCACACCTCGATGTAGTTGGATAGGATTAGAGCTCTGGTTCTGTAATCGGATAGACGTGGTGGCGTTTTGGTATAAGTACCTTAGCACCTCATTGTACCTGTAGTCTATTTGGCACTTCTAGAGAGACTGCAGCACGACCCGTCTCAATTGAATCAAAGGCTTTCTCATAGTCAACAAATGCCAAGCAAAGTAGCAAGTTGTACTCTTCGGTCTTCTGTATAACTAGCCGCAGTATATGAGTGTGGTCTATGGTACTATATACTTTCCAGAACCCGGCTTGTTCGGTAGGATGGAAGTCGTCGAATCTGCGATTTGCAATGACTCTCGAAAACATTT
This sequence comes from Crambus lathoniellus, assembly GCA_949710035.1. Lineage (NCBI taxonomy): Eukaryota > Metazoa > Arthropoda > Insecta > Lepidoptera > Crambidae > Crambus > Crambus lathoniellus. Next base: position 14,315,873 of record OX453313.1, on the reverse strand, counting down.
TATGTTATGGCTCAGAAGTGAGATAGGTTTGTAGTTCTTCAAGATTCTTATCACCTTTCTTGAAAAAAAATACATTACATCGTTTCTGCCCCATGCCTTTGGCGTTTAGCCCTCGAGGATGACTGAATTGAAAAGCTTCTGGAGAACCTTAAGTATCGGCTTTCCATCCGCACTCAGAAGCTCTGTTGTGATTCCGTCATTGCCCGCAGCCTTGTTGTTTTTAAGCTGCCTGAGAGCCATTCTAATCTCGTAAAGGCTGATGTCCGGGATATCTGCTGTGTTGGGTAAGCTTGGGTCTAGTTGTTGAACACCTGTTGAAAGCAAGACTAAAGCTTGCTTTCAACAGGTGTTTGCGTGGTTTCTATATGTCCATAGAAACTCTCAATCTCCCTCAGGATTTTAGGTGTTGACGAAATGATGCTACCTTCCTCAGTTTTCAGTCTCGTTGCGAGCTTTTGTTCCGCTCAATATCAAGTATCAGATACTAAAGTAGACAACTACAAAAAATCTCTTAGTTCGGTGTGCCTCCTAGCATAGGCCTTCTCCAACGACTTCCATTGTTGCCTGCTGTCAACTTTAGGTCATCTTCCCACCTCGTATGTTGTCAAAGACTTAGATATCTGTATATTGAGCTGCCAATAACGATGAGCATCTGCTGAGTTCTGTAGCTTCATTTCGTGTCTCTGATCCATGAGTTAGAGAGCCTGGCTAGAGAGTTTCTTTAATTTGGGACGGTGGGTTTCAAAGTACTTGGACCCTACCTTACGGACAGTATTCACAACCATATTATATAGATCGCTCACATCGATGCTGTTCTCAGATTTTTCAAGCTTGACGTTGATATTCAATGTGCCTCTGACCATACGGTGATCGCTTACTGTCATAACAGCGTTGATCACAACGACATCGTTGAATTAAAATCGATCTCTTTTTTACTTTTTTACTTCACCGTCCGGACTGATCCAGGTCAATTTGCCGCTTACGGGCTTTCTGAAGAAGGAGTTCATCATAATATAGAGGTTCTCCCTCTCCATAAAGTCTGCTAGCATCTGGCCTCTTTCAATCCAAATTGCCCCGCTATCAACTCATCACCGCAGCGTTGCCCTAACTTCACATTGAAATCTCCCATCACAACCGAGTAGTGGGTTTCATAGCTATGTATTGGCTTTAGAGATCTCCTCATACATAGCCTCCACTTTGACATCGTCCTGTTGAGGTCAGAGCGTAGACCTGATGACATTCAGCGAATACCGTTTCGATATGCTGAGTATCAGGCACGCTACCCTGCTCGACACACTTCCGATGGTAATCACGTTGTTGACAAGGGACTTGTGGACAATGAACCTAACACCACCAATGGACTGTTGGTCGCCCTCCCGGTGCTATGGTAAGTTACCAGATTGCAGGATAATCGAGGCCTCCCCCTCTCTGCGGACTTCAGATAACCCAATGATATCCCAATGTAACTAAGGTACTAATTGCCTCTTCCAACTCCACGAGCTTCGCGTCGAGCCTCAATGTGCGCATGTTGTAGGTTGCCAGATCGAGTCGTCGGTGTTGGTAGCCGGATCCTACCCGGGGATTCTTAGCACCCCCTGCCCCGCTGTTACCATAGCTTATTAAGCAGTTTTCCCTCTGTCGCCTTTTACGACACTCACGGGAAGAGAGGGGGTGCTATTATTTTTATGTGCCGGCACTATACGGCACCATCCGTTGGTATAACTGGTAGTAAAGAACTAAAATAGACCACACCGAATCTCGGTCTCAATCTAAAAATGATTATGAATTTTGCAGGAAGCGACCACTGCAATGGTCGTTTTCTGCAAATTAGTAAGTTAGCAGTTTTGGATCATATGTATTTGCTGAAAGCAGCCAAGTCAGTTGGTCGCTTTCTGTTTTTTAAAGAATCTGCTTAAACTTGAATTTTAGTACATCAATGGTCTGGGCTTGGTCGCGTTTAACATATAAATGTGCGATACTGGTGTATGGTCTCATTTAACAAATTATTATCTCGAGTTTGACAAGTGCTAGGAGTTCGCATGTTTTTGGACATTGTAGATCAAAATAAATCTTAAGCAATGGGTATCATAACTCATTTTAGCAAAAATGGCCGTTGGTCGCTTTCTGCAAAACACCGCTCGTAAGGGCTGTATGGCACCCATAACAGTCGAGTGTTTTGGCGCACGAACGAAGTGAGGGCGCTTATAGTTCGAGACTGTTATGGGTCCATACACCCGAAGTAAACACTCTACTTTTCATTTCGAATATGAGGGAAGTAAAAATAAACAGAAATATTCTAAAAAATATTTTTCCTATGGCCGCGGAATTTTCGATAGACTCGAATTCTCATAACTTTTTCGTTCATTTTCTCGATTTTAGGGAAGGCAAGGGAAACTAAGTCCACACAGCCATGTTTAGTGTTTGACCCGTACACTATGCAACGATTTTTTATGTTACAAATAACTTATTTGGTTTAATCTGTTTCTAAAAACGCATATTATTAGAAAAACAATGTTTTAGATAATAATAATAATTTCTCTTTTTGTATGGTGTCTACGATTTTAGTTCTTTTATACCTATATAGTAGCAAAGCTGGCTGTATAGGCTTCTGTGCCTTTGCCCACATACCTTTGGTAAATAAATGTCCAGAGATTATAGATCATTTTTGTACATAGCTAGTACTCTTTAATTTACAGATTTTGACATGACCCCTCCTGTTCCTTTTTTAAATTTCATTACAGCCCTAGGGCCGCCACATACTACTTTCAACCCGCATTTTAGACAAGTTATGAGTTACTTTCAGAATATGAGACATGAAAAATTCATTTTTCGAACCGCACCAATTGCTGCCGTAACGGGAATGCTTTTGGTGCTGTTCAATTCAAATGGTGCGGTTCAAAATTGGTGCCGTAACTGGAATACTTCGAACCTCAGAGGGAGGTGCGATCATGACCTACTTTCCTAATAATTTGTTGGAAAGAGTCAAAACTGTATTAGCTAAAGTTAAATTTCGACATTATTGAATTTTAATATCTGTTAGAAAATAAACTTAGGGTTGCTCATGTTTCAAGTGTTCGAATGTATTTTTTTTCAACCTTATCAATATCGTGATATGACACTGTTAATTAAAATGTTTTGTTTTTGCTATTTTTTTAGGGTTCCGTAGTCAACAAGGAACCCTTATAGTTTCGCCATGTCCGTTTGTCCGTCTGTCCGTCCGTCCGTCCGTCTGACCCCAGTCTTGCTCATAGATTCTAGTACTAGAAAGCTGTAATTTGGCATGAATATACATATTTACCACGCCAACAAAGTGGTAAAGTAAAATTTTGGTTACGTCCCCTAGACGTGAAGTGGGTATGTAATTTTTTTTTCTTGTCTACCCCATAGTGTGGGATGTCGTTGGATAGCAATTTCAAAAACGTGGGTTTGTGAAGACAGTTTTTTGATTGAGGCATCTGTTTGTAAATTATTAAGCTTTAAAGTGCAAAATTTTGTTAGTCAAGTGTCCCCCCCCCACCCCCCCCCTACCAGCCAAATGGTTGTTTCTGGATACGTGAAAAAATTCACGATAGTAGTACATATGACTAAGTTAAATGGAAAACTATCACAGCCAAGTAGGCTTTGTAAGTTTTTGAGATATAACACATTTTCAAAAACCGCAAATATAACTTTGTTATTCATACGAATACTATGAAAAACAAAGTTTTTGTTTTAACAAAGTTATTCTGGCAAAAAATTACAGTGGTATTTTTGCTAGGTGTACGTAATCGATACGTTAAGTGGGTACGGAACCCTTCATGAGCGAGTCCGACTCGCACTTGGCCGATTTTTTATAGCTAGGATTTGCGTGATCGTCAGTATCGTCACTGTCCCTATCTTGTGAATAACATCCGACAACGGGCTATCTGATTGCCATCAGATATTATTGTTTTATTGCATCGTCTCTGTTTTTAAATAATCGGTAATCAACAGCAATAATTTTTTTTTTTTCAAAGTTCGAGTTAGAAAGTAAATATTACGTTTTTATTTGAAGCACTACCTTAGAATTGGTCTAGAATAGTTCTTGTCTGGCTTACCGTAGGACTGACAAGGGCTGATTTTGAAAACTTTTTAACCGACTTCTAAATCAAAAAGGAGGAGTTTCTCTATTCGTCTGTATGTATGTTTTTTTTTTTTTTTGTGTATGTCCACCGATTACTCGAAGACGGCTGAACCGATTGAAATGGTTTAAACGTGATTACATCAGGTTGGTTTCCAAGTTGGTCCCATTTTTTGAAATTTTGAAATCGGTTCAGTAGTTTTCAGGAAATCTTGAAAATACTGTCGTTTTCGTTACCACTTTATGTGAATTTAATACGTATCTTTAGGCATAACTCCTTTGTTTATAAACCGATTTAGATGATTCTTGTTTTGTTAAAAAGGGGATACCTCAAGGTATTTTAACCGACTTCGAAAAAGGAGGTTTTCAGTTTGATCACATACCTATTTACCAGAAAACACGTAAATTGCCTGCACGATGCACTAAAAAGAGTGAAATAAAAATTATTTTTATAAAAAAATAAAACCGCCTTCAAAAAACCACATCAAAAAAAGTAAGAAATAATTCCTCACCAAATAAATAACGTAAGTACTTTGAAGTCGGGCGGGTTTTAACAAAAACAACAAAAAAATGTACACGCCCGACTTCAAAGTACTTACGTTATTTATTTGGTGAGGAATTATTTCTTACTTTTTTGATGTGGTTTTTTTGAAGGCGGTTTTATTTTTAAATTAAAAGGCCACGTAGACGCACGTGCCTCTAGTATTTTAATAGTTTTTACAAATTTTGGATTAGGTAAGTACAAGTATTTTGTGGAATCAGTACCTATCAGAACTTCTGAAGTGAAAAGTAAGCTTGAAATATCTCCGTAAAGTGTTTTGAAGAAAGAAGCTTGATATTTTCGGTTTCATAGTCTCTTTCGATATCGTGATTAGCTTTTCCCTCCTAAAATTTCATCATCCGTCATTCGCAAACCTAGGTAGGTAATTTTAGTTAATATCTGTTCTGTACTAATAAAAAGTTAAATAAAAAATAGCGGTGTAGGTATATTTCTGATGGCAATATAACAACTATTATGTACCTACCATTTACCGTAGTTATTTTAAATCTATTTATATAAGTGTTTGCGATCGGAACATTCGCATGGTCGTAACGGTTTTGTAATGTTAATTTCTTTGCAATAACATGTTATCGACACCGAGGATGTTTGCTATTGCAAATAGGTAAATTATCTGTATTTACTCATGTATAGTCAGGGGCAAAATCGGTGAACAACTTCTTACTTTTTTTCGAGTGGCTGGTGCCCCAACATTCACGCGCAGACCCTTTTACTGTTTGGTCATGTAGTACCACAGGTAGTACAATGCAAAAGAAATTACAGATAGGGACTGCAAGTGAACGGGGAGACGTTAGTCGCACGAAAAGAAATAAGAAGTGGCTCACCGAATTTGTCCCTGAGTGTACCTACCTATCGAGCTAATAAAATCGGAATTCTGTTTTCACTCGCACCACTGTCCACTACTCGCATTTTCAATCTTTACCTACCTAAAGTTCGGGTCATACTATAGGTACTAAAAGCTTTATTTAGGCTTAGAAATCTACAATTACGAACTACTTATATAACATTGAAAATTGTACACAACTGATGTCTTATGTTTTCGCGAGCAGGTACCTAGGTAATGTTCATTGAAATAAATAAACTTATTACGGATTTAATAGGCTGTGTTGTTTGTGTTTTTTGACGGTTTTTGTATTTTGCCGGCGCGTTTCGGCGCCTTTTCATAGGTATTTACTATGGTATAGTATAGGCACAGTATGTATATTAAGTAGGTATATTAGTCCTGAAAATGTACCTACCTACCAGAAACTGTCGTTTGTATGAACTACGTAATCCCTTCTGGAACCATCTGTTAGAAGGGAGAAATTAGATATATTTAACCGACTTCAAAAAAAGGAGGAGGTTCTCAAGTAGACGGTATTTAAAAAAAATATTGTCTTTGTTTTACCATAACTAGTTGTTAACCGATTTTAATAATTCTTATTTATCTGAAAGAAAATGGTCCCATGAAAAATGTACAGTAGTAAGTAGTTCAGTAGTTTTTTCACAATCTTGAAAAAACTATTGACCAATTTCAATGATTCTTTTTTTATTCGAAAGAGTAAACTCCTGAGATGGTCACATTGTTACTAAGTTAGGCTCTGATGGTGGAATCCATGGGAAATCGAGGAAAACCCGCAAATTTTATAGGTAGTTTACGTGTTTTATAGATTTTCTAAAGTTTTTCAAGTATTTGCATCTGGTAGTCATCATCTCATGCTGATGAGCTGTTGATGGAAGGTACAACTCCTTAACGCTTAGGAGTTAAAGCATGTTTTTTAAACACCATATGCACGAATAAACCTTTAGTTGTATTTTTAAGTAATTTAGGTTATCTGATGGTGAAAGGTTAAAAAACTGCATACCAGTTAAAAGTTGGAGGGAGGTGCTTGTCTAAGTGTTCTAATTTAGATATGGGCTACAGTTTTATACGTTGCACAATGAGCGACGCTTGCTCATTAGATTTCTTACCTACACTAAAAATAGTAAAAGGAAAATTTAAAAAAACATTAAACCCCCCTTCAAATAAACACTGCCAACAAAAACTCACTTCCCAATAAAACGTAAAAATAAAAAAAAACATTGAATCATTCCATTCAAAAGACGAAAGGGCGTGACTTTATCTAATGTTGGAACTTACTGATCTGATTGAAGACCTTTGTAGGTAGTTTTGACGCTTTCAAACAATTAATTAGTAAAATGGGTCACGCATGATTCAATTAGTTCGACTGTACTTCAATGACGTCTTTAGTCCACAAAGGATATTATTGAAAATGTTATCCATTGTTTATTGGCCGGAGTAGGTATTTGCTTTGCATAGTATGTTAGTATGGGTTTTTCGTTTGCTGGCGTGTTGCGGTGTGGCCAATTTCTTTATTTATATCTACACCTGCGAATTTGTTCAACTAGAGTTACAAATTCTCCATGCAAAAATATAAATTACTAGCTTTCCGCCCGCGGCTTCGCCTGCGTGGACAACACGACGTTATCCCGCGGGAATGTGATGTTTTCCGGGATAAAAAGTAGCTCATCTGTCACTTTCCAGCTTCCAAACTATCCCCAATACCTACCAAAACCACGTCAGTACGTTGCTCCGTTTTGACGTGAAAGACTAAGTTAGTATGGATTAGGTAGGTCTTTACTTATGAAGTTGAGGTAGGAAATTGAATGAAAAATGCGTTTTCCACACTAACGTTTTTTAGGACGTATTATACCTAGTTATGACCGCGAATGGTTATATGTCTCATTTTTAAGGCACAAACATTGTCTGAAATAAACGAATTTTAATTTAATTTTAATTTAATTTTATTGTGGGTGTTGCGAGTGCAATTTTTTTTATAGTACCGTTTGATTTGCAATAATAAAATTGGTCATGGTGTACGTTTAAAGGTATGTATGTGTACCTACTAATTTTTCAGGTAATTTATTAACATATAAAAAAAACCAAACAGGGCCCCCGAACCTATTGTTAGGATAAATTGGTTTCAGTCGAATGTCCTTTAGGCATATTTACCTATCAGAAACGCTCCTGATATGACAGCGGAATGTATGCACTATCTCTGTCACTCACTATAGAATAGACAAAGACAAAGCACAGAATTCGAATTTGACTCTGTTTTCGACGGATTGTGAATCAGAAGGCTAAAAGTCCCTAATCAATCGTAACTCTGAAAAGAGTATTATAAATGTGAAAGTTTAGATGTTTGGATGTTTGTTGCTCAATCACGCCAAAATGGCTGACCATAATGTTTAGTTCAATGCAGCATGGGACCTATATGCTATGACAGCTCATTTTCGTGCAAAGCAAAATGTTGTTCCTGAATAAGAAATAATAGGGTCTAATTTTCTAGCACATGATGCATTAAAAATTTCTAATGCTGATTTTCTAGAGATTTTCAATAGCTTATATAGCATCGAGTTCTGCATATATATGTGCTGTCATAGGAATAGGACCCATGTTACATTAAATAAAGTAGGTACCTACAATAGTTGATCCTAGATAGATTATCCACCCAATGGTTCCTTGCCTCCCAGAGGCAAGTATTTTTACCCGCCCCAATGGTTCCTTGCCTCCTGGAGGCAAGCTGACAGCTAATTAAAATACTTTAATTAATTGTGTCAAATCACTCTCTGTTCCTATCCAACTTATAGTAATCTAAATCTAGACACCTTATTTTAATTGTAGAACAAGAAATTGGTCCAATTTAATAAAAATTTGGCGTATTATATTCGATTGAAGTTCGCCGACTTGCTTGCCTCCAGGAGGCAAGGAACCATTGCGTGGTTTAGGCAATGTTAGCTAAGTATGGAAAAATAAAATATAAAAATATAACTAAATATATTGTACTAAATATGTTGTAACACATTAATATATACTTCTTATGCCCTCAATACCCATAAAAAGTATATATTTAAAATTTATCTACTTACAAAAAAGAAGCCGATACGAAATCGATCCATACTTTTGTAGCCCGTAAGGGTAATTCTTTACTTACATTTTTATATCTTTAATTAAACAATATTTTTCTAAAAGAGAGTTATCTTTTTTTTTATTTTATCTAATAACAACATTGTAAACTATTATTTAAACACAAATTGGTCTGTAATAATTGTTTATTTATTAGTATTTATTGCATGTTTTAAAAAGAAATCGGTAAAACATTTCCTTTTCTGCAACTTCAACTCGCTGTTTCTAATTAAATCGTAATAAAAATCCATCTACAAATGATACAATCTTATTGCAAATTTAACTAGCATTATAAATCTATAACTTACTTTACCACCGGGAGGGCGACCAACAGTCCCTTGGTGGTGTCGGGTTCATCGTCCATAAATCCCTTGTCAACAACGTGATCACCATCGGAAGTGTCTCGAGCAGGGTAGCGTACCTGATACTCAGATTATCGAAACGATATTCGCTGAATGTTATCCAGGTCTACGCTCCGACCTCGAAACACGACGATGTCGAAGTGGAGGCTATGTATGAGGAGATCGCTAAAGCCATGCATAGCTATAAAACCCACTACACGGTTGTGATGGGGGATTTCAATGCAAAGTTGGGGCAACGTTGCGGTGATGAGCTGAGAGTGGGGCAATTTGGATTTGGGCAACGGAACGATAGAGGCCAGATGCTGGCAGACTTCATGGAGAGGGAGAGCCTCTATATGATGAACTCCTTCTTTAGGAAGCCCGTAAGCCGCAAATGGACCTGGATCAGTCCGGACGGTAAAGTCAAAAACGAGATCGATTTTATCATGTCGACGAAGAAGCACATATTCAATGATGTCAGTGTGATCAACGCTGTTAAGACAGGAAGCGATCACCGTATGGTGAGAGGCACATTGAATATCGATGTCAAGCTCGAAAGATCGCGACTGATAAAATCCACGCTCCGACCAATACCAGCTCAAATTCAAAACCCCGAGTGCTTTCAGCTCGAGCTTCAAAACCGCTTCGAAGCCCTTGAGAACAGCATAGACGTGGACGATCTATACAACATGGTGGTGGATACTGTCCGCACGGTAGGGTCTAAGTACTATAAAACCCGCCGTCCCAAATTGAAGAAACTCTCCAGTCAGACTCTCCTACTCATGGATCAGAGACACGAAATGAAGCTGCAGAACTCAGCGGATGCCCATCGTTATCGACAGCTCAATAGACAGATATCTAAGTCTTTGACACGCGACCTTCGCCAATTTAATACCGAGCGTATTAAAGAAGCCATTGAGCGGAACAAAGGCTCCAAAGTGTTCGCGAGAGATCTGTCTATCGGGCAAAGTCAATTGACGAGGCTGAAAACTGAGGAAGGTAGCATCGTTTCGTCAACACCTGAAATCCTGAGGGAGATTGAGAGTTTCTATGGACAGCTATATTCCACACAAACACCTGTTGAAAGCAAGGCTACAGACCCTAGAGCCAAGCTTACCCGACACCATACCGAAGATATCCCGGACGTCAGCCTGTACGAGATTAGAATGGCTCTCAAGCAGCTTAAAAACAACAAGGCGGCGGGCGATGACGGAATCACAACAGAGCTTCTGAGAGCGGGCGGTAAGCCGATACTTAAAGTCCTCCAGAAGCTTTTCAACTCAGTCATCCTTGAGGGCAAAACGCCAAAGGCATGGGGCAGAAGCGATGTGATGCTGTTTTTCAAGAAGGGTGATAAAACTCTCTTGAAGAACTATAGACCCATCTCGCTTCTGAGCCATATCTATAAGTTGTTTTCGAGAGTCATTACGAATCGTCTCGCTCGCAGGTTCGACGACTTCCAACCTCCCGAACAAGCCGGGTTCCGGAAAGGCTACAGTACCATAGACCACATTCATACGCTGCGGCAAGTTATACAGAAGACCGAAGAGTATAATTTGCCACTTTGCTTGGCGTTCGTGGACTATGAGAAAGCCTTTGATTCGATTGAGACTTGGGCGGTGCTGCAGTCTCTCCAGAGGTGCCAAATAGACTACAGGTACATCGAGGTGCTGAGGTACTTATACCAAAACGCCACCATGTCGGTCCGATTACAGAACCAGAGCTCTAATCCTATCCAACTACAGCGAGGTGTGAGACAGGGAGATGTCATCTCTCCCAAACTGTTCACAGCTGCGTTGGAGGATATTTTTAAGCTGCTGGATTGGAAAGGATGCGGCATCAACATTAATGGCGAGTACCTAACGCACCTACGGTTTGCTGATGATGTAGTTCTTATGGCTGAGACCTTGGAAGACCTGAACACAATGCTCGAAGATCTCGGTAATGCTTCGCAAAGAGTGGGTCTTAAGATGAACATGGACAAGACGAAAATCATGTTCAATGCCCATGTTGCACCCGCTCCAGTTAATGTTGGGAACATTACACTCGAAGTTGTTGACCACTATGTTTACCTAGGACAGACGGTCCAGTTAGGTAAGTCCAACTTTGAGAAAGAGATCTCTCGTCGAATCCAGCTCGGATGGGCAGCGTTTGGGAAGCTCCGGCATTTATTCGCGTCCGAAATACCTCAATGTCTCAAGACGAAAGTCTTTGACCAGTGTGTGTTGCCAGTAATGACCTATGGAAGTGAGACGTGGTCTTTTACTATGGGTCTCATAAGAAGGCTCAAAGTCACCCAGCGAGCAATGGAGAGAGCGATGCTTGGTATTTCCCTGCTCGATCGAATCAGAAATGATGAGATCCGCAGGAGAACTAAAACAACCGACATAGCTCGAAGGATTGCATCATTGAAGTGGCAGTGGGCGGGACACATAGCGCGGAGAACCGATGGCCGTTGGGGCGGAAAGGTTCTCGAATGGCGACCGCGTACCGGACGACGTTCCGTGGGCAGGCCCCCTACAAGGTGGACCGACGATCTGGTCAAGGTCGCGGGAAGCCGCTGGATGCGGGCAGCGCAGGACCGATCGTTGTGGAGATCCTTGGGGGAGGCCTATGCCCAGCAGTGGGCGTCGTTCGGCTGACATGATGATAAATCTATAATTAGTTTTTATTAAATCCTTCTAGTTTTTGAGTAAAACTTAATTTAAAGCCGAGCGAGCGAAGCGGAGCGGAGCGGAGCTGTGCTGAGGAACCATTGCCCCGTAAGCATATTTAAGCGTGCGTAACCATTGAGTGGTTATGCTGTCATAGGACCCATGTTACATTGAACAAAGTATAGTTGATCGTAGATAGATTATGCTGTCATAGGACCCATGTTACACTGAACAAAGTATAGTTGATCCTAGATAGATTATGCTGTCATAGGACCCATGTTACACTGAACAAAGTATATTTGATCCTAGATAGATTATGCTGTCATAGGACCCATCTTACACTGAACAAAGTATAGTTGATCCTAGATAGATTATGCTGTCATAGGACCCATGTTACACTGAACAAAGTATAGTTGATCCTAGATAGATTATGCTGTCATAGGACCCATGTTACACTGAACAAAGTATAGTTGATCCTAGATAGATTATGCTGTCATAGGACCCATGTTACACTGAACAAAGTATAGTTGATCCTAGATAGATTATGCTGTCATAGGACCCATGTTACACTGAACAAAGTATAGTTGATCCTAGATAGATTATGCTGTCATAGGACCCATGTTACACTGAACAAAGTATAGTTGATCCTAGATAGATTATGCTGTCATAGGACCCATGTTACACTGAACAAAGTATATTTGATCCTAGATAGATTATGCTGTCATAGGACCCATCTTACACTGAACAAAGTATAGTTGATCCTAGATAGATTATGCTGTCATAGGACCCATGTTACACTGAACAAAGTATAGTTGATCCTAGATAGATTATGCTGTCATAGGACCCATGTTACACTGAACAAAGTATAGTTGATCCTAGATAGATTATGCTGTCATAGGACCCATGTTACACTGAACAAAGTATAGTTGATCCTAGATAGATTATGCTGTCATAGGACCCATGTTACACTGAACAAAGTATATTTGATCCTAGATAGATTATGCTGTCATAGGACCCATGTTACACTGAACAAAGTATAGTTGATCGTAGATAGATTATGCTGTCATAGGACCCATGTTACACTGAACAAAGTATAGTTGATCCTAGATAGATTATGCTGTCATAGGATCCATGTTACACTGAACAAAGTATATTTGATCCTAGATAGATTGTGCTGTCATAGGACCCATCTTACACTGAACAAAGTATAGTTGATCCTAGATAGATTATGCTGTCATAGGACCCATGTTACACTGAACAAAGTATAGTTGATCCTAGATAGATTATGCTGTCATAGGAGTATAGGACCCATGTTACACTGAACAAAGTATAGTTGATCCTAGATAGATTATGCTGTCATAGGACCCATCTTACACTGAACAAAGTATATTTGATCCTAGATAGATTATGCTGTCATAGGACCCATGTTACACTGAACAAAGTATAGTTGATCCTAGATAGATTATGCTGTCATAGGACCCATGTTACACTGAACAAAGTATAGTTGATCCTAGATAGATTATGCTGTCATAGGACCCATGTTACACTGAACAAAGTATAGTTGATCCTAGATAGATTATGCTGTCATAGGACCCATGTTACATTGAACAAAGTATAGTTGGTCCTAGATAGATTAAAAAGTTTCAATTTCATAGTTAGGCCATTCATTTGCTATTAGAAATTTAAATTAAATTATTCACATGAAAAAAAAAATATTTTTATAAAAAAATTAAACCGCCTTCAAGAAAACCACATCAAAAAAGTAAGAAATAATTCCTCACCAAATAAATAACGTAAGTACTTTGAAGTCGGGCGTGAAACATGTAAAATTTTTTGTTGTTTTTGTTAAAAACCCGCCCGACTTCAAAGTACTTACGTTATTTATTTAGTGAGGAATTATTTCTTACTTTTTTGATGTGGTTTTTTTGAAGGCGGTTTAATTTTTTTATAAAAACAATTTTTATTTCACTCTTTTTAGTGCATCGTGCAGGCAATTTACGTGTTTTCTGGTAAATAGGTATGTGATCAAACTGAAAACCTCCTTTTTCGAAGTCGGTTAAAATACCTTGAGGTATCCCCTTTTTAACAAAACAAGAATCATCTAAATCGGTTTATAAACAAAGGAGTTATGCCTAAAGATACGTATTAAACTTACATAAAGTGGTAACGAAAACGACAGTATTTTTAAGATTTCCTGAAAACTACTGAACCGATTTCAAAATTACAAAAAATGGGACCAACTTGGAAACCAATCTGATGTAATAACGTTTGAACCATTTCAATCGGTTCAGCCGTCTTCGAGTAATCGGTGGACATACACAAAAAAAAAAAAAAATAGAGAAAAAAACATACATACAGACGAATAGAGAACCTCCTCCTTTTTGATTTAGAAGTCGGTTAAAAAGAAACGTTGATATAATTCCGAGTGTACAAAAACGCAACTGAATTTTAATTTGCCAGTTTTTGTGTTATCTTAATAGTTTGTATTAGGGTTAATTCCGCTTGTCTATGTTAAAGTTTAAAGTAAAATACTTACTTAAAATTAAAATATAGTAAAAAGTTACCTACTTTTAACAAATAGGTACATTACTTGTGTTAGATAGTACCTACCTACCTACTTATTGATTGGTTTTTAGAAGAATTTGTTAAACTATGTTTTTTTAACTAAAAAATCACCCACCCCGCATTAATTTCATAATACTTTTACGTATTGAATTCTTGAAGAGATATTTTTAAACTAGTGGCTCAGAAATAAGACTAGGTAGCCATTATTTATGGTCTGTTTATTTCTTTTCATTTTTACGAGAACCATAAAAAAGTTTTGATAACAAAAGTTTAGAAAATTATGAGATGAGCCCTGGGTCCTATTTTGTTTTGAGCAGTACGAGTATATTAATATCTGCCTGCGACTTCGTTACAGAAGACTTTTTATTTACCATAAGTATTCCTAGATTTCCTAACAAAAGTACGTACCTACTTACCATTTTCATACAATTAAAAAGTCAGTCATTGGTAGAATCAGTCGTTTCAAGAATTGGTTGTTTATATAGACTACTAGCAGCCGCCACGCGCCAACGCGTGGTTCCCGTTCCCGTGGGAATATCGAGATAAAAAGTATCCTTTGTGTCATTACAGCCTATAATCTATACCTGTTGCAAATTTCATTAAGATCCGTTCAGTAGTTTTTGCGTGAATGTGTAACAAACATCCATACTTACATCTATTCATACTCACAAACTTTCGCATATATGTCACTAGCTTTTGCCCGCGACTTCGTTCGCGTGATTAAATAGATGTGCGTTTATTTTGAAAGTCACGGATTACCAATATAAGTATCAAGGTATTTATTTATCAGTAGACCTTATTTTTTTGTTCCATGCTCACTTATCTTCTGACCTAGTCAGTGGGTCAGTCAGAGTCTTTGTTCGCTTGGTTTTTACTCCAAAAGTGCTCATCTACATCATGGAAGGTATCTACGTATCTACCCTCTAAAAATTATGTCTCTACCTTCAGCCGTTAGGGCTCTACGCCTATGCCAAACATGAATGAATCAATCAGTCAATCAATTTAGAGTTTTTTTATGTACTTATAGATTGTATAGCAGGAAGTATGATGATTGATGTGTCATAATTAATTAGTAATTTGTAGATTAAAGAGCATTTCTACAAAAGGGTTATTTTTTTCTCAATCCGGTGGTTGATTTAATATTTGGTTTTTTAAGTAGTTTGAATAATAAAAAATTAAGTTTATTCCATCCTGAATCTGAAAATAACAATGGGACTAAATATTGTGAAGTGGTTTATGAGAAAAGTTAAGCACCTAATTGAGAATGCACCGAATTGAGAAAATGAATTACCGAATTTCAAAATCGGCCATCGAATTTAGAATTGACGTACCTAATATAGAAACAGTGTATTTGAATGATCAAAATAATAAATACCATAAACGTTTTATTATCTGACTGCTGATCTATTAGTTTATTAGATGGTTAATTTTAAGATTAAGTGCGCCTATCTTTAATGTTTCTATCTTTAATTAAAATATAAATAATAAATTAAAACAAAAATCAAATCAGCATGTTTAATTTATCAATAGAGACCTAAGATTTGTCTTAATTTTTATTTAAGAAGAATTTTAATAAGTAGTGAAGAATCTGAATCGCCATCCTATCCATTCCAATACCAAATTATTTAATTTCTTTCGTAACAAAAATATCTCTCAGAACGTTCCATGGCTTGTCATGTCATGTAGCATCACGGATAAATTCGGTGAACCACCTCTTACTTCTTTTCGTGTGGCTGGCCTCTCACCATTCACTTGCAGTCTCTATCCATAATTGTTTATGCATTGTTCTAACCTATTAATATATAACCATAAGTAAAAGAATCTTCGCGATAATAGCGAGGCATCAGCCAGATAAACTCCACAAAACAAGCTAACCGGGTAAGGAAGGTAATATCGAATCGAATGCCGTTCTGCTACAAACCCACTTCCCAAACTGCCACCCTCTACAACATATCGAGTGGCAGGACGTAACAAGTCATCCAACAGAAGACCAGTGTCTTTGGCTAAAAGGGTGATAACACAAGAAAAGGTAAGATGCGCAATAAACAGTTTCTCGCCTTTTGAGTGAACAGGGACGGCCAACATCTTTCCTGCCCTTCTACAGTGGAGGATCAGCAACTCGTTGCGGTCATTACCCATCTTTTTCAAGCCTGCCTGGCGCATGGCTACATCCCACACCGCTGGAGGGAATTCAGGGTAGTGTTCATACCAAAACCTGGTAAGTCCGACTACATGAACCCGAAAGCTTTCCGACCCATTAGCTTTTCCTCCTTCCTGCTGAAAACCATGGAAAGGGTGTGTGAATGGTTTTTACGAGATACAATACTATCTGTACATCATTTACAAAGCACTAGCACGCCTACAGTGCTGGCAAATCAACAGAATCGGCACTCAATCAACTAGTCGGTAAGATAGAGGAAGCGTTTCAAAACGAACTGATATGTCTTGGTGCGTTCCTCGACATTGAAGGTGCCTTTGCCAAGAATACCTTCAGTAGACTGAAACACCCAGGTACCCTCAGGTTTCCAAATTTAAGACACATAGAGGGCCTACTGGAGGAATGGTTGGACACACTCCTTGTGGAGGCGGTGTGTGATAAGGTCAATGCAACCTTAATCCTTGATAAGAAATACAAAATACAACTGGATGACTTAGAAAGCTCTCAGGCACAACACGGAGCGCTTCTGATATACACCGATGGCTCCAAGACCTCTAATGGAGCAGGGACAGCTGGGACAGGTGTGTTCTCAGAAGACTTAAACATACAAATTGCGCTGTCACTAAGCTCATACAACACTGTCTTTCAAGCTGCGTGTATGGGCATTTAACTGGCAGCTCAAGCAGTCGCAACCAGGGAAGTAACCGACTATGATATACTCTATTGATTTCCATTATCATTTATGTATGGCCCTTACAGTTGAATTCATAATATGTGAAATCTCAATTCGGTGTAAGTTTTCTCAATTCGATGCCCCATTTTCCGTGGAATTGAGATCCACGGAATTGATCCACGGCCGCTCGGGCGCAACCCCCTGGTAACGAGAATCAGTAGTGTACATTCGTACTGCGCGTAGTTAGTGATATAGGTAAGCAAAAGTAAATTTCACCGAATTGAGGCACACGCTTCGGACAAAATTTAAATGTGTTACTGTATTAGAACCCAAGGATGTACAACAAATATAATAACGTATATGGCTTTATTGTCTATCCCTTGTTCTGGGAATGTGAGAATTATAATAAGCAAGTTATTATTTTAAAAGTTATGAAACAATAACGAGTAAATTCTGGAAACCGGACATTCCATTTTAAGCCAAATTCTGCTCGTTTTTGAACTTTCAGATTTTTTTTAGGCGATATGTAAAACCTGGCGGTCTTCTAAATATGCTCTCCATCAGGTCAAGAGTCCTATAAGTATGTGTGATTTTTTTTAAGTTCGTAATTCAATTTTAAAGTTACTTTTTTCGCTCCAGTAGGTCAATCGGTCGTCCTCGTAGAAATGCCCTAAAGACTATACTGCTGGCGGAGGCAACGGGCTGTTTGTTGGCCGCAATCGGTCAAACTCTCACAGTTTTTACATAGAAAAATCGGCCAAGTGCGAGTTGGACTCGCCCATGAAGGGTTCCGTACCCACTTAACGTACCGATTGCCTATACCTAGCCAGAATTCCACTATCATTTTTCGTCAGCAAAATGTAACTTAATATACCTACTTAAAAATAATGGCTAGACGGTAAAAAACACGGTTCTACAATATACAGAATTAATTTTTTAGCTCTCCGCGTACACTAAGTTTCTATGGCGCTTTTAAACTATTTGTCGGTACTTACTTATCATATCAAATTACTTGTAAACCTTGATGACTATTTTACTACATATAAAATACCAAACCAACACAATTGCAACCTTCCAACAGCACCCAAAAAGAAAACATATAGGTACCTACCTACTTACCTTTCAGTCGTTGATAACACAAAACTAATTAATATATAAAAATGCTACCTTAATCATTTAACTTTAAAACTATTCAGAATGTAAAAAGAAATCAAAACTAATGAGTAATAACGTTTACTTTTGATAAAACTGAAATAATAAAACTATGTTTCAGATTATTTCACTGCCTTTTACATTTGATTTCTATATTTAACTTAAAAATATTCACAACGTGAAAAGAAATCGAAACAAATGACAAATAATAAACGGTGGCTAACCAAGCTCTCAACGTAACACAAAGGTTTTTATTTTTTATTGTTTTAAGGTCAATACCAATTGACAGCCATTTCAACATGTGGCACACTTCTAAACCACCGAACACCAAAATTGGCATCCCGTTTCTTTTTATTTTTTAACTGTCCCATTTTTTGTTGGAGACCAAGTAATTTTTTGCGGTTACTCCTAAGTTAGGTATTCATTTGAATGACAATTACACAAAATCTTTATAAATTGTAGCAGGCTGTGTTATTCCGATCTATTGATCAGCTATATTAGTATTGTTCAGTATATTTTGCGGGACAGAGAGAGTAACAAACAGACATAGGCGCACACATACATCATCATCATCAAATTATACCTATCGTTATTTTATATTATTTTTATGCATTTACAATGCAATTTTGTAAGTATAGGAAAAATGTGATAGTAAAAAACCACGAGCCATATAAGTATCCCGCCTGAAAGTTACTTATATGGATCGTGGTTTTTTACTATCACATTTTTCCTGTACCTATCGTTATCAATATCCAAAAATACGGTACACATCGTAAGCTGATTTTTTTACCATTTACTGGTCACTTCCTTACATCATTATCTTACATTATTACCTACACCAAGCCAAAATAACACTTTCATTTTTTGCCAGCAAAAAATAACTTTGTTTTTCATAGTGTTTATATGAATGACAAAGTTACATTTGCGGTTTCTGAAAATGTGTTATATCTCAAAAATTACTTACTATATCTCGTTCAAACCAATTTTCGTTGAAAGTTTTTATTAAGATCTACAGCATATATTTTTTCTAGATTTTTTACTCATTTATTTCAAAAGTTAGAGGGGGGGGGGGGACACACACATTTTAATTAATTATATTCTTTATTGCACAAGTAACATCATTTACATTTACAGTCTTAAAATCTATAAGGCAAAGGTGGACTTATCCCTGAAAGGGATCTCTTCCAGTTTTATTATTATTATTATTATACTCTTTATTGCACTTAAAAATACGTAACAGAAAATAATTTTATAAAATATGTGCGCAAAGGTGGACTTATCTCTAAAGAGATCTCTTCCAGCCAACCCAAGACATGTGTGAGATTGAGTTAAATAAACAGAAGGTGCAAAGTGCAAGAGACAAAATACTCTGAATCTAAATATATATTGGTACTTATATATTATTATATATATGAATATATATACATACATATATAATATAAATAATATACATAAATAAACATATTACAATAATTACATATTAAATATACAATAAAATATGTCATAAATATAATTATAATATGATGATTTATGTATGAGACAACTGCGTAAGTAGGTGCTTTTTAAGTTTCCACTTAAAAGAGTAAATACTCGGACTGTCCTGAATGCTCGACGGGAGTTGGTTCCAGAGCTGTGCAGCTCTGAAGGAAAAGGAGTTAAGGAGAAAGTTTGTGTTGCATCTAGGTAGCTCAAGCATCTTGGTGATACAAGGCCGCCTAGAGCGAGAGGGAGGAGGAAGCATCTGGAAACGGGAGAGGAGGTACTTGGGCGAGTTAGGGTTGTTAAGGATACGGAATAAGGTGGAAAGGATGTGCATATCATGACGGAGTCTTATGGGGAGCCATTCCAGTTGATTACGGAACGTCGAAACGTGGTCATATTTACGCAGTCCGAAAATAAAACGTATCGCCAGATTTTGAAGTCGTTCCAATTTGTTCAACTGTTCCTCTGTGGCATCCAAGAAGCAAACGTCGGCGTAGTCGAGAAGAGGGAGAAGGAGAGATTGCGCCAGCATAATTTTAGTTCGAAAAGGAAGGAAGTATTGAAGTCGCCTGAGAGAGTGAGAACTAAAGTGCAACCGTTTACTGACTTCACAAATATGCGGAGACCAAGACAAAGTACTGTCGATGATGAGACCAAGGTTTTTAACTTTATCAGTATATGGAATAATAACATCATTATAAGCAAGTGGTGGAACGGATTTTAAATCAAGTTTGATCCTAAGTCGACTGCTACCTATAATAATGGCTTGGCTTTTACTTGGGTTCACCATAAGACCAAATGAAGTGGCCCAGTTTTGAATTGAGGTTAGGTCCCTGTTTAAAGAGTTAATTGCTTCCGTAACCTCAGCAAGAGAAAAGTGCCTGTAAATCTGAAGGTCATCAGCATAAAGGTGAAAAGAAGAAGAGATAACATTGGAGATACTGTTAATAAAGATAGAAAAGAGTAGAGGAGAGAGAACACCGCCTTGAGGTACACCAGCTGATATAAGAGACCAATCGGAAGAAGAATTATTATAAACTACGCACTGGAAGCGATTGTGAAGATATGATTGAAACCATTCGATGACAGGCATAGAAATGTTAAAAGAGCGAAGTGTACCAAGGAGAAGATCGAAATCAACACAGTTGAATGCATTGCTGAAATCCAACAAGACCATTGCAGTGAGTCTGGTATTCTCCATAGCACCCCGAATGTCCTCAGTAACGTTCAACAATGCACCAACTGTGCTGTGGGAGGGGCGGAAACCGGATTGGTAAGGACATAGCAGAGTTTTACCACTTTGGAAGGCTGTATCTTTCAAAATATCGACTTTAAGAAAAAATGGTTTAAGAAGTCTTTATGTCATTTTTAAAGACCTTTCTATAGATACCCCACACGAATATATTTGACTAAAAAAATATTTTTTAGTTTCAGTTTCATGTATGGGGAGACCCCCTTAATTTTTATATTTTTTTAATTTTTTTAATAAAATCGTAAAGCGGTTTATAGAATACATCTGCTTACCAAGTTCCAACTGTGTAGTCTAAATAGTTTTGGAATAAAGTGGCTGTGACATACGGACGGACGGACGGACGGACGGACGGACGTACGGACAGACAGACAGACAGACAGACAGACAGACAGACATGACGAATCTATAAGGGTTCCGTTTTTTGCCATTCGGCTACGGAACCCTAAAAACCGAATATCCTGGCCGATTGAGCCCGACTCCGGCCAACTTACCTGACGGGCCCTTAAGGCTCAAGCCACACTGGCGGAGAGTCGAAGGGTCGAATACTACAGCGCACTTTGCGTAATGCACATCAGCCCCCTGATTCACGAACCGTCGAATATAAGATAAGGTTATGTATGGCTGCTGACTAAGGGCGTTTGTGCTGTGCACCAACTGTGCACTACACTGAATTTTACCGTCCGGCAGTCCGATTATTTACGGTCCGATATGGCAGGCCATATATAATGTAATGTATATGTGCGCTTGTGCACTAGACGGAATTTTACCGTCCGAAATTTTACTTTTCCCCATTCCGGTCCGTTTTTTTCCGTTCCGAGATAACAGCAATGAAAACCGTATGGACGCTTGTGCACTACTTAATAATTTAATTATTTTTAATAGTAAGAATTTATTTATTTCGTGTAGTTTCAATGTTTAGGACCCTAAACTACACGATATAAATAAATTGTATTATTTATAATAATTAATTATTAAAATACAAGCATCCGTTTTTTTCCGGATCGGTAAAATTCAGTGTAGTGCACAAACGCCCTAAGTGTGTTTGTGCACTACACTGAATATTACCGATCCGGAAAAAAACGGATGCTTGGATGATTGTATTTTAATACAAATATATGAACCGCTTCTTCGGTCCGTCTAGCACTCGAGCCGGATGCGGCGAGCCGGACGTCGCATCTCGTGGACAAACGGCCTTCGGGTTCCTTTTACCATTTTGGTTCGGAACCCTAATTAAAGAAATACTTTAATTTTAATTTGATTATTTTAAATTATTTCATACAATGCTATTTTATTTCACAAATATATTGAAAATGTAATATTAAACACACTATCGCCCATCTGTTGTGACTGTAGTAGTAGTAGTTACTAAAGTAACTATCATAATCTATATATATAAAATTCAAAGTCCTGACTGACTGACTGACTGACTGACTGACTGACTGAGATATCAACGCACAGCCCAAACCGCTGAACCTAGAGACTTCAAATTTTGCACATAGATACGTTATACAGTGTAGGCATCCACTAAGAAAGGATTTTTGGAAATTCCACCCCTAAGGGGGTGAAATAGAGGATGAAAGTTTGTATGAAAGTCCGTCAGTTTTGAAGTTAGGATCTTTAAACAATGTATTTAGGCTGGCAATTGAAAATTAAGATTTACCTGTGTCAGCGTTTTTGACAATTCCACCCCGAAGGGGTGAAGAGGGGGATGAAATGTTGTATCTGGAAAGTCCTTGATTAAATTTATTATTTAGGCTTATGGTCGGAAAGTAAAACAAATAAGCAAACACATATTTCGTATATTTTTGAAAATCAACCCTTTAGAGGTTAAATGGGATAAATATACCTAAAAATCGATATGGATGTCGTTATTGGGGTTTTATGGAATGACGATTGCAAAAATGGCATTTATTTTGATGTTTAACACGCTGAACATGATTCAACCCCTAAAAGGTTGAAATAGGGGTGAAGTTTTGAATGAAAAATCAGGGGGTAAAATAGACATTCCAACTTGAAACTTTGTAGGCTTACTTCTTAAAACAAATAGGCAACATTTCGTAATTTTCCCAAAATCAAACCTAGGGGGTAAAATAGGGGATGAATATGTGTATAAAAGTCAGTCAGTTTTGAAGTAAGGATCTTCAAATTTTGTATTTAGACTGGCAATTGAAAATTAATATTTTGCTGTGTCAGCGTTTTTGACAATTCCACCCCGAAGGGGTGAAGAGGGGGATGAAATGTTGTATCTGGAAAGTCCTTCATTAAATTTATTATTTAGGCTTATGGTCGGAAAGTAAAACAAATAAGCAAACACATATTTCGTATATTGTTGAAAATCAACCCTTTGGAAGTTAAATGGGATAAATATACCTAAAAATCGATATGGATGTCGTTATTGGGGTTTTATGGGATGACGATTGCAAAAATGGCATTTATTTTGATGTTTAACACGCTGAACATGATGACAACCCCTAAAAGGTTGAAATAGGGGTGAAGTTTTGAATGAAAAATCAGGGGGTAAAATAGACATTCCAACTTGAAACTTTGTAGGCTTACTTCTTAAAACAAATAGGGAACCCATTTCGTAGTTTTCCGAAAATAAAACCCAGGGGGTAAATACGGTATAGAAACCTAAATCATCTTAAGTACCCTAAAAGTTCGTGGTACCTTAGCTACTCAGAACTAACTTTTTGGTTGTGAAACAGACACTTATTATTTACTAGCTTCCGCCCGCGACTTCGTCCGCGTGGACATTCGAGACAATACTTAGGGGACAAATAACCAGGATAAAAAGTATTATATGTTTTAATTTCATAAAAATCCGATTAGCCGTTTTTAAGTTATTAGGCGGGTCCTCCCTCACCAAGTGAGCAGCCTCGTGCGAGGCCCGCCGCACGTGGCAAACGTTCTGCCTCGCGCGAGGCTGCTCGCTTGGTGAGGGAGGACCTGCCTAATCACGTAAAACGGCTGATCGGATTTTTATGAAATTAAAGCATAGAATACTTTTTATCCTGGTTATTTGTCCCCTAAGTATTGTCTCGAATGTCCACGCGGACGAAGTCGCGGGCGGAAGCTAGTATAAGATAAGAGGAGAAGGAGGTATCCTACACCCTCGAAAATCGACACTTGGTATCAGTCACGATAGGCTATAGCCTATACCTACGGGCTAAATTCTCACATCTTCTATTAATGAAATATGAAATAAACGCTGTCTTATAGTGTATGAAAGTATTAAAACTCAACGCATCCTCTAACGACTCCATTGATCAGCGGTTAGAGCATTTGCACGGGCAGTGAAAGGACGCGGGTTCGATTCCCGGCGGAGCTACCTACTTGGAAGATTGGTTGATTATTTCTAATATTTTCAATGTAAGTAATTGTGTAATATTCTTTCAGATATGCGCTCGATAATTGTGCCGCTGTGCCTGCTCCTCATAGCAGGTAGAGCGC
Organism: Crambus lathoniellus; assembly: GCA_949710035.1. NCBI lineage: Eukaryota > Metazoa > Arthropoda > Insecta > Lepidoptera > Crambidae > Crambus > Crambus lathoniellus. Next base: position 14,291,542 of record OX453313.1, on the reverse strand, counting down.
TCGCTCAGGATGGCAACTGCGACTTTTACGAAAACGTAAGTTCATTTACTTATCATCATCATCGTCATCAGCCTATCATATCAAATCAACGTCCACTGCTCGACATAGGCCTCTCCAAGAGCACGCCATCGAGCACGACCCGCGGCTACTCTCATCCAAGCCATCCAGCTCTTGCGATGGCTGTTACGATCTTAAGTAGGTAAGCTCTTACGGTGGCTGGCTTGGCCCCACGCGAAGATCGCCGCCGCTCCAACTAGGACGTAGTAGTTTTTTTTACCCTGTGACCTAGAGCCGTACCAGCTAACGCACCGAACTTTGCCAAGTCTGCCGGCTTCAAATTAATACGGATAAAATGAGCCCCAATCAAGCCAAAATGGCGGACCCCCGATTCATGATGTGACAGGAACATCGATATCTTCCAAATAACTTCGGCAAATACTTAGCTGCCTTATTTCTATAAGGCAGCATTTACTACCTATATGAAGGCTTGATCACACCAAACGCGGGTCAAGAGCAGAGCAGGTCAGTAGCAGCGCGGGAGTCGGCAGGAGTCGGTACACTGAACGCAGCACCAGTTTCAAAGCAGTTGCAACGCGGGCCCGCGTTCAAACCGCGTACAGTGTGACGGGTTAGGCAGGCAGTAGTCATAATACAACTCTCGCCAACTGCTTTCGACGCGCTGCGCTGCACTGCGAACGCCCTGCCTCGGTGAGTCATGCTAACATGGCCGCCATAGTTATACAACAGCGCAGGCCCGCGCTCAAACTGCTCTGCGCCGCGCCTGCGCTGCTTCTGCCCCGCTCCCGCGCCGTTTGTAGTCCGGCAGTAGCAGTGCGGCCGTGCGGCTCGTCGCGGCGCAGAGCAGTTTGAGCGCGGGCCCGCGTTCAAATTTAGTGTGAAGTAGTTCATAGGTCGTTTGTGCACTACACTAAATTTTACCGATCCGGAAAAAACTGATGCTTGTATTTTAATAATTAATCATTTATAATAGTAAGAATTTATTTATTTCGTGTAGTTTCAATGTTTCAAACCCTAAACTACACGAAATAAATAAATTCTTACTATTATAAATGATTAATTACACTGGTCAACAAATAACTTTGTCGTGCCACACGGACTTTTTTGATATTTTTTACTTTAATTGGTGATTATATAAAAAATAAACAGTTAATAAAATTTGCTAGATAAGGATTTTATTCTATTGAATAATTTAAAATATTAAGAAAAAACACAGATCTCGTAAATCAAAAGTTACTTTTTTTATAAATGACTTAATAGTCTAAGATTTTCTTGAATATTTAGCTTCTGGTTGGTCACTTTTAATAGTCTAGCAGTAATCTGATAACATATTTCGGCTCCATTTGCCCTGATACCGCTTTTTCATATTAGAAATGTCCTGATGGAACCTCTCACCGTGCTTGTCGCTGAGAGCCCCTAAATTGTCAGGAAAAATTCCAGGTGCGGGTCAAAAAAATGGATCTTAAGTGACATGTTGCAACCCAATGCTTGATTTATGACAATGCTAACCAACTCTCTGTAGCTGTCACTCTTTTGGTTACCCAAAAAATTTGCAACAACATTTTTAAAAGCCATCCATTCCATGCAGATTTTTTTAAATCGCTTAATTTTTATTCAAATCTTGAATCTTTTATTAACTCCCTAATTTGAGGGTAAACAAAAATACCCTCTTTTATCTTTGCATTACTTATTTTAGGGAATTTTTCTTTTAGATACAAAAATCCACTCCCATTGCGATCCATTGCCTTCACAATTTTTTTTATTAATCCTTATTTGATATGCAATGGTGGTAGAAGCACATTATTTGGCTGTACAAGGGGTAAATACTTTACGTTTTTTTGCCCAGGAACTAACGATGCACGCGTAGGCCATAACACTCCAACACAAGATTTGTAAAATTTCGTCGTTGTTTTTTTAATGTAATTTTAATGACATAACAAAAAGAGTGAGGATCATTATTACACTTCCTCGACATGTTCACAGGGTTAATAAATCACAAATAAAATTCAAATTCAACGACAAATATTTTTATAACGATTTACTTGTAAGCGTTTCTGTTAATTTACTGCCGTAATACTAGTTATGAGTATTACCGTATCACAACAAATATGAGGCTAATTGACATATGACAACTGTGATTTAATAATGAGGGTAGATTGATAAAACAAAATTAGCTATCAAAGTTCGTGTGGCAAAACGAACCGCCCAGCCCTGACGCGAAGCCGAGGCTTGGTGGGAGGGCTGGGCGCGGCGAGGGACAGGCCCTGAGTCTGACCGAGTCCAACATGCCGTGTGGTATTCGTAAAGACAGTATTTGCCCTCACTATAAAAAAAAGTGTTGACCAGTGTTATTAAAATACTAGCATCCGTTTTTTTCCGGATCGGTAAAATTCAGTGTAGTGCACAAACGCCCATAGAGTTTCTTGTATTACAACTTGCGCGGGCCCGCATTCCAACAGCGCTGCTTCTGACCTGCGTTTGGTCTCCGGCCCCGTTCGGCCAGTCCGGAATAAAGAAATGAAGGTTTTTTTTTAAAGGATATTTAAAGGTTATTAAAGGATATAAAAAATATATAACATAAGCCCTGCCTTATCTATAGTGTTATTATACTAAAAAGTTTTAAGCTTTGTTTTAATGTATTACTCGAATACTAGCAGTTTATCGTGTTAATTATAGTGATTTGGAGGCAACTTAGCGATTTTTTTCTATCGAGAAAATTTTATGCAATCGTGTTTTTGAGAAACATAGTCACTAGTGTTAGTCCTGAAGTTTGTTGCATCTTAATTTGAAATTCAGGTTTTCGCTAATATTGATGTTACAGACGATCATGTAAAGCAATCTGATTCTCGTTGGCCTATAGCAGGCCCTTAACAGTTTTTGTTAAATATCTCCTAACAGGGTAGAGTGGATTTATCCGAATTTGAAGTTAAGCGACACTAGTATTTGCTACTATAACGATAAATAAGAAATAAACATTAGAACTACCTATACCTACTTATCTAATTTACAACGCCTAAGAGTTTACTCAAAATGTTATTAAAGATAGTTTAATTATATTCAATGATGAAGGATTGTTTAATTTAAGATTTTATGTAAGTTTTTTTTGCCTGAAGTACAGGGAATCATAGTTCAGAGGCTACTTGGTGTAGAAATATTTAACTACTTAAGTATTTATTGAATTTAACATATTCCGGCTCAGCGTCTCTTGTTTCTGGGTGGATGACGAATAAATTAATAAGGTACCTAGGTACTCTAAGTTTTCCTATGTTCTTATTTAATAAACATAATTTCAGGTGGCAGTCGGCAGAATGTACTACGCGTCGAGTCCCAGATACCCATACAATTATCCTCCCGGAGTGCAATGTAGATGGATTGCCGACTGCCCTTCCGGGTACAACTGTCGGGTGGACTGCACTGACGTCAACTTACCTCAGGTAAGAAGAGATCAAACGCCATCTTTCACGTCAAAACGGAACAACTGATAGTCTCGTGATTTTTGGTATGGGGATAGTTTGGGAGCTGAAGAGTGACATAGGCAACTTTTAATTCCGTAAAATCCTTACTTATCCTTACTTATTTTATATTATAAATGCGAAAATGCGAATCTGTCTGTCTGTGTGTTACACAATCACGCCTAAACTACGAAACCGATTTGAATAAAAATTGGTACAGAGATAGTCTGGAGCCTGAGAAAGGACATAGGCTACTTTTTTATGTGAACAAAGGGCTGTAAGGGGTTGACATAGGGGACGAAAGTTTGTATGGAAATAACGTCATTTTTAAAGCTAGAAGCTTAAAAATTATTTTATAGGCTTTTGATTAGATAAATAAATACGACATTCAAAGTTTGTAAAAAAAACTACCCTAAAGAGGGTGAAAATAGGGGATGAATTTTTTCGTGTGATGACGTCGGCAAAAAAGTTTACGGAACGGATTTTGATGAAAGTTGTTTTGTTATACCGCTATTGGTCCTTGCCAACATAAAGCTATAATTTATTTTGAAGATCGCAATTTCTGATGTGGAACCATAGCAGTCCAGCCAAACTATGAGAGATATAAAAATTTGTTTTAAGGAAAATTGTTAAACGTGATGAGCACTTTCAATTGACGTACAAAGTTTGAAGGTCTGGTACACCTGATGTGGAACCCTAGAAGCCAGATTAAACTATATGAGATACAAACATAGCGTCTTAAGAAAAGTTGTTTAACGTCATGGACATTTTCTATTGACGGAAAAATATCGAAGGTCTGGTACTCCTGATTTGGAACCCTTGCAGCCCAGCTTAACTATAAGAGATACAAATACAGCATCTTAAGAGAAGTTGTTCAGCGTGATAAGTATTTTCTTTTGACATACAATATATACTAATATTATAAATGTGAAAGAGTGTTTGTTTGTATGTCTGTCTTTCTCGTTAAAACGGAGCAACGGATCGACCTGTTTTTTTTAGTTTGTGGATAGTTTAGGAGCTAGAGAGTCCCATAGGCTAATTTTATCCCGGAAAAATATCACATTCCCTCGGAAAAAAACGTCGTGTAGTACACGCGGCAAAACCGCGGGCGGAAGGCTATGTGATATAAATTTATAATGTGTTAATACGTAGGTACTGTTTATGTAATATACCTACACGGTATTTTTTTATCACCCCGGATATTTTTAGGGATTATTTTACTCATGAAAACAAACAACTTTTATTATAGGACCAACACTGAAATCGCGAAAAAATATCAGCTGTTCCATACATTTTGATTAAATATTTTTGCACTTTTGTATGGAATAGCTGTTTTTTTGCGATTTTAGTGTTGGTCCCATAATAAAAATTGTTTTCGTTTTCATGAGCAGAATAATCCTTTTAATTTTATCCGGGGTGATAAAAAAATTACCGTGTATATTAAGTAAATAAATAAAATAATTCATACTTATTATAAAACTGTATGCGATTCTATTCAGGGGGCTACCGGCTAAAAATTATGGGTATAGACATGGGCTTCATTTGACATTTGTAGCCCATAATAATATTATGCCCTTAAAAGCACAAAATATGGGCATCAAATGTCAAATGAAGCCCATGTCCATATCCATATTTTTTTGCCGGTACAGGGGCTGTATACATTGAAAAAAAAAAAAAAATACCACCAAGGGTCTTCTTAAACGGAACAGATACCAAAAATATAGTTTTTTAATTTTTTGTCTGTCTGTCTGTTGTCCACGTTTCAGGCAAAAACTACTGAACGGATTATAATGAAACTTTTTTGTTTTATAGCTATTAGTTGTCGCCAACTTATAGGTAGGCTATAATTTATTTAGAAGATCGAAATGGCCGATGTGGAACCATAGCAGTCCAGCCAAACTATGAGAGATATAAAAATACCGTCTTATGGAAAATGTGATGAGCATTTTCTATTGACGTACAAAGTTTGAAGGTCTTGGTACACCTGCCTAGCTAGCATTACCATCATTATATCACGCGATATGATATAGCACGTCTTGCTGTCTTGCTTTTACCTTAGTGGGGTAGGTAAGCCAGACAGCATGACGTGCTATATCATATTATCGCCTGATAAAAGCCGTTCATGCTAGGCCAGCTGATGTGGAACCCTAGCAGCCAGGTTAAACTATATGAGATAGCATCTTAAGAGAAGTTGTTCAGCGTGATAAGTTCTTTCTTTTGACATACTGTTTGTATTCTTTGTATATCCGTCTTTCACGTCAAAACGGAGCAACGGATCGGCGTGTTTGTGTGTGTTTAGTATGTGGATATTTAAAAAAAAAGTTAAAAAGGGTTTATTAAACAAACAAGTTTTAACAACAACAGAGGTTGATTCCTCCTTTTAAGTGTGAGAACACTAGTGCCAGGAGATAATCGCTCTCGCTTAACAATAACAGTATTTGAGGTTTTTTTTTCTATAAAGGAAATATAAAAAACAAAATAATAAAATAATAAGCTTAACTATTTAGTAATCAGTGGTGTAACTAAGTGTGAGTATTTGTGTGTGTAAATCAAATGTGGTGTGGGTGTGTGTGTGTGTGTGTGTGTGTGTGTGTATTTGTTACGGACTACTTTTACTTTTTCTTTTAATTATTATTACTCATGTTGTTACAAATTTTATTATATATGTTCACGCCGCGCGTGATTCATTCATTCACGTTCATTCGTGGGTTCGGCGCCAACCGCCGACCGCGCGACATCGCGACCAGTCCGCCGCACGCAGCCGTGAGGCAAGTTTGTGTGTTTCTGTAGCGACGTGCCGCGCCAGTTACCTACCCGTTTTGTGACCGAGGTTTCGTTTTGCGCCTACTAGGGCTCCGGTCGGGGTACGGACTTGTGACCCGTGTGTGTTCGCCTTGAAAGGCGCCGGGAAAGTTTTAGCTGCCTATTAGGGCATTGTGTAGTATAAGAGTGTTAGCTATAAGAGTTTCCCATCGGGGGTTGCGTGAAGATCGTTTTGCCAGGCGCGCGCCGGCGAGACAGCGACCAGCCCCCCTGGATTACGGACACTATTTTCTAGTAAGGTAGGCTAGTTCTTAATTTACTTAATTTTGCATGAGAAACATCCGTTTCAATAAACTGTGGAACACAGTAGATGGTCACCACATTTGTGCGTGATCAAATTTTTGGTAGCAGAGCTTAGTTGATATAATTAATTTTCATATTAAAATTAACTACATAAAATTTCATAGTAAAAATAAAAAGCGTACCTAAAAAGCGTACCTAAAAATTTTTTTTTTTTGTTGAAATCTCGAGGGTATGCCGAGACGATTGAAGTACTAAGAAATTGTTCTAGTAAATTCTCGAAGCGAATGTTTCTCACTTGGTGGATCCGATAATAGATAGACACTTATATAATTGTTGTCACATACTAGTGATTTGATACGAGTTTACTCGCCTATATGTGTATATTTTTTTTTTGTGTGTCCGGATTATTTTGACGAATAGTTTCGTTCGAAAGTGTTGTTTATTAGTACCACATACTAGTGTTTGTTCCGAGTCCGCTTGCCTAGTTAAAAAAGTGGAACTAGTTTTAATTATTAGTAGTATTAAATTACGAGTATTATTATTAAAAATAGTTTTGTTTTTGTTTGTTGATAACGGTTTAGTAGTTGATTTGCGAGGTTGACTTGGCCGTGCCGTTATGCCATACCGTTAATCCTATACGTTTTGTTTATACCGTTATATTGTTAGCCCTTGAAATTGGTAAGTTGCTAATAATTTATGAAAATAGTAGGGTCCGTGTATGTCGTCCGAATTTTAATTGTGTTTTATATTATCGTGACGCGACCTATTTCTATTGTTTTTTTTGTTGATATTTACCACTTTTATATTTCTTTGTTTGCTTTGTTTATTAAACGGATTATAAATGGCTCCTACGAATCCGACCGCCGTATCCAGGGCTGGCATCCAAGGAGCTTTGCGTTGGCTTGCTTGTGCGGTCACATTAATAGACCGAGCCGACCGGGTAGGCGCGTTGCTAGCTCGGTATGGCGGGCTGGCAGCTCGGCTGCAAGACCTGGAGCGCCACGCCATGGAGTGTCGCGCGTATTATTTGGAGAACCCCCCAGCTGATGATGCCGTGTCGGAACAGCTGGAGCAGGATGTAGCCCAGGCCTATGAGCTGGCTGACCAGTTCACGGAGGCGGCTGAGAGGGCCCTGGCTGTTCGGAAGGGGGAGCCGGTTTTGAGCGGGGAGGTCAAACCTACCCCGACGGCGTTGCTAGGCCGATTGCCTACGTTGGAGATTCCCACTTTTAATGGGGATCTGTCAGCCTGGATGGGCTTCATTAATTTGTTTGACAGTTTGGTGGATTCACGACGGGACTTATCCCCTAGCGAGAAGTTGGCCTATTTGCGCTCCTCCCTGCGAGGAGAGGCCAGCGCGGTAATCCAGCACCTGCTCATCAGTGACGACAACTACCAGGTGGCTCGCCAGCTTCTGGTTAGCAGGTACCAGAATGTCCGGTTACTGGCGGACACCCACGTAGCCACGATTTTGGCCCTCCCGCGAATCACGCGGGTACACCTGTTACGGAGGGAGTTGCTGAACCCGCTACTGTCAGCGGTCAACTCCCTAAGGCGATTGGACCTGCCGGTGGATCAGTGGTCCTTTGTACTGCTGCACATAGTCCTCGCCAAATTGCCCGCTGAAATGAAGGGGCGTTTCGAGCAGAGGTACGGAGGCGACAGCGCCTCGTATCTCCCGCCCTTCGCGGACCTCCTTCGTTTTTTGGAGGACGAATGTAGGGTGACGGACCACCTGGAGCCCGCCCCGGTTCCAGGTGTTGGTCGTATGGTGGCGGCGAGGGAACAGCCCCGTCGCCCGACCAACCGGTATGCTGCCTTCCAGCAGTCCCCTCCCCCCGCACCGAGTGAGCGGTGCAGGTATTGCAGGGGAGATAGGCACGTGGTGCACGAATGTGCCAAATTTAGAGGCCTCCGCCCAGAGGGACGGAGGGCCGTTGCGAGACAGCGCCAATGGTGCTATAGGTGTTTGGGGGGGACACATGCAGTCGGCGTGTCCCCAGACAGAGGATTGTCGTCTTTGCGGAGGGAGGCATCACCCCCTCCTTTGTTTGGACCGCAAGGACGCCGGGAGCGACCGGGGTTCGAATTCCTCGCGCACGGGCGGGGGCCCGGCAGCCCGGAACCGGTCCCCTAGAGATTCGGCGGGGCTTAGCCCCCCCGTTCAGTCCCCCCCGGAGAGGGGGAACTATAGGAGAGACGCCCCCGCCACGGGCGGGGGTAGGGGGGTACCACAAGAGTACGCCACGGTGGCGATGGGAACGGGCCCTATTTGCTACTCCCCCCCCCTAATGGAGAGGCCTCGATTGGGGTACTATGTACCGAGGCACGCCCCACACGGGTATTACCCTGCACCTAGGAGTGCTGTTGGTCGGGGCCAGTATGTACCCGATTGGGACCCGCTCGCCCGGTACGAGCGTCCCACATTTGGCGCGCCGACTCAGGCGCGAGGGGGACAAGTACCCCCCCAAAATTTTTAATGGCGCCCCTGTCGGACCCAACCACCCCTCCGGAGCTTGTGCTGTTGCCAACAGCCTCCGTGAATGTTTGGGGACCTAAGGGCAATGTTGTCACGGTGCGTGCCCTTTTGGACTCAGGTGCCCAGGGGTGCATAATGTCCAGGTGGCTTGTCCGACAGCTGGGTCTTTTGCTTGTGCCGCATCACGAAGCGGTACGGGGGGTGGGAGACTCGCGGATCCCTGATCCGATTGGTCGAGTTGAGTTCTCCTTCTCCCCCCACTTCACGCCAAGGCCGAAGATCGGTGCTTCGGCGATAGTATTTGATAAGGTGGTTGGACCACTCCCGCAAGTGCGAGTGCCGCCATCCACGATTGAGCTGACGTCTGGACTGGCTTTGGCTGATCCTTCCTTCCACCGACCGGGCCCAATACACTTGTTGATTGGTGCGGATGTCCTCGGTCGTGTATTGTATGGAAGCAAGCGAGTTTTGCAGACAGCCGATCTTGTCGCCTTGTCCTCGTCGCTGGGTCATGTGGTGATGGGAAAGGTACCACAGACACCAGAGACCCCGTCGGTAGACCGCCAGACCATTGTCGGTTCTACTTTGTCCGACGTTCTCCAACAGTTTTGGGAGGTGGAGGAACCCCCCACTGCCAAGCGGTTGGATCCGTTAGCCGAGGAGTGCGAATTGTTCTACCAGAACAACACTGGGCGCCTCCTCTCGGGTCGCTTGATTACCCGCTTGCCCTTCTTGGCGGTTCGCCCTCCTTTAGGGAGCTCCCGACCGATGGCCGAGAAGAGATTGTTGTCCATGGAGCGTAGGATGGCCAGGGATCCCGCATTCAAGGAGAAGTATATAGACTTCATGCGGGAGTATTTGGACCTTGGGCACATGTCCATCTCGCAGTTGGACTGGCGTAATGTGGAACATTACTTCCTGCCACACCACGCTGTTTTGAAGACTTCCAATGGGAAGATCCGCGTGGTCTTTGATGGTTCAGCGCCCACGTCAACCGGAGTGTCGTTGAATCAGTGTCTGCATGCGGGGCCGAAGTTGCATCACGATGTCTGTGATGTTTTGACCAACTTCCGCCGGCACGCTGTCGTCTTTGTGGCCGATATCCGCATGATGTTCAGACAGACCGTGATTCACCCGGAGGATAGACGATACCAGCTCATCCTTTGGCGTGAGGATCCCCAGGATCCGATGTTGGCTTACGAGCTGAACACCAACACTTATGGTTTGCGGTCGAGCCCCTTTGTGGCGATCCGTTCGCTTTTGGAGCTCGCAGAGCGCGAACGGCTACGCTATCCCCGGGCATCTGCTCTTATTGAGGGGGGGGCCTTATTTGTCGACGATATCTGCACGGGGGCCTCGAGCTTAGATGAGGCTCTCGTCTTACGTGATGAGCTGATTGCGCTCTTGAGGGCTGGTGGCTATGAGTTGCGGAAGTGGCTGTCTAACTCACCGGACCTATTGGCAGATTTGCCTAAGGACCACCAGCAAGAGCCGCTCCTCTTTGAAAATCCGGAGACTCCAGACATGCTGTCTGTTTTGGGAGTCCAGTATCGACCAGTCCCGGATTTGTTCACATATAGATTGGAACTGCCAGACCCAAAGGTCTGGACTAAACGCACGGTGCTGTCTACTGTAGCCCGTACCTTTGATCCGAACGGTTGGCTCAGCCCTGTAGTGTTTTCTATGAAGTGCTTCCTACAGGAGCTCTGGGCTGCGGAATTGTCATGGGATGAGCCCCTCTCTGGTAGCCTCCTACGAGAGTGGGTGAGGTTCGTGTCATCCCTACCCGACGTCAATCGGGTTTGTATACCGAGGCAAATGCTGCCTTCGGGAAAGTTTAAAGCCTCCCTGCACGGCTTTTGTGACGCGTCCGAAAGCGGATACGCGGCAGCCGTTTACATCCGAACGGTGGATGCAGCAGGCGTTGTCGCCGTACACTTAGTTACGGCCAAGAGTAAGGTCGCCCCCCTTCGGACTAGGCTAACCATTCCGAAGTTGGAGTTGTCCGGCGCCACTCTCTTAGTACGGCTACTCAATCATGTTGCCGACACCTTGGGAAACGGTGTCGACCTGGAGTTGATATTTGCGTGGTCTGACAGCCAGGTCGTCCTTTGTTGGCTGAAGAGTTCAGTCCACACCCTTGAGGTTTTTGTGGCCAACCGGGTCTCACAAATTCAGACTTCAAAGGCCCCGTTGATTTGGCGCCACGTACCGGGCGAATTGAACCCCGCAGATTGTGCCTCCCGCGGCTGCGAGGCGCCTGAGTTAGTGGACCACCACCTATGGTGGAGTCCATCATGGTTGTTACGGCCTGAGCGCTCATGGCCTGCCACCCCGGCTGTGGCCAGAGTCCCAGACCTAGGCATGCGTGTTCACGCCGTGGAGACGGTGGCGGCTCCGCAGATGGAGTTTTTGTTAGACCGCTACAGTTCTCTTGATAAGTTGCTCGGCGTGACTGCTTGGATGAGGCGCATTGTGCGAAATTGTCGCCAGCCTCAGGAGAAATCGTTGTCTCCGGTCCTCGCCCCACAAGAGCGGCAAGACGCTCTGTTGCATTGGTTGCGAGTGACGCAACAGCGAGAGTTTGAACCGGAGCTGAAAGCCCTGCGCTCAAGTAAGCCCAAGTTGAAGGGACCCTTGGTGCGGTTGAATCCCTTCTTGGACAGTACCGGATTGCTGCGTGTCGGAGGTAGGCTCAGACATGCCAACCTGCCGTACGGATCACGCCACCCTTTGTTGCTCCCCAAGGATGGACCGTTAGTTAGACTGTTGATTACAGACCGACATGTAAAGAATGCTCATGCCGGTTGTAATGCTTTGACCGCGCTCCTCCAACGAGAGTTCTGGATTTTGTCAGCGCGGAGAATAATCCGATCCGTTATTTTTCGTTGTCTCCCGTGTTATCGTTTGCGCGCCGATACGATGCAGCCCCAGATGGGTGATTTGCCTGCCGATCGAGTGAACGAATCGATGCCCTTCTCAGGAGTTGGAACGGATTTTGCGGGGCCATTTACCGTTAAGACATCGCGGCTTCGTAATGCTAGAACGGAAAAGGCTTACTTGTGTGTATTTGTTTGCTTGGCCACTAAAGCGGTCCACCTGGAGGTGGTTAGTGCCCTCACCACAGAAGCCTTTGTAGCCACGTTGAATCGTTTTGTGTCTCGCCGCGGAATGCCGTCGTTAATCAGGTCCGATTGTGGAACCAATTTCAAGGGCACCGATAGGTATTTAAAGGAAGTTTGTGAATTTTTGGATAGGAATAATTTTGAGATCGGATCCACACTCTCTCGCAGAGGGGTACGATGGCAGTACTCCCCGCCATCCTGCCCCCACTGGGGAGGGATTTTTGAAGCAACTGTAAAGGCCGCTAAAACTCACCTTCGTCGCGTTATTGGGGAGACGGTCCTCACGTTTGAGGAACTCGCGACCGTATTTTGTAAGGTTGAGGCGGTCCTCAACTCGCGTCCGTTGTGTCCGTTGTCTTCGGACGCGAATGATTTAGAGGCCCTTACGCCGGGCCATTTTTTGATTGGCAGACCGCTTAACGCCTTGCCGGAATATCCTTATTCCGAAGTGCCCTCCGGACGGCTCTCGCGATTTGAATTGCTCCAGCAGCTTACGCAGAGTTTTTGGCGCCGTTGGCATCTGGAGTATTTGCACATTTTGCAGCAACGCGTTAAGTGGTCGGATAGGACGACCCCACCCAAGACCGGAGACCTCGTGTTGGTAAAGGATCCAAACCTGCCGCCCCTCCGCTGGCGTTTAGGACGCATTGTTCAGCTTCATCCGGGGTCGGATGGTGTGCCCAGGTTTGCCGAGGTCCTGGTGGGGGACTCTGTTTTGAAGCGAGCGATCGCTACCCTCTCTCGCCTGCCCTTAGATTGAGTTGGCGGACAGTTTGCTACTGTCCGGGACGGGGGGATGTTCACGCCGCGCGTGATTCATTCATTCACGTTCATTCGTGGGTTCGGCGCCAACCGCCGACCGCGCGACATCGCGACCAGTCCGCCGCACGCAGCCGTGAGGCAAGTTTGTGTGTTTCTGTAGCGACGTGCCGCGCCAGTTACCTACCCGTTTTGTGACCGAGGTTTCGTTTTGCGCCTACTAGGGCTCCGGTCGGGGTACGGACTTGTGACCCGTGTGTGTTCGCCTTGAAAGGCGCCGGGAAAGTTTTAGCTGCCTATTAGGGCATTGTGTAGTATAAGAGTGTTAGCTATAAGAGTTTCCCATCGGGGGTTGCGTGAAGATCGTTTTGCCAGGCGCGCGCCGGCGAGACAGCGACCAGCCCCCCTGGATTACGGACACTATTTTCTAGTAAGGTAGGCTAGTTCTTAATTTACTTAATTTTGCATGAGAAACATCCGTTTCAATAAACTGTGGAACACAGTAGATGGTCACCACATTTGTGCGTGATCAATATATTTTGTTTTATTATAGGTATATTTTATTTTATTTGTCAATATGAATAATTACTCTTTCTGCTTGTTCATAGTCTAATTTTTTTACCCATTCTATCACTAGTCGCTTACATGTAAAGGTTGTTTTAGTGTAAATGTTTAGAACTTTATTGGCAAGGTTATACAAATGAGATGATTGGTATGCATATTGATGTTGGGCAAAGTAAGTTTTACATTTTTTTAGTTTAACTGCAATATCTTTGCGCCTTTTTGCTAGAACTGTGGGATCAACCGCTACTGATTTATGTTTATTTAAAATTGTGTATAAGATATACAACTGTCGGACAGTCAGTAAGTCAGTTTCCGAGTAAAGCGTCTGAGTAGGAAATCTACGTTTTTTAAAGAACATGACCTTTAGTAGAATTCTTTGGGCGCGTTCAACTTCTAAAAATTTTACTTTTGATGTACCTCCCCCCCCACACTGGGATGCAGTACATTATAATTGATTGTGCCAAGGCAATATATATGTTTTTTAAGAGCTCTCTATTTGCAGCATACCTGAGCGTTTTAAAGATCCAAATCAGCTTCCTTATTCTGCAACTGATTAAATCAATTTGGGAATGCCAAGAGAGACTATCGTCAATCATAATTTCTAAATATTTTGAAGTAGCTACTTTATTAATTTCTGGGCAATCACAGCTGATGTTATTTGGATTATCGCAGTTGTGTATTTTGAGTTTGTAACCAGCCAAAGGTTGAGTTCTACTTTTAATTGCAAAGCACATAAAATTTGTTTTTGCAGTATTCAATGTTAGCATATTGTGCCTTAACCATAGAGCAATAATAGAAAGTGCTGATTCTGCGTCTCTTTTAACAGAATCCCATGAACCACCCGTAATGACCATGGCAGTGTCGTCAGCGTAGGAAAGAAGTCTTGTATTGGGAAGCTTAATATTACTCAGATCATTGATATATATCAAAAATAGAGTTGGTCCGAGGACCGAACCCTGAGGTACCCCAAAGGTCAAGCATGCATCCTCACTCACAAATCGACCAACCCCTACTCGCTGCCTTCTCCCACTCAGGTAATCTCCAAGCAAGTTGAAAGCATTGTCTCTCACACCAATTCTCTCTAGTTTTTGAAGAAGGATGGGGACAGAGACGGTGTCAAAGGCTTTTTTTACCACACTTTTATTAGCTTCACTTGTAACTAAGTCACAATGTAAGAAAATCTTGGAATTCAATTTTAACCTACTTCTAATTGTCGTATTGATCTGAAACTTTGCAAGTCTATATGAATCTGATGACAATACAATAATTTGCTACTATCCAGCTGATCTGATGATGGAGTCAAGAGGTGGACAATAGAACTCTTCAATGGCTGCTAGGAAACTAGTTCTGATGAGACCTATTCGCTACACTTGGTGGTGAGGGTCTGATGATGGAGCAGGGAGGAAGCCAGTGGCACTCTTTAATGGCCAATAGGAAACCCTGAGTCTGACGCATTTGTTTCGTTCTAATGAGACCTATTCGTTACACTTGGTGATGAGGGTCTGATGATGGAGCAGGGAGAAAGCCAGTGGCACTCCTTAATGGCCAATAGGAAACCCTTCGAGTTCTGGCTCATTTGTTTCGTTCTGATGAAACCAACTCGTTACACTTGGTGGTGAGGGTCTGATGATGAAGCAGGGAGGAAGCCAGTGGCACTTCTTAATGACCACTAGGAAACCACTCGAGTTTGGGCTCATTCGTTTCGTTCTGATGAGACCCATTCGCTACACTTGGTGGTGAGGGTCTGATGATGGAGCAGGGTGGAAGCCAGTGACACTTTTTAATGACCACTAGGAAACCCCTCGAGTTTGGGCTCATTTGTTTCATTCAGATGAGACCTATACGCTACACTTGGTGGTGAGGGTCTGATGATGGAGCAGGGAGGAAGCCAGTAGCACTCCTTAATGACCACTAGGAAACCCCTCGAGTTTGAGCTTATTTGTTCATTCAGATGAGACCTATTCGCTACACTTGGTGGTGAGGATCTTATGTTGGAACAGGGAGGAATAAATTAGTCTTATACTTTATTATATGTACCTAATTATGTAATTTATTACATCTTATTAAGGAAGCTAGTGGCATTAACTAATGTTAATTTGGTTTGCCATTTATTAAACTAAAAAGAAAGAAATAAATGTATAGTTTAAAAAACTAAACAAACACACTTTTAATAGTAACAGAATAAAAAGTACAAAATAACCGTCTATTCAGTAACTGAAATTAAAAAGCGTGGTGCGCCCTTTGCAAAGCATGAATTTCAAGAACTTAATATTGACAACGCGCACCACGCTTTTTAATTTAAGTTACTGAATAGACGGTTATTTTGTACTTTTTATTCTGTTACTATTAAAAGTGTGTTTGTTTAGTTTTTTAAACTATACATTTATTTTTAGGTCTAGAAATACAGTAAGGCATTTACTTCCATTATCCAATTGATCAGTAATCAGATAACTCAAAGCCATTACGGCGTCTTGGGTTGATTTACCGGCTTGAAAACCATATTGTGACTTTGATAAAATATTATACTTGTTGAGGAAATTTATAAGTCGTTTATTTATTAGTTTTTCAAGAATTTTGGACAATGAAGGCAAAACCGAAATTGGCCTATAGTTATTGACATTTTCTCTGTCCCCACCCTTATGCACCGGGGTAATAACAGCTTGCTTAAGTGCAGATGGGAAAACACCTTTCTTGAAACAAGTATTTGCCAGGTGTACGATAACTGGGACCAGTATAAACTTTGCCAGTTTGAGAAAACTTACTGGAATTCGATCAAACCCTGCAGCACTGTTATTTTTTAAACTCATGAGCACTTCATGTACCTCAACAGAATCTGTATCTAGCAGAACAAATGATGAAGGCAAGGATCGATTTAAATAATTTGAGAGAAACAATTTCTGAGATGAGCTGAGTGGTGTGATCCCATCGGCAAGCTTCTTCCCCACGCCCACGAAATAGTAGATTGTATTACAAGGGAGCAAAATAATATATTTACGGCGAGGGCGCTATTTTGAATCCAGAGCGCAGTGAAGGATTCTAGAGTAGAATCTCGAGCGCAGCGAGGGATTCTAAAGTAGAATCCTGAACGCAGCGAGGGATTCAATATACGCCGCCCAAGGTGAAAATAATTTTGCGGCCGAGTAATACACTCTGCTTTTCATCCCCCTCTATAAGAAAAGCAGTAAAGACAACTCAGACTACCTACCTTTCTTTGTCGTTCGGATACATCATAGCGCTAGTCGGGCAAGAAAAAAAAATGAGTTTTGAAATAAAAAAAATAAAAAAAAATATATGTCCATCAGATTCCTTATAAGTATCTCCGGGGATGCCGTAGGGGGTTGAAAATTTTGTTAGATTTTAGCTACGACTCACCGTTTACGAGATAGTCTCAATTTAATAAAATTCCGTTTTTGAAAATTTCTCAATCATACAAAATCAGTTGAATTTTTTTTAAGTACTGCACACCCTTTGCTACACTCCAACCAATGCTTCTTTAATTATGTTCTAAATTCAAATCTCATCGTTTTGGACCCTGTTATGAAGCTGTTCAACATTCAAATTTCATTTTCATCCCATCGATTCGAAAAGCGATGATTTTTTATCTAATAACAGGGTCCAAAACGATTCATTTTTTACCTGCTATGACAAGAGGGAATAAATGAGATTTGAATTTTGAACAGCTTCAGAACAGGGTCCAAAACAATGAGATTTGAATTTAGAACATAATTAAAGAAGCATTGGTTGGAGTGTAGCAAAGGGTGTGCAGTACTTAAAAAAAAATTCAACTGATTTTGTATGGGGCCGGGACTTTTTTCGGGACCGAGAAATTTTCAAAAACAGAATTTTATAAAAAATTGAGAATATCTCGTAAACGGTGAGTCGTAGCTAAAATCTAACAAAATTTTCAACCCCCCTACGGCATCCCCGGAGATACTTATAAGAAATCTGATGGACATATATTTTTTTTATTTAATTTTTTTTTATTTCAAAACTCAAATTTTTTTTCTTGCCCGACTAGCGCTATGATGTATCCGAACGACAAAGAAAGGTAGGTAGTTTGAGTTGTCTTTACTGCTTTTCTTATAGAGGGGGATGAAAAGCAGAGTGTATTACTCGGCCGCAAAATTATTTTCACCTCGGGCGGCGTGTATTGAATCCCTCGCTGCGTTCAGGATTCTACTTTAGAATCCCTCGCTGCGCTCGAGATTCTACTCTAGAATCCTTCACTGCGCTCTGGATTCAAAATAGCGCCCTCGCCGTAAATATATTATTTTGCTCCCTTGTAATACAATCTACTATTATACCCTCTTGTCATAACAGGTAAAAAATGAATCGTTTTGGACCCTATTATTAGATAAACAATCATCGCTTTTCGAATCGATGGGATGAAAAAGTTATTTATGTGATTAAGAGATTCTTCAGGGGTAGATTCAGCGTTCAAAAGTACTTCATTTTCAGTTTTATTTTGTTTGATTTTAGGAGCTAGAGAGTGACAAAGGCTAAGAAAATATAACTTTCCCTCGAGATAACGTCGTGTAGTACAGGCGGGCAAAACCGCGGGCGGAAGACTATGTGAAATAATTTTTTAATATGTTAATATGTATCATAGCGCTAAACTAATATATATAAAATAAATACACAAAAAAAACTAAAAACCTTATTAGATAAAAAAATGAAAAATGCTGCCGAAATTCACTATTCCACGCGAACGAAGTCGCGGGCACAGCTAGTTATGAAATAAAAATGGTAATTTTGTATGGAAAATAGTTTTGTCTGTCGTACGATAGTTACAAAACTGAAATTTCTTCCATGGCCGCTTCCGCGTCTGCGCGCGGAATTTTATTGCGCTGAATCGAATGAGACCTTTTTTTGCGCTGAATCGAATGAGACCATACTATTTTGCGGGTTTTAGTTGGAGGAACAAATGAAAAATATAAATATTTCAATATTTTTCTTTTAATTTAACCAACTTTGAGTTTAAGCAACAATATAGGATTGATCACTGAGATCAATCAGTATTACCATCACATCCACGTCTTGAGAAACTATTGTTGGCAAGTGATGTTTGGATTGTTCTTTGGCTGTTTGTACAATTACTTAGTACATATCCCGCAAAATATTCATTCAACAATGTATGGGTATGGCCTCATTCAATTTCAGCGCAAAAATTACATAGAAAATGATAAACTCGCCTAGTTTGTAAAATGTCCATTGTACAAATTTCCTCCCTGCCCTTACCCCCTGGGATTGAGCGCAGGACCCCTAAATTTTGGTAGGACTCGGCAGATCTTCATTTCTAGTGGCAAGATAAAGTTATATACAAAGTTTCATAGATGTACCTACATATTTTGCCGCCAAACGGTCATATTTAGTTTTATTTTACCTGTACTAGTGTACAGGCAAAATATGTACATCTATGTAACTTTGTTTATAACTTTATCTTGGCACTATAGTGTAGGAAATGAAGCTAGTTGACCCCCACAGTAATTCGTCAGTCAGAAAAAACTTTACAACGTGATAAAGTATCAATAAATTAAAAGTATTGTATAAAATTCCAAAGAATAATAATAATAGAAGTTAGGTTTTTTTAATGAAAGCCATATTTCATAGATATCTTTTTGAGGAAAAATGCTCCGTTGAAACTTTCTTCACCATACATATTCATGTAACGTATTAAAATGATTTATGAAATATCCAAAAAAATATCCCAGCAGAAACACAACATTTTACTAAAATATGTGTTTTTGGTGTGACTCGAACCGTAAAATTTCTCCGTCGAACTTTTTTACGGAAATGCTATTTTATTGAAGTTTTATAACCACAAAATGAAAATCTAAAAAATAAACCATGTAATTAAACTATTTTAAAAATTGCTGTTTTACTCGCAGTGGAAAATTTCTCTATCTGTTTTATTTATTGATTTAAGTACACAGTTCACTTTATTTTCAACTACAACAATATCCAAAAAAAAAACCAAAACCTAAAAGCATTTTACATAGAAAAACTTAATTCAGCAATCTGGAGCTGTGAGTACGAAGCGAGGCGTAGGAGCGGGGCGCGGGAGCCGTACAGGACGGGTTCCCCGCCGCCCCGCCACCTTATTTTCTATTTCTTTTTAGCTCCGTTAAGTTACAGTTTTTGCTATTTTTTGAGGAGGGGTGTACCAGTTAACAAAAATAAATTATGAAACTCGAAATAAGTGCTATCATACAATAACTATTTAAATTATGGTTTTTTACATAGCAATCGCAACTTAAAAAAAATCTTAGAAAGTTAATCTGCAGATTAATGAAAACACTTCAACATCTTTTTGGCAATACCGCCTTTTTTAACCGCCTCTGTGGTCTAGTGGTTCATACCACGGATTTCAGACCCAGAGGTCCCGGGTTCGATTCCCAGTGGGGGTACATATTATATTCGGTTTGGTTGGTGGTAGGACTTGTTCTTAGTCCGCCTGGCTAGCTATCACCATCTTATCTAAGTCTGACGCCATAACAATGATGTTTTCAGCATTATTGTGTTCCGGCAGTTAAAGATAAGATAGCCAGTTCCTCAGTGATTGAGGATTCCGGGAGTTCCGGCGCTTCCACCTTCAGCCTTATCACCACTTATCATCAGGTGTGATGAATGCTAATTGCTACCCCGTTGTGGATAAAAAAAATACAAATAGGTATAACACTCTAGGTAAAATAGCTAAACCAAAGACGTATTGACAGAGAAAGCAGTGGCATATAGAAAATATAAATATGTAACGAAATAAGTTTGTAAAAAGAAGAGGATAAATTGTGTAAGACTGTTATTAAAACAAAGTTAAAAGATTACCCTTTTAGAGAAATTAGCCTCAGAATGTTAAATTTGCCTTTAATTGTTTT
Source organism: Crambus lathoniellus (assembly GCA_949710035.1). Classification (NCBI taxonomy): domain Eukaryota; kingdom Metazoa; phylum Arthropoda; class Insecta; order Lepidoptera; family Crambidae; genus Crambus; species Crambus lathoniellus. The sequence goes on along the minus strand of OX453313.1, from coordinate 14,271,207 downwards.
TATTGTATTAATATATTATTATGTCAGGCTATGTATATGTTATAATAAGTATATCAAAAAATGCATTGTCAGTTCTAAGAAAATAGCTCACAGAAATTACATCACAAATAGTAAAAATGTAAGCAAAGCAACATGGACATTAATAAAAGACGAGACGACTAATATTAAAACAAAAAAATATATTGATAAAATAGTTGTCAACAACAAAGACGTAACTGACCCCTCTGACATTGCTTTAGAATTTAATAAATACTTTATTGACGTACCCAATCAATCAAGCTACAATACTGAAAATACATGTAATAAAAGTCAATTTCATAATTCAATTTTTCTTACTCCTATAAATGAAAATGACATGCTTAAATTAATATCCTCATTAAATAATACCAAATCTGAAGGTTATGACAATGTATGTACCGCAGTACTAAAATCATGCAAAGAACAACTTAGTCCAATTTTGGCCTACCTTGTAAATCTTTCTCTAGAATCTGGTGTTTTTCCAGAAAGATTGAAAGTAGCTGTTGTCAAACCGTTATACAAAAAAGGTGACAACACTGATATGACAAATTTCCGGCCAATTACTTTAATCTCAATATTTGCAAAAATTTTTGAAAGAGCTATGTGTGATCAACTTGTATCCTTTCTTAATAAATTTAACGTTATAAATCAAAATCAATATAGTTTCCAAAAAAACAAGTCGACAACACAAGCTTTATTTCATCTTGTTAATGACGTCTTGCAAAGAACTAATGAAAAGAAATTTACCTCCGTGATTTTTCTTGACATGTCAAAAGCATTCGATCGCGTTTTGCATAGTCAACTACTGGACAAATTAGACAATTATGGTATTAGGGGTCCTGCATACAATTGGTTGAAATCATATTTAGAAAATAGATCACAATGTGTTGAAATAGAGCAATTGGATACGAAATGCACCAGGCATGTATCTCGATCTAAACTGGAGTTCAATAACACAGGGATCCCCCAAGGTAGTATACTTGGACCACTATTGTTTTTGATTTACATAAATGACATATCTAGAATTTCAAATCACAAACTTATATTATTTGCTGATGACATCTCAGTATTGGTTACGACTAATGAAAATAGTGACATAGAACAACACAAAATAGACATAATAAATGCAATGACATATATAATTGAATGGCTTAATAAAAATAATCTTGACATTAATTTAAATAAAACAAGTTTAATTAATTTTAATAATTTTCGAAATCAAAATATTGACATTGATATAAATGGACAAATTCTCTCGAATGCGACTAATGTGACATATTTAGGCATAAATATAGATGTGACATTAATGTGGAAAGACCAGATAGAGAAAGTGTGTGGAAAAATAAATCGATTTGTGTTTGCATTGTACAAGCTTGCTTTACTGGCAAATAAAGAAACGGCGATCATGGCATATCATGCATATGTGGAATCAGTAATAAGATATGGTCTACTAATCTGGGGTAATGGAACCAACATAAAAAAGGTGTTTGTTGCACAAAAAAAATGCATCCGTGCCATATGCAACATTGCACCGGATGTCTCTTGCAAACCTTATTTTAAATCTATGAATATTATGCCAGTCCCATGCCTCTATATATTGGAGATAGGAAAATATGTTAAGCAAAATGGTCACTTGTTTATGCAGACAAAAGATGCAACTCAAAGAAACTTAAGAAATGTAAATAAACTTATTCTTAATACCGTACCAAAAACAAAGCGTTTCCAAAATAACAGCTATTCAATGTGTATACAAATTTACAATAAAATACCCAATGACATAAAAGAATTAAAATATAATAAATTTTGTATTTCATTAAGGCAATGGTTGATCGATAAGACTTTTTATTCAATAGAAGATTTCTTGAAATATATACCTTAGTTGTTTTTTGTGTTAAGTGTGATTGATGCTATCATGTCGAACGATTGATGTTATATTTAGTAATAACTTACCATAAGTTTGCATGCTGTTGAATACGGCTAAATAGGCTTTAAGACTCTTTATTTCCCTAATTTTATAATAACACCACATTTATGTATTACCCTATTTATGGCAAATAAAGCAATTTGTAATTTGTAATTTGTAATTTGTGATTCTTTTGTTGCTTCTACAATAATAAAATTGTTATACCCATAATGTAGACGCACGTGTAGCAAACACAATAATAATGGATATTAGTGCTTTTCTTCGCCAACAAACTGCCATGCAGTTTGGCGATTGAAATTGAAATTGAAATTGAAAGACAATTAACGATTGTGTGTATAGTTTTTAGTTTTACTGTGTAAAATCTGAAGTTCAAATAAAATAAAAAAATATTGTTTGATGTAAAGGAAAAAAAATATACATTACATTCAAAGAATAATAAAAATTACATTCATTCATTCATGATCATTAAATGGCTTAATTTTCGAAGCATGATAGAGGCACAAAATAAATAGGTACAGAAGACAATCTACATACAAAGTTCGCTCGAGCAACGCACACATAGATACCGCTCACGGACATGATACCTCGGTCTGTCTCGGTCGTGTACGAGCGCGAGTGCTATCCGCTTGAGACACGTGTCTGTTAACTTGTGCAAAAATGGAACAACAAAAAATAAGTTATAATAACTGTTCAGTGGACGGTTGTTTTAATTAAATATTGAACAGTGAATTCTCCCTGATCCATGAGTCAGAGCGTGTGGCCGGAGAGTTTCTTTGATTTGTTACGGCTAGTTTTATAATAACTGGACATTTCCGTGCGGGCAGTATCCACCACCATGTTGTATATAGATTTTCCACATCGATGTTTGGATGGAAGGACTTAGAAGCGGTTTTGAATCTCGAGCGGTAAGCACTCGCGTGTTTTAATTTGAGCTGGTTTTGGTCGGAGCGTAGATTTTTTTAGTCGAGATCTTTCCAGCTTGACGTTGTTACTCAACTCAATGTGCTCTAACTGTGCGGTGATCGCTTCCTGTCTTTACGAGGTTGAATACAATGACATCATTAAATATTTGCTTCCTCGTCGACATATAAAATCTATCTTGTTTTTAACTTTACCCTCCGGCTTAATCCAGGTCCATTTGCGGCTTACGGGCTTTTTAAAGGAGTTCATCAGTATGAAGAGGTTTTCCCCCGCTCCATAAAGTCTGTCAGCGTCAGGCCTCTTTCGTTTTGTTGCCAAAATCCAAATTGCCCCACTCTCAACTCATCACCGTAACGATGCCCCAATTTTGCATTGAAATCCCCTGTCACAAACGTGTAGTGGGTTTTGTATAGCTTTGAATGGCTTTAGAGATCTCCCCATACATAGCCTCCACTTCAACATCGTTGGGTTTCGAGGTCGGAGCGAAGACCTGTATGATATACACCATAATTATACCGTTTCTATTTGAGTAGGTGGGTAGCGTATCTAACTACCTTGCTCGACACACTCCCTATGGTGACGACGTTGTTAACGAGGGGTTTGTGGACGATGAACGCAACACCACCAATGGACTGCTGGTTACCCACCCGGTGGTATAGCAAGGTATAAGCTGAATAGTAGGATAATCAAGTCCTCTTCCTCTCTTCGTACCTCAGTTATGTCAATGTCATCCCATTGTAACTTGGTAATCGCCTCTTCCAACTTGAATGCTTCGCGTCGGCCCTTAATGTGCGCGTGCTTTAGGTTACCAGGTGAGCAATTTAACAGGATAGCTTATAAATTGAAAATAATATAAATTTTTTCGAGTTATTTTTTCATTATCTTGCCATAATCCCTATCCGCTAAAGCGCGCGGATTTACTCAGATATTGTTCGCTTGATTCGATATCATCAGGGTATTTCGACTTTTTAATTCCAGCTATTATACATCTTTTGGACTTCACTTTTCTTCAATGTGGGTGATAATGCAGATGAAATTAGGTAAAGGTTATTCTAACTAGGCCTACTATCGAGTACTACAAATTAAAAGGATGTAATTTCTGTTAGTTATACTACGTCAATTCGCCATATAAAAAGGCCCATTATCCTTTGTGTTAGTTATAGGCTTATAGGTAGGGGTGAGCACGTAAAACATGTGTTGTGATTGATAAAAATACTGCAACATGTCATTTTTAACTGTGTTTAACGTAATGCTTATTTTTTTCTTTCATCAAACAATTTACTACTCGTCACCGCTCTCTGACCTTAAGTGACCTTAATTGGTATAAAATAAATAATAAAAAATATCTGAATTCAACTTGACTTAATAAATAAGCACTTTTGAATCGTCTATATTTTTCTACCACCCGTTCAACACTTTTTTAACTGATAAGAAGAACAGGCGCAATAAACTTATCAGCTTTAATCATTTGGAGTAACTATATTTACAAAGATTTATATCGTTAACTTTTACAACTTTTTAATAATAATATAACACTAGTTCAGCTAACGTTATGTGTTACATCAAATCCATGCATTACGGTCTTTCAAATAGTCGTCTACTTTATAATATGCTTCGCCCATGAGCGATTTTTTGACATGACATTTGAATTTGTTCAAAGGCAGCTCTACTAAATTCTGTGGAACTTTATTAAATATAGCTACACTTTTCCCCAAAAACGAACTTCTTTCTTATACCTTTTTGGATTGCCAAAAAGATGTTGAAATGTTTGCATTTCATCTGCAGATTAACTTTCTACGATCAATGTGAGGAAACCCTCGCATCCGAAAGAAACATTTTTACAAATGTTTAACAGTCGATTAAGATGAAACAACTCTGGCCTTCAGCGTAACAAGTGATAGTAAAATTCGACGAGTCGTGTAAGCCTTTCGGTAGCTTAGTTGGTCAGAGCATCGGGCCGGATTCCCGGAGGCGCGGGTTCGAATCCCGCCTGAAAGCTACTTATAGGGCTCGTGGTTTTTTACTATCACATTTTTCCTATATTTCTACGATTTTATCCAACCAACGTGCTTGAAAGTTGCGGTTACTATGTAAAAACTGAGAGCAGTTATTTCGAGTTTCATTATTTATTTTTGTTAACTGATACACCCCTTCTCAAAAATAGCAAATACTCAATAGTGCGAAAACGAAATAAAAATAAATTAACTAAAAGCAGTAAAGGTTTAGGTTTTGTTTCGCAAAAAACAAATTTAAAGTGAAATATTTCTGAAAAGGTTAATTACTATTAATATAAAATATTAGTCCCCTTTAATATTATGGTCGAATTTCCCTGCAACCCTCTACATTAATATATGTGGTCGTCCAAATCAAAAGGGACCTTATTGCGGCCGGCACATACGACTTTATTTTTGTTGTTTTGTATTCGAACAACAGCAATAAAGGCGTAAGTGCCGAGAGCCACAAGGTCCCTTTTGATTTGGACGACCACATATAATAGATGTCAGTAACATTACAAACATAAAATTGTTTGGACACAAAAGACAGCCAGGCTGGCGGTCGGCAGACCAGTATTTTTGGTAATAGGTTGGCCTAAGTTACAGTAAGACGTTAGTTTGATACTGGTACCCCATGACATGAAAACCACCCTGCAAGCCGCCGCTAAAATCGCTCGAACTGACAAAGTGGCCAAGACGGAGCGTGGCAGACCACATTTTTCTAGTCTATCTATCAAGCCTGATCGTATGAACAGCATTTCATGCTGGTAGGTACCTGATGATATATTTTCTCATCATTTTAGCCGCACTTTTTTCATGACTGTACTAAGAGGACCAGGTTGCGACTAGACAACCCAATATATTTTTAACGTAACTTTTTGTCCTACTACAACAATGAGCATGTCATGATTGATGATGACGACCGATTTGGCGCAGGGGTAAGGCTACCCACCTTCTGCGCCAGTGGTCTCGGGTTCGATTCCCGAACAAGTCAAATATTTGTGTGCATGAACATGTCTATTTGTCTTGGTCTGGGTGTTAACTATGTATATTAAGTACCTATGTATTTACAAACAAAAAAGTATTTAAGTATATATTTATTTATCCGTTATCAAGTTTTCCATAATACAGTTTCTTTATGAAATTAACATGGGCTTAGATAATTGGTGTGAATGTAAGACGTTATTTATTATTTTATTTATGATGATACTCGAGCAGGTAGGGTTACCGACGGTCGCCTCCCGGTCGATGGTTGTTTTGCGTTTATACTACACGTTACGGTTGTTGTTGCTCGCTATGGAACGTTGTATTTTTGTGTGCACGTACAACCAGTAAAACTTGGTATGAGTTTGGCAAACTGTATTCGTAATCAAAAACAATCGCTCTATCTCATTCATGTCGTTTAACTACTTTACCGACATGAGCAGTTCATCCAATAGTTTTCGTAAACGTAGACAGTTAAAATCAACTCGCCCAACTCTCCCTGATCGCTTATGTATTGTTCTAGGTATCCTAGTTTAATAAATAACCAAATAGTAAAAAAAATATTTTATAAAAAAGTAAAAGCGCTTTAAAAAAATGCCACAATAAAATTAGAAATAATACTTCTAATAACTGTATTCACACCAAATAATGTATGTACGAGTATTTTTAAGTCGGGTGTGAAACATGTTCACACGGCGGCACATCAGACTATACATGTTGACCTTAAAAACGCCTTTATGCCCTACGTAATAAAAGCTGTTATCGCAGTTCAACTGTTTAACCTGATGTGCTGTCGAGTGTACCTACATGTTTTGGTGTTTTTGTTTAATCCCGCCCGACTTCAAAGTACTGACGTTATTTGGTGTGAATACAGTACCTATTAGAGCTATTATTTCTAACTTTTTGTGGCATTCTTTTAAATAGCTATGTTAGTAGGATGTACACATAAACCACATCAATCAAAAATACTAGCCAGTTGAAAAAAGCATCAAAAACGGTTCAGAAAACATGACATAATCGCGGACAAACATACATACAAACAGATCAAACTGAAAACCTTTTTTTTGAAGTCGGTTATAATACCAAAACCTTCTCCTAAATGTAAAGAAATAATTTTATGTAAACCGCATCTCAACTCAAAGACAAACATACATACATACGGGTCAAATTGAGCACCTCCTTTTTTAAAGTAAGTTAAAATGCCAAAACCTTCTAAATGTAATAAATACTTTTCTGAAAACCGCATCTCAAGGACAAACATACGGGTCAAACTGAGAACCTCCTTTTTTGAAGTCGGCCAAAATTCCAAAATATTCTCCTAAATGTAACAAATACTTTTCTGAAAACTGCACCTCAAAGTCAAACATACATACATGCGGGTTAAACTGAGCACCTCCTTTTTGAAGTCGGTTAAAATGCCCAAACCTTTTATATGTAACAAATACTTTTCTGAAAACCGCATCTTAGAGACAAACACAAACAAACGGGTCAAACTAAGAACCTCCTTTTTTAAAGTCGGCTAAAATTCCAAAATATTTTTCTAAATGTAACAAATACTTTTCTGAAACCCGCATCTCAAAGTCAAACATACATACATACGGGTCAAACTGAGTACCTCCTTTTTTGAAGTCGGTTAAAATGCCAAAACCTTCTAAATGTAACACATACTTTTCTGAAAACCGCATCTCAAAGACAAACATACGGGTCAAACTGAGATCCCCTTTTTTTGAAGTCAGCTAAAATTCGAAAATATTCTCCTAAATGTAACAAATACTTTTCTGAAAACCGCATCTCAAAGTCAAACATACATACATACGAGTCAAACAGAGCACCTCCTTATTTGAAGTCGGTTAAAATGCAAAACCTTCTAAATGTAACAAATACTTTTCTGATAACCGCATCTCAAAGACAAACATACGAGTCAAACTGAGAACCTCCTTTTTTTGAAGTCGATTTTAGTACCAAAACCTTCTCCTTAATGAAACAAATACTTTTCTGAAAACCGCATCTCAAAGTCAAACATACATACATACGGGTCAAACTGAGCACCTCCTTTTTTGAAATCGGTTAAAATGACCAAACCTTCTATATGTAACAAATACTTTTCTGAAAACCGCATCTCAGAGACAAACACAAACAAACGGCTCAAACTAAGAATCTCCTTTTTTAAAGTCGGCTAAAATTCCAAAATATTTTCCTAAATGTAACAAATACTTTTCTGAAAACTGCATCTCAAAGTCAAACATACATACATACGGGTCAAACTGAGTACCTCCTTTTTTGAAGTCGGTTAAAATGCCAAAACCTTCTAAATGTAACAAATAGTTTTCTGAAAACCGCATCTCGGAGACAAACATACGAGTCAAACTGAGAACCTTCTTCTTCGAAGGCGGTTAAAACTCCGAAACTTTCTCCTAAATGTAACAAATACTTTTCTGAAAACCGCATCTCAGAGACAAACATACAAACATATGAGTCAAACTGAGAACCTTCTTCTTCGAAGGCGGTTAAAATACCAAAACTTTCTCCTAAATGTAAAAAATACTTTTCTTAAAACCGCATAAAAATCGGTTCAGCCAAACGCGAGATAATCGGCCAAACATACATACAAACATAGTCAAACCAAACCAAAGAATACTATAATATGGTCAAACTGAGGAGCTACTTTTTTTTGAAGTCACACTAGCTACACAAAAATAAGCAGGAAGTGGTTCACCGAATTTGTCCCTGACTGTAACAAAGAAAACAAAAAAGAAAGAATCACACAGCGACCGACGACACGAACGCGGCCCCCCAGTTGTGCCCCCAGTGACAGGGTCACGCGTTCAAGGTCGTACTATTAGCACGAGGACGCTTATCTGCACCCAACTGGTAACGAAAGACGTTACATTATTGCGTAACAGGGGATAGATTTATCTTCGCTTTCAAAGTGTTGGTGTTCCGGATGATATTTCTTTTGGATATTTTAGATTTGTGTGTATATGTGACTTTTTAACATAATTTTAAAGATAAATAATGCTGAGCAATTTTCCATATTGAATTATTCATAGTTTAAAATAAATCAATATTGGTAATAATTTTTTTTTGGATGTTCTTACTCGTAACGTCAAATTACATTCTAAGGTCATATAAGTAATAAAAAACGACGGAGCAATTTTTCAATGAAAATGAGAGTCAAAAAAGGAATTATCATTCAAAAGCAGTACTCATGTTTGAAAAAAGTTTTGGATTTTTATCAAGTATCACATACTAGTATAAATAACTCATTTGGTAAAATAAATTTGGGTTGAGAAATTACTCGGTTCAATATATAAACATATTTGTATATTTAGGTATAAATACCTAACTTCCGTCTGAGTATTTTTTTGGATAAGCATTTAAAAGTTTATGGCTCATGCTATTTTATAACCCAGCAAAGTTTCATCGACTGAGGAATTAATGTATGGGTCTCCATACAAAGAATCTGTTCATTGCCTACACTACTATATTAGTACTGGTGTGCGTATCAGTACGGACATATGGAACCAGAGATTCCCTAAATCCCAACCGGTAGCGATAGTTGGAAATAAAAGTGAGAGTAGAAGAGCTTAAGTTGAGAGTGCATATAGCGCAAATGTTATTTTTTTCTTAAGGTGCATGGAGTCGTGAAACGATCATTTTTGAGGCCCTAAAACTCATAAATTAGCCTACTGATGAATCCAGAAAGAATATATAGGTATTAAATATTGATATGTAAACTTCAATCTGAGCATTAAAAAAAACATAGTCTTTAAGATACTATAAAAAAAAACATTGAAATGAAGCTGTTTTCAACTTGAAATACGCTACTGCTTCTAAACTACAATTGATATTTTCACGTTTCTTTCAGGAAAAGATTGCTAACTTGTTTAACTCAAACTGAGCATTTTTCGTTCTAAAATAATACATAGTTTTGACGAAACGTGTGTTTAAGGTGTTTTGGTGCGGGTAGCGGGGCGGGAAAATTGGGCCACGCTTCTATGCCCAAGGTCGTTGGCGATACCACGGGCCTTAAGGCGAGGAATCCCGACCGAAATAGGCACGCTAACGCTTGCTCGGCCGCGCTCTATACACTTCGCGCGGACCCAGCGGCAGCCGGCAGTGAACTGTGAACTCGCGAGCGCCCCGCGAATCGAAAATCACTTAAAATTCAATTAAAAATTAAATAATAAGAAAATTTAATTTATGACGGCCGGAATCCCTCGGCTATTCAAAGACAATTATTTTCATATGTTTTTCATTAACTAAAACCAATTATACTGCAAGTAATATGATATTTGAATTATTATTAAATGGATGTTTGGGATTTTATTTGACACAGTAAAATATCACTAATCGAAAAAAAACGGCCGGAAGCACTAGATAAATAACTGTAAAATAACATATATTTTTTCCAAATTTTCAGTACTTGCGATTTGCGAGTAATCCATAATTTAAAATACCCTATTTTGGGGAATGGGCGCCTTAACACTTTTTTCGTTCTAGACCCCCGGATGCAGTCCGGATCGTCTTCTGGTCTCCAGGATTGGCGACTCGCAGTTGAATGGCGCGGATTACTACTGTGGCCAGGGGCAGTTCACGTCAGTCTCCACTGGCACGAGGATTACTATAGGTAAGTTAAGTTCTAAACTGGGACTGTGCTTCGAATAGCAAAATCCGCCCGCCCGCCCTTTCCATTCGATTCTGTCATGACTGGAGAGTACGAAGTTAGGGCGTTTGTGCACTACCACTGAATTTTACCGATCCGGAAAAAAACGGATGCTTGTATTTAATTAATTACTAATATAAATGATTAATTATTAAAATACAAGCATCCGATTTTTTCCGGATCGGTAAAATTCAGTGGTAGTGCACAAACGCCCTTACGGATTTGCCTGGAGTTTACTTAATTCACCTGGGTGCATTAACCATATTTTTTGTAAATATTATTCACCCAGGTGCATTAAGTCTTTATTCGCATAATTCACCTGGGTACATTAAGTATACTAAAAGCTAACTTTATTCACTTATTTATGTGGTACTAAGTTATTTTATTTTTTAGAAATGGTTAGTTAAATAAAACGTAAATTTTAGTTATTATACGTAACATTCATGGCCTATACTAGCGCTGTCATTATAAAAAAAATATATTTTATTATTGAATTCAATAAAAGAAATGTTTTTCAGCTAATAACTCCAGTTAAGTATACCTACTTATGTGTATTTTTTTTAAGTATTGTAAAGAAATCATTTAGTTGATCCGAGAAACAGTTTAATTTTACGCCAATTATGGCCACTTTTTACAATAAATTAAACAGTTTCTTAAAATAACCACCTCCTATTTTTTTAATACTTTAAAAAAATGATACAAATATAAATGGAGATCTCGGATAAAAACATTTAACTTTTTAAATGAATTCAATAGTTTTTTTTTATTTCAATTGTGGCGCTAGTGTAGGGCATGAACGCCCTTAACATCTTTTGCATAGTAGTACCTACCTATGTCCCAATTTCGTTATACTTAACAGTTGTATTAATTTTTAGGTGAATAAAGTTTACTTTAAAATATAGACTAAACGTTTTAATAGGGTATTTTACTGTTGTTGAAATGTAGATATTTAATGATGACGTTAAAAAATATTGCAATTAAGAATACCAAATGTGAAAAAAAAATTTGAATCTGTTTTATAATAAAAGAATTATAGTCTGTTTGATTTTGACTATAGCTGTCTCTTTCTAAAACGAAATCTTCTATGGCGTGACTATGACGCTACTAATACTAACCCACTGACGTCACAAAGATAGCGTCCTGTCCTTGTCTAATAATAAAGTTTGAAGTTCTATATCTTTGAAAATATTCAAGATAATTCAAAATGAAAACTTGTTTTGTGTAGCTAATATTTCGAAAAACATTTTAAAGAAATAAAAAAAAATCAGTAAAATACCGTAGTGAAGTCAGTGGCACTCCTTAATGACCACTAGGATACCCATAAGGATAAGCTCATTTGTTTTGTTCTGATGAGACGACCTATTCGCTACACTTGGTGGTGAAAGTCTGATGATGAGGCAGGGAGTAAGCCAGTGAAACTCCTTAATGACCAATAGGAAACCACTCGAGTTTGGGCTCATTTGTTTCGTTTTGATAAGACCTATTACACTTGGTGGTGAAGGTCTGATGTTGGAACAGGAAGGAATAAATTAGTATTATTTTTATTTTTTTATTTTTATTTTTTTTATTTTATTTATAATAGGGGTAGTACACAGCTCAAAATAATTTGCAATTACATATTGAATAAAAGATTCTGTAGGCCAGTTACGACTATCCAACATATTACATTTTTATGTACGAGAGCGAACACTAAAAGTGTGTCGAAGAGCAAACATAGTACTTACTATCAATTCATGTAAATGTAAAGAGAGAGAAAAAAAATTGTAACTTATTAACTAATCCTATTAGGTACATATTTTAGAGAAATAGTGCCCAAGTCGAAGGATTTAGGATTATGTCAATACTAGTTTTTTTATATTATTACTTATTTATATATTACCCTTCTTTATTTTTAATTTGTAGACGAAATCATTAAGAGTGTTTAAAATTAAATTACTTTTTAAGCAATAAGTTAGAACTATTGTTGTTAGCTATAAATTTACATTGTATAATTGTGTAACTGTTGTTTTTAATTTTATTTCAGTATGTTCGGTTCATTGTTCAAGTCATTTGATATTCATAAGAGCAGTCTCATCCTAATACAGGGTTCTTTTAACTTAAAAGGATGAGATTCACACATCCACATTGAAATTGACTTGTGACATAAATAAACGAATTTTTATTTTTTATTTTTTTTATTTTATAGAAAGAAGTGGTATTGATAAAATAATAATAAATATATAGGTACATACATACTTTAACTTACAATGATTGTCTAAATATATAAATATATCATAAAATTACCTAGCGTATACGTTGTTTACCGTGTTGTATTAGCTTACTATCACTATTACCTATTACTATCAGGGTCAAAAAAATGTCGTCTGATATTATTTTGAAAAAGTTTCTTATTCTTTATTACATGTAATTATGTAATTTATTACATCTTATTAAGGAAGCCAGTGGCACTCTGTTATGTTAATTTGGTTTGCCATTTATTAAACTTACTTAACTTGAAAATAATAATAAAATCGATTGGCAGCGCTAGTTGGCTCATGTCAGCCATCAACACACAGCTTAAACCACTTAACTCATAAGGATTTTCCAAAATTGACTTCCTAAGAAGATGAAACGAGGATCCAAAGTTATTGTATATTATTAGTGAGTGAACTACTTACCTATTGAACTTACTCCGAAGTTAACGCGAGTGAATAACCACGTTGAAAAGCTAGTATTTAATTTTCAATGAATTTCAGGTCTTATCACTGGAAATCAAAGTCCTGGAGGTCGATTCCAGTGCTCTATCTACGCCCAGATTGCATCAGGCACCAACACTTGTAGTTGTGGATACCGGAAACAGGTAATTAAAAAGTTATTTGAAGAATTTTTCTTATAATTAGAGGCAAAAATGAGAGCTGCAGTACGGATAACCGCTGGAGTAAACGAGTTCTTGAATGGAGTACCGCGTATCAGCAAACGTAGTGTAGATTTATTGAGAGATATACAACATTTAAAAAGCATGTATTAAAAAAAACATAAGCAAAGCAAAATACTGTATTGCCTTATACCGTGTTTTCATTAAACAACAAAATATTATTCTGTGCTCCGACCCTAGCCAGTGGAGTATGGCAATACACTGTATAAAAAAATACAGTGTTTTGCCATTGCCATACTACGCTAGCAAGGCGCGCACCTAACGTATTTTATTGCTATCTCTCTCGTTCATAGCTCTCTAACTAACGTTAGAGCAGTATCACTGCGTCCCACTCACTGTATTATCAATTTATCACGTATTATAGTATACATTGTATTACATGGCCCGCTATTATTTCTCGGCTGCTTGCGCTCCTACTGCAACGAGTGAGATAGAAGATGGCTTTGTTGTATTACCATTAACACAGCCATCTCTATCGTCTTCTACAAGCCATGCCATGGCCCGCTATTATTTCTCGGCTGCTTGCGCTCCTACAGGCCATGCTGCTCGGATTGGCAACGTCATAAATGTCAATGTCGTACTACTAATCCTAATTTCTTGTATGCATGAGATGAGATGAATTCCTGATTATAGCGCCTTAAAATCAAATAATACGCGTACATAACTAAGAGTTGTTTTATTTTAACTATATCACAGTCACGAAAATGTTTATTAAACACTCCTACTGATGTTGTAAGCTCCCAGTCGGCTCGAGGTATCGCACGAATCCATCGCTGACGCAGTGTTCCTCCTTCGGGAATCCAAATCTTTCGAGATCCAAGGTTTCATAAGTAATTTCCAACAATGATCACGTATTTATATGCACTAATTATACAATAGATATTGTATTAAAACACCCAAACAGCAATCAAGAAAATCAAACAGCAACGTTTCTTGACATGACCAAAGAGTATTCCGACTTGCCACATCCAGATAAAAAAATTATCCAAAATGTGCAAAAATAATAGATTTTCTTTTTATTTTGTAACAAGCAAATTTAACCAAGTTGTTAAATAAATGCGTGCAAAATCCGAGAAAGTGTTTTATTTAAATGAACAGTTCGCGCAGAAATCGGACATTGAAGTCGATTACGTCAACGTGTTCTGTTCCGGTGGCCAAAACTGGAACTGACGTGTTTTGTTCATAATGTCATTTTACTGTCAAGTTGCACTGTCCAACCAGCGCTGCTGTCACCGGAACAGAAAAGATTGTTGATCTATACACTTTACTCTTTGTTCTATATAAATAAACAATCGTGTAGTGTTGCCAGGTTAGGCGATAACTCTCAAATTATGTGGAAGTAAAAATCAACGAACACTCGAAAAACAGTATAGAGGTAAATGCTTGGAACACAATTTTTGACTTTGTAACTTTGTTTGGGCTAATAAGGAGGTAAACATAGCAAAAGTCCCCGCCCGTAGCCCTTAATCCGGGGGGGGGGGGGGGGGGGCGGATTGAAGGTCTCTTTTTTTTCAACCCGATTTTAGGACAAACTAGTTTTTCCTAGGCCAAACTAGTTCATCGCGTCGCCATTTCAGAGAGCGACTTTGCCTCGGAAGACCTGTAGATGTAGAACATGACACAAAAAAAATAACCACCATTTTAACCAATCACGTGTTCTACAGGACTTCCGAGGCAAACTCGCTCTCTGAAATGTCAACGCGATGAACTAGTTTGGCCTAGGAAAAACTAGTTTGGCCTAGGAAATACTAGTTTGTCCTGAAATCGGGTTTGGCCGGTAAAATATATACAGTATTATACAAAACTTTTAGCCCAAACAAAGTTCCAAAGTCAAAAATTGAGTTCCAAACATTTCCCTCTATATCTCTTCGTTGACTAGGCTAAACTTGATATAATATAATAAAAAAAAATAACTTTCGCCGTAATTCAATTCACATCTTAGATTTCTGCGCGAACTGTTCATTTAAATAAAACACTTTCTCGGATTTTGCACGCATTTATTTAACAACTTGGTTAAATTTGCTTGTTACAAAATAAAAAGAAAATCTATTATTTTTGCACATTTTGGATAATTTTTTTATCTGGATGTGGCAAGTCGGAATACTCTTTGGTCATGTCAAGAAACGTTGCTGTTTGATTTTCTTGATTGCTGTTTGGGTGTTTTAATACAATATCTATTGTATAATTAGTGCATATAAATACGTGATCATTGTTGGAAATTACTTATGAAACCTTGGATCTCGAAAGATTTGGATTCCCGAAGGAGGAACACTGCGTCAGCGATGAATTCGTGCGATACCTTGAGCCGACTGGGAGCTTACAACATCAGTAGGAGTGTTTAATAAACATTTTCGTGACTGTGATATAGTTAAAATAAAACAACCCTTAGTTATGTACGCGTATTATTTGATTTTAAGGCGCTATAATCAGGAATTCACCTCATCTCATGCATACAAGAAATTAGGATTAGTGGTACGACATTGACATTTATGACGTTGCCAATCCGAGCAGCATGGCCTGTAGGAGCGCAAGCAGCCGAGAAGTAATAACGGGCCATGCCAAGGAGCATGGCTTGTTACAAGTGCAACGAGAGAGATAGAAGATGGCTTTGGTATTGTCACAGCCATCTCTATCGTCTTCTACAAGCCATGCGCATAAAGTTGGCAACGTAGTTTTAAGTGAACCAATTTGACATCGTTTGCACCGTTTGACAGGTAAACAGCGAGTAAACCTCGAGTACTGAATCCTATGGAGATGGCATATCTTCTATACATCTATACAAATAAATAAAATTGGAGTGTCTGTTTGTAACATTAAATAACCGCTTTTTACTACGTGCATATGATTAGATATAGTACATATACCAAAATGACATGTTTTACAATTTTTGTCTCTCTGTCTGTTTGTTCGTGTCCATCGTTCCAGCAGCGCCACGGTCTCCGATTTGCTTGAAAAAAAAATACACCATGCAGGCCAATTTTTTACCAGTCGGGAAAAAATACGATTGATTTTTTCCCCCCACTGGATCCGAGGATATACGAGGATTTCTGTGGCGCTGCTGGAACGACGTCGTCCTGGCAGCGCCCCGCTATTTCTCATTAATTACAAAAGCTATAATAAATCTAATAAGACACATATTTTTGCCTTTTTTTTCCATTTCACATAAGCTAATGTCCACCTGTAAATGTCGACAGATTCAGGAGTAATCGTAGGTCACTTGGGGCGCTGCTGGGACGACGTCGTCCCAGCAGCGCCACGGCCGAATCTCAGCAATTCGATTTTTTTACTGAAAACAGTGTGCCTGTATATTTAGTTCCTTCATCATAGGGTACGGAAAAAATTGAATTTCTACATTTCATCATGGAATAATGATTTTATAGGCATCGAAAAATTATAACCTCAAAAAAAATTTTTTTTGCTCTAACGCCTTTAATTGATGTATTAAATAGCATTTGCGCATTCTTTTATCTTCCTATAAAGGGAAAAAAATAAACCACTCTCGCAGCATTAACTATTCCAGAGAAATCCTAGGTTTAGATTGTGTTCATACATTTAGGCATCGTTCCAGCAGCGCCACACCCAGTACAGCATGATCCAGGGCACCTGTCACCAAACTGAGCATGCCAATATTTACTACTACAATAGCGAACACGGGAAAAAATCTGATAACGAGTATAACACAGCGAATCTCCGAGAAATAAGCCTTTGATTCAATATGCCATACAATTGGTACATTCGAGTAGAAAAGTTTTATTTAAATTCTTTTTAGTGCCACAAACTTGGGGGCTTTAAGCCCCCAGTACAGGCTGTCCGATCATGTTGGCCGACCATGATGGGCCATCGTGTACAGGGGCGGTTTGCGTGTGATTGCCGTCTGCGAGCAACGCAAACCGCCCCTGTACACGATGGCCCATCATGGTCGGCCAACATGATCGGCCATCCTGTACTGGGGGCTTCATACTTCATGTTTACCGGGCTTGTCAAGCATTGCATTGCATCATTGGGGCACAATATCGGTATCGCTATGCGGATCGCAGCTCAGCATTATTATGGTGCAAATAATACAATGCAAGCAAAGTAATATTAACGTAATATAGAACGTACGAGTCAAGCAAATCGGAGACCGTGGCGCTGCTGGAACGATGGACACTGTTTGTTCCGGTTAATCTCTGAAACGGCTGGACCGATTTTGACGGACCGATTAATACGACAATATTAGAAGTAGTTTAAAATTGAATTCCAAGATTTTCTTACATTGTGACTTAGTTACACGGCTTACACCTCACTTTTTCGTAGGTATGCCACCTCCATAGGATTTTGTACTCAGAGGAGTAAACCGGTTCACAGCAATGTTGCCGTTCCGTATCATAGCATGGCTTGTAGAAGACGATAGAGACGGCTGTGCCATTAACGATTTAAATTAAACTTTTGTTGCTCTGTCAAACCAAAACAATTTTCTCCGATTTCTTTAAAAATCATTTATTTTATACTAAAATTTTATACACGGCTGGAACCACCATAAAAATACCTACTCAATGATACCAATTTCATATAATTTCGTCCTTATAATAACTATGTAAAAGGCGAAAAACTGTTTGAGAACTTCTTACCATCTTTTCTCAAAATAGTCTTTTTTTAAATACATTCTTATGCCTTTTCACGATAGCCCTGTTTCACGAACCGTCGGAATCGAAATGAGAATCGAATGCTGTGCATTGACTTCGTCTATTCTAAATATAATGAGTGACAGGAGACAGTGCAAACATTCCGTTGTCGGGAGCGTTTCCGACGGTTTGTGAATCAGGGAGCTGGGGGCCAAGTCTGCTAACGTTAAGTCACAATCGTGTCTCAATCGTGTTTCAATTGTAGTTCAGTTGTAGTGCTCTTTAAAACACTAGTTACAAGAATTATTACAGTATGATATGATGTGAATGTAGTGTGTGGTGTGACCATCAGTAGTATTGCGAAAAAAGTACACATTTCTTGTAACTAGTGTGTAAAAAAGCACTACAACTAAACTACAATTGAAACACGATTGGTACACGATTGTGACTTAACGCTAGCAGACTTGGCCCCCAGAGAGCTGGACGAGAGTAGCGGCGGGTCGTGCTCGATGCCGTGCACTTGGAGAGGTGGACGTTGATAGGCTGATAATGAAAATGAGATATTATTATGATCTCTTCATGAATGCTTGTTTAGCTGAAGTGAAGGTACGGTGAAATTCGATCGAAAACTCGCTTCTCACATACTCTGTTCTTTCACTCTCAATTCGCTTTATTTTACTTACTTCAAAAGATTCGTCTTCGAATGCGAACTGAAGGTGAAGTGACGGAATATATTTACTTACAGAATAGATTGTCACTTTTTACGTAATTTTTACAAGCTTTTATTTAACTTGCAGTGTATGTATGCATGTCCGTTCGTCAAATCTTGCGAGCTAAATTTGACCCACTTTCCAATGTCCGATTGAGCTGAAATTTGGAATTTACCTTTAGTTCCGATGACAATGCAATTAAATATATAATCAGTATAGTTATCAATTCAGAATTCTTGCAAATTTTCAAGTACTATATTCTTGTTTTGTTGTGATGGTTACTTGACACGTGCTTGACCAAAGCCATCTTCTATCTCACTCGTTGCACTTGTAACAAGCCATGCTCCTTGGAAAAGCGGCAACGTTGCAGTCGATTACGTCAACGTGTTCTGTTCCGGTGGCCAAAACTGGAACTAACGTGTTTTGTTCATAATGTTATTTTACTGTCAAGTAGCACTGTCCAACCAGCGCTGCTGTCACCGGAACAGAAAAGATTGTTGATCTATACACTTTAGTCTTTGTTCTATATAAACAAACAATCGTGTAGTGTTGCCAGGTTAGGCGATAACTCTCAAATTATGTGGAAGTAAAAATCAACGAACACTCAAAAAACAGTATAGAGGTAAATGCTTGGAACACAATCTTTGACTTTGTAACTTTGTTTGGGCTAATAAGGAGGTAAACATAGCAAAAGTCCCCGCCCGTAGCGGGGGGGGGGGGGGGGGCGGTTTGAAGGTCTCATTTTTTTTTCAACCCGATTTTAGGACAAACTAGTTTTTCCTAGGCCAAACTAGTTCATCGCGTTGACATTTCAGAGAGCGACTTTGCCTCGGAAGACCTGTAGATGTAGAACATGACACAAAAAAAAATAACCACCATTTTAACCAATCACGTGTTCTACAGGACTTCCGAGGCAAACTCGCTCTCTGAAATGTCAACGCGATGTACTAGTTTGGCCTAGGAAAAACTAGTTTGTCATGAAATCTGGTTTGGCCGGTAAAATATATACAGTATTTTAAAAAAACTTTTAGCCCAAACAAAGTTCCAAAGTCAAAAATTGTGTTCCAAACATTTCCCTCTATATCTCTTCGTTGACTAGGCTTAACTTGATATAATATATTAAAAAAAAATAACTTTCGCCGTAATTCAATTCACATCTTAGATTTCTGCGCGAACTGTTCATTTAAATAAAACACTTTCTCGGATTTTGCACGCATTTATTTAACAACTTGTTTAAATTTGCTTGTTACAAAATAAAAAGAAAAATTATTATTTTTGCACATTTTGGATATTTTTTTTATCTGGATGTGGCAAGTCGGAATACTCTTTGGTCATGTCAAGAAACGTTGCTGTTTGATTTTCTTGATTGCTGTTTGGGTGTTTTAATACAATATCTATTGTATAATTAGTGCATATAAATACGTGATCATTGTTGGAAATTACTTATGAAACCTTGGATCTCGAAAGATTTGGATTCCCGAAGGAGGAACACTGCGTCAGCGATGGATTCGTGCGATACCTCGAGCCGACTGGGAGCTTACAACATCGTGACTGTGACATAGTTAAAATAAAACAACCCTTAGTTATGTACGCGTATTATTTGATTTTAAGGCGCTATAATCAGGAATTCATCTCATCTCATGCATACAAGAAATTAGGATTACATTTTACTCCCTAAGGACTAAAGTGGTTATTTAGTCCCGCTTCGTAGGGCTATATTTGCGTACTTTTAGAGCATGAGAATTGAAAATTATTATTATTTCTATTAGACATTAATATAAAGTCCCTATACTTAGGCTTTTTCTCAATTACTTACTTAAAAAATTTACATTTAATTAAAAGTTTCCCTGTCAGTTACAGGCCACTCGAAATGGTTTTGAAGAATTTTTCGTCATTCTTTTGTGACAGGTACCTACCGTTAATTTTTTTTCAAATCCAAGACCTTTTTTTTGTTTATAGGTCTTTTTCTTTACAAGCCCGTTGCATTGGCAAATCCAGGTGATTTCTGTGGGTATATGATAAGAAAAAGTGATGTGATACAAGGCCTTGTCCAGTGATGTGATACAAAGCCTTCGCCAAGGCCAGATTTGGTGTAGCTTTTTTGATTTTTTGATTTGATTTGATTTTGATTTGGTACGAACGTGTGTAGCACGGATTACCTATATTTGCTTTACAGCAAAGTTCGTCCGCACCAAATCGGCGGTTAGGTCTGGTCTGGACGTGTGTAGCGGCTATAAGAACTAACGAACGAACTTTAAAAAGAAGCAAAAAACGCGAAGTTGCTTTAATCAGACCCTACTAGGTGTCACTTCACTACATAGTATAAATCACTACATAGTATAAAACAAAGTCGCTTTCTCTGTCCCTATGTCCCTTTGTATGCTTAAATCTTTGAAACTACGCAACGGATTTTGATGCGTTTTTTTTTATAGATAGAGTGATTCAAGAGGAAGGTTTATATGTACTTTTTATCCCGATATTCCCACGGGAACGGGAACCACGCGGGTGAAACCGCGGGCGGCCGCTAGTTGCACATAAATAGTTCACTAAAGTCAACGACAGATGGCTCCAAGTTAATACAACCATAGTCTACCTACAGAAAAGAAATATCCTTTTTTTCTTTATGTAAGTAAGTACTATGTTTATCAACTTTGATAGAAACTTAAATGTGTCTTGTTCTTTAGTATTTATTTTTTAAATACTTACTAAAATTTACAACTGAAAATCAGCGTTTGCTTGCGTTGCAAGACAAGTAATATGACGCTGAGCTGCGACCATTGAGTAGGTACTGCTGCGGCACGGCACACACACATTTTTATTTGGAACTTTTTGTCTTATTGAGTCTAATTTGTGTTTTCTATTCTTGTTCGTAATACAGTGCTACCTTCTCTTATACCTATGTGAATATGCCTTGTATTTAATGAATACTTATGTGTGTGTCTATAGTAAGAATCTACAATCTCTATTTGGTGGTAAAATATATATAAGGTCCTTCCTAAATAGTGCACATAATTTTAAGGGGTCAATGTACTCACGCATACAAAGAGTTATTACTATGGTACCAACATTGGAAACGCGAAAAAAAAAATCAGCTGTTCCATAGAAAACTTTAAATCGAATAGATCAAAATGTATAGAACAGCTGATTTTTTTTCTGAAAAACTGAAACATGTCCAATAACTAAAAATACAAAAATAAATTATATTTAAAAAAACCTTTTATTTAAAATCAAGCTTTTATTCAAATGTCCTAAAAATAATAAAATAAACTGTGTATCAAGTCAAATCCAACAAACTTATTACATTAAACAATTTATATGTTTTAAAAGCTTGTCGCGAGATTTTATTGTTACTGGGCTTGCACTAAACACAAATGCTTTAACTTATATTTGACATATGAAATTAAAGCGACAAGCTTTTAAAACATATAAATTGTTTAATGTAATAAGTTTGTTGGATTTGACTTGATACACAGTTTATTTTATTATTTTTAGGACATTTGAATAAAAGCTTGATTTTAAATAAAAGGTTTTTTTAAATATAATTTTAACAATAAAGTCCTCTATAGTATTATATGATTTGAGTCCTCTACACACCAAAGCCGCCGTAGGACGGGGGCATAGAGTACCCTTATTTTACTGATAATTCTATAATGATAGGCCACGGCCTATCATTACTTATATTCAATGATGAAATCAACATGCAATTTAAACAATAAAAACATATTTTAGTCATCTGAAACTTTTAACCAAGCTTGAAGCTGGAATCCGAGGTGGAATGGTGAATTGGTGCAAAAATTATCTTGACTTGAGGGCCTAGTTATAGGGTCAAAGTAGATAGATGTCTTATTGATCTCGTATCCGTAATTCCGTATTCACAGGCACGGCTCAAGATATGGCTCAAGATTCGGTTATTGGGTCCCCTCCACTTTCTGGCTTACGTCAACAATAGTATGTGTAATGTAATGTCCTTAAACCCTGTAAATCATTTCAATTCGCAGATGTACACCGTACATGCTATGTACGGTGTGTACCCCAGAAATGTCGACCAGCTTACCCGAATAACATAATTTTCAATAAAATTATAGCGTTTTATAGCATTTTCGTTTTTTTATAATTTAGTTTATTCTAGCTGTGGAAGCTGAAGTAGAAAAATCATAAAATATTTCTATGGTCTGTGGCTGAAGTAGGTATTAACCGCGATACAACAAATATTAAACGTCGAATGTTCAGTATTACTGAATAATATTTACACAGCAATACGTAAAAGTAATAGGTTTTTATTGTTTATTAACTACTTATATTTATCTTTTAACATCTGTGTTTAATTTGTATACTTACAGTCCTTACAATACATGTAGGTACTTATGTGTATTTCATGGTTTAAGTAGCAACCAATTTTTATTTTACTTAATGTGTTCTGTCAAATATTTTATTTGTAACAAGCAGAATAATTTGTTTCGAGACTTTTTGTGGCAGTAAATTCTTAAATTATAGTACCTACCTAAGGTAAGGGGACATATCTATTTCCTCATTTTCACTCCCTTCCTTGTTAATTTCAGAATCGCATCGTGGGTGGTGTAGAGACAGGCGTCAATGAGTACCCCATGATGGCGGGGTTGGCTGATGCCAGAACCTCCGAGATCAAGTGCGGTGCGGTCATCATCGACAAACGCTACGTGCTGACTGCCGCCCACTGTCTGCAGGGCTACACTGTATTGACCCTTGCCGTCATCGTCGGGGAACACGACATTTCCACGGGAAGTAAGGATATTTATGCTTATTAAAAACTCAGTACCTACTTATCTTTTACCATTTTTATGGTTCCTTAGCCGAATTGCAAAAACGGAACCCTTATAGTATGGTCATGTCTGCCTGTCCGTCTGCATTAGCTGCAAATCTTAACAAACACTTAAAAAAATTTTTTTTTAAATATTGGACACCCTCAATTTAAGTAGATTACGAGTACGTACTTGTGTTTGTGGCAAGACAAGAGAAAATATTGAAAAGTAAGTTTTCTACATTTTTCTTACTGGGAATCAAACCCGGAAGGGACATAAGCACATCTTAGATTTCTGCGCGAACACTCAATCCAGTAGGGATTCAATCACGCGTTTAGCTTCGATCAACAATAGTACCTACCTAGCATATTAGTTACCTACCGAAACGTCGGAAAAAACTAAAATCCTTTAAAAACAACTAAAAATTAACTAATAATATATCCTACTTAATATTATAAAATTAAATGTGAAAGTTTAGATGTTTGGATGTTTGTATGTTTGTTACTCAATCACGCCAAAAC
Source organism: Crambus lathoniellus (assembly GCA_949710035.1). NCBI lineage: Eukaryota > Metazoa > Arthropoda > Insecta > Lepidoptera > Crambidae > Crambus > Crambus lathoniellus. The sequence continues at coordinate 14,247,173 of OX453313.1, read as the reverse complement.
GGCTGAACGGATTTGGCTGAAATTTAGGACACAGATACTTTGTAGCCTGGAGAGGAACATTAGGCTACTTTTATCCCTGAAAAACATCACTTTCCCGCGGGATAACGGCGTGGAGTCCACGCGGGCGAAGCCGCGGGCGGAAAGCTAGTGTATAATAAACCCGCCCGGGGGACCTCAAAAATAGCGGCACCTTGAAAATCGGTGGGTGCGCCACTCGACCACGGAGTTGGTCAGACCTAATTACTTTGTTCAATAATACACCAACCTTGCCATTGCCTTGTTTTGGAACAAAGCGTTGGCAACATGGCATGGCACTGGCTATGATATTGATGTCTTAGTTCAATATCATTACTTACTTCGCAGACTTAGTGACCCAAAATCAGTCTTAGCCTCCGATGCTATATAGAGATCTTGATTTTTTTCGATCTGACGAAGTTCTGACGAGTCGAGTTTTTCGATATCTTTCGCAACTTTATCAGACAGTTACTCAATATCATCTGCGTTGGAAATCCCCTAATAGCGATATCACCGAGATCAAGCGTGACTTTTATCATAAGTATTTGCAGTTATTGAAGAGAAACAGATTTTTGTGGAGTTGTTTAAATACCAGCGTTGTTTAAATATGCGTGTCATGCTCGATATTATTAATTATTTTCAGCTGATACTCAAGCTGCAGCGGGATACAGAATCACAAACTTTATCAAGCATCCACTATACTCAAGGTTAGAACATTTATTTTTGTAGGTATAATAGTTATACTTATATATATATTTTTATATTTATTCATAACAAATACAGTCCCACAAAACCAACAGGCCGGCTGCACTGGTTTGATTTTGGGGTCATGAACATTGAGTTTTTTTATCCACAACGGTCGGGTTAGGACTTAGCCTTCATCACACCTGATGTTAAGTGGTGATAAGGCTGAAGGTGGAAGCGCACTGCTCCCGGAATCCTCAGTCACTGAGGAACTGGCTATCTTATCTCTAACTGCCGGAACACAATAATGCTGAAAACATCATTGCTATGGCGTCAGACTTAGTTAAGATGGTGGTAGCTAGCCAGGCGGACTAAGAACAAGTCCTACCACCAACGAAACCGAATACAATATGTATCCCCACTGGGAATCGAACGCGGAACCTCTGGGTCTGAAATCGGTGCTATAAACCACTAGACCACAGCGGCGGTTACATATTATAACTGGTATTATATTAATCAGAAATTATGAGAAACGCACGAGAACTAAAACGACCGACATAGCTCGAAGGATTACTCAGTTGAAGTGGCAGTGGGCGGGACACATAGCGCGGAGAACCGATGGCCGTTGGGACCGCGGACCGGACGAGATGTTCCGTGGGCAGGCTCCCTTAAAAGGTGGACCGACGATCTGGTCAAGGTCGCGGGAAACATTTGGAAGCGGACAGCGCAGGACCGATCGTTCTGGAGATCCTTGGGGGAGGCCTATGCCCAGCAGTGCTGGGCGTCGTACCACTGATTACTAAAAAGTTACTATGTAATCGTACGGCTGAAATGATGATGATGATGATAACTTAACCCCTTCGGTCCTGGTGTCCATTTCAATGGGCTTAACATGTTATTGCTTGTTAATTGAATAAATACAGTTAAAAACTTAATTATAATCTTGAAGTGTATTCAAATCTTTTCTAAGAATTTTATTTCATACAAAGTGTAATCTGTCCTAGTGTAAGGAGGTAGTTCGTGAAAATAAAAAAATCTAATAATCTATAATATTAAAATGTTACTTTATTATTATACTTATTTCATTTATTGTAGTCTAAATAATAACAATAAAAAACTTATTTCCTAGTATTTTATTAAATTCAGGTCCGAAGAGATTGTTTTAAACTTTGATTTTGTAACTGCTGTGAATTACAAAGAAAAGATAAATATAATAAAATAATGATATGCCTACCCGCGGATGGGCTGTAATTAAATTCATATAGGTACCTACTTACTTAAATTTTAAGTAGGAGCGTTTTACCTACCATTAAAACGCATATTGTGTCCGGAGCCTTATTCGAAGCCTAGGTAAACATATTCTGAGAAAGCCCTTTCCGTTTCCGTTCGACATCAATTTTCCTATTGGTCAATCATACCAACGTGACGTCACTTCCGTAACGTCATCCTAAGTCACGTGATCCGAGTTCACCTTTTAGCAATGGCGGAAGATTTGTGTCATTGTAGTCTCAAAATCTGAAACACTTGACAACCATTAAGGATAAAATCTACACCAGGCAGGTCTTAAAGCTAGGCTTCGAATAAGGCTCCGGACACAATATGCGTTTTAATGGTAGGTAAAACGCTCCTATTGTGTCCTTTCGCCGTTATTCGAAGCCTAGGTAAACATATTCTGAGACCTTGTTTGTTATCGCCTGGTGAACGAGGACGCCAATGTGACATGTATCAGCAATTATGACATTAATCTTATACCTTTTGACAAATTCGACAGGTACTTGGGGTAGGTACTCGAATTAATTGTTTAACTTTATAACTCAACATCACAAATTAATACTGATATCAGAAACGTTATGATATTACTATCAAACATTCAAGTATGTCATACAATAGTACGTAAGTACCTATATAATGAAAATATGAGCACGGATGTCTGAATATGATTGAAATAAAATGTATAAGTGCTTATGCTCAATCTATCAAACCTTATTCATAAATATGTAAACTATGTTACATAAATCATTTACATATTCTTGAAATATTCAAAATCTGAAAAGAAACAAACATTACAATAACACAACTTGTGCTATCCCTTATATATTTTTGAAGCAAAAACATCTGAAAATTTGGCTAAGTCTCTTCTGATATACAATCGATACGATATGATCTGAAAACACATAATAAAGCAAAATATAAGTACAATATAATAATTGTAAAAACTTTCGGCACAAGAAACCATAAGCACAAGACTCTTATCTTCCCTAACTGTAAAATCATGTTGCTTTAAATTATTATTTTATACTAGTGACACGCTAAACTCCCGAGCACTAGCATTGTTATGAAGCTGACGACTGTTTCTCAGTATATCCTTTACCGCTATAGGGAAATTATTATTCATAGGAAATTTACTAAAATAAATAATTTGGGGAATTTTAATATACTACTGTGTAGCCCCAATCTAAGCAAAGCTTGTCCTATGGCCAAGATGCCCAAGTCGTAATTCTTATGGTTCTGTAGGGTGCGTAGCATTAAGTCCACCTATGTACTGTAATTTGTGCATGAAGAATTAAATAAATAAATAAACATGTATTTTGTAAATACATGGTTATGTTACATACAAAACACTTCGATCAACTAAACATAATATTATACTTAAAATATCGAACCCACGACGATCAGTTCAACTGTCAAATCACTACACCAAATTCAAAGAGAAAACACATTATTTAAAGCTTTGTGCTAGAGAAGATGTCAACTATTGCTACGTTTGTGCAGTGCAAGATGTATTAAAGTTTGATTGCAAAAATTAACGTTATCATTATTCGAATAAATAGGATCGCAGATACATATAACATCCTAAACTACTTGTGCCGGCTTGTCTTACTGGTCTGACAAAAAGCGCGATCATGTATAAAAATCAAGTAAATTTCTGAAAGTAATGTAAGCACATGCCTTATTTTACACGATCAAAACAAAAGTAGTTCGTAAATTAACTTCTTTAAAGCATCTGCTATTTTGTAACAAATCTTATTTGCATACAAATCGAATTAATGTAACTCATTAAACTCTTTTAATTAAAAGATAAATTGCAAAAGATTTGCAAAATTTTGTCATAACTTTTACTATATCTATCAATCAATCAAATATTGATTTATTCACATAGACATATTATTATAATAAGCATGTAGGTCCTTAAGGATAAAAATTTGAATCGTCAATATTTTCCTAACACCCATTCAAGACTTTTTTAACTGTAACTATACATATAAATATAATAATAACAACGAAAATGACTGGTAATGGCCGATAATGACAGTTTCACTTCATATATTTTACCGACACGGTCCCAAGTTGTATTGCAGGACACAATTTTTTATATAGACTGCCATTCTAAAGACGCGTTTCTCTTATTATTAATTACTATCGACTCAATTAAAAAACTCCGTTAATTACTGCCAATTTAGCTACACGGAACACCTTAAATGTTATATCCACTCTAGCAAAGAAACATAAATATACAAAATTAAAAAATGCGCATTGAGCCCACGGAGTGAGTTATGGCTCATTATACCCATCCATTTAGTAAAAATGGGTTAACCGGGCACATAAAATACCTTGGTAATAAATATAATAAATTCTAACATAATGAACTAAAAAAAAAAATTATTAAAACTCACCAAAGACATTGTTTATCAGAAACATAAGAGACATCTTTTCCTCATCAGAAAATCGAGCAACTTCTTTGAGTTGCCCTAATGCTAGCATGCATGCAAGGGCATAATTTTGCTATCGTACAAGACAGTGTTCTTGTGGAACGACTGTCAATCTGAAAACTCGTAAATTATTATCAATGATCAGATCCACTAATTTTACATTTGTATGGGCCAGTGTCCTTGCGAAATCAATCTCAGAAACTCATTTTTACTTATTCTTCCCAAAAAATTCATAAATTATCCAATTATTCATTTTATGACAATGATACATTAAAAGTTCATAAAAAGATGTCTTTGTAGACCCTGTCAATCTCCAAACTGCATTCATTCTAGCCTGGAAAGGCATAATTTTTCTATTGTTTAAGACAGTCAACAAGTACTTTTGATTGAATACATGAATAGGTAGTTTATATCATAATAACAAAAGGTTTTTCATTTTCAACATTACATACATTACATGAGTGCATGGGTTACATGAGCACAGGAAAAATAATATTAGTAACGGTAATTAGGTACTATTGCCCGTTGCAGGTTGATCTGTATTACAGGCAACAAAATATGGTATACTAGTTTTCCGCCCGCGGCTTCGCCCGCGTGGACTACACGACTTTATCCTGCGGGAATGTGATATTTTTACGGGATAAAAAGTAGCCTATGTTCCTCTCCAGGCTTCATAGTATCTGTGTCCCAAATTTCAGCCAAATCCGTTCAGCCGTTTTGGCGTGATTGAGTAACAAACATCCAAACATCCAAACATCCAAACATCCAAACATCTAAACTTTCACATTTATAATATTAGTAGGATACCTAGTTTTGCCATTTTAAAAGACCGTGATCATCAGAATTCGTCTCACGATATAAATCTACGGTGCCAGGGAGCAGCCTGCCATATTTATACATGACGATGAGTAAGCATAAACAATGCCTGTATCAGATGACTTCACTCTTCTAGACAGCTAAAATAACTATTGCCTATATTAACGAACATAAATTTTCTAAAACGTAAATCTACTGTGGAATAATGTAAAGTAATACCTAATTTATTCGGTGTTCTCCATTAACATTTTCTTAATCTGAACTAAATTTAGGTATGAAACAGTCGAAAGGGCAGACCAGCTCAGCTCGTGCTGTTGCTTACAGCTATGTCAGACTGTCAGGCTCTTTCAGATATGCAAAACGCCAGACACGCATTATCAGAAATCGCAGAATGTCAGATACACGAAAAGTGAGAATCGCAATCCCAACTGGCTTTATAGCATAATTACTTTGACTGCAAAGCTTCTAGTCAGTAGGTACCTATTATTAATCGTTAAAATACTTAATTATTGCTATCACTGCCTGGTGCCCATAGGGAGCCAGCGCGATATTTCAATCAATATATAAACTATTAGTGCCAAGCACAGCTTCCAGCGTGCCTAATACTAGCGGGGCTTGTTCGCATATAAACATGAAAGGTGTGTGTAGTCGATATACCCATATTCCCCCCCCCCCCCCCCCCCTTTTTACTTTCTCGACCGGAAGGAATAAAATATAAATATATAGCATATTTATTTGAATATGCAGTTCTTACTTTCAATCATAATTATGGCATTGACGGCACTAATAATATCACGTAATCCAAAAACATAAAAAGATTCATGGGTAAGGCTCATAGTTTTTGCACATTTTGTAAAAATTTGCTGTCCCAAGAGTTTGAACATAAAAATAATTTTCATTTTTTTTTTAATTCCACTTTTAATAAAAACACACAAAAGGACGTATATTTCTTTATTATGTTTATTTTTTTTATAAATATATTCCTATTGTTTACATTTAATACATCAATGTCAAATAAGGGCTACTTTTTTCTTCCATACAATTTGTTGATGTCCGCAAACGCTTACTCGACACAAATGATTGGTATTTACAGTTTTTTATGACTATAACTTTTTATTTTCGCATATAACTTGTACTATTGGATCATAGCTACAAAATTAAAACTATATAGGCTACAATTTATCAGTTGTATTGTTTTTATTCACAAATTTATAGGTGTCCCAAATTCTGTTCAGTTGTAATACTTCAGGTGTGCGACGCGATATTTCTCAGACTTTATAATAATCTACCATAAAGATTCATTTATTTAAAGTGGCAACACTGGCCCATCATGCTTGACACATTTCTGAACGATTCCACCATCTTTTTATCGTGTCATTTGGAAAAAAGTGCTGGAACCTGCTGAGTGTCGTTAAGAAAAGGTAAGGTTTATTCTTTTGTATTATCATTAATTGAATAGCTATCTTGATTTGGAGTTAAAAATCAAGTAAAACATTAATTTCTTTTATGAATTGTGACAAATTTCGAAGGATAAATTCATTAATGTATATGTTATGATTTTTTTTAGGTTAGGACGTGTTAAAAATTCTATCCGTTGTGCGACAAAGTGACACGAATTTGTGCGACGTGTCACAACGGAAATTATAAAGGGAAGTGTAAATTGTTAAATTTAAGATTAATTTCATTTATTATTACTACATATTTTTGCGACCTTCAAGCACATATAACTAATACTTGGATGGATACCTGGATGATATTAAAGTATAAAAATGCAAAACTTTCTTACTTATATAATTAAAAAATCCAAATTTGCGTAAGTAGCGCCATCTTTTTGAGACTTGAGTTTTATCGAGCGATAGCAACAACCTTATGCATCTTAATTGATTTGTGATATTTGCTAAGAGCTAAAATAAGTTTATTAATATGGAAAAATAAAAAAATATGCACAGAAATTCATATTTTTTATTTAATAATAATATTTATTTTATCAATTTATTACACACAGAATAACGAAGACTGAATAAACAAAACACTAAAAAAGACAAACACAAACATAAACACAAGAACTAAATACCCCTTTCTAAAATGCAAAAACACAGTCTTTGTGTACAAAGGTTTACAAATTCCGTTGTAACACATAATTTCAGTAGTGACACATTCCGTTGTGATTTCCTTTGTGCGATTAGTGCAAAAAATATAAGCCTTACCCTCATATGCTTATTGTCAAAAACATTGCACCCTGATACTTGCGTAAGCAGGAAATGCTCCCCGTTACTTGCGTAAGCAGGTTATGTTTTTTTTTTCTTTTTTTTCCATTTTAATTTAAGTAATATTTGTTACCAAAACGTAAAATCTGCGTTCAATATCATATTAAAAATCTCAAGGATAATGAAGCCAATTACGTATCCATTAATAAAACATTATCGAACCAATGGTAGGGGGGTTCGGGGGGGGGGCTGAGCACCCCGTCACAACAAACTTCATAAAGTGACCACCAATGTGGTGGGTCACGTTAGATTAGAATTGTGACAAAAACAAGTCATCACTACGTTAGGTACGGTAGTACTTGTATAACATATATAACATAACATAATATATAAAATTCAATAGGTACCGCAGTACGCACATAAAAAAAAAACATTTAAGTAAGTTTTCAATATCAAATCATTTGCTCCATGTTACATTACACGACCCACATTAACACTCCCTAAAAGGGGCAAGGGTCAACTGTAGAAAGTATTAAGAATAAACTTTTGCATACAATTCACTAATTTTGCAAATACACTATTCACTTTAAAATATTATTTGCCTTGCGCTAGTTGGTTAGCTAATAAATATATAGGGACGCTTGTTCCCATTTATAATGCAGGTAGCACTCACATACAGACATGGGAGTAATAAAAGTACCCATAACAGTAATCACACACTATGCGCCGGTATAGATACATGATCAAAAACAAAACGTTGAAACAAAAGCAACTAAACAAAATTAGTGCTATACCACTCGACTATACTGACATATTATTTTCGAACTGCAATAATACTTTTCCAATAGACATGATAACCATTATAGAAAATGTCGGTACCTACTTCAAAATGCTTTCGTAACAATAAATCGCCACAAGAAATCGGTACAAATTGTAAAATAGGATTTATAAACTAAACAAGAGAAAAGTGTGTCAAGGTCAAGCACGGGCGACAACGGGAGCCGAGGCCCACTGTATACTAATATACTGTATAATAGATTCACCGGATCTACACACTGACTTGTCTCGCTTTTTTGTGCCCAACAACTACAACCGTTGTAGAAGTCATAAGTTGTTTGCAGTGCCCAAGTGTCGCACGGCGTCCCGCGCTCAGTCGCCCATACCGCGCAGCCTTACATCACTCAATGCTCTCCTTGCCCAAAATCCCGAATGTGACCTGTTTGCCGATTCTTGGGCGACAATTATGTCAGAGTGCTTGCGGTTTTGTGAAAGGGAATTATGAATTGAGTGTGAACATTGCCTTTTAAATTATTGTTTTTACGTTTGACATATCTGAATAATTGTTTTAATTATATTGTTCCCAATTATTTTACTAAAATTATGTATGGAAATTTAATATTAAGTAAGTAATTAACTTTTATCTTTTAATTAATGTAATTGGTGTTTTGTATAATACCGTTTTAATTGAAGTAAATAAATAAATAAATAAATAAATACTTCCCGATCCTTTCAAAATCCCTAAATCACATTGTATCACTATTAAAGGAAATCTATTTGACATAAATGATTAAGATTATGGTATAATCTCTCAGCGCAGATCGCAAAATCTCTCTACTAACTATCACATGAACAGATTTTTCATGGTGAGAAAATATAAAATTTCTTACTTGCTTGTGGGTAAGAAAATAAAAAAACCAAAACTTTCACTGACCTGGCGAGGTGTTAAATTACCTCAATTCCTGTGTGCCAATAAAGCTCATACTCCATCTCGTCGTCCTAAATGCTTTGGATTCCACGATACTTTCACAGAATAAGGAACTTTTCATACAGTAGGCCGACGGAGACGTCTAGACAGGTCAATCGTGCGGGGCTTGCGGGGTGAGTGAGACGGGGGAGTGGTTGTCCCGAGTTACATACAACGCCGTTCATAGTAACTCGGGACAAGTCTTCCAGGGCTATCATGTCTTCATCGTTATAATTTATTTTTAAATTAATATTATGGTGCATACGACATGTAGTGTAGTGCGAGCAAATCTTCATCTCGCTTATTAAAAAAAGGCAATTTCCAAAATCCAAGATGGCGGCCAACTTTTTTGTTTGCGGGCCGACTTTGATGAAACTTGGTTTTTGGTACAATTTTGACAAGAAAACAACAACACAATGTCAAAAATAAAAAATAAAACAAGATGGCGGCCAACTTTTTTTTTGTAAGCCGATTTTGATGACATTTAGTTTCTGGTACTATTTTGACACGAAAACAACAACGCAATGTTAAAAGTATAAACAAATCCAAGATGGCGGCCAAATTTTTTTGTTTGTGAGCCGATTTTGATAAAACTTGGTTTTTAGTACAATTTTGACAAGAAAACAACAACGCAATGTCAAAAATAAAAATAATCCAAGATGGCGGCCAACTTTTTTGTTTGCAGGCTGATTTCGATGAAACTCAGTTTCTGGTACTATTTTGACAAGAAAACAGCAACACAATGTTAAAAATATTAAAAATCCAAGATGGCGGCCAAATTTTTTGTTTGCTGGCCGATTTCGATGAAATTCAGTTTCTGGCACTATTTTGACAAGAAAACAGCAACGAAATGTTAAACATACTAAAAATCCAAGATGGCGGCCGACTTTTTTGTTTGCAGGCCGATTTCAATGAAACTCAGTTTGTGGTTCTATTTTGACCAGAAAACAGCAACGCAATGTTAAAAATATAAAAATCCAAGATGGCGGAAAAACTTTTTGTTTGCTGGCCGATTTCGATGAAATTCAGTTTCTGGTACTATTTTGACAAGAAAACAGCAACGAAATGTTATAGTACATTACAGCCGAGGACAGGTAAGTAAGAAATTACATTGTCGAGGATGGTTTGAAGCACGAGCCGCAGGCGAGGGCTTTAATCATTCGAGGCAAGGTAATTTGCTTACCGTACAAGGCTTGTATAGTGCTTTTCTCAAGAAATGCGAGGAAATAAAAAAAACTGTTTAACTAAATAATATTTATTAAAATTTATATCACACATGTTCGGGCAATTATTAAATATAAATGTTATTGTTTTCCCGGGCACACTTATGTATAAATCGCCCATAATAATAATAATATTAATTTAATGATGTATCATTAAAATACGCCAACAACACAGATTCCGAAAACGTATGCGCCTTTTTTTCACTTTTCCAAATCAGATCGTAGGTTTTCATATATCTTTCTTTTGATTTTGCTGGCAGTAAGTTTTCTGTTATTAATTTAACTTCTGCTCTCAAATTTGGTGGAGTAGGTACATACAATGTCTGTATATGTTTCATTGGCAGAACTCATTTTGATAATTTATTACACAATATAAACTGTATTGATATCTAATCAACCGCTGAAAATCATTCCCGCCGTTTTATTAATATTGGTTTGTGATGCCATGTCGAACGGTCATACAGCCTAGTGATACTTACTACTTGCTACTAAAATGCGCAACTTCAATACCCGCTTCTGGGCGGTAGATGGCGCTGTATATATTTCCCATACAAAATTACTCGTAAGGATATTTTGTCTATGATAAATCTCATTTTGTTTAATTTGATTAATGTTCGTGCTAAGCATGAAGCTCGACTTAATTACCTCAGTATTAAGTCGAGCTTCATGGTGCTAAGGGTACATAGCGCTTGTGGTACAATACGAAGTAATATACTCTGTGCGCACCGTATTAAAAAAAACCTAATTATGATATAATAATAATGTGGCTGTATGGTGCAAATGTCCCTTTGCTTTTTCTGTTTTTATACACAGGAATAACTAAAGAAAAAATAAAGAAAAAAAGTTGGTAGTACCATAAAAAATCACTGCAGTAATGAATTTCAGTACTTACTTACTGCACTAAAATCAGTGCAGTAAGTAAGTACTAAAATTCATTACTGCAGTGATTTTCAAATTTAGAATGTTTACCTCGGAAAAGTGCCACGTACTGCATTCTTTTCTCAAATATAATACTAACATTTCAGAGCATAAGTGTGAAAAACATATTAAAAATCCAAGATGGCGGCTAAATTTTTTGTTTGCTGGCCGATTTCGATGAAATTCAGTTTCTGGTACTATTTTGACAAGAAAACAGCAACGAAATGTTAAACATATTAAAAATCCAAGATGGCGGCCAACTTTTTTGTTTGCAGGCCGATTTCAATGAAACTCAGTTTATGGTTCTATTTTGACCAGAAAATAGCAACGCAATGTTAAAAATATAAAAATCCAAGATGGCGGCCAAATTTTTTGTTTGCTGGCCGATTTCGATGAAATTCAGGTTCTGGTACTATTTTGACAAGAAAACAACAACGAAATGTTAAACATATTAAAAATCCAAGATGGCGGCCGACTTTTTTTTTTGCAGGCCGATTTCAATGAAACTCAATTTGTGGTTCTATTTTGACCAGAAAACAGCAACGCAATGTTAAAAATATAAAAATCCAAGATGGCGGACAAATTTTTTGTTTGGTGGCCGATTTCGATGAAATTCAGTTTCTGGTACTATTTTGACAAGAAAACAGCAACGAAATGTTAAACATATTAAAAATCCAAGATGGCGGCCGACTTTTTTGTTTGTGGGCCGATTTTGATAAAACTTAGTTTCTGGTTCTATTTTGACAAGAAAACAGGAACGCAATGTCAAAAAAATAAAAAAAAATTAAAGTGGCGGCCAACTTTTTGATTTGTGAGCCGATTAGTATAAAACTCGATTTTTGGTACTATTTTGACAAAAAACAGCAACGAAATGTTAAAATATTAAAAATCCACGATGGCGGCCGACTTTTTTGATTGTGGACCGATTTTGATGAAACTCTGTTTTTGTTCCTATTTTGGCAAGGCAACAGCAACGCTAAATTATATATTCATAAATGTTACAATTACCACAGTATAACCAATTTTTTTATATAGTATGCCAACGCCCTTGAAGTTAGGCGATACCGACGCCTGTATAGGTATTTCCGTAAGTACAGAAGGGTTGTAACAAAATTTAAATGTGGCAGGTACATTTTGGTGTATTGCGAAAAAAAAATTATATAAATATTCTCTTACAATCACACCAATTATTTAAGCCCGTAGTTAATTTCTTAAGAAACTGTGTCTACGAGAACTTGATAACGGATAAATATATACTTAAATACTTTTTGTTTGTAAATACATACTTAATATACATAGAAAACACCCAGACCAAGACAAATAGACATGTTCATGCACACAAATATTTGTCTTGTTCGGGAATCGAACCCGAGAGCACTGGCGCAGAAAGTGGGTAGCCTACACCGCGCCAAATCGGTCCTAAAAAAATTGTTATGGTTATAAATAATTATGGTTAGCATTTTAGGGGTCAGAATAAGAAGTATCAAAATAAAATATATTACATGTTTTAATTAGTTTCACCTATAATTGTATCTGTCTGTCTGTCTGCCATGAAATTTCGCAAGGTAAATTTGACCTACTCCTGACGTTTGAATGGGTTGAAGTTTTATTAAAGAAAAATATTCAGATTGGAAATAAGCCGATTCATATTTCTTAACCTTTAAAGCGCCTTCGTCTATATATCAAAATCATCCCCATGTCACAATCATTATTTTTAAACTCCGTAACTTAATATCAATTATTATTTTATTTACTTATTTTTTATTTTTTTAAATAGGGTTTACAGCAGTCAAAAACACAGTAAATTACGAAGGATGTTACGTAGTAATTTACTGTGTTTGTGTTAAAGCAAATTAATAATTAATTAAATCTTTTACTTAACATGATGATGATGATGATGATACTTGACTCTGTCTCAAGCTTGCAAATAAAAACCTGTTACATTTTAATAAGCGAAAAGAGAGAAACAAAAACAAAAAACGGCCACCATCTTGAACATTTGTATTTTTTTACATTGTATTATCGGCCCACAAATAAAAAAGTCGGCCGCCATCTTGGATTTTTAATATGTTTAACATTTCGTTGCTGTTTTCTTGTCAAAATAGTGCCTAAAACTGAATTTCATCGAAATCGGGCAGCAAACAAAAAAATTTGACCGCCATCTTGGATTTTTTAATACTTTCAACATTGCGTTGCTGTTTTCTTGTCAAAATAAAACCAGAAACTGAGTTTCATTGAAATCGGCCTGCAAACAAAAAAGTTGGCCGCCATCTGGGATTTTTTAATACTTTCAACATTGCGTTGCTGTTTTATTTTCAAAATAGTACCAGAAACAAAGTTACATCAAAATCGGCTTACAAAAAAAAAGTTGGCCACCATCTTAGTTTTTTTATTTTTGACATTGTGTTGTTGTTTTCTTGTCAAAATTGTACTAAAAACCAAGTTTCATCAAAATCGGCGTACAAACAAAAAAGTTGGCCGCCATCTTGGATTTTTAATACTTTTAACATTGCGTTGTTGCTTTCTTGTCAAAATAGTACCAGAAACTGAATTTAATCGAAATCAGCCAGCAAACAAAAAATTTGGCCGCCATCTTGGATTTTTATATTTTTAACTTTGCGTTGCTGTTTTCTAGTCAAAATAGAACCACAAACTGAGTTTCATTGAAATCGGGGTGCAAACAAAAAAGTCGGCCGCCATCTTGGATTTTTAATATGTTTAACATTTCGTTGCTGTTTTCTTGTCAAAATAGTACCAGAAACTGAATTTCATCGACATCGGCCAGCAAACAAAAAATTTGGCCGCTATCTTGAATTTTTATATTTTTAACATTGCGTTGCTGTTTTCTTGTCAAAATAGAACCAGAAACTGAGTTTCATTGAAATCGGCCTGCTAACAAAAAAGTTGGCCGCCATCTTGGATTTTCAATACTTTTAACATTGCGTTAGTGTTTTCTTGTCAAAATAGGTACCAGAAACTAAGATTCATCAAAATCGGCTTACAAACAAAAAAGTTGGCCACCATCTTGGATTTTTTTTATTTTTGACATTGTGTTGTTGTTTTCTTGTCAAAATTGTACTAAAAAGCAAGTTTCATCAAAATCGGCTCACAAACAATAAAGTAGGCCGCCATCTTGGATTTTTAATATTTTTAACATTGCGTTGCTGTTTTCTAGTCAAAATAGAACCACAAACTGAGTTTCATTGAAATCGGCCTGCAAACAAAAAAATTGGCCGCCATCTTGATTTTTTTTTTAACATTGCGTTGCTGTTTTCTTGTCAAAATAGAACCAGAAACTGAGTTTTATCAAAATCGGCCCACAAACAAAAAAGTCGGCCGCCATCTTGGATTTTTAATATGTTTAACATTTCGTTGCTGTTTTCTTGTCAAAATAGTACCAGATACTGAATTTCATCGAAATCGGCCAGCAAACAAAAAATTTGGCCGCTATCTTAAATTTTTTAAATATTTTTGACATTTGCATTGCATTATTAATAGTACATTACAGCCGAGGACAGGTAAGTAAGAAATTACATTGTCGAGGATGGTTTGAAGCACGAGCCGCAGGCGAGGGCTTTAATCATTCGAGGCAAGGTAATTTGCTTACCGTACAAGGCTTGTATAGTGCTTTTCTCAAGAAATGCGAGGAAATAAAAAAAACTGTTTAACTAAATAATATTTATTAAAATTTATACCACACATGTTCGGGCAATTATTAAATGTAAATGTTATTGTTTTCCCGGGCACACTTATGTATAAATCGCCCATAATAATATTATTTTAATGATGTATCATTAAAATACGCCAACAACACAGATTCCGAAAATGTATGCGCCTTTTTTTCACTTTTCCAAATCAGATCGTAGGTTTTCATATATCTTTCTTTTGATTTTGCTGGCAGTAAGTTTTCTGTTATTAATTTTGCTTCTGCTCTCAAAGGACATCAGGCACATTCCCTTTACAAAAAACCTAAAAATGTATAGCTATTCTATTGAAGTGAATGACCAAAGTTTATCACAAACAAACACGAAAAATACTTAAAATTTTATTATGTGGTTTTTTGTTCGAGTTATTTAGGTTTAAAATATTTTGTTTTTGGTAACACTGATACTGAAACAGCAACACGAACAAAACGTTCCGTTACTTGCGTTATTTTGACCTAGAGAATATTGTGTTTCCATAATACTGAAATTGGAGCAATTTGACTTGATTTATGTATTAACTGATTTATTCCTTTTTAATTTTTTCTTTTATATACTATTATTTTAATTACATCAGTTTTTGTGACATGATTCACATGATCTACTAAAAAAATAAAATACGAGCGTGCGTGCGTCGGAACGTCTTTAACAACTAATGTCAACTTTGACATGTAAACAAAGGTTTTTTTTTTTATTTTATAAAGAGGTTGACACACGGTTGACATTCTTTGTTTGTTTTTTAATGGCTAGAGATGTTCGTTTCATGATAAATTCATAGTCATTTTTGTGTTTTTACACAAATTAATTATTAAACAATGAAAGACTTTAAAATTATTTTGGTACACGTAGTAAGTTCACAGTGGCGCATAGTGCCTAAATAAAATATAACGAAGCTTATACAGTTTTTGGCAATATGTGCCTGATGTCCTTTGGTGGAGTAGGTACATACAATGTCTGTATATGTTTCATTGGCAGAACTCATTTTGATAATTTATTACACAATACAAACTGTATTGATATCTAATCAACCGCTGAAAATCATTCCCGCCGTTTTTTTAATATTGGTTTGTGAGGCCATGTCGAACGGTCATACAGCCTAGTGATACTTACTACTTGCTACTAAAATGCGCAACTTCAATACCCGCTTCTGGGCGGTAGATGGCGCTGTATATATTTCCCATACAAAATTACTCGTAAAGGATATTTTGTCTATGATAAATCTCATTTTGTTTTTTCGATTGATGTTCGTGCTAAGCATGAAGCTCGACCTAATACTGAGGTAACTGTAGTTCTCACCCTGAATAAAAAAGTGAATACCAGCAAATTTGACATTTAGTATGTAGTGGCTGTCAGTTGTCTCGTATGACCATACGTATTTTTTTAAGTGTAGGTGAGACGGAAGACAGCCACTATGTAATTTGTGGTCACAACAAATTGTTCGTACTGCACTCTCCAGTTAACTCAGTATTAAGTCGAGCTTCATGGTGCTAAGGGTACATAGCGCTTGTGGTACAATACGAAGTAATATACTCTGTGCGCACCGTATTTAAAAAAAAAGTTAACCTAATTATGATATAATAATAATGTGGCTGTATGGTGCAAATGTCCCTTTGCTTCTGTTTTTATACACAGGAATAACTAAAGAAAAAATAAAGAAAAAAAGTTGGTAGTACCATAGAAAATCACTGCAGTAATGAATTTCAGTACTTACTTACTGCACTAAAATCAGTGCAGTAAGTAAGTACTGAAATTCATTACTGCAGTGATTTTCAAATTTAGAATGTTTACCTCGGAAAAGTGCCACGTACTGCATTCTTTTCTCAAATATAATATTAACATTTCAGAGCATAAGTGTGAAAATTATTTTATTAATTTAATATCGCAATACCAATGTACCCACCCGGGGTCGTAAAAGGTCCACCGTCACATTTAAAGTGACAACCCTTACGTACTTACGTAAATACCTATACAGGCGTCGGCATCGCCCAACTTCAAGGGCGTCGTCCAAAGATTGCTTAAACTGTGATACTTTGAAATTAACAAGTGGACATCGAGCCCGACCCGCCATGTTTTCGCGCGCTCACTCACAGGCACGCTCTTTTAAAATTCGAAAAATTTTCATAAATAATAATATTACTTTATCCGAGAAAGTAAAATAAAAGAACCACTCGTACAAATTTTTTAAATTTTAAATTTCGAACGCCAACAGCGTTTATGATTAGATGTGAACGGTTGCGAAAAATGGACGCCAATGACACAAATCTTCCGCCATTGCTAAAAGGTGAACTCGGATCACGTGACTTAGGATGACGTTACGGAAGTGACGTCACGTTGGTATGATTGACCAATAGGAAAATTGATGTCGAACGGAAACGGAAAGGGCTTTCTCAGAATATGTTTACCTAGGCTTCAATAACGGCGAAAGGACACAATTGTTGGTTACATAACAAATTAGAAAAGATTTTTTTTTTCAGTACAAACTACGACTACGACATTGCCATTCTGAGGGTGGAAAAAGATATCGTATTTAGCGACCGAGTGGGCCCAGTCTGTTTACCATTCAATTACGCCAACTCTGACTTGACCGGGGCAAGACTCACTATTCTTGGTAATTATACTTTTTGGTTATATTGTATTCGAACTGCTCGAAATCAGCCTTGATTTGATTTTATAGCAGTAGTTTTATTAATCTTATGAGGTTGTGAAGTGGTATGAAGTTTAAGAATGTCATCTAAAGTGCAGTTTGTCGCAACGCGGTTAGATAATGTGTTCTGTTCGGCTCCAACACTTTGATCAATGTTATTTAATCTTTTTCTACATAAGTACTTCATTTTAAATTTTTCATTCAGTAAGTACCTACCTAATAAAAATTGCATTGTGAATGCAAAAAAAAAAATTTAAATAACTTGCAATAGCAAAAATAATTTCATCACTAGCGATTGTCAAATATCTAGAAAGGAGATTCTTTCGTGTGTAAGGGTAGATATCTTCATCATCATGTCAGCTTCACATTGATGAAATTAACGCTGGCTATACAGCGCGTAAGAAGTATTGATAAATTCGACGCTTCTCGTAACGACTCCGTGGTTAGAGTCAGTCAGTGGTTAGAAAGTCGCCCGGATAGCGAAAGGTCGTGGGTTCGAGTCCCATCGGAGCTGGTTGTAAGACGGGTCGATTTTTTCTAAATACATCATTTTCAATTGATCAATGTTGTGTGAACGAATTTCCTTCTAAGAACGGTCCATCAAGTTTCACACTCGTTGAGCTCGATTTGACCGTTCTCCCATGAAACTTTTATAATGTCCTGTTTGAGGTTGGGGCACCCAATTCCCCGGTGGACCTAAGTCGGATGTGCTGAGGAAAGTGGACGTCGATGTCATCAGCCAGTCGTCATGCCAGTCTGCGGTCAGCACACTGACCAATCGACAGTTCTGTACTTATACTCCAGGGAAAGACGCTTGCCAGGTAACTATAACAACATATAAATAAAACACTTTCAGCATTCACTCACAAGCATTTATTTAACAACTTGGTTAAATTTGAGTGGTTTTAATAGGTTTTTTGGTTTATTGGCACCTTTCCAGGGGCCGTGGTAACGGAAAACTACCCACTATTTTTTGATTTTAATAAAAGAATATCCCCACTTTAATAATATTTTGTAATTCGGAATAATATTCTCTGATCAAACTCAATAATAACTTTTTGCTTGCCTGTTGTAAGATCTTAGCGCTCCCGCGTATGTCATGTTTTGGAGAAATGCGGACACAAGACGGGATGATTTCATGATCGACATCTCTTCAAGAAGATTATGGATGTTTTTCTTCTTGCGCGCTTGATTACCAGACCTTCCAAATGGCGCAATTTGTTGGCGACTTCCAGTCCGTACTGGTTCACATAAACACATCTTAGATTTCTTTAACCAAGTTGTTAAATAAATGCGTGAAAAATCCGTGAAAGTGTTTTATTTATATGAACAGTGCGCGCAGAAATCTAAGATGTGTTTATGTGAAAACATGTTTTGTTAAAAAGCCAATAGGTATTTGTAAATGCTCATTTACACTATCAAAGATGTAAATCCATCTGTCAGATTTAATCACCTATCAACTTTGATCAACAAATAGGTCTGTTGATCGAAGCCTATCAATAGCAAAAGTTTTAGTTTAGTAACAAGGCTGTGGTAATACTTTCTGTTACTTAAGTTAGGTTAGGTTAGGTTAGGTCCAACTTTGAGAAAGAGATCTCTCGTCGAATCCAGCTCGGACGGATGGGCAGCGTTTTGGAAGCTCCGGCATAATATATTCGCGTACAAAATTCCTCAATGTCTCAAGACTAATGTCTGACCAGTGTGTGTTGCCAGTTATGACTTATGGAAGCGAGACGTGGTCTTTTACTATGGGTCTCATTAATCTCCTGTATATTACTAAGACTCCGCTGTCTGTCGGTCAGTCTGTCACCAGGCTATATCTCATAAACCGTGATAACTAAGTAGACAGTTGAAATTTTCACAGATGATGTATTTCTGTTGCCGCTATAATAAAAACAGAATGAAATAAACATTAAAGAGGGCTTAACGACAATAATACAACAAACGTGATTTTTTTGCTGTTTTTGGTGCACGAGTCCGTCTCGTACTTAGCCGATTTATCCTTTTTTTCAGTTGACTTGACAGGTACTTTTTACCCGACTACGGCAAAGCAAAAAAGGAGGGTTATGATTTTGACCGGTATGTATGTATGTATGTTCATCTGTTCCCGCATAACTTCTAAACTGCAATTAAGGTATCGTTGGAAGCGTCTCGATTGTCTGCTGGTTATAGGCTATGTCATGTCACATGAAATGGAATATGGCGCCCTCTAGACGACATAAAGTTGAGAACTAAAAAACTTTTTTTTGAGAAGAATATCGTGTTTAGTATCAAATGAAAGCTCTTGGTGAGCTCGTTTCAAAAATATATATTGTATTGGATGTTGCTTGAGGCTTTGCTTGCATAAATCGAATTTTGACTTTATCACGAAATTTATGATTATCATAATAATATGAGCCGAACGACGACCACTGCTGGGCATAGGCCTCCCCCAAAGAACTCCACAACAATCGATCCTGCGCTGCCCGCATCCAGCGGCTTCCCGCGACTTTGACCAGGTCGTCGGTCCACCTTGTAGGGGCCTGCCCACGGAAAGTCGTACGGTACGCGATCGCTATTCGAGAACCTTTCCGCCCCAACGGCCATCGGTTCTCCGCGCTATCTGTTCCGCCCACTGCCACTTCAACGATGCAATGCTTCGAACGATGTCGGTTGTTTTAGTTCTCCTGCGGATCTCATCGTTTCTGATTCGATCGAGCAGGGAAATACCAATCATCGCTCTCTCCATTGATCGCTGGGTGACCTTGAGCCTTCTTATGAGACCCATAGCAAAAGACCACGTCTCACTTCCATAGGTCAGTAGGCCAGTAATGACTGGCAACACACACTGGTCAAAGACTTTCGTCTTGAGACATTGAGGTATTTCAGACGCGAATATATGCCGGAGTTTCCCGAACACTGCCTATCCGAGCTGGATTCGTCGAGAGATCTCTTTCTCGAAGTTGGACTGTTGTTCGCCCTCCCGGTGGTAAAGAAATTTACCGGATTGCAGGATAATCGAGTCCTTCCCCTTTCTTCGGACTTCAGATAATCCAATGATGTCCCAGTGTAACTTACTAACAGCCTCTTCTAACTCTATGAGCTTCGAGTCAGTCCGCAATATGCGCGTGTTGTAGGTTGCCAGGTCAAGTCGTCTGTGTTGGTAGCCTGGTCTTACCCGGGGATTCGCAGCACCCCCTGTCCCGCCGTTACCATAGCCGCTACCGTAGCTAGGAATAGCGGGGCTGCCGTGGACTGGAGGCCGATTTTTTTGGTGTAAAGCCATTTTGGGGAGGAGGGTTGCCATAATCGCCACGCTTGGCCTGCCAAGTGTTGGCGATCTCAGTATGGCCTGCTGTTACATGTATGGAGACGCTGCTGCCCATCTCTTGATGGCAGTTTTCCCTCTGTCGCCTCTTACGACACCCACGGGAAGAGTAGTGCTATTCTTTTTATGTGCCGACACTACACAGCGCGAATTTATGACCCCAAAATAATGTAAATAAAAATTAAGTTCTAAAACTAAAACCCGACTACTGAAAAATCACGCTCTAAAAAGCATGAAACAAGAAAATATTCTCATCTGAAATTGCCGTGGTCGTACGTATGTCACTTTTCCCTAGAATGAAAATATTGTTTTGTTATAGTAAGGGGGATAGATAGCGCGGAGAACCGATGGCCGTTGGGGCGGAAAGGTTCTCGAATGGTGACCGCGTACCGGACGACGTTCCGTGGGCAGGCCCCCTACAAGGTGGACCGACGATCTGGTCAAGGTCGCGGGAAGCCGCTGGATGCGGGCAGCGCAGGACCAATCGTTGTGGAGATCCTTGGGGGAGGCCTATGCCCAGCAGTGGGCGTCTTACGGTTGAAATGATTATAGTAAGGGGCATACGACCACGGCAATTTCAGATGAGAATATTTTCTTGTTTCATGCTTTTTAGAGCGTGATTTTTCAGTAGTCGGGTTTTAGTTTTTGAACATAATTTTTTGAAGTCGGTTTAATATTTTTTTAATTACTTTTTCTCACACTACTTTATTTTATGTTTCAGGATGATTCTGGCGGTCCCCTTTTGTACACGAACCAATCGAACGGCCTGCTTTACAACATAGGCATCGTCAGCTATGGCCAGTTCTGCGCCACCGCCGGCAAGCCGGGCGTCAATACGCGCGTGCCGGCGATGGTCAACTGGATAGTCGCCAATACACCCGACGCTGTTTACTGCCGTAAATGAGTCGCTTGAATTATGCGTTTTATTTCATCTCCTTCTAATGGTCGGCCCACACGGCCCGGCGGAGACTTTTGGTCGATAGCGACTCGCTGGCGATGTCAAAATCATAGTTGGACGTGAATTTAGCAGCGATTTATTGTCGCTGGCGACCTAAGATCGATACTATCTTATGTCGTCAGCAAGTCGCCATCAATCAAAGTCGCTGCGTGTGTACCGACCATAACACCCTAATTTTAGTTGCATTTATAATTGATGAAAGGCAATTCAAGTAGGTATACCTACATATAGTTCTTCCTCCTTTTTAAAATAAATTGCGGCCAATCCAGACTGTACCGTACCAAAATGAGTTACCTACTATTATTGCGGATAGGATGTTCAAGTACACCTACCAACTGAAATTATGCTGGAAAAGGGAGTCACAATAGTAGCCCACTATCTTCAACAATTGTCTGTGCAAACACAATCTGAAAGCGCTATGTAAAATGTGCTAGTGGCACCATCACAATATAATATCCTATCGTTGCTGTGTTCAGCGTGGGCAGGCCTATTTCACTCCCCGGCCTGAAAACGCGGCGGCAACGCCGGCGGTGTAAATCCATAGAAATTAGGTCCGCAAAAGAGCTAGAATATATGCGATAGAAAGAGATGCAACGAGCAGCCGTTCGTAATTTGCGCCGTACAAGCTGGATTCTACTTTATTGCGTTATTGTTAGAGTTGCTATTTATTTAAATGACTTAGCGGAGTGAACCATCTGTTACATAGTAACTATTTAGTAATCTGTGGCGTGGTCATTGTATTGTCAGCTAGTACGCGCCACCGTCAACACGCGCGTGCCAATGTGTCGCCAACACGCCCGACGCCGAATTTTGCCGTAAATGAGTCGCTTTAATGCTTTTCATGACATCTTACAGACTCATTTTGGTTGCATTTTACACGGTAATCTTTTTTATCATCCCGGATAATTTGAGGGATTATTCTACTCATGAAAAGAAACAACTTTTATTATGGGACCAAAACCGAAATCGCGAAAAGAAAATCAGCTGTTCCATACATTTTGATAAATACTTTTGCACTTTTGTATGGAACAGCTGATTAATTTTTCGTGATTTCAGTTTTGGTCCCATAATAAAAGTTGTTTGTTTTCATGAGTAGAATAAGTATTCCCTGAAATTACCCGGGATGATAAAATATTACCATGTACCTATTTGATAAAAGGCAATTCAAGTATTGACGACCTCTGTGGCCGAGTGGTGTACGCACCGGTTTCAAGGTGCCGCTATCTCTAGAGGTCCCGGGTTCGATCCCCGGTCGGGTAAATAAATGTTGAAAACAAACTTTTCAATATTTCCTCCTAATGTAAATTTAATACAATAGGTACTTACCTAAGAACGTTATACCGGCCAAAACCGGGGCAGCGGCCAAAACTTCGATTATCAGTGTCCAAACCAAGACGGAAAGATTAAGACTATGTTCATACAGATTTGTCTAGTGCGGGTATCGAACCCGTGCGTGACCCCTGTACTAAACAGGTCGTAAAAAGTTTATCTGGTTTACTTGATCTGGTTAACCGGTCACCTTAAATGTTCATCTTACTTACGTACGTTTTTCTTACAGAAAATAATAATTCTGAGTTTTTAAGAGGGCAACAAACTCCAAAATCCTTTATTCAAACTATTATCTTCAAACGACCTGAATTTGTTGCGGTGTATTCAAGTCTTTGTTTTTAAAATCTGTGCCTAATTGGCTAGTGCAATGGCCCGTATGATCTTAAGAAATTCTGAAATTCCATGAAAAAGGTATTTATAACGATAACATGGTTTTAGAAGTGTCCAGTGTAGTTTAAGTCTGGATAGAAGAAGTAGTGTTTTTGGATTTTTACCTTTTTCACATGTAGTAAGGCTATCTTGATTTAAACTCATGGTCCATAAATCATTTTTCTCTCTTCTATTCGTTTTATCACCTTCGCCATCAGGGAGGTTGAATTTTTTACACCCTTAAATAAAAGTAAAAGAGTTTTACGAGATATACTACATTAAATAAACAATAAATATACGATAAGAGAGAGAGAGAGAAAGAAATATACAATTTTGGCAAAATGCAAAATTTTGTTAAGATTTTGATAATATTGTCGCCGTCCGTTTTTACGTTCACTGAAGGAGCGATCAGATGTGAATTCAGAAAGTATGTAAGTACCTTTGAAATTATAATAATCACTCGAAGTTCCAAAGACAAAATAGTACTTGGAGATAAACGTATTCACGCGTTGACAGACGAGAAGGTGGTAGCTAGCCAGGCCGGGCCAGGCGGACTTTCAACAAGTCGTAATACCAACCAAGCCGAATACTATGTGTACCACCGAGACCTCTGATTACCAGTGGTGTGTACCACTAGACCACATGGGCAGTTAACTAGCAAATCTCTATCCGAAAATGTAGTACCTACCTAAGTACTATGTCCACGCATTTACATTCAGATCCGTAAAGGCGCTTTGCCGTGATTGAATAACAAGCAACCATACATTTGTGATATTAACTAAGAAGTAAGATGCTCTGTCCAGCTAGTCCCAGGCAACGTGTACTACGTGCCGAGCCCCGGGTATCCCAGGGACATCTCCACGGGTGTGAACTGCCGGTGGATCGTGACCACAGCTCCAGGATTTGTGTGTCGCTTGGAATGCTCGCAGTTCCAGTTGGAAGAGGTAAGAGGACTTCCTCAGTGATTGAGGATTTCGAGAGCAGGCGCTTCAGCCTTATCACCTCTTAACATCAGCTGGCCTAGCATGAGCGGCTTTTATCACGCGATATGATATAGCACATCATGCTGTCTTGCTTACCCCGCTAAGGTGTAAGCAAGACAGCATGACGTGCTATATCATATCGCGTGATATAATGATGGTCATGCTAGGCAGGCTGGGCTAAGTGCACCCCGTTGTAGACGAAAAATAGGATTAGGAGTCTGTCTGTTCAACTAAAAGCCTGTCTTTTTTGAACTAGGTTTTTTTTTTTGTTTAAGCTTGATGGATCAACTTTGTTTAAGCTTGATGGATCAACTTATGTGACCTATACAGACAGTCTTTAAAAAGTTTAATCTGATATATCATATACCTATACTGTAAGTAAGTAAACAAATAAAAACACGATTAAAATTTGGGTAGTTATTAAATATCAACGTTGATTATCATCATGCTTAGCATAACACTTGGTTAGGACTTTTATAAATTAACCGAAATACATTGTTACGTGTAAAATAGTTTAAAGTTCTAATCTTTCCATTTTACTTTTTCAGAGTTCCCTTTGTTCAAAGGATAGCTTTCTGGTATCGAGCTTCGGCGATCCCCTGCTATTGAACTCGAACGCCTACTGTGGGAAACAAACCATCACTGAAGTGTCGCTCGGCCCGAGAATAAGCATGAGTAAGTGAAAATAAGCAAGCAGTCTGCTATCTACTAATCTAGTTGCCCAAATTGCATTTAACCCATTGCCGAACGCCGGACCGGCCGAATAGGGCCGGAGAACAATGGAAAATCAATTGTGTCTCATTTCTGGGGCGTTGATGGATTAAACAAAACAATAGAAAGTTTTAAGTCATTGTTATTTATTAATATTATTAATTAAATAATTAGATAATGTCGCTAAGTTGGGAAGAGTCTGTATTCCCTTGGGAATGGCATAAATTTATTAAAATTACTTCCTTATTTGTTCCAATGACGTTCTGTTGTCCCCAATTTCTTTCCATCATGGGGACAACGGGAAGCAATTGACATTGAATTTTTCAATTCCCGATGCTCGATTAAAATTACTCTGGGGACATTCCACATCGGGAAGTAGGTACCTACCTAATTTTAATAACAGGAAACTTAATTTAGAAGGAAACTCATCAAATTTCCAAAATTGAATCGTCATGTTTCAGGATTACTGACCGCTAGAAACACCACCGGAGGCAGATTTTTCTGCCAAGTTACAACTGAGATGGAAACCGAGATGGGTATGGCTAAATATAAAAATAATTAATATATTTTAGCTTACTTTCGCTGTAATACAGAAACTGCAACACCGAACCACCTTGCATTTTTATTGCTTCGTTAAAGTAATGTTTTAAAAAAATATAAATTCTCTTCATAGGAGTTTACTTCTCGTTTAAGTCCTCAGAACATCATCATGTACACTATTTAATGTCTCTCTGACACAGGCCTTCGTTATGGACTAAAGAAAATGGGCCATGACATGGCCAACCACGCGGGCCTAATGCGAATTAGTGGGTATTAATGACTCCAAACACAACCGGGACCAACGGCTTAACGTGCCTTCCGAAGCACGGAGGAACTCGAATACTCAATTTTGGTCACCCATCGACGACCATTGCAAAATTTGCTTAACCTCAACGATCTAAACCGAGCGCGCTCACCACTACACCACGGGCCCCTCAGTACGTAGGTACATAATACAGATGTTGTTTTAATTTCAGAAACATTGTCTCCAGCTGCGTTTGCTGGGCCCAGTCCGAATCCGAAGCTACAGCAGCCCTGGTTCAGAGCGTGGGTCGACTCTGTCAGGGAAATCACATCGCAACTGAACTTTAACGAATATGAAATAAGAAATTAAATGACAGTTACTGTGAATCATTAAATAAAACATCCATTGTGGATTAAAAAATGTTCCATTTTTGTTTCATTAAATTCTAATTTACACATACAGGATGGAATTATTACATGATGCCTGGAGTGAAAGTACTCGAAATAATGGAGATAGCAAATTTCACCCAAACGAAACATTCCTTTATTTTTATTTAAATTAATAAAACAACATTCAAAGATTTTTAAAATTAGTTACCTTGCCACAGCCAGACAAGAACCTGTACTTTTATGATATCAATCGATATGGTAGGTAACTTATGGAGTGAATCTCTTAGAAACATGATAAATTAAAAGAAACGAAAACAATGAAAACATTATGGATTCGATTCGATGTCAAGTCACAGGCATAGAGTAAGGTAAATAATATAAGGAAGTCACAGGTCAAGTCGAGTCGATGAGTCTGTTGTATGGAGAAAGCAAGTTTAAAAAAAATGTGAATACGGTTTTGTTTGTTGTCAAAATAAAGGAATGTTTCCTTTGAGGACAGATAATATAATACCTTTGAGTAAAATTTGCTATCTCCATTATTTCGAGTACGTAGGTAATTTCCATCCAGGTAACATGAAATAATTCCACCCTGTATATCCCTTGTAACTATAAAATATTACTTAACTAGCGGCCGCCCGCGGTTTCACCCGCGTGGTTCCCGTTCCCGTGGGAATATCGGGATAAAAAGTACATATAAACCTTCCTCTTGAATTACTCTATCTATCAAAAAAAACGCATCAAAATCCGTTCCGTAGTTTCAAAGATTTAAGCATACAAAGGGACATAGGGACAGAGAAAGCGACTTTGTTTTATACTATGTAGTGATATCTTGTTTTGATAAAAACAGTTTGTCTAATTACTTTCAAACTACCTACGAAGTGAGTATGAATGAAAAATATTAACTTTCACTAAACTAAACGGACACAAATAATCTCAAAACGTAAAGAATTTTTAAGAAAACGCATTCTGTTGATGAAGGAAGTTGAGAGAAAGAGGTTTTATATGACATAAATTCTTCGATATATCAAATCACACATTTTTTTAAAGCTTTTATAATGCCGCGTACAGACCGGCCCAACGAACACCAACGAACGACATCAGGTGTTGCCCGCTGCACGTTCGTGGCCTTCGAAGATCAATCTAAAGTTAAGTAAAGTATCATTGGGAGTGATCCAAGTTCACATTTGGGTCTTTCCGATCATCTGATTGAGACAAAGGGGAAAACAGAACCCCTTGGGTAGCGTTCGTTGGCCTTCGTTGGTCCGGTGTGTACGCAGCATAAAACAAACCAAAAAGTTATGACTAAAACTTTTCCATAGTGAACCTAACTTTTTCTTCCTAGTGAAAAAAGTTTTCACTGCCGTTTATAATTTGAAGTAACAGATGGCGCCACTCTACTAAAGAAAATCAAACCTGACTGAACATGGCCGCCATTCTATTGATTTTCCGCGCGGCTTTTCTTCGCGCCAACTTCACCCCGCTCCGTTCCGGTTCTTGTGTTATACAATTTACAAAATTTCATTTATTTAAAAAGACTATTAGTATGTAACAAATCTATAATGATTTTACTGACACTAAATGTAGTTTTTCACTTTATTTCCCTTTGAATGCGTGGAAAAATGCGCGTCTTTTGTTTGGTTCCTTTCAATGTTCGGTGTTAAATAATAAAAAGTGATGGCAGTGAAATTGATGATGAAAGTGAAGAGGTAGTGATGAAATACAGAAATGCCGAAACGTATACCGTTCCACGTCGTTTATGCGACAAGTAAGTATACCTTATAAAAAACATAGGTACTTGTATTGTTATATTTAAAGAATCATTATCCAAAAATCATTATCATCACATTTTTAATCTACGACCAGCTACGACTTTATTAGGTACCTACCTATTGATTTCTATAGGTATGTACATTTTCTTATGAAATTAAGTACAAGTACCGAAATTGTACTTGTACTTAATTTCATAAGAAATATTTAAGTTATAATCGTAAAAAACCGGTTCAATTAGTGGCAATTGTAAAGTGGGTGACACAAATGATAGACGAACGAAAATTGAAATTGTCTCTATGTAATTAAATATATATCAGATAATGGACGATTAAAGTGTATTTCGTTTTAGGTTACGCATTATTTTTAGGGATCCGTGCCCAAAGGATAAAGACCCTATCTAAGACTTCGCTGTCCGTCTGTCTGTCTGTCTGTCTGTCACCACGTCACCAGGCTGTGTCTCATGAATCGTGATCGTGACAGCTAGACAGTTGAAATTTTCACAGATGATGTAGGTATTTCTGTTGCCGCTATAACAACATATACTAAAAAGAAAAATAGAATAAAATAAATATGAAAGAGGCTCCTATACAACAAACGCATTTTTTTTGCCGTTTTTTGCTCGATTTTAATAATGGCAACAGGTAGACTCTTAATATACTCTTAGAATATTTGCTTGTATAATCACTTTAAAAATAAATTAAGTAATTAAATTAAAATATAATAAATTTTTAAGGGAGGCTCCCATACAACAAACGTGATTTTTTGCCGTTTTTTCTCGAACTTATATAGTGTCTAATGTTGTATAGAATAATATTTTCCTCGGGTCTGGGTGTATGTGGTAATACCGTCGTTGTTTTCAATTTCCTTAATACTAGTGCTTATGCTACTTACGTTAGTATTGGATTGGAACAATGTATGTAATGGCACAGCCTTAGTATTACACTGTGGTAATGGTGTCCAATAGTAAAAAAAAACGCTTTTCAAACGCTGCTGTACACGGGTAGAGTAAACGGTAGAGTAGAGTGGTAGAGTACTAACTATCCTACTAACTATATAAATGTAGACATCATTGGTACAGTAGAGTAGGTACTGAAATTTAGTAGAGTAGAGTAGCTAGCACCGCGGGGTCCGCGGGCAAACTATTACTCTACCGCTCTACTCTACCGTTTACTCTACTCGTGTACAGCAGCCTTGTTTTCTTTAATTTATTTTTATCAGAGAGATTTAACTCTTATGAGTTACTATCGATTGATGTCACAAAAGTACACGATTTCTAAGTATGGAAAGTTTATTTTTAAAAATGTTCTTGCACGCAGTTTTGTGGTGTTTACTCGTATGGTTTTGTTTCATTTCAAAAATAAAATATCTTTTCCTTTGAGTGGAATTGACTATCCTCCATTATTTCGAGTAGGTACCTACCTACTTTCAGTACTTTCCCTCCGGTATCATCAAATAATTCCACCCTGTATCTACCTAGCGATCTATTTTTCAATATATCGAATGATGTGATGCTATGGTAGCAAGGTTAGCGAGTCGGTATTGACGTGTTGCATACTAAATGATGTAAGTATAATATAAGGTAGGATTTAATGTATGAAAATTGCTTTTTGCTTTGCATTGCATTGATATACCTATTACCTACTTAAGTAAAAGTTATGATATGTTTGTGCAATTACAATTAATGTAAAACTAAAACAAACGCAGACCTACCTACTCGTAATAAAAGAAAGGTTATGTTAGCCTCGTCATCGTAATTAAAATGATAATTTAATTTGATATAACCTGGTAATATTACATTATTCTTTGCTTGATAGTCGGTAGTCAAACAGTTTCATTTTAGGAATCATTAAAAAAGTTTTCAAGCACGAAGGTAATTTACGCGATGAAAATGATAAGTCATAAGTACATAAGGCCCGTTTAAGCAAATAACTCACTATTAATTTTTTTTCTAAAAAAGGTTTAAGTATCGTTTAAAGTTGAATTTTAGAAAACCGCGTACAAGATTTGGATGATACGAACGCCGCCGGCAGATGTGCAAGGTTTCATAATAATATGATTTTCATATAACGTATTTTAAAATCTATATATATAAAAATGAATCCCTATTTCCCTTGGTCACGACATCACGCGTGAACGGCTGGACCGATTTGGCTAATTTTGGTCTTGAAATGTTCGTGGAAGTCCGAGGAAGGTTTTAAGTGAGAAAATAGGGGAAGGAGGGGTAAGTAGGGGTAGAGTAGAAGTAGTGTAGGGTAAAGGTAGGGTAGGGTAGGGTAGGGTAGGGGTAGGGTAGGGGTAGGGTAGGGGTAGGGTAGGGGTAGGGTAGGGGTAGGGTAGGGGTAGAGTAGGGGTAGGGTATGGGGTAGGGTAGGGGTAGGGTAGGGTAGGGGTAGAGTACGGGTAGGGTAGGGTGGAGTAGGGGGTAGGGCCACGGGAACGAAGTCGCGCTGGTTCAGCTAGTAATAAATAAAATTAATGGTTGTAGCCGCGTATTTTATTAAGCGTAATGTCTGCCTTGTCTAAGGGCTCATTTACGCCGGATCAACATTGTGCGACATTGCGGCATGCCACAAGGCCGCATGCTACAAAATAAAAAAAGTCGCACATTGTGGCAAGAGTCGTGCTCGTGCGGCATGGCAACACCTTGCGTCATGTGGTAAATTGTCGCAGCTTTTATCGAAACACGAAGGATTCCATGCGATATTTTTGACATAGGCTGCCGCATACCGCATGCCGCAAATGTTGGATATGTAGCATACCACAAGATGACGTAAGACTTACGCCACAATATGAAGCATGCGGCAATGTCACACAGTGTTGCTCCGGCGTAAAAGAGCCTTTAGTTTCGACCGTCTCTTTTGGAAACCTAGTACTTATTGCTTAAGAGGTTTTAATACTTCCCTAGGCGAAGACAGCTCATACCCAGCATGCGAGCTGAACTCCCAAGGCCCCGCGGCTCGCGGCTGGCGCAGCGCTGGCGCTCCGCCCCACGAGCTGCTCCTGCGGCTGACGTGCGTCACCAGCGTCCACAAGCTTCAGCTCCTGGCACACCATCAGCTCATACGTAAGTTATAGACGCAACATCAGATCATACGTAACTTCACGTAGCTTACAGGCGGCAAATGTGTAAATCTGCCACTGAATTAAGAGAGTTTTTACTCAGTACCTAGAAGAACTAAAGCTCGGCACAGCGTGGGCGCTTCGTCCCACGAATTCCACGAATTGCATTGAAAAATTTTGGACGATCATAAGCATTAAGTAATTTTATTTAATCTACTTTATGAATAAAAAATTTGACTTTGACTTTGCTCTTGCGGCTGACGTGGGTCACTTAAAAAAACCTTTACCTAGGTACTATTACAAGTAAATCAGTATTTTGAAACCTAGGTAGGTACTTAATAATATCTAATCACACTTACTGGATTAGTAGAAATTACAAAATAAAATCGTAGTTGAAGTATCAATTTATTGACGCAGTTGAGATGTTGTTAGATTTTGCCGCATGGGTTGTCTAGTTTTTAATCATAGTTAAAAAAATAGTATCGTGCAAATCGGGACACCTGGCAACGCTAGTCACCAGCGTCCACAAGCTGCATGCAAGTCTTGGCGCACTACATCAGTGTACGTGAGTTTGAATTGAACCAATCGATAAAGACAGTGAGCTGAAGTCTCGAGGACCCGCGGCTCACGTCTGCATCGGCATTGCAATTTTTGATTGGATTATGGAAGCAGTATCTACTAAGTCCATTTAAACGAAGTCGCGGGTTGTTGCTACGCACACCGCGTTTTTCCAACCCATCCCGTCTCGACGCGCATTTATAGCGATACGAACGAGTTTGAATGTGCATGTGCAAAGGTCTACAGTCCGCGTCTTTCTCGCGTCGACAAGACGCACAAACGAATACGACACAAACCCACATCGATGGCGCATTGACTAACACTTTATTTGGGCTCCTAGCTACAAATATCTGTCTTACGTTTCATAACGATTTGCCGAGTCATCTAGCCACATTTCCCATTCAATAGAAGTGTTGCCAAGTACAATAAAGGAGCTAAAACCTTTCAAATATTCAGGCAATGATTGATGTTAATCCGACACAGTAACTTCTTGTTGGGTCTGTTAGCTATTTAGGTCATTAGTTAAGTAGTAATATAATATAAAAGGCTGGCTGGATATACAACTTTACGACAACATTTCTTGACGGAGAGAAGTTTGAACTACTTAAGAAAGTTACCTACTTGTGTTTGAGTAGGCCTTGTACTTAAAACCTAGATATCTAGTTTGTAGCAATAAGATAGCCAATCAATTCCATTCAATGGTGAAGTTTGACGTGAGAAAACTAAGACATAGAGCTCATGCCGCACCTCTGGTAGGTCAGGATTGATCAAATACCGAAGGAAATTGACATACTATTTACTTAATTGTTATTAGACACAGTTATTTGATACTTCTACCAGTTTGATGCCTTTTGAACATTATGTCATCTAATATTATGGCATACATTATATTTGTACTTATTCCTATTCATAAATTTTATGTTTATTGAAATTATGCCTTTCTTTTCATTCAAACTTCAAACTTTCCTTGTTTATGCCTTTCAAATTTCAGCTTTATAATATTTATATACTAGCCCTGCCCGCGATTTTGTCCGCGTGGAATGGTGACTTTCAGCAGCATTTTTTTTTTTTAGGTTTATTATTTTGCAAATACACTAGACATTTCCTCACCTACGCCGCGCAGCACTTGGCAAGTTTTTTACTTACGTTAATTTCAGTTTCACATTTTATAATGACTCCGTAATTCTTTCTATATTTTTATTTTCTGGGCCGTAAGCTTTTTTGCCAACGTCGTCACATAAAAACTTTCATCTCCTATTTCCTTTTGGGTAATTTTTTTTACATTCTTTCAATGTCGTATTTATTTATATCTAATAAACAAAAGTCTAAATTAAAAGTTTCAAGCTTCTAGCTAAAAAAGAAAACGTCATTTCCATACAAACTTTCATCCTCTATTTCAACCCATTACAGCTTTTTTTTCGCATAAAAAAGTAGGTAGCCTATGTCCTTTCTCAGGCTCTAGACTATCTCTGTACCAAAATTAATTTAAATAGGTTCAGTAGTTTAGGCGTGATTGCGTAATACACAGACAAACAGAGTTACTTTTGATAATATTAGTAAGTATTAGCATTTCGCCCGCGTGGACTGCACGACGTTATCCCGCGGGAATGTGATATTTTTCCCATATCGAAGCCTCATACCAAAAATCATGTCGATCCGTTGCTCCGTTTTGGCATGAAAGACCGACAAACAAACACACTATTACATTTTATAATATTAATTATTGATACGTCATGAAATTACGCCATAAGAAAAATGAAAAAATATTTTTATAAAAAAATAAAACCACCTTCAAAAAAGTAAGAAATAATCCCTCACCAAATAACGTACCTAAGTACTTTGCAGTCGGGCGTGAAACATGTACAATTTTTTGTTGTTTTTGTTAAAACCCGCCCGACTTCATTTATTTTACTCTTTTTAGTGCATCTTGCAGGCAATTTACGTGCATTCTGGTAAATAGGTATGTGATCAAACTAAGAACCTCCATTTTGAAGTCGGTTAAAATACCTTGAGGTATCCCCTTTCCAACAAAACAAGAATCATCTAAATCGGTTTATAAACAAAGAGTTATGCCTAAAGATACATAAAAAATCACATAAAGTGGTAACGAAAACGACAGTATTTTCAAGATTTCCTGAAAACTAC
This sequence comes from Crambus lathoniellus, assembly GCA_949710035.1. NCBI lineage: Eukaryota > Metazoa > Arthropoda > Insecta > Lepidoptera > Crambidae > Crambus > Crambus lathoniellus. The sequence continues at coordinate 14,213,148 of OX453313.1, read as the reverse complement.
TGAACCGATTTCAAAATTTCAAAAAAATGGGACCAACGTGGGAAAGAACCTGATGTTATCACGTTTGAATCATTTCAATCGGTTCAGCCGTCTTCGAGTAATCGGTGTACATAAATATATAAAAAAATAAATACGCGACGAACAGATAACCTCCTCCTTTTCAAATTTTGAAGTCGGTTAAAATGACGCTCATGGCTATCGACACTATCGGCCTTATTACCTTATTAATAAACAATTAAACCAAAAATATTGCTTAGCATGACGTTTCAAAGCGTTATATTACTAGCAAACTTTTTGGTTTAAGCTAGGTGTAAACTTACTCTTCGTTTATTAATAAGGGGGTAGGTATGCGTTTACAGCTTACAGTCAAAAATATTTTGGTTACCAATTTGAAACGCGTACCTTTCAATAGGTAACCATAACATACATTACTGTCTCAAGGACCCTGAGCACATAAAATAAATACATATTTCCTCTCTCCTTGTCAGCGGCTTGCGTAGAGGTGTTGGTGTCCGGCGGGCTGATATCCGAGGGGGCGGCGACCCCATGCGGCGCCACGTACACCAGCGTGGGGCGGGTGGCGCTCGCGAGGCCCACGCCACAGGCCCGGACCAGAGAGCTAAGGTTCGGTGTGGAGCAAACTTCTTGAACCAAACCATAGACAATAAAATCTGCGCAGAAGAAAATTTGTAAGTACTAAATATTGCAACTGCGCAGGTGGTTTTGTCTATGGGTTGGTCAAGATAAACCCTGGAATACACATTATCTTTAGTAGCACAAAAGCATGCTAGTTTCGAGCAGATGCTACGTAGTAGCAGACAATTAGCACGTATATATACGAAAAGAGCATGCTTGTAATGCTGCGGCTACATTAGCGGACGATAATTGTCTACTATCTCTTTCCATACGCCACTACCGGTTAGTTAGAAAGAGAAAGATATAACGATACTTCGCCGTAGCCCGCTAATGTATGGTAGGCCCGTGCATTAAACACTCGAAATGCATTGTTATAAAAGAGCATACTACCTAGTAGCATAAAAGCATGCTCTTTTAGTAGCATTTAAATGCCGGGAGAGCTATAACAAGCATTGGTATACAGGGTGTTTGTTTAAAAAAAGTAGGCCTACATGACTTCAGGGGGGGAGAGTACCCATCAATACAATCAACTTGTGCAACCAAGTGCGATATCGCGAAAAAATGTCAGCTGGTCCATACAAAAGTGCAATACCGAATGGGCCAAGGTGTATGGAACAGCTGTTTTTTTTTCGCGATATCGCACTTGGTCCCATAGTAAAAGGTGGTAAAAGTTTATTGTACCTATTGATGGACACTGTAATCCCCTTAAATCTGATGTACTTCTTTAAACAAACACCCTGTATAGCGAGTGCGAGCGCAGTGGCATAGTAATGGCACAGCCATGGTCAGCGCGCTCGGCCTGCGATCGTTGAGGTTAAGCAACATTTGCAATGGTCGGTCGCGGGATGGGTGACCAAAAATCTTTTCATCTTAAGATCCTCCGTGCTTAGGAAGGCACGCTAAGCCGTTGGTCCCGGCTGCTTTTGCAGTCGTTAATACTCACCAAGCCGCACCGGGCTCGCGTGGTGATCTGTGGTCATGGCCCATTCTCCTTATCCACTCATAAGAAAGGCCACTATAGTGCACCAGCAGTGGGGGCATTCAATGGCTGATGATGATGAGTCCAAAGTAGCAGCAGTCCTAATAGAAAGTTGAAATTTTCGTGCACTTCAGTAGTCTACCCAAAATTATGATATTGAAGAATTTGGTTTTTGACTGAAGCAAATACATTATATTATTGTATGAATGTTTTTATTCTAGATCAGCAGCACTACCCGAACCAACCATCGCCCGCTTTGTAAAACTAAGGCTTTCTGGACCGCACCCACCCGCAAACGAAGATGATCAGGTAATAACTCTCGTTAAAAACTTGTTTAAGAAAATATAATTCGCGATCAATAATAGCCTACATCCTTCTCGAAGGCCAACAATTGCTCTACTGGTTTAGGTGCAAAAAGGTGACAGACAGATCAGACTGTTACTTTTGCATTTTATTGAGGAGATGATTCGACTGCTTTCTTATTGGAAAGTGGCCTTAATCACTATACTACCATTTTGAGGTAATTGATGACAATGACGACTCTGTATAATATACAAGAGAGAAAAAAATAGCACTTGACAAGTATCTTGCCGGTTCGTCTCGTCTCGTTACAAAGTCGCCTGCCTAAGGGCTTTGTGAACCGATGGCGTATCTTTTTTGACATCCACATGCAAGTGCTTGTAATAACCTAGTCTGAATATTGATTTGTAATTTGGATTTTTGTTACAGGTAGCCCTAATGGCAGTCAACGTCCTTGGCGAAGAGCTAGAAGACACGGAGAAGGCGCCCCCAGCATCGCCCATGGAGCCCAGCTACTCGCCGTACGACGACCTTGCCTTCGTCATGTATGTGGACACCGAGATAGCTGACCTGGTCAGGAGCCTCGATGAGAAGAAGAAGACTGCCGTGGCAGGTAAGAAGACTTTTGATTCAGGTATCCCTAATGGCAGGCAACGTCCTCGGCGAAATAGCTGACCTGGTTAGGAGCCTCGATGAAAAGAAGAAGACTGCCGTGGCTGGTAAGATGACTTTGATTCAGGCAGCCCTAATGGCAGGCAACATCCTCGGCGAAATAGCTGACCTGGTCAGGAGCCTCGATGAAAAGAGCAAGGCTGCCGTGGCAGGTAAGATGACTTTTGATTCAGGTAGACCTTCTTCTTCTTCTTCTTAACATTACGGGCGGTTTTCGCAACTCGACGTCTATTGCGCCTATTTTGCGTCCGGAGGGTGCGCGGCCAGATCACGCCAGCCAGTCCAGCTCAGCCAGGAACGCTCCAAGAGCTTTCACATTAGTGATCGCTTCCTGGACGCTGCCCGGCGAGCCGAGGTACCTCGCCCGGTAGGGGGCCACCCCCCTGCATTCCAGCAGTACGTGGGCAGCTGTTTCTTCTTCCTCCTTGCATCCCCTGCATAGGGGACTGTCGGTGACACCTAAATTAAAAAGATGTCTGTTAAATTGTCCATGACCAGTAATGGCACCTGTTACCAGGCGAAGTTGCGGTCTGCACAGTTGTATCAGGGCCCTGGATAGACGCGCGTCCACGCGCGGCAGTGCGAGCTTCGCCTGTCTGCACGAATCCAGCGAGCTCCAGTTCTGTTGGTGTAACTCTGTAGTGCGTTCACGGATCTTATTTGCATACCAGCTCATCGGGATGGGCGCGATCGGCTCTGGGCCAACAGGCGTCGAGCCGGATGCGCGTCTGGCCAGTTCGTCGGCTGCATCGTTTCCACGTGATCCGCTGTGACCTTTGATCCATTGGATAGTAATAGTATTAAGTGCACCTACTGTATTTAAGGCGTGGTGACACTCAAGTAAAGGGCTCGATGTGATGCCACTTCCCTGGAGAGCCTGTAGTTTACTGTCGGAGAGAATTAAGATGTCGCGGTCTTTTACCTCTCTTGTTTCGATTGCCCGAGCCGCTATTATTATGCCCATGCACTCGGCCTGAAAGACCGTGTTGTATGACCCTAAGGGGGATGCAATTTGTATGTTGTGGTCCTCTGAGAAGACACCCGACCCTGTGCCCGATGAGGTCTTGGAGCCGTCAGTGTAAATGAGGAGAGCCTTGTGTTTTTTCCCTGAGCTGATGTCGTCTATCAGGTGTATTCTGTACTTTTTGTCGAAAATGAAGCTTGGCTTGACCTTGTCGCATACTGCCTCGGTAAGAGGGTCGTTTAGCCAGTCCTTCAGTAATACACTGAGATGTTTTACCCTTTCGAATTTTAGAGATCCCAGTTGTTTTAGTCTTAGAGCTGTTTTGGCTGCCTCCTGTTGAATGTGGAGATGCAGTGGTGTTAGGTTCAGCATTACCTCTAGAGCCGCTGTTCAGATTTTATGATCGTGTTGTGTAGCCAGAGGAATAGTTTGGGTGCTAGACCCCAGCGTTTGCCAATCATCTTCCGGCACTGCCATAGTATGACGCTGGCCGACTGCGTTTTATACTCCAAGTGGCTGTTCCAGTTTAGTTTGCTGTCTAGGATTATGCCTCGGTACTTTACCTCGTTAGATAGTTGTAGTGTAGTTCCAAACAGCTTCGGCAGACGGAAATCGCCTACCAGGCGTTTGTTCGTAAACATTACCATTTCCGTCTTCGTGGGGTTGACGGTTAGATCACCGAGATAGCTGACCTGGGGCTCTACCGCCCAAGCACCGTCGGCTTGCAGCCGATTACGACGCATCGTGCCGTCCTTGTCATGCCATACCAAATGTGTTAAGACATGACAAGGATGGCACGATGCGTCGTAATCGTAATCAAGCCGACGGCGCTTAGGCGGTAGGGGGGCTGGTCAGGAGCCTGGATGAGAAGAAGAAGACTGCCGTGGCTGGTAAGATGACTTTTGATTCAGGAAGCTCTAAATAGCAGGCAACGTCCTCGGCGAAGAGTTAGATGCCACCGAGAAGGAGCCTCCATTGTCGCCCCAATCTCGCCTTCGTCATGTGTACGTGGACACTGATATAGCTGAACTAGTCAGGAGCCTCGATGAGAAGAAGAAGGCTGCTGTGGCTGGCGAGTTGACATTTTTAAGGAATTTCGTTTGTTAAATTAATTAGGGTAGTGGCACCAAAAGATGAACGACCCCCAATAGATGAACGTCCGATCGAAATATTAAGAAAATAAAAAAACTGGCGCTTACTTTTCTGCAATATTTAATACTGTAATATGGTAACACTTTTTCTATCCGACGCCATTCAAATATTGACACATTTGTCAAGGACGCGCTCACAATCGGCTGCTGCGCAAGCTGTTCCCGCCAAAAATCAGTTTTCTATGGAAACCTACCTAAGGAAAGTAGCCTCCAAGTTTAAGCATAATGTCACATCAAACACATAATTACAGCTATATTTGGATGGTTTTGGTTGAAATAAAATCTTGATATGTTTAGTTTGTATTACGTTGTATCAGATTTACATCATTTACTTACTATAGTTTTCGAGAAATATACTGTTCAAGTATAGGATTTCATTTTGTACGTTGAATCCAATAAATGAACGGCGTTTAACTAATGGAGAAAGTGCAATTATTTACAGGCATCAATAACCTATAAAAGCATTTCTAAAGGCATACCAAAACCGTTTAGATTAGTTTTAAAATACAGGATAATTTTTTTATCAGTGCACAAATTTTTAGGATCGACTCAGAATCGATAAGTGAACAACTTTCTCCTAGAAACATGGGTCGAAATACGACAAAAATTTTTGGACTTCCCATACTAATTCAATCACGTGATCAGTCCGATTTGTATGAAAGGTCAAAAAAATTTTGTCATATTTCGACCTATGTTTCTAGGAGAAAGTTGTTCACTTACCGATTCTGAGTCTATCCTAAAAAATTGTGCACTGATAAAAAAATTATCCTGTATATTATGAAGTTAGTTACCAAAAGTTGAACATAATTTCTACATTCCTTCCACTCTGCACTACCAATCTTCACTAATTTTAATATATATATAATCTTTTAGGGCTACATTTTAGTAAGAAATCGTTTATTGTTCGACTTTAGGATTCATGCCCAAAACTTGAACTAAATAATGATGTTCAAATTTTATACGTTCAACATCTGGCTATTGGTTTTTAAGTTGAACGCGCAAGTGAATTTGATCATTCATTTTGTAGCGACTTTATCTACAAATTGAACAAACTAAAATATATTGACAGTTTGACACTTGAAGAATTAAAATAACGTACCTACACTCTATACCTAGTTTTTACAGAGTTTCTTCTTCCCATTCAAATGTTAGTTCAACTATTGGGTTAAAAACGTTCATAATTAGGACACAGCGTTCAAAAACTGGTAGATTTAGGGAATTATTTTCTTGAACTATAGAATCTTTAGGATGATTTGGAAACATAAAAAATATCAGCAAGCGCCAATAGCTCAAAAAGGCCGAGAAAAAGGTATTCAAAGTTGCCAAAAACCCTTAATCGTTAATTTATTGGTGCCTCTACCCTATCACAAACCAATGGAACCAACTTCTCGCCGTACAACGACCTTGCCGTCGTCATGTATGTGGACGGACACCGAGATTTAGCTGACCAGCTGACCTGCACGCGTAGCATGACAAACCCGAGAAGACTACCTTTTTGGTCTACCTCGAAAGCTCGAAAGTCTATAATTGACAGCCGAACAATAGATTTGTCTACGATGAAATGTCATTTTTGACGTTTGGATGTAGACAAAACCTTTCAAGTGATTACATGCAGCCTGCCGAAACTCAATACTGCAGAAAAAATGTATGGACTTCAAGCAATTTTTATGGCGACTTGTTTTTTGTCTCTTACTTCCTATCTACCTTCCTTGTCTCGGGCTGCTGCAGTGTCAATGTCAAGTCAAGCAAGTGTCACTATGTCACTATGGCCCTATATAATTTGTGAACTAAAATGTAAACAACGCGTGTCGTTTTGGTTTATTTTACCATCAGTGTGCGTATTTATTGTCTTCGGTGACTAACTATTATCATTAAGTGTATACCGCTTTGTATCATTTATTTAAGTGCATAAATGTACTTATTACAAAAAATGAGAAATATGTGGACTAAAATCTGGTAGGAAATTCAACCAAAAGCGGGTGTTCATGGCTCAATTCCCACTAGATGAGAAGCGGTAAGTAGTTTTTCATGTTATTTTATTGACGCTAAGTAATTAGAAGAAGTTCTGGTCACTTTAATCATTTGCCTAGAAATTCATAACCAAAAACCATATCCGCCATAGTGATGTCTTTACTACGTTCCAAATTATCGACTAAAAAACTATTTTCGTAAATTTGAGTATAAAATGTATTTTAGATGTTTCATTACTACTGCATTTGTTTAATAAATTATAAAATATTTTTTAATATTTATGTAGTCGTATAAAATAATCGAGATTAAAGAAAAATTTAAAAAATCTAAAACTCCAAATTAATTGTGGTTTCTCGTGATCAGAGGGCTGGCCTATGTCTTGCACAGAAGATACCTAAAGCCAGGATGGCCGATCATGTTGGCCGACCATGATGGGCCATCGTGTACAGGGCTAGTTTGCGTGTGATTGCCGTTTGCGAGCAACGCAAACATTTGAAAAGTCGTGGGTTCGAGTCCCATCGGAGCTGGTTGGGAGTCGGGTTGAATTTTCTCAATACTTCATTTTAAATTTTTCAAATATGTATAAGTTTTAGTTTTTTTATATTTATTATATTATTAGATTCTTCATGGTGAATGAAGTTTTATTCCTTTATTCTTAAATTTGTATACATATGTATAAGTACGGGCTTATCTTTTCAAATAAAATTTTAATTTTTTTTATCTATTGCAGATGCAAGCAATGGGTCAAAGCCATTGGTAATGAAGACCTCTTGTATGTACCTATAGAAACAGGACCAGATGTGACTTCGATTGGGCACCAGCCCTGAGCACGCGTTACCCATATTCCGCGATGGTATGTGGTAAACTATAATTTGAATTGATAATTATCAGCGTAATTACAATTAGCTGTTTTCTTTTAGAAACACTTGAGTACCCCTCATATCGTTTGAGATCAGTGTGTACTCAAACGATACTATCTACTTATCTCTATTTATTTATTATTTCAGGTATATAAATATCTGCCCACTTGTAACACAACAGTGCAAAAACGTGTGTCGATCGATCAGCTAACATCTGAAAACTCTGCCTAGAAAATGAGATTAGAAAATTACAAACAATTTATTCCCACATTGTAAACCTAACTTTATTTATTTTTTTATGACATGAATTGTATTATAATAAATAATAATTATTTGTCATTGAATAATACTCAATATTTCCAAACTAACAGAGGTTTTTATTTTCCTTTTGTATAATAAAAAAAACCTGTCTGCAACTTCTGCAAGGCAGGGTACCCATTCTTTTTTTTTATCGTATCGATACATTCTGTAGCGTACATCACATCACTATTGCTTTTGTAGCTTATCATGTTGGCATTACTTTTTTGTCTGTCTCTGTTGGTACGAGATCTAAGCAGGAACTGGCAGTCAAAAAGCTTGTATGAAGTCCCGACTCTTAAACTTATTGATTATATGCTCTTTGATTACATGCTCTTGACATGCTCTTTGAAACCTTTCTCGAGTTCATCATGCTATCCGTGCTGGTCAAAAACCTTGATGAGAAGAAAAAGGCTGCTGTAGCTGGTGAGTTGACTTTGATTCAGAAGATAAAAATGCTTTAAAGGAAGAAGCTACCTAATGACTTTGTTTAGAAGTAATACTCAAAATAATAACGATTACGATGAAGGATCCATGCCCTCATGATGCCCTCCAAAGATTTGATCCGACTGAAGAATCTAGAATTTTTGTTTTGGGGAAAATTGAAAAGCGTAGCCATTTTTACTTATGTTCCACAGCGTTGTGCATAAATTTAAACGTCTAAAGTTTTCTTTTTGTCAATAATTTACTTATTATAAGTTAATAGAAAATACCTCCAAAAATTAAAACTGAAAATGAAATGAAAACTAATATAAGCTTCACGCAGTCGCTCCGACCGACGACATCTTGCGAGAGTGTTTTAAGTTGAAGTATCTAAATAAAAGTAACATTTTCACAGAGGAACGCTTCGAATACGCGCGTCGTTTGAAATCCGCTGGATCGGCATTAGCAGCGGCTGGCATCCGAATCGGGCGGTGGCGGTTACGGAAGCGGACAGCTGCTGCCAGAGACGACTTCGAACTAGCAAGAAGGATGAGAGACCGGATAGCAGATGCCTTGACGGGGGTTAAAGAAGACCCGCAGTTGTGTCGACTGTTTGAGGAAAATGGGGTGAGCGATGATCTGTGAATTAGATAGACTTGTTTCAGAAGATATAACAGTAAGCGAAAGGCGAGACTTAGTAAGCAGACATCTGCCGCTAGGAATGACTTCGAACTTATTCCTCCTGACACCCCCCCCCCCCCCCCCCCATCGATTCCTTGCGACTGGATGAGGGGTCAGGAAGCGGCTGGGTGAGTCCCACATAACCACCGTCCGCACACTTACGCGGACGGGGTATGTGTGTGGTGTTGAACCCTGGATATTCCGTCGCTGGTGTCATGCTGTACTTATTCATAGAAGATAAATAAAGCTTAGGAATTTTTCAAAGGGTCCATTATCCCATCCAGATGCACGCAACTCTCTTGCCTTGCCTCTCTCCTCATGCACTTCTCATTCCTTCACCACCACTTGCCGCTGTCCGTGATTTGATGATTGGCCTTTTTACCTGCCTGCGACAGAAGATTAACGTTTCTAGACTACTACTATTTAGATGAATTGTCTTCCAGCCGGACACTCGTAACGACTCATCAATGCCTCAAGAGTACGACTTCTCGCATCACCTATCACCGTCGGTGGTAGCCGGGTGCTTAAGCCTGGATATCCCATCGCCAGTGCCGCCCATAGGGGACAATGATCCGGAACCAGAACATGAGAACGAAACGGAATACGTAAATGGGGATCAGGAGAATCATCGGGAGGTGGAGGTTGGTTAACAATACATCTACATAGACAAACCAATATTTTAGCAAAGAACTAGAGACGCTTTTTAGGGTACCATCAAACAACAAGCGTGACGCGAAGGATGGAAGGCCTGCCAACACGCCAAGTCCGACTTTTTGGCGAAAAAAGTTTTTAACTGAAAAATGAATGCCAACTGTATCCATTAATTATAATATCGGCAGCTATGTCAGTGCTAAAAGTTGTAGTTACATTATTTCATATCCCGATATAATAAAAGTAAATATTTAAGTTTTTAATAGTTAACGAATTAGGTTAATTAGTCAATGACCGAAATTCTAAATTTAGGCACATTCACCTATTTGATTGATTGAGTTTCCTGTTATTTTCTTATAGTCGCCAATTCAGCAAGTTTTAGAAGAGATCCGGCCGTTAACGTCTGAACCACCGCCACCAGAAGATAAAGTAGATTTTAAGGAGCTTAAGAAGGAGAGATATGAATTTAGGCAATATAATAAAGAAGAAGATGATCGAAGAAGAGTTAAGAAAGAAGAAGATGATCTGAGTAGAATTAAAAAAGACGAAGATGATGTGAAAATGTTTAAGAAGGAAGTAGACGAATTTAAGAGATTTAAGAAGGAGGATGAAGATATAAGATTTAAGAAAGATGAGGAAGAACTGAGAAGAGAGACTGACAGCCCTAGGAGAAGTATCACGCCAAACGCAGCCAATGGTAAGGAAGTTTAATTAATTTATCACAATTATCACACAACACAAGTAAAAAATAGGACATGCAAATACTAGTCTCTATTTATTTTGACTTTTACCTATATTTTTATTACGTTTGCATTTAGGCATTGTAACCAGTGATAACCCTTTGTGGCGAAACATACATGTAGAACATACGCGACCGAAATTAGTTACGCGGCTGAAATTTTTTATATGCAATTACACGACGAAACGGGGTGTGTCGTAATTTGTATTCAGAATCACTAAAAGGAACAAAATTAATAAAAATAATAATAAAAATTAAAACACGACTGCCAAAATTGAACTAAAAAGTAAATTAACCCAAAACACATTACACTCCTGCATTAGGGCAGTCGTGTAAAATTAAGCTCTCATTGCAGTCGGGGCACTTTTTAAACTTATGTACCTATTCCACAGCATGGTATCCGAAAAATGAAAGCTTTTTTACCCGACTACGGCAAAGCAAAAAAAAGGAGGGTTATGAGTTTGACCGGTATGTATGTATGTATGTATGTTTGTATGTATGTTCATCTGTTCCCGCATAAGTTCTAAACTGCTGATCATATATTCACAATTGAGGTATCGTTGGAAGCGTCTTGATTGTCTGCTGGTTATAGGCTATGTCACGTCACATGAAATTGAATATGGCGCCCTCTAGACGACATAAAGTTGTGAACTAAAAAACTTTTTTTTGAGAAGAATATCGTGTTTGGTATCAAATGAAAGCTCTTGGTGAGCTCGTTTCAAAAATATATATTTTATTAGTTGTTGCTTGCGGCTTTGCTTGCATAAATCGACTTTATCACGAAATTCATCATCATCATATCGCCGAACGACGCCCACTGCTGGGCATAGGCCTCCCCCAAGGAACTCTACAACAATCGATCATGCGCTGCCCGCATCCAGCGGCTTCTCGCGACTTTGACCAGATCGTCGGTCCACCTTGTAGGGGGCCTGCCCACGGAGCCGGTACGCGATCGCTATTCGAGAACCTTTCCGCCCCAACGGCCATCGTTTCTCCGCGCTATCTGTTCCGCCCACTGCCACTTCAACGGTACAATCCTTCGAGCGATGTCGGTGGTTTTAGTTCGCCTGTGGATCTCATCGTTTCTAATTCGATCGAGCAAGGAAATACCAAGCATCGCTCTCTCCATTGCTCGGTAGATGACTTTGAGCCTTCTTTTGAGACCCATAGTAAAAGAGCACGTCTCACTTCCATAGGTCAGTAAGCCAGTAATGACTGGCAACACACACTGGTCAAAGACTTTCGTCTTGAGACATGGAGGTATTTCGGACGCGAATATATGCCGGAGCTTCCCGAACACTGCCTATCCGAGCTGAATTCGTCGAGAGATCTCTTTCTCGGAGTTGGACTTACTAACTGGACCGTTTGCCCTAGGTAAACAAAGTGGTCAACAACTTCGAGCGTAATGTTCCCAACGACTGGAGCGGCTGAAACATGGGTATTGGATATGATTTTCGTCTTATCCATCTTCATCTTTAGACCCGCTCTTTGAGAAGCATTACTGAGATCTTCGAGCATTATGTTCAGGTCTTCCAAGGTCTCAGCCATAAGAACTACATCATCGGCAAACCGTATGTGTGTTAGGTGCTCGCCATTGATGTTGATGCCGCATCCTTTCCAATCTAGAAGCTTAAAAATATCCTCCAACGCAGTTGCGAACAGTTTCGGACAGATGACGACGTCTCCCTGTCTCACACCTCGCTTTAGTTGGATAGGATTACAGCTCTGGTTCTGTAATCGGATTGACATGGTGGCGTTTTGGTATAATTACCTGAGCACATAGATGTACCTGTGGTCTACTTGGCACCTCTGGAGAGACTGTAGCACCGCCCAGCTCTCAATAGTATCAATGGCTTTCTCGTAGCCCACGAACGCCTAGCAAAGTGGCAAGTTGTACTCTTCGGTTTTCTGTATAACTAGCCGCAGCGTATGAATGTGGTCTTTCGTGCTATTAGCCTTTCCAGAACCAGGCTTGTTCGGGAGGTTGGAAGTCGTGGAACATCTTATAGATATAGCTCAGAAACGTGATGGGTCTGTGGTTCTTCAAAAAAGTCCTATCACCCTTCTTGAAAAACACTTCTGCCCCATGCCTTTGGCGTCTTTCCCTCGAGGATGATTGAATTGAAAAGCTTTTTAAGTATCGGCTTTCCGCCCGCTCTCAGAAGCTCGCCCGCCGCCTTGTTGTTTGTAAGCTGCTTGAGAGCCATTGTTTTAAATTTGAGCCGGTATTGGTCGGAGCGTGGATTTTATCAGCCGCGATCTTTCAAGCTTAACATTGATATTCAATGTGCCTTTGACCATACGGGATCGCTTACTGTCTTAACAGCGGTGATCACACTGACATCATTGAGGATGTGCTTCTTGGTCGACATGTTAAATCGATCTCGTTATTGACTGTACCGTCCGGGCTGATCCAGGTCCATTTGCCGGTTACGGGCTTCCTGAAGAAGGAGTTCATCATAAAGAGGTTCTCCGTCTCCATGAAGTCTGCCAACATCTGGCCGCTATCGTTCCATTGCCCAAATCCAAATTGCCCCACTCTTCACTCATCACTGCAACGTTGCCCCAACTTAGCATTGAAATCTCCCATCACAACCGTGTAGTGAGTTTTATAGCTATGCATGGGTTTCGAAACCTCCTCATACATAGACTCCACTTCGTCATCGCCATTGTGTCGAAGTCGGAGCGTATACATTTAGCGAATACCTTTTCGATATTCTGAGTATCGGGTACGCTACCCAGCTCGACACGCTTCCGATGGTGATCACGTTGTTGACTAGGGACTTGTGGAATGTGGACAACACCTAGGGACTGTTCAGTTGTTAGCCCTCCCGGTGGTAAAGTAAGTTACCGGATTGCAGGACAATCAAGTTCTCTTCGGACTTCAGATAATCCAATGATGTCCCAGTGCTTACTAAACCTCTTCCAACTCTATGAGCTTCGAGACAGTCCGCAATATGCTCGTGTTGTAGGTTGCCAGGTCAAGTCGTCTGTGTTGGTAGCCTGGTCTTACCCGGGGATTCTCAGCACCCCCTGCCCCGCCGTTACCATAGCCGCTAGTAGCTAGGAATAGCGGGGCCGCCGTGGACTGGGGGCTGATTGATTTGGTGTAAAACCCTTGGGGGGGGGGGGGTAGCCATAATCGCCACGCTTGGCCTGCCAAGTGTTGGCGATCGCAGTATGTACTGCTGTTCGCGAAGCCTATTGGGCTTGGCGGGAGGGCTGAGCGCGGCGAGAGACAGACCTTGTCTGACTGAGTCCAACATACCCTTAGCGGTATACGAAAAGACTGTATTTGCCCTCACTATAAACAAAAAAATAAATAAATATATGTCCTGCTGTTACATGGAGACGCTGCTGCCCCTCTCTTGATGGCAGTTTTCCCTCTGTCGCCTCTTACGACACCCTCGAGAAGAAAGGGGGTAGTGCAATTATTTTTATGTGCCGGCACTACTCAGCGCAAAATTATGACCCCAAAATAATGTAAATAAAAATTAAGTTCAAAAACTAAAACCCGACTACTGAAAAATCACGCTCTAAAAAGTATGAAACAAGAAAATATTCTCATCTGAAATTGCCGTGGTCGTATGCCCACGACTATATAATATAACAAAACAATATTTTCATTCTAGGGAAAAGTGGCATACGACCACGGCAATTTCAGATGAGAATATTTTCTTGTTTCATACTTTTTAGAGCGTGATTTTTCAGTAGTCGGGTTTAACTTGAACTTAATTTTTATTCACTTTTTAGTTCGACAAATTAACACGACTGCCATCGTGTTAATTTTTCTAGACTAGGTAGATAAAAAAAATGTTTGCACAGATAAGTTGGAAGACGTATGTTCCTTTTTTTCAAAGATTCTATTAGTGACTGTGCCGTAAGAAATACCTTTTTTCATACTGTAGAAAATTTTGGTAAAATCTCTTCTTTTCAGGAACTTTAGTTAGACGTAGAAATAAAAGCGCCGGCCCACGATCCACATTCGAGGCCTACGAGGAACGACTGCTACCAGCTTTGAGGCAGTAAGTATATTTAAAAAACACCTAGCTTTTGGTTTACATATTATGTTTTTATTATTGAAGTAAATGCAGGTTGCTGAAAAATCTTTAAGAGGTCAGACTGAAAATAGCCAGGTCAAAGCCTTGAAAAATTATTACAGTGAGAGAATTTGTGCATACCTAAACATAGGTACCTACTTACATAATTATTGTTGTTTGTTAAGTATTAGGTATAGCCCAAGAACTATCCGATATTTTTGTAAAAAATTCAATAACAGGCCAAATTTTTGTAAAAGGCCCTTAAATATAATTTTAAGAGACTATATTTTGGAATCCAACATAATATCGCATTGGAAGGTATAAAAAAAAAGTTATACTCCGAAAATTTTGCAATTTTTTCAGCAAATATGCTATCACCAATTTTATCGTGAATATGTGTTTATGTTAACCCTATCTAAGCACCAAAATCGAAATCCATAAAGATATAAAACGGGAAACTAATACTTTAGGAAGAAGTCGGTTGTTTCGTATAGCAATTTTAACATAGGTGTAATGCCAATTAGAGTTTACGTAGAGAGCTTTTATTTATTTTTCATTTACAAATATAGGGGGATTATATACTTTTACGAAAGATAATTGATAAATGTATTCAAATGTAAAGTGAATAATACTTATACCATTTTTGCCCATTTTTTATAGCTTTGTACTTATTTGTTTTTTTTTTAATGTCGCTGTCATAAATATTGGTGGATTACTAATGAATTATTTATTAAACTAGATAATCTAATTTTCTATGTTAAGAAATTACTGATATAGAATTATTGTTGAGTCTCCATAGAGCGAATTAGTTTGGCTCTCGGGCTAGTACTTACCTTTCATTCTTTCATAATTTTAATTGAGTAAATAATACAAATAAAAAGTCATTATACGGTTTGAGGTCTTAACATTAATTTTAATTATTAATTATTTCTTTATGAAATTGAGTAATTGTTAAATAACAATTTTATCTAATTTAGAATCCGTAAGGTCGAGAGCTTTGAAAAGAGGTAATTATTGTGCTAAAACTCTGTGCGAAACATATAGTTTTTTTTTTTAATAATATTACTTAATTATTTAAACTATTTAGCGCTAGTTTGGAATGACGTAGATACTTCTCTTTCTATACCCTGTACTTATATTGAATTTATATGTTAGTTTTAGAAATTATAAAGGGATACAAAATTACCTAAAATTTTCTTAGCTTAGTGCCAAATTGTGCTAGTTATGTGTTAACGTTCTAGATATGTATGCTAAATAAACCCAAGATATTCTAGCTTAAAAAATGTATTATATAAGTAATTACGTGGTTATCATACTATTTTCGTAACAGCTCCCGAATTTTTCACTTGAAATTGCAAAATATATTTTTTTCTGCCACTTGGAGATAGTCCAATTTAGTGAACATAACTAGTTTCTTTCATATTTTTTACTATAATACACAAACTAGAAAACCATATACCTAGGCTAGGTGAATTCTCTATCTCATATAGTGTCTTAGATTATATTCATGTAAATATTTTCTTTATTACCTAGGTGTATCGAATGTGGATAAAAATCAAACAGAAAATTCAAAATTAGTTATTTTTTGACAGGTCCGGCTTACTTGATCAGTTCTTGAATTTATTTATATTAGGTAGGTATAGTAGGAAAAGATTGCGGCCTTTTTGAACGCATGGATTTTGCGTGTTATATTTCTGGCAACTCTGAACTTAGGCGGCAAGAAAAGCTAGAAACACATTTCTCTGGCGCAGTGTGTTGAGGCGTAGTAGTCATGGACGCGTATCGGTTTCATACATTTAGTTTAGTTAGAAACACATTTATGCAGTGTGGCGCGACTCTTTCTGTCTCTGTCGTGTCCGTACTAAGTGCATGAAACAGACTTTCTGGCGTCGCGCCACACCACAGAAGTGTGTTTCTGACTTAATACATTGTTTGACAGCTGTCTGACTTTCTGCCTCTGATTCACAAACCATCGGAAACGCTCCCGACAGCGGAATGTATGCCCTGTCTCTGTCACTCATTGTAAAATAGACAAAGACAAACAAAGCACAGAATTCGAATCCGATTCCGTTCCCGACGAGTTATAAATCAGGGGGCTGGTATAATAATAGCGGTAAAATTGAAACAAACTGATAAGTGTCTTAAATACCTACTTATCCATATTTTTATTAATTTTGGAATGGAAGTTAATAAGGAAAAAATTAAATAGGTTTTCAATTTTTTTTTATAAAAGTCTGAATGCTGCTAGTAGGGTAAAGAAAGGTATATTGATGATACAAGTAATTTGGTGATATTATTTTAAACGGATTACCCCTAAGTTCCCTATGCGAGCTCATTCATGAGACAGCGCTAGCGAGTTCCTACGAGTGTGAGGAAGATAGCCATATATCACGCGCTACGCTTTAACGCTCCTGTGTTTAGTAAACAATATTTCTATAAAATATCATCAAATTACTTATATCATCAATAAACCTTTCTTTACCCTACTCAAAGAGAGATTTGTCATGTTTATAGAGAAGACTAGCTTTCCGCCCGCGGCTTCGCCCGCGTAAATTTCACGACGTTATCCCGCGGGAATATGATATTTTTCCGGGATAAAAGTAGCATATGTTCCTCTCCAGGCTACAAAGTATCTGTGTCCAAAATTTCAGCCAAATTCGTTCAGCCGTTTTGGCGTGATTGAGTAACAAGCATACAAACGTCCAAACATCTAAACTTTCACATTTGTAATATTAGTAGGATGATATTTTTCCGGGATAAAAAGTAGCTGTTCCTCTCCAGGCTACAAAGTATCTGTGTCCAAAATTTCAGCCAAATCCGTTCAGCCGTTTTGGCGTGATTGAGTAACAAACATACAAACATCCAAACATCTAAACTTTCACATATAATATTAGTAGGATGCTTCGTTCAAAACAACTGCAAAAAATTGGTTTAGCAGATGTCCTATCAAAGTAAGTGTTGATGCTGCAGCTATTATTGAAAAAAATTAAGGAAGATCGTCACATAAGCAGGCACCGACTTGCAAAAGAGCTTGCTTAAACATGGTTATGCGAAAAAGCTAGATGTTTGGGTACCACACGATTTGAGTGGCAGAAACATAGTGAACAGAATTTCCATCTGCGAAACATTGCTCAAATGGAAACGAAATGAAATCGATCCGATTTTGAAAATATTAGTAACAGGCTTCGATCAACAATAACACCTAGTTCTAGATACATAGGTAGTTGGAGTGACAGATATGGCCGAGCGAATACTCCCACTTGAGAGTATAATTATAAGTAGATTATTTTGACCAGTGTCAATAATACTAAGGTATTTTAAACTTGGAACGCTTCCTGTCATTTATAATGTAAGATCGTAACATTCGTAACCTTTTTTCTCTGTTTAAAAAAAGTCAGTCTGTCCATATAAAGTTTTCATTTAGTTCGTGAGCCTTCATCTAGTCTATTGTTGATTGAAGGTAACAGGCGATGACAAAGTAGATCACCTACGATAATAATGTTCGAAAACGATCTTGGTCTAAGCGAGGTGAGCCATCGCAAGAGCTTTTGTCACATGGCCAAACGATTAATTTTGATATCTACTGTCGGCAAATAGAAAATCTGAACCAAGCTCTTAAAGAAAAACGCCCAGAGTTAATGAATAGAAAAGGTGTAGTCTTCCACCAGGACAATGCTCGACCACATCATCTTTGTCGACTAAACAATTTATAGACCTTGGTTTGGGAGTTTTAGTGCATCCTTCAAATAGTCTAGACATTTCACCTTCGGATTATCATTTTATTCCGCTCTTTAAATGGAGTAAAATTACATCCAAGAGAAGACTCATCATTTAAATCAGTTTATCGCTCATAAACCTCAAAAATATTATAGCAACTGGATATAATGGTTCTGCCAGAAAAATGGCAAAAGCTTAACGAATTAAATGGACATTACTTCATTCAATAAACATTTCATGTACTTAACTGATTTTTTTTATTATTTTTACTACAAAAAGCACAGAATAAATAATAGTGCTAAGGCAAAAAGGCCGCAAACTTTTCCGACAAGTTACCTACCTAACTTATTATAAAAAAACATCTGAACTTGACCATCCTTGAAATCTTAACCAAAGTTTAACGCAAATCCCGAGTGACAGCTGAGTCCAGTGGTTAAATACATGCAGACAATAAGCCCATAAAAAACACGACTTTATATGAGTATAGTGCAGTACATACTAATATGTGCTAATATACTGACATCAGTCTTAATACCCAGTTCTCACACCAACGAATTCTTACGAGAGGCCCGCGAGGAAGAATGTAGCGGTAGTAGTGCTGCGTCACACCCGCGCCCGCTGGCGCCATACAAGCTGAATGAGAGGGAGCGCAAGCAGGCCGCGCTGCCTATACTCATCTTTGGATACCCTCTGGTGAGTACCTTCATGTGAATAGCTCGCGAACTAGAATGTAGAGGAGGAAGCGCCACGTCCCATCCACGCCCGTTGGCGCCACTTAAGCTGACTAAGAGGGAGCGCAAGCAGGCCGCGCTGCCTATACTCATCTTCGGGTACCCTTTGGTGAGTACCTTCCCGTGAGAAGCACGCGAACTAGAATGTGGAGGAGGAAGTGCCACGTCCCATCCACGTCCGCTGGCGCCGTACAAGCTGAATGAGAGGAAGTGCAAGCAGGCCGCGCTGTCTATACTCATCTTTGGATACCCTCTGGTGAGTACCTTCCTGTGAATAGCTCGCGAACTAGAATGTAGACGGAGGAAGCGCCACGTCGCATCCATGCCCGTTGGCCCCTTTTGAGCTGACTGAGAGGGAACGCAAGCAGGCCGCGCTGCCAATACTTATCTTCGGGTACCCTCTGGTGAATACCTTCCTGTGAGAAGCTCGCGAACTAAAATGCAGAGGAGGAAGCGCCGCGTCCCATCCACGCCCGTTGGCGCCATACAAGCTGAATGAGAGGGAGCGCAAGCAGGCCGCACTGCCTATACTCATCTTCGGGTACCCTCTGGTGAGTAGCTTCCTGTGAGAAGCTCGCGAACTAGAGTGTAGAGGAGGAAGCGCCGCTTCCCATCCACGCCCGTTGGCGCCATACAAGCTGAATGAGAGGGAGCGCAAGCAGGCCGCGCTGCCTATGCTCATCTTCGGGTACCCTCTGGTGAGTAGCTTCCTGTGAGAAGCTCGCGAACTAGAGTGTAGAGGAGATAGCGCCGCGTCCCATCCACGACCGTTGGCGCCACAAGCTGAATGAGAGGGAACGCAAGCTGGCTATTCCGCCATTACTCATCTTCGGCTAACCGCTGGTAAGTACATCGGTTCTTACACAAAGATATTGAGCCCTTGTCGCGTATATTAAACAATAGCGCTCCGCTGGCGACTTAGCGTGCTTGGACCCCCCCTTTTTAGAGGGGGAATTTCCAAAAATCCTCCCCAAGGAACATACCTAGTGGTTTTGGCTGTGCGTTGTCTGTCAGTCGCTAACGCAAGAGTTTTATATAAAGATATAATTGGTACTACGGTTTTCATGGTGCAATGTCCAAGCGCAATACTGTATTTTCTACTTTATAGTATAAGTTTATTACAATAAAATTTACAGACGCGAAATCGATCCATTGGTATTCTTTCTCGTCATCCAAGACTCTCCTCAGTGTATTTCTTTCCGCTTTGAATTACCTCAAAACAAGAATAAAAATTCAATGTTTGTGTGTGTCTAACAAAAGTCTTATAAAATCGATTTAAAACTAATTTCAAACACAGCTAAATATTTTCCAATTTTGAACAGGTCGAGAAATTTTACTCCAAGAGCTACCTCGAAAAGGAAGAAGGCCTAGCTCGTCTCCGAGCAGAGCTGACTGCACCAACTAACGGCAGTAGCAAGACTTCTCCAAACAAGACTGCAAGAGCTGCTGCCATCCTGTTGCAGAGGACCTTACGCGACAAGGTCTTCTCGGTCTACAGTCAGACCAACGAGGTTGTCAGGGTGCTGTTCCAGGAGTTTGTCCCAGATCGGTGAGTGATTAAGTAACCATTTTAAGAGAACAAAATGCAGTAGCAAGACTTCCTTCAACAAGACTATGCAAGAGCTATATTGCACAAAAGGCCCTAGCGGTATTTAAGTATTCTCGGTCTACAGTCAGCATAATGAAGTTGTCCAGGTGCTATCCCAAGAGTTTGTGCCTGATAGGTAAGTGATATAGTACATGTTTTGCCACCACCAGTGAACTTTCCCTGCTGAAACTGCTGTCATAATGCTGCAGAGGATGTAATGAGACAAAGCTTTCTCGGTCTACAGTCAGACCAATGAAGTCGTATGGGCGATTTCATAATTTTGGGTTCTACAATCTAAAGATCCATCTCACGAGTGATTATGTCGCAACGATGTTTTTGTCTTATCACTATTATGAATTTACTACTGACTATGACAAGCATAAGAAAAAATTCTGAGTGTCGAATGTCCTCACGATTTTCACCACAACCTGCACGATTGCCACCAAATATCATTAAGAAACCTCTGGAAAGACGGACACGTATAATTTAAAAATCGCTGTCTGTCCTCGGCAGGGTGTGCGCGGCGGAAGTGGGCAGATGCTTGGAGAAGCTTCTGCCTGAACTACTTCGCGCTTGCGGTGACCCCGCACCACGCGTGCACTCCACTGCCCAACATACAGTGCTCACCGTTGCTGACTGTCCGCCAGTCAGGTAATGTATACTTTATTGATATAACTAAATATAGATGGTGTTTGAGGTTCCATTTAAAAAATTAATCCTTTTGAGTTAATTTCACTGTCGTATGTCAGGTTTTCAAAAAACATTTTTTCTTCGGAACGCGTGGTTTATAAAATAGTAGTGATATATGAAAATAGGTGTTGATAGATTTTGTAATATCAATTTATGACCCTATTAGAATTTTATTGGGATTAGAGTAGGATTGTAAATAACTAGTGACTCCCCGGGGTTTGACCCGCGCGGTTCCCGTTCCGAATATCGGGATTAAATATAGCGTATATGTCACTCGGGAACAATGTAGCTTTCTACTGGTGAAAGAATTTATAAAAACACATGTAGTTTTTAAGTTTAGGTATCCATTACAAACAAAAAGTCAAATCTTTCCTCTTTATAATTATAGATGATAGATATTAGTAAGTATAGATGGTTGCGTGCAACGCTGGACCGATCGTTGTGGGGATCCTTGGGGGAGGCCTATGCCCAGCAGTGGGCGTCATTTGGCTGACATGATGATGATAGATGGGCTTTGGCTAGTTAGCGCTAAATTTTTCATCATAATTTGCCATTTATTCTTCAAAATTTAATAATTGTGATTCCGCCAGGATTCTACACCTAATCCCTCAGCAGCTGGTGAGGCCAGTGCCGGCTTCAATGCATCCGCGACTGGCTCTCTCCAGGCTGCAGATACTGGAACAGCTGGTGATCAACCATGGCATATCCACGGACAAGAACAGGTCAGTTGGACCATCTTTCTGTAATCCAGAACGGGTTAGGACATCTTACTGTAACTGCTCAGGAGTTCAGGAGTCGCTAGCTAATCTCTTAGTAGCTGGTTCGACCAGTACCAGCGTCTATGGATCATCGTCTAGCTCTCTCCAAGCTGCAGATGCTGGAACAACTGGTGCTCAACCACGGGATATCCACTGACAAGAATATGTTAGCAGACCTCCTACTGTATTATAACAAGAGTCTTCATCTAATACAACTTGTGAAACCAGTGCCAGTTTCAATGCATCCTCGACCGGCTCTCTCCAGGCTGCAGATGCTGCAACAACCATTGCATAGCCACGGACAAGAACAGGCCAGTTGGGGCATTTTACTGTAAACAAAAACATTACAGGTCAGTTTGGACCTCTTACTCTTACAGGATTCTCTCACGCATTCTAATGCGTCCTGTCATTTAAAACAGCTTGGTGCAAATATTATTTTATTCATTCCTGGATTCTTAGACAGGTAAATAAGCTCCGAAAATACATTAAACTGTATTATTTATTCAATTGTTTTTTATATTTTATGGTTGAAATAGTCTTATCAAAATATTTTCTTTCTAAAACAAGGAAGTATAGTTAAATTAAAAAGTAAATAATTGTATTTGCAACGAAAATATTAACAAAAAATAAACTTAGGGGACACCCGGATTTGAACCGGGGACCTATCGATCTGCAGTCGATTGCTCTGCCACTGAGCTATATCCCCTGCTATTCTTACGAGTGAATTTTCCTTTCACATATTAATAATTCTGTCAAACTCATTTGTTTCGTGACATTACTAAAAACATGACATTCAAAATCATTTTGTTGAAGTAGGATATCCAGCCCCCCTAGCATGACCAACAAAATTCGATATGTTGATAAGTTATCCGGTTTAACTGTCAAAAGACTATGGGTTTTGACGTTTGAATGTCGATAGGTCGCTCTATCATGCGATACATATCACGTTTTGGGTGGTCATGCTTAGGCTTACTGGAATGAGGATATCGACGTATTAATTTTTATAAATGACTAGCCCACGGCTTCGCCCGCGTGAACTACACGAACATTATCCCGCGGGATCCTGATATTTTTCCGGGATAAAAATAGACTATTGACACTGTCCAGATTTTTTTAAACTTATTTAATAGGTTTGCTCTTGATCCCAATCAAGCACAGGGGCTAAGACAGGATCCACGATGGAGCGAGCTAACCCAGAAGGTGCCTATTCACCCTTGCTTTAAAGGTGGTCGGGTTATAAGTACTCGAGAGTAGGTACAGACGCAGGGAGGGAGTTCCACTCCTTTGCTGTGCGCAATATAAAAGATGTTGAGTAGCGCTTGGAGCTACATTTAGATATAGTCCTATAGTGTTTATGTCGCAGGCAGGCGGATGGTTAAATCCACCAGATGGTTAAGTATGGCAGCAAGTAACCCTCGGAAGCCCTGTAGAACACGTGATAGGTTAGATAGGTTTCGTGGTTATTTTTTTTTTGTTACTCCAGCAACTTATGGGAAGATAAAATAGCTTACGGAAAAAATGATCGGCCTAGGCGTTTAATTGAATGGTAGATTCAACCAGTTGGCTGCGACATTAACATAATATTGCTCGCGTGACTGTGCATCAATTTAGTAAGGAAAACTCGCCACACACTAAACTCGCGACGCATTGCGCCAGGGTAGCATGAAGATTTGCGCTCCGCGACGAGGCGCGTCGCTAGTGTGAGAATCGCCTCAGAGGGCCTACTCTGAAACGCAAAACCCGAATCATCGTTATCCGTCCCTCTCACTCTCCAGTCAACGAGTCTCTCTTCAGAATCGAGTGAAAGGAGTGGAGCTAACCGAAATGATTTGCGTTTCAGGGACCGTACTCTGAAACGCTAATACGAAACTTCGGTTAGCCCCGCCCCTTTCACTCGATTCTGTCCCGACTAGAGAGTGATAGGGACAGGTATACCGAAGTTTCGGGTTTTGCGTTTCAGAGTAGGCCCTCAGAGTACGGTCCCAGCAAAGAATACTATAATATTACTAACGTAAAGAAGCGACACTCACCTCCCCCCGCCAATTCATTTCCCCCGCATTGAGAAAGTAAACCGAGGAGTAAACGTCACACGTTTGTCGGTTGTCTTGTCAGTCACTCAGTCAACAAGAATGTAACCAAGTCAACCAAACATCTTTGAAGTCAACGATGTCATTATATTTCGTAAGCAAACTTCGATTTGAGGATCGTGCGATATAACCTTGCAGTGGCGTTCGTATATGCAGTTGAATCGTAGATGATTGATATCAAATTTAATATTAACAGAAAACAAATATTTCAATACGAATTGTTTGACCAAATAATAAATGTTATGATACGATTAAATTCTATGAAATTAGAGGATCTTTTATTGATTTGATTTAACTTTCATTAGGTGCAAGTATTGGATTAAAGAAATCGGTCGAATGGACTTAAGGCGCTACTCGGAAAAAGTATGGACTTTTTGATTTAAAACTATAGGACGGTTACAGTTGTTACAAATCTGGTAATAAGATATATATTTCTTCATACCTTTATCTAGATTCGTATAGTTTCAAAAACACGCGCTATAGTTTTTTAATACGAAGTGATTTTGTTTTTTTTGCCTAATCTGCAAAATCGTTCTCGATCCCGCGCGCGTCGTTTTCTCATTGCTATCTCGCTTCTGCACAATTTTTCCGAGTATCGCCTTAAACCAAAAAAGCGTGGAGACACTTCATACTAGTTATTTTGTTTGCGAACTTCATTTCCCTAATTCTGACCGCGCAAAAAGAGTTTCTAAGAAAAATGCAGCCCCTAGCCTATTATTACTGCAGCCAGAAGACTCATCTGGTACTCGTATTTACATCAAAATTTACTCAAACTGATAATAGCCTCTAAGAGTACTTGCAAATCTCAAACATCAACAGAAATTCCAAGTACAAGTACTTCACAGGAGTGTCACACTCAGTGCAGAAAACACAGATTTTAAGTGAAAATTCACCCCGGAAAAGGAAGTTGCGGCTTGACTTTAAATCAGAGGCTAAGAAACGAAGATTATTGGAATCGTCGGTAATAGGAAACCCCAAGTAGGCTGATACGTCACCTCTGCTAAAAAAAAATATTGATGCTCAAAAAGTATTTAAAACGAAAGTCTCGGGGAAACAGATATGACCAAGAGTAATAATGTTTGCATTAAATATATATTTATATAGTATTTATTTATTTTTTAAAATTTAGTATTTATTTTTCCTTTAATAAAAAGTATGGCTTACTACAGTCTGTGACTGTGACAACAGTCACATTTCTTTCCATAAATAAAACATTATTAGCCATGTTTAAAAAATTTGAGCCTTGATCTGATACAAAGGCTACATTACATGAACTCCAATATTTAAAATTTGTGAAATAACATGATCTAACCACGCACTAAGTTCTTTGTAATTTTTGCTTTGAGCCAAAAAACAGTATGCGATTGGTTGTTTCCAATTTTAATGTATAACTCTGGCAATGATTACAAAAGCTTGCGTTGCTGGTTCTCCAGTTTGTGTCCCGTCAATCTCATGAAAACCTATAATCTTATCCTCGTTAATTTGATGATATAAGTACCGTTTTAATGAAATTTCGTCAGCGCAAATAATGCAGTACCTATTTTTCTGAGTCTTTTAATATTTTAATTTGGTCTCTAAACATTGTAAAACGTTAGGTGAAAATTTTGTATCAATGTTGATATTCTTTCGGTGCAACGTCCTTTCGCTTGGCATGTTTAACGTTTGCTAAGACTCTTTATGCTAATGGACTGGCAAAATATAAATTTAAAGCAAATAACTGTAAATCTTCTTTAGTGTTTCTATTGCCATCCATGACTGTTTTGTTTTAGACGGGTTTGAAAATTGATATTTTTTTGTAATTGAGACGACATATTGGTATCTTTTTGAGATGCACATTCTTGCTGAGTATCCAAATTTTTTCGTCTTTTGCACTCTGTTTATAAGTCACTTAACAATTTCCTTTTACGTGGTGTGTTGGCTGACAAAGGACTTTGTGCACGATGTATAGGCCGTTTGGCTTAACATGCACATTTTTTAAGCAATAAAACTTTATGTTTGGAAGTTACACTACGAAGAAACTATTTATCATTTTTGTTTTGTGTCAAATAATAAAAAGCTTAGAAACAGACAGACAGAAGCGAAGAGCGACTTTGTTTTATACTATGTAGTGATAATTAAAGACAATTTTGTTTGTTGGATTCATTTAATTTTTTATTGAATTAGTTAGTACCGTACGACAGGTGAGTTTCTGAAGATTTCAATACAAAGTACATTGTGCCATTCACACGGCTTTTTGACAATCGCTTTTGTACTGAAAAAAGATTGTAAAATGATTGCTTCCGAACTTACCTCTCGGGACGCTCTTGCAAAGTTATTTCGTGACGCACGCGGCACGCGCCATCTAGTCGATATATTTTGTACCACTAGCTCCGGAGTGTGCTACGGCGGATGTCATCCCTGCATCGTTGACGCACACATTTGACGCGTGTACACACGTTATGTCAGTTACGTAGTAGTAGAAGATTATTATGCGGGGGTCGTAGTATGGAGTGTCGTAGGTGTGGTCCCAGTCTACGATCGTAATCGCAGCTTCGTAGCAAGAGTTCGCGTAGCAATATCGTAGTAGTCTCGTAGCAAATATTGAAGAGTCGTAGACTCGTAATATTGTTTCATTTTGACTACTTCGGATTTTAAATTTTTATGGTTTTAAAACTCGCGTCGCGACGCATTGCGACAGAGTAGTATGAAGATTTGCGCTCCTCGACGGGGCGCGTCGATTCGTAGCTCCGTAGCAAGACGACGTTTCGTGGGCAGGCCCTACAAGGTGGACCGACGATCTGGTCAAGGTCGCGGGAAGCCGCTGGATGCGGGCAGCGCAGGACCGATCGTTGTGGAGATCCTTGGGGGAGGCCTATGCCCAGCAGTGGGCGTCGTTCGGCTGACATGATGATGATGATGACCGTAGTAGTCAAGTCGTAGTCGCACTCGCTCGTAGTATTGAATAGTTTTGTCTCTTTTAGATTTTAAAATAGTTATGGTTTCAAAAGGTGAACAATTGCGTGATAGATAAAAGGTAGATAGGCCAGGGCCAGTGGGACCATTAACGCTGAAAATAAAAATATTAAAGTCACGACTTTTAAAAATATAAGTAAACAAAATAGTCGCCTATTACAAAAAAAAAAGTTTAATTACTTGTATTCTAAAAAGTGATTTTATTACGTGTTTCAACAATCCAATCATCAATTAAGTATTTGGAAGACCGCAAAGCGTGATTGCAGTTTTCCAAATAATCGTCAACTAAGTAATCGACTTTTGAATTTATGCAAAGGCCTTACAAAGGCAACCCGACTGAATGTAAATAACAAATAACTTCTGTATTTTATGCGTATGTTTGTGAATAAAAAAAACTAAAGATGATTAATTATTCCTAACCTACTTCCAGCGGTTTAACCGTGCGCCGTCTAGCGGAATGTGGGGCGGCGGGGGCCCAACACGCTGCCGGCTCAGTAAGAGCCGCGGCAGAGAGGATACTGCTAGTTGCTTATGCCAGGTCTCCAAGAGTGGTCAGAGCTCAGCTTCCACCAGACGACGCAGTCACTAGAAGAAACCTGATATACCGGCATCTGTTCCAGCAGTTCGACAGGATTGATATGCAGGTTAGTAAGTAAATAATGACAGTAACTTTAGTCTTGATCAGAGCGAATACTACTAGCTGCTTATGCCAGATCTCCAACAGTGGTCAGAGCTCAGCTTCCACCAGACGACGCAGTCACTAGAAGAAACCTGATATACCGGCATCTGTTCCAGCAGTTTGACAGGATTGATATGCAGGTTAGTAAGTAAATAATGACAATAACTTTAGTCTTGATCAGAGCGAATACTACTAGCTGCCTATGCCAGGTCTCCAAGAGTGGTCAGAGCTCAGCTTCCACCAGACGACGCGGTCACTAGGAGAAACCTGATATACCGGCATCTGTTCCAGCAGTTTGACAGGATTGATATGCAGGTTAGTAAACAATAACTTATTCTAGATCAGCAGCAAAAATAATACTACTAGCTGCTTATGCCAGGTCTCCGAGAGTGGTCAGAGCTCAGCTTCCACCAGACGACGCGGTCACTAGGAGAAACCTGATATACCGGCATCTGTTCCAGCAGTTTGACAGGATTGATATGCAGGTTAGTAAACAATAACTTATTCTAGATCAGCAGCAAAAATAATACTACTAGCTGCTTATGCCAGGTCTCCAAGAGTGGTCAGAGCTCAGCTTCCACCAGACGACGCGGTTACTAAAAAAACCTGATATACAGACATTTGTTTCAGCAGAGCAGTTCGACAGTATTGATATACAGGTTTGTAATAGGTAGGTAGAACAAATAGTTCTCAATTTCTTACACGCTCAATCAGAAAACTTGTCTTGTTTGTGTATATTGGAGAAAAGTTGTTTCTTTTTCGTTATTAACAACTTCCACTAGTTTTCAAGATCTGAATTTTTATTAACAATCTTCTGTACTTAGAAAATCCTGAACCAAGCCCCCGCTGAGGAACAACTCGCGGAGTCCGCAGTGGACCGGTCTGACGCGGCTAGCGTGGCTCATTCTTCTCGTACAGCTGCTAGCGGGACTACTGCGTCTTTCAGTATGACGTCATCGTTGGGGGCTACGTCATCGTACAGCTCGAAGTCTATGGCGTCACATACTTCAGGTGAGTTGAAGTAATCTATTGACCGTATCGACTTTATTGTATTATTTTTATTATTATTAGCCCATGGGCTTGATTGGGATCAAGAGCAAACCCATTAAAAGTAAAGAAAAAAAAATAATTAGAGACGATCTTTGTCTTTTTGTATTTCACCTGTGTCCAGTTTTAGACAGTCGACAGTCCAGTTTTAGACTTCGTAAAAGAAGGTATTTGCTGAATAGAAACTTGACATAATCAATTTCAAACTATAGTGTTTCAAACCGTGTTATGGATGTAGGTAGATCTATCGAAATTCCATACAATAATATGACTTGATTCGAACTAGCGCTTAAGTAGGTATAAAATAGAGGTTAGTAAAAGACACTTCGAAGCCTAAAACTGCTAGCGAGACTTCTGCTGCATAAAGTATGACGTCATTGCTCGAAGCTACGTCATCGTACAACTTGAAGTCTATGGCGTCACATACTTCTGGTGAGTTGGACGAGGTGATAGCCGCAGAAAAAAATCAGCTGGTTTTAGTCGAGTCAATGTTATTTATCTACTAGGTATTTCTGCTGAATCTTGTTAGAGATTCCGTGGCTGGCTCTATGATAAAAAAATAAAATTAAGTGGTGTATAACAACTGTGTAGTGAACAACAATCAGAGCCAAATCTCATTAGAATGCCAATGGCAGTTAGTTGTTGGCAAGGCTGTTAGACGCTAGCGCCGCACGTTATCTTAAATTTCTTGTATGAAATTGGTATTCTCTAAGTGAAACATCTAAAATTTACTAGTCAATAATTTATCGATTAAGCTACTAGGATTAAGTCTACTCTCTAGCACCTCCTTGCGTTCATGCAGCCGAGAGATCGTCGGCGAGCTAATAAAGCTTACAGAATACCAAATCAAACGCTGTGATTGCAGCGAACGATGTGGCTGATGTGATGTAACATCCATGATCTCAGCCATGCGTACAACGACGATGTGTTGCTTAGAGAATTGTATAGCTGTACATTATTTTATTTCATACCTGTGTTATCTGGCGGTGTTGGAGTGGAAGGCAGGTTTTGGACTCTTGTAAAGTTAAAGAAAAGACTTCTTTGGAGATAGATGAGCGTCGTGTATTTCATTCCGGTACAATCATAGAGAGTGACAAATCATTTTTAAAACCATAGACTCGTATGCGTTCCGATACTATATCACGTAACAATACCAACAGGGTCAACCTTAGCCCCGTCGAGCCTCAGTGGCAGCTACACCACCAGAACCAAAAGCAGCCTCAAGAAGTCCCCCACCAAGCGGTACACCCCTTCCAGAAGCACGAAGGACTTGTCCAGCTACCCCGGCTATAACAAGCTCAGGCTAGACAGCGCCGTAAGCCCTAAACACTCACCTAGGTCATCCGCTAGTGCTAATGAGAAGGTAACTTCTTTTCACATTACAGCTTGAATGCTTTACATTTAGAGGCACTGTGCTTAGATCTTTCTTTGATCATGTGTTTTATTACTTTATCACCTATTTTTTTTTGGGATTTATCACGAATTTGGTTGTAGATTAAAATGAATTCACTTTTATGTTTTCGTAGGTATATTCGACTATGTTTTCCTTTTGCCATTCATTTGTGATATCGTTCTTCTTTTCGGTGTAACTAGGTGATTAAGATTAGATTTAGATAAAGATGTTCTACTGTTCTACTTTACTTGAAATTGTTATACAGTTTATTCATTATATTTTAGTAAATCCAATTTATCCATAAAATTATTTTATCAAAAATCTATTCTAAAATTCGAATTAACAAAGTGGACTGTGGATTTTTTTATTATTAAAAGAAACGTCACTGAATTTATTCTAGCCTCCGTGGTCAAGTGGCGTATGCACCGCTTTTTAAAGTATCCCTACTCCAAAACATCCCGGGTTTGATTCTCGGTCGGGTAAATGTAGGAAACTTACTACTTTTCTATATTCTCTCGTGGCTGGGAGTATGTGGTAAATAATACCGACGTTGTTTGATGTTCCCCTTTAACTTAACACAAACGCTTAAGCTACTTATTGCTATTGAACCTTCGATCAACAATAACACCAAGTTCTAGATACATAGTTGGGTGACAAACATGGCCGAGCGTTTTACGCCCACTTGAGCGTATAATTATAAGTAGATTATTTTGACAGTGTCAATAATAATAAGGTATTTCAAACTTGGAACGCTTCCTTGTAGGATCGTAAAATTCTTAAGCTTTTTCTCCGTTTAAAAAAAGTCAGTCGGGCCATTTAAAGTTTAGTTCGTGAGCCTACATCTAGCAAGTACTATTGTTGATCGAAGTATTGAACCAATATAATATGTCATAGTGTCCTATATGTATTCATTCAGCAACACACACTCCACCAAATACTCCAGCACCATTCCATAACCGTTTACTTCCAGGTGCACTTCGAAGAGAACTCCGAGCAAGTGATTCTCCGCCGAGCGAACCGCAACCCCGAAAACCGCCACTCCATGATCCATTACGACCACGAAACCGCAAAACCACAACTCAAAGAACGTCCGATAACCGTCTACGAACCTTTACATATTGACTACAGAGAATCCCCAAGTCTAGGATCTCCAAAAACTTCGAAAAACGACTTACGAAGCATGGATTCCTTACCAATGGATTCTCCGGTATCCCGATGTGATTTGAGATGTGATTCAGATAGCAGAAGCTTGGATTCCCCTAAAGTTAAGGCAGAATATTACAGGGAGAGTGTTCTGGAATCGCCAAAGTTGGTTGCAGGGTTGAGGAATTTGCATTTGGATGACCACAGCCAGATGGATGAGAGCGGTTATTATAGTCCAGGTAAGTAAAACAGAAGTTCCTTCGATATTATTTACGATTGTTGAGTAGAATTTCCAGAAATTGTTTCCAATATTTCAGTTTTGTGAACAATTTTAGTTGTAAAGACAAACTTCTTGATTTAACTGCAAGATTTCAGAATCCAAGGCACACAATATTATTTAAGTTCACGTTACTGAAACGCAGTAAATTTTTAACAACTAAAATGAGGAATTGTTTCCTTTTTCACAAGCTTTTATTTAACTTGCAGTGTATGTATGTAATGTCAGTCCAGGTCAAATTGCAAGCTTATTTTGACCCACTTCCCAGTGTCCGATTGAGCTGAAATTTTGAACGCAAGTTTGGTTTAGATGACAATACAATATTAAAGTACAGTCAGCAAAAAAGCTTGTCATAAAAATGAAATTTTTACTAAAAACTTATTCTATTCCTTCAATTTGTATCAATTGTTTTGTATGGAAACAGTACAATACATCATCATTTGAATAGGGAGGAGGCAGTTTCCGAACAACGAGCAGTACGAGAGTTACGACCCCAACGCAGGAGAGGTGCACAGCGACAACACGCCTGAACCTGTATGCCAGTAAGTTTAGTTTAAGAGGAATGGTCTCAACGGCCATTGAGCGATAACGTTTTCCATCCTCTAATAAACCTTAACAGCAATGAATTTTCGGTATGTTGTTGAAATGAAGAAGAACTAGAGCTGTACGTTTTTTTTTTTAATATTCATTGAACCTAGATTTGAAAATATTGGCAATTTTTTGTTTTGTGTGAAATCACTAAAGTGCAAATAATTCAAGAAGTAGAAGCTTTCGAGATGTAGAAACCAGGTTGTCTACCGCGCAACTCATACGTTTTTGGGAACTTTAAATCAACTGTCATTTGAATTCCTTATTTTGATAGATTTTTACTGCTTTGTTCTGTTGAACGTTGCTAGCTAGTTATCGTTATACCCGACGACCCGGCTATTTTCATAACAAAAATTTAAGAAAATAGCCGTTATCAATTCCTTGTTTTGTGACGTCGGGTATAACGATAACTAGCTATAGCAACGTTCAATAGAACAAAGCAGCAAAAATCTATCAAAAAAAGGAATTCAAATGACAGTTGAAGCCCATACCCATATCCATATTTCTTAGTCGGTAGCCCCGCTGGTACCTAGTTACATTCTGGATATGGTCAAGGGCGTTTGAGTCTCAAAATAATCTGTATTTTACCTCTAATTCATATTTTTCTCATAATTTTTATATTCCCTTATCAACCAGCCCTCCCATATGCCATTGGTTGGTGTTTTGTCCCTCTTTTGGCCATAGTCTGGCGAAGCCCATATAATATGGATCTAAATTTAAAGAAAATCTTAAACAAAGCATCATATTATGGTATGGTGCATCTAAGGCGGCTTTGTGTGAGGCCGGGGCGGGCGGGTTCTCTCTCTTCTCTGGCGACTATACAGGGTCGGACTGGCCATGTAGTCGAGGTGGCCCTAGCCTGCGCGGGCCCCTCTACCCTGCCCTGCCTGCCCAACCTAGCTAATACGTGGTGAATTAGCTACAGGCTCCAAATCGTAAAGCCACCAGGGCCCTTTCCGCCCAGTCCGCTGTCCGACCCTGACTATACTTACGGCAAAGAATACTATTCACGGTCTTTTAACCGCCTCTATGGTCTAGTGGTTCATACCACCGATTTCAAACCAAGAGGTCCCGGGTTCGATTCCCAGTGGGGGTACCTACATAT
This sequence comes from Crambus lathoniellus, assembly GCA_949710035.1. NCBI lineage: Eukaryota > Metazoa > Arthropoda > Insecta > Lepidoptera > Crambidae > Crambus > Crambus lathoniellus. The sequence continues at coordinate 14,180,029 of OX453313.1, read as the reverse complement.
TGTATTCGGTTTGGTTGGTGGTAGGACTTGTTCTTAGCCCGCCTGGCTAGCTACCATCGTCTTATCTAAGTCTGACGCCATAACAATGATCTTTTTACCATTATTGTGTTCCGGCAGTTAGAGATAAGATAGCCAGTTCCTCAGTGATTGAGGATTCCGGGAGTAGTGCGCTTCCACCTTCAGCCTTATCACCACTTAACATCAGCCGGCCTAGCATGAGCGGCTTTAATCACGCAATATGATATGGTACGGCATGCCGTCTTGCTTACACCTTAGTGGGGTAAGCAAGACAACTTGCCGTACCATATCATATCGCGCGATAAAAGCCGCTCATGCTTGGCCGGCAGGTGTGATGAAGGCTAAGTGCTACCCCGTTGTGAATAAAAAAAACAGCTGCCAGCATTGCCGCCGGGCTATGTGGATGCACCATTAAGGCGATACTCGGAAAAAATGTGCAGAAGCGAGATAGCAATGAGAAAACGACGCGCGCGGGAGCGAGACCGTTTTTGCAGATTAGACAAAAAACACACAAAATCACTTCGTATTAAAAAACTACAGCGATTTAAAAAAAAATGCTTCTATACGATCCTCAATATTATTGGTGTCCACTAATTAAACCAATTTCCAATAGTATATGTAACCCCATTTAAGAATAATCTTGAAATTTCGTATTTTTTAGAGGTCATTTCGAAAATAAAAAGTGTCGAGGCAAAATCATAAAATCGTGTTTTTGAAACTATACGATTCTAGATAAAGGTATGAAGAAATATATATCTTATTACCAGATTTGTAACAACTGTAACCGTCCTATAGTTTTAAATCAAAAAGTCCATATTTTTCCGAGTAGCGCCTTAACCTTGAGTTGTATTGGCAACAGTACAACCTGCAGTTGGTGCGGCAGGCGCGTGCGGGCCGACGGCCTGGAGGCGCACTACTGGCGGCGCTGCGTGGTGCTGTCGCGGTGCCCGCACTGTCGCGTGGCTTTGGAGGCGAGGGCACTGCATGCTCACTTACTGGGTAAGTTGCATAGGTTTACCTACTCCTTCCTGATCAGAAGGTCTAAGTAGCTAAATGTCCAACAGCGCGAAACGTCTGATGAGCAGTAAGTCTAATTAGCAGAATGTCCATTTAGCAAAACGTCCATCCAACTATCAAATGGTCTATATAGCAGAACATCTATTTAGCAAAAAGTCATTTTTAAAATGTGTACACTCATGATAAAAAGGTAAAGTCATTTGTAAATTACATTACATTTATTTAATAAAACAAAATCTGGATTAAAAAGCTAGTAGCGCCATAAATATTATCAGGATAGCGCCTAATGCGCACAAATTCCCCTGCATATATTTACTTATTCTTTTGATATGACCAAGGTTTATCAAAAATTCAAAGGCACTATCTTTTTGGCCCTCAAACTTTTGCAGCTCTTTTGTATTTGGCATAAAACATTAAATCGATCTTCCTTCTTTTATTTCCTTCAAATAACATATTCTTGTATTTGCGATCTTGCCAAAGCGCTTCTTTTCTAAAATAAAAATAAAAATAAAATAAAAGCTTTATGTAATGCTAATCAAATAGCATTCTAGACAATAAATTGTCAGTCACCATCGAAAAGATATGATTTAAGCTACATAGACCAAATAATCTGTAGGTATGTACAAGTCTGTACGTACGTACATATTATAATTCCGTGTCCGTTTCCCTCCCGATGTAATTTGTGTGTTGAAAAGAACACTATTTGTTATATAACACAGACGGACCATATCACAGAAAAGCTTAGTAGGTACAGTATCGTTGGACATCACTGTAACCACCACATGTCACGCTTACAGAAGAATGTTCCCTGAGCGAAGGCTGCTGGAAAGCGTGCCAGAAGTGCGGGGCCGCCTTGAGGACTGATGACAGCGACTACCACGTCAATTGCATACGTAAGTGTGGACTTTACTTAATGCCGACAGTTTTTCAGAATCAGCAAACCAATGCACACAAGAGACATACCCTATTATTTTTAACCCCCGACTGCAAAGAAAGGGGTGTTATACCTATTATAAGTTTAACGTGTCAGTGTATCTCTGTGTGTGTGTGTTTGTGTATCTGTGTGTATGTCTGTGACATCGTAACTCCTGAACGACTTGACCAATTTTGATGCCGTTTGTTTTGTTTGAAAGTTGACGTGATCGAGATCGTTTCTAAAGTGCGCACCATATAAGTCGAAATCGAATAGGTAGGTGTAGGTACTAATCTTTTACCGTAACCTTCTATACTAATATTATTAAGAGGAAAGATTTGATTGTTTGTTTGTTTGTTTGTTTGTTTGTTTGTTTGCATCGAATAGGCTCCGAAAGTACTGGACCGATTTAGTAAATTCTTTCACCATTAGAAAGCTACATTCTTCCTAAGTGACATAGGCTATATTTTATCCCGATATTCTCACGGGAACGGGAACCACGCGGGTGAAACCGCGAGGATCCGCTAGTAACTTAATATAACATTAAAATGCAGTGTCCATGTCTCTCCACAAATGTCTCTGTCGCGCGCAGTTTTTTGGCACGGACTCTGGCTACAATTTTAAACAATAACTCGTCCCTGTTATTTCTCTCTGTTTTATTCCTGTTACTTATAATATTTTTGCCTTATGTGTGTTGTGTGTTACGATAAATTGTAGCGCACCTAAGTAGAAAATCAATCTAAATTACTCAACATTTTCATAACTATCTAATAATAATAATAATAGCGTAGCGCGTATCGTATCTGATACTTTGTCAAGTGAGTCCGTAACGTAGGATCGTGCCTGTGGCGCACTTTATAGAGTATCAGATACGTTAAATGCAACATTTTTAAGTGAGTAAAAACGAGTACTCTGCTTTAAGCAGGGTACTCGCCGATAAACACGTGTAACACGTAACTGCTACTGTATCAAGTGAGTACGTAGGCACAAGCCGCTCGCGCGTGGTTCGCAGTAAGCTCGCAGTCGCAGTGACACGTCGAGTGGCGGTTTCACTGCCAACACAAAGGCGGCTATTACTGCGGATCCGAGAGGTCACACGGTGATTGTGAACGAGCCGTACTCACTTGCAGGTTGATACAGTAGCAGTTACGTTACGTACTACAAGTTAGGTGAGTAGGTACCCTCTTTACAGAAGTGGTTATCTTGAAATTATCTACATACAAATAGCGTTAGTAACATAACGAACATTTGTTCTAAAGCGCTCGGAATGGACGAGTGGAAATGCCCGTACTGCTTCACCAACGTGCTGGCGAGGGACCTGCCCTGGCAGCGCCACCTGATGCAGTGTCCGCGGAACCCAAGGCACGGCCAAACGTAAACAATTGTTGATCTACAAGTCGCCATTTTGGAACTGAGACGCGGTGTTTCTATTTTCTTCAGCACTTTTTTTATGATGCTGGCACTTCACATAGCTTTCTGTAGTTATTCGTGTTTATATTTGGATTTTACTCAATAATAATCGGGCAGAAGTACAAATAACGTGAACAAACTGTTTAAAGTACGGTCGCGGAGCTCGACGAATCTCGTACAATGACTTTGTTATTACCTGTCCCTCTCGCTCCCGCGTAAATATAATGGCTTCACGCTCGCACAGAGCCCTTGTGACTGTGGTCATCGCATCTGTCATACTTTACACATTGTCATTGATACATGTTCTCGTATAAGTATTTATGTATTCATTTTGTATAGAGCCACTTCATATTGCCTTATTCGCCCAAGTAAGACGAATACACGAACACGAATAGAGATGTGAAGTGTCACCATAAGTTTAAAATGCTTAAAAACAAACTGCAACTAACAACGACCAAAATTTTCTGAAATAGCTAAAAGTTTACGCTAGATAAGTGTGCGCGCGGTCGAAATCTGAACTAATAATATAACATATCTTTAAAAAAAGAACTTAGAACCTATCTAAAGAAAGAGAAAGAAAGAAAGAGAAACATTTATTGACTACATCTAGCGCCCCAGTCGCGCGCATACTTTTCTGGCTTGTACTTTATAATAAACCTTAGCGTTAACAGACAAGAAGTTCAATTCTTATGCAGGTAATAAACAACAATTCATGACCGATTGTCAGCTGGCAGTCGTTTCTCCGAAAATTATGAAAAAGAAAATGTATCGTTGTTAGTTGCTAAGGAACCTTGTTCCTACAATTTCTAGTATTCACTGAATATAATTTTAACACAGCACGGGTTTTTCCCTCTATCAGTTTGTAAATACAAGGCTCCAAGCCATAATGAAAAGTTACCGGGAGAAAACATTAAAAGACTACCCGACCCGAGCTAGCAAATTTTCTAATTCGTCGTACCTACACACTTAATAAAACCCATTTTAAATAAAAATTGCAGAGCTATACCTACATACATATGGCCCGCTGATTTTGATTTTGTAACTTTGCAGCACCAAAGGGCTAAATAATACTCCTGGTAATAAATCTATTAGAATGCGAATGCAAATGCCAAAAATAATGGTACAATGATTATTCATCAAAATAGACTTAACATTTAAGTCAACGAGACGTTTTTATTTAGCCGGACCCATACCAAACGATCCGACGCGTTACGATCGCGCCCGGCAAGAGTGCGCTCTACTGGAGCTCCATCGAAGCGGTTGGTGTGGAACTGTGGCCATGCCTCGCGCGATCCAAGTGAACAAATTCAAAGCACGATCCAGAGTGCCCACTCTGAAACACAAAATCCGAAACTTCGGTATACCCGTCCCTCTCGCTCTCCAGTCATGACAGAATCGAGTGAAAGGGGCGGGGCTACCGAAGTTTCGGATTTTGCGTTTCAGTCAGAGTACGGCTATTAGATCGCGGATAGCCGATCCAAGATGGATCGTTTGGTATGGTTTTGGCTATTTATTGTCATTCGTCAATACCATTAGCCAGAACTTTGTTTTTGAAGAATTCCTAGCTGCAATACATCAATTATCGGTATTCCTATTCTTACCAGTAAGTTCAGAAATAATTTCATCTATAAAATGAATACCTATGTGTGCCTATGTCTTGGCCACACTAAATAAATAAAACATATGTCGTCAACCAATTTTAAACTCAGCTAGTAAGAAGATAAGGCTTATAATTTATTGGAGTCATTTTAAAGTTTTGAATGTAAATGTTTTCTTTTCGAGTGTGCTATATTTATTTTTATCACATCCGTCAATTAAATTATCTACAATTATTATTATAAACAAAAGCACAGCTTATAGTCCATTTCTACCGTCCAAAAGTTTGGATTCCGTCTTAGACGATGCTCATTTTCTGACTTTTTTAATTAAAAGTACTTAAGCTTTAATTTCACTATTGCATGATATTGTATAGAAGTAATATTTTGTGCACCATTATTTTACGATTTACTTAACATTACAACAGGTAAAGGTTTAAAATGTCAGAAGTTTTATGTTGTTTTGAATGTAAGTTAAATAATGAAAATTAAAACAAATTGTAAATATACCAATCATATTTAGAGACAGAAATAGAAGGTATTTCATTCAAAATATGCTGTGCTAAAAATAGTCTGTAGGTATGTAACTTTCTGGAATGGTTTACCTAGAACTAAAAATGATGCTTGTCAAGGATTGTACCTTAGATGGATTTATTATTATTACATGTCCCTTTGCGTTACTTGGGTATTAAACCATTTTTTTTAGTAAAGTCAAATAGATTAGTGAAATGTGTCCTAATTTATTAGTTTACATGGTTTACTTACATGCATAATTGTTTGTACAAGATTTTACCTTAGATTGATTTATTACATGTCCCTTTGCGTTACTTGGGTATTAAACCATTTTTTTTAGGTAAAGTCAAATAGATTAGTGTAAATTATGTCCTGATTTTTTAGATTACATGCATGAACACTAGGTGTAGTCATTAAACTTATTAAATAATATACGAGTAATAATAGACATGATTTTTCATAGATTTAACAATATAAGATGTTCGCTCGCATTCAGTTTGACATCCGTCACTTGCTGTCGAACGCAGTTGAAAAAAATATTTGTATTACTGCAGCAATGTTTGTACAACATCTTTCAAACTGAAAGCGATTGCGATAGATATTCGAGTTAAACAATAGAGGCATATTTTGCATGTTTTTCAGTACTTATCCATCGATTTAACGGAACAGAGTATAGCTTAGTATACCTAATACCTACGCGTAGGTCGAAGTCGCATTCCTGTTAGGTACTACACTACTTAAAATAGGTTAGTTAGTTAAAACTCCTATGGCGTTTGATACCATTTTAGCCTTTATAACCGTAACGTACATAATATTATTTCCATCATGTTGATTAATATTATCCGATAATTCTGTTTTTTTAATAATAAATAAATATTGGACACTAGCACATACATTGTTCCAATACCAAACTGTAATAGCTTGAGCACTAGTATTATAAAGGGTGTCTCAAAAGTACGTATAGGATTTGAATTTCACGCTATTTCCGGAATATTCAAGATGGCGGGTTGAAATTTGACATACGTCATCTTGACACATGTAAAATTAGCCGTGGAGCGTTTCAAGATAAAACAGCGCATAGAAGTTATACAAATATTTAACAAAAATTCACGATCAATTACAAACACTCGTCGAATGATCGAAAAATCTCGTAATTTCAAGAAGAGGTGATGTCAAATGGCCACCGAAATCTTGCCATCTGATGCCACTGGATTTCTTTCTTTGGGGCTACGTTAAAGATAAAGTCTACGCCAACGATCCACAAAATATAGACAATATAGACAAAATAATAGCCGAGTTATTGGTGAAATAAGTAGCGAAATGTGTGAAATTAGCAGCGAAATGAGTGAAAGTGTCATGAAAAACTTGCACACAGAAAAATTGCCCATGGCGGCTATTTAGCAGATATTCAGATAAAATTGTACAAGTCTCTTCTTTAAAATAAAAAAAAAACTACGAAGAAATTCCAATCCATTCGCGTTTTATTGAGACAAATCATCCTTTACCTACTTTTGGGACACCCGTTAGAAATTGGAAACAACGACGGGTATGACCACATATATTAATGGAAATATTGATAAGTTCGTTATCAATATCTAACCTCTAGAGATAGCGGCACCTTGAAAACTGGTGCGTACACCACTCGGCCACGGAGGTCGTCATTTGATTGCTTGTTTATTAACTCTCGCACCAAAATGCATATTTTAAACAAAATATAATCATTCAGCCGTGTAAGTAGATGAGCTACTAAGGTATCAAACTCGGACGAGTTATAGTTGATAATTACTAGCTTAGCTTCGAGTATCGAGCCACATCGCTCCTGTGATATCGGGTCGAGTCTCATTGAACTGGTTTATCGCGTGGATCTTCTGTTGACGGTTTAGAATGTAGGTAGATTTAAGTAAATAAGGTAAGTAATTACATAGTCATATTAGGGTAAATTTTTTGCTGCATTTCAGTTCTAAAAAGGGTTGAAAAAGCTAAGATCGACAACAATTTAAACAAGTTTGAATTTTCATAAAATCTAAATATTAGTATCAAAGTGTATAAAATAGTACATTATTGGAAGCTATCACTATAGTTACTCTACTGTCCATATTATCCGTACCTAAATCTATTTGAGTCGTTTGTCGCTAAGTCAATTATGTCGTCCAGGTAGATTAAAAAATACTAAATTAAAATTAAGAAAAAAGTTTAAAATTGTAATCTCAAGCATACATATTAGCACAACCCATTTTCTAACAGAAAATATAAATTGATCATATTGTACAAGATTTAAATCACGTATATTTGAATAAAAAGTGTTGCAGTAAAATTTGACGATAGGAAACTCTTAGATCTATTCACTGTTTCAATCTATTTTCCTTCCTAACTGAATATTTATAAATAGATTAACAACGGTAATAATAAATTAATGAGAATAAGCTAGAATGTAATTCACGAGTCATAAATCAATCTGAAATAATACACATTAATACAGGGAGTTCGAGTACTTAATACCAAGAAACATATAATAAAAACAGAAATTACATAATTTTGCACTAATCTATTTGACTGACTTTTGAGATATTTATTTTTGTGATATATTATGAAGTAATTTTTCAATGTTATTGTTACGTTTAAGTTTCATAAAATATCATTACAATTAGGTATGTAGTAACGATCATACTCAGATTCCATGTTCATAGTAAATTTTCATCAATACTCAAGGGTGTTTCAGAAAGGAAATATCAAAAACGAATGTTCTCTAAAGTGTAATGTAATAATAAAGGGAAGTCCTTTTATTTGAATATTTTTGAAACATTCTTATACTTAATATTATATACTTTTAATTTAAGCATTACAAATGAAAAGTTTTCCTAAATCTAACTACAGTAAGTACCTACTGAATTATGATATTCAACGCATGATTATGATTATGCATAAGCTCTTAATTCTAAAGATTATGTTTAACCTGCCATTCACTTTTATGCTACCTCTCCAAAAACTATATATTTGCACAAATATTCTAGTAAAGCAATTTCAAAATAAAAAATAAAATGAAAATTAAGTATTATCGTAACTAATTGGACTGATAGTAGGAATAAATTAAAGGAACGAATTTTAAAATAACTCGAAATTTCTAAACTAAGAGTATACCGCATTTTACTCATTTCACGAAATGCTCAGTACTTTCTTAATTAACATACAAGAAATTGTCATAGAACCTAATTATATTCATATTTTATGGTTTGACATGATTTTAAAACATGTGCAATATTTAATTCTAGTCCTTTGAAAATTTTAAACATGTTGATTTAAACATAATGTTTGTGTAGTTTAAAATAGTTACATGACTTAGGTATTGATGTTGATTTGATTTTAGTTATTATTAAGGATATTTCAGTTATCATTTTGGGTGTTTTTATGAGAGTTCTTTGCTACGTTGGGATAAAATTACAATCGAATACTATAAAGATAAAAGAGCCATGTAGCTCTATTTACAGATGTTTTCAGCATTTTCACGAGCGCCGGTGAGCCATGCTTGTGTGTGTAAATGTACATGCACACTGTGTTTGTCTGCGTAAGCTCGGGAGCTCAGTTTTGACCGAGACGCCGGGCGCCGCGCCGGCCGAAGCACACATCAGCACGTGTCTCTATACGCATTACAACTACAAGTATGGCTCACCCCACGCTCGTGAGATAAAACAACTGTTTTAGGATCGGTTGTGAATGTTTTGGTTTAACAATTAAAGGAAAATGCGTTTAAGGAACAGATTAGAACACTATTGTGCTAGACTTAAAGTCTACTCCATGCGTTTGTCGGACGATCGCGTAGTAAGAGAAGATAATTTTGTATGTAAATTTGTGTGCCATCAGAATGGGTATTGAACATTCTAGCAAATAAGACGTGGAAAGAAACGGAGTGTTTCTAGTTTACAAAAACTTATGCCACAGTAAATATATTGGCCAAAACAGGAATTTTTAAATGATCCTACTCCATAAATCCGAATACTCATAGGCACATAAATGTCTATTGCTATAGACTATAGACCAAAACAATTTTTAAAACCAATAACATTTCGTGGCTTTCTTATAGCGCGGTCATACATTTGTTGAAGCGCGAGCGAGGGAAGTGGTCAGCCACGTAGTGTGGCCCAACATTCTTCATGCTCTTCATATTGCCTAAGTTTTGCAGTTTATACGGGCTTAGTAGCTAATTATTAGTACTTGTCACACTAATATCCACCGTGTAAACAGGCTGAATAAGTGCTTAGTATTAAAACAAACACAGATTACACATTAATTTTATACTTTCAACAGTGCTACTGCCAGTGAGAGTGAATAGAAGCCCATCCTATTTCCAAGACTAGTCCCACCATAGTTTGCCAAGTACTTGTCACTTGCGGTGTTGTATAAACAAACAGCCATGACAAGTGCTTAGTGACAAATTGAAATGACGACACATTACGCAAAAACAGGCGGCGGCGATCCATTTAGAACGGATGTCAAGTATAACTCGTTCGGATAATAAAGAAACCATTTATGCATTAAGTGTGAGCGCGATAGCATGACCCACCCACGTGGTATACATGCAGTATGACGGTATGTGTGAGCGAGATAGCATGACCGGCCGGCCGCCATTTGCAAATTGTTTCTTTATGTGCACGAGTTATAACTATACCATCTGCTAACACCACCGCGTAAACAGTTAACTTCTCACTAATCAGACAAGCTACTAAATGGCAAGTATTTCGCCCGTGTAAACTCTACATTTGTCAAGTTTTTGACGCGAGTCGAAGGGGAGGCGATTGCAACGCATTTGTATGAAATTGGATTCCTGTTTTAGCTTTATATGTATTGTGCTTATAATTTAATTTACTTTTAGTGAGTAACCTGCACTGATTTGTTGGTGTGGCACCATAACGTTAAGGCGAAAGATTGTTATCGCTGGTATTGCGAATGGCTTGGGAGGTGAATAAAGGGTTTCTAAAACAAGTGGATATATCGTTTCATTTGAATCATCCTTCCTTCATATTCAATTATTATAATTTAAAGAAAAGAGTCTGGTATCAATAAAACAAGTAATTACTTTTCTTGAAATATATATTAGGTACGTCAAATAATATTAAACAATAAAATAACGGTATAGATAAGCTTTTTTTTCATTTGTACAACAAAGAAGTGGTCAAGTTTATGTTGCGCAAGAATCTGTTTTTGGTCCTTTAACTTATTGATTGTATAGTATGACGAACTCAGTATATTTAGAAACAACAACATTTTATCTGTTTAAAGAAAAAAGAATTGGAAACATTTCATCTGTACTTACAGAATATAGACAAAACGAACTGAATAAATATTAAATAATTCAACATATAAGCAACAATAGACAATGGAGTCTTATATAGTAAACTTAAGCAAATAATCACATTATTTATAATCAATACATCCACAGCCAAAGTTGCAGTTTATATTCGTTAAAAATTACCATAAATATTAAATATCTACTAGCTAGTAGTCTGTGGTTCACTTTCTGCATTCGCACCATTTTCCTCAGCAGGTTCGGATGCCTCTGTAGCCTCACTGGTATCTGCTTCAGCGCCGGGTACGTCCGAAGCTTTCTTGAATTTATTTACGTCTGTAACAATGATTCGAGTAAATATTCTGTCTTGGAAGCCTCCAGGCTAACATAGTAAGTAGGCGGCGAGTCACAATAGAGCTTTTAGGTCACAGTGACCACAGCTTGGGAGCAGCATAGCCTCTTCACATCAACCAAAATAGTATAAAAATTGTGTCAGTAATAGGTAACAGAAATCGTACGTGATAAGCGAGTGAGATGTAACCAGATAAAAGTATAATAAATAATAATAATTATGTAACAAAAAAGGCTTCGGAACAAAGGAATTATTTCCATCAGACGTAAAAAATTTACAGTTAAGTATTAGTTAATCGCTGTATCATATTGGCGTTAGCTATGTTAAGGGAATCAAAAAAGACTTTGAACGAATTTCGCCTAGCCAGCAAGTCGACCAACTATAAAAACGTAGTATCAATGCCGTCTTGGCAGTCTAAATTTGACATTGACAAACATGTTTTTATTGCAGTTTGTAAAAATAAAAGAAGCAAGTGCATAGGATGCGCGGGTCCAGAAATTGGTATACAAAATCTATTAGAACGAATTCCTATTCAAAAACGATTCTAACTTAAACTATCTAATACTCGTAATACATACCATACTTGCTAATGTCAGCACCCAGCAGCCTCAAATAGTGGACAGTGTCTGGAGTAGCAGTGTATGCTCTGAGTGAATGCACTCCGCGCCATCCAACCAATGTGAGTTGCAGGTTTGACTCCGCGTCATGGTACTCAAGCACGCAGCTGCCGGTCGCTGGTGAGTATAAAACGAATACACATTTATTTAAAATTGAATAATGCTTAAAATGGTTGAAATTCTTGAACTTCAAATGTTATGATGATAACTTATTGAAATAAATTACTCTGAAATTATCTTTTAGTCAGTTTGTGATTTCTTCTTAAATACATTAGTTTTTAAATTTTTACTTTTTTGCATTCACAGTGCAATTTTTAATACTTACTTATTGAAAAATTGAAAATGAAGTAAAAATTTTAGAAAAAATCGACCCGTCTCACAACCAGCTCCGATGGCATAACTAGCGCTATCTGTTTTCTGGTGCAAGCAGCTTTTAGTGTATAAACACATTATTTAATGATAAAAAAGTGACACCTAGGGTCTAATTATAACAACATTCGAATTTTTTGGCTTAGTAGTTTCCATTTGAATGTATGAAAATTGCGCACTCTGTTTTGGCCGAGTCGCCGGCCGACGCACACGTAGCGCGTGTCTATACGCATTACAACTACAAGTATGGCTCGCCCGCGCTCGTGAGATAAAACAACTGTACGTACTTTAACAATTACTGTTTCAGATAAATTACTTACCAAGATCTTTAACTAGGTTCTGCGTGTGCTCAGAGAACAGTTTCAGATCAGGAGGGTTGCTCGGGTTGTCGTTCTGCAGTACCGTGATGAGATCCTCCTTCAATATGCGTATGCGCCGCTTGGAACCTATACACCGCAATATGCTTTGTAAGCCTTCCTGTGATAACCTGAGGAAGGATATGAGAAAATGTAAAAAGATTTCATTTCATACAACAAAACTAACTAACGAAGGTATAACAAGAATAAGATTTAAAAATAATAACATAATAACATAATCATCATCCATCATGTCAGCCGAACGACGCCCACTGCTGGGCATAGGCCTCCCCAAATAACATAATAAAAAACCAATCGAACCTACGCTTTTGTTGCAGAAGGCGACTCACTATTTACTGCGTCATTTACACTAAATCTGTGATGAGGACATAAGAAATATGAGACACTAGCCTAGGCTACATAACGTTATCCCGCGGGAATGTGACATTTTTTAAGGATAAAAAATAGCCTATGTCGTATGTCACTCTCCAGCTGTCAAACTATCCCCATACCAAAAATCACGTCGATCCGTTGCCCCGTTGTGTCGTGAAAAACGGACAAACACACAAACAAACACACTTTCTAATAATATTAGCATGGATTGGAATAAATTGTGATAGAAAAACAACCAGCCTTGCAAGTAGATATTCGAACCTACGCCCCTGGGAAAATTACAGAACTACTTTGTAAATGCATAAAATCAAATAAAAATAATTATAATAATGACAGCCTGTATAAATAATTCTCTTGAATGAGAGGGTTTCCTCTCATTGATGAAGCAAAGCAGGCCTTCAGCGTTAAAAGAGATAGAAAAATTCGACGACTCTCGCAAGCCTTTTGGTCGTTTACTTGGTCAGAGTATTGGGCCGGAATCTCAGGGGCGCGGGTTCGAATACGAATAAAGTTGCGATGGAGACGCTAGTATATAAAATTAGTATAATATCACATAAATGTAACTTACCTAAACGGACATGTCATGTTCTTATTATCACATCTGACGAATGTCTTCACGCCAGTGTTAATAATTTTAATGCTAGTCTCATTCTTCTGAACAATGTCTTTCACGACTGGAGACACCAAATAAATATTCTTCTTCTTCCCAACATAACACCGAGTCAGAAGGCACGTAGAGTCAAACTCAGGGTTAAGATCATAATACTCTTTTATAGAAGGAAACACATCTTCTGTGTCCCCGGAGAAGAAAACAAAAGGATCTTCTCTGTAACCGCCCATTCTTCTCTTCTTTTTGGGAGGCTCTTTCTTCTGTTCAGTGCTGTTCTCTGCCTCTTCTGGTGTCTTCTCTTTTTCTTCTTTTTCCCACGGAAGTGGGGCTACTTTTTCGAAGACTGCTACGAAGAATCCGCCAGTGTCTTGGTGGTGAGGCAGTATTCTTATACTGGAAAAAAACATTATAACTTAATATTTGACTGGTATATTCATATTCATATTCATTTATTCAGCATAAAGACCAGACTGTCATAAAATGATAAAAATGAGAGTGTAGAATAACCTATCTAAAATAGAGTCTGTATAGTTTCGCCGGGAAAAATACGCTAGTGTACCGATACTTTTTAACAATATTAAATTTTAACAATCCAATAGTTTTTCGATATTTCATATCTTTAGACAAGGAGAGCACTAGCCAAATTTTTACTTTGAACGTTTAAATAAAAATTTATTCATAATGTTTATATGGGATGTCCTAGATTAACGGAAGATTAGAATTAAATAGACAAGAAAGCTTTGGGTTTACATAGTGTTCGCGCCGCGCTGCGAGCAGTCAGTTGTCATTGTCAAGGTCACGAGACAATGCGCTCGGCCGGCCCGAGTGTAGGATCAGTTCGCCGTACTCTGCCGTGAGGCAAGGTTGTGTGTTTTGTAGCGACGTGCCGCGTCAGGAAACCTACCCGTGTTGTGACCGAGATTTCGTTGTTGCACCTACGCGTGCCCGGTCGGGGTACAGACGTGTGACCCGTGTGTGTTCGCTTTGAAAAGCGCCGGGAAAGTTTTAGCTGTCTATTAGGGCATTGTGTAGTTATAAGAGTGTTAGCTATAAGAGTTTCCCATCGGGGTTGAGTGAAGATCTTTGCCAGGCGCGCGCGCGCCGGCGAGACAGCGATCAGCCCCCCTGGATTACGGACAGTATCTGCTAGTAAGGTAGGCCTAGCTTAAGTAACTTAATTTTGCATGAGAAACCTCCGTTTCGATAAACTGTGGAACACAGTCGATGGTCACCACAATTGTGCGTCATATTTTTGGTAGCAGAGCGTACCTAGTTAGCGTACCTAGAAATACCTAAAAAGCGTACCTAAAAATAAAATTTTTTTTTTTTTTTGTTGAAATCTCGAGGGTATTCCGAGACGATTTGAAGTACTAAGAAATTGTTCTAGTAAATTCTCGAAGCGAATGTTTCTCACTTGGTGGATCCGATAATAGATAGACACTTATATAATTGTGGTCACATAATAGTGATTTGATACGAGTTTACTCGCCTAGATGTGTATATTTTTTTTTGTGTGTCCGGATTTATTTGACGAATAGTTTCGTTCGAAAGTGTTGTTTATTAGTACCACATACTAGTGTTTGTTCCGAGTCCGCTTGCCTAGTTAAAAAAGTGGAACTAGTTTTAATTATTAGTAGTATTAAATTACGAGTATTATTATTAAAAATAGTTTTGTTTTTGTTTGTTGATAACGGTTTAGTAGTTGATTTGCGAGGTTGACTTGGCCGTGCCGTGTATGCCATACCGTTAATCCTATACGTTTTGTTTATACCGTTATATTGTTAGCCCTTGAAATTGGTAAGTTGTTAATAATTTATGAAAATAGTAGGGTCCGTGTATGTCGTCCGAATTTTAATTGTGTTTTATATTATCGTGACGCGACCTATTTCTATTGTTTTTTTTTTTTGTTGATGTTTACCACTTTTATATTTCTTTGTTTGCTTTGTTTATTAAACGGAGTATAAATGGCTCCTACGAATCCGCTCGCCGTATCCAGGGCTGGCATCCAAGGAGTTTTGCGTTGGCTTGCTTGTGCGGTCACATTAATAGACCGAGCCGACCGGGTAGGCGCGTTGCTAGCTCGGTATGGCGGGCTGGCAGCTCGGCTGCAAGACCTGGAGCGCCACGCCATGGAGTGTCGCGCGTATTATTTAGAGAACCCCCCAGCTGATGATGCCGTGTCGGAACAGCTGGAGCAGGATGTAGCCCAGGCCTATGAGCTGGCTGACCAGTTCACGGAGGCGGCTGAGAGGGCCCTGGCTGTTCGGAAGGGGGAGCCGGTTTTAAGCGGGGAGGTCAAACCTACCCCGACGGCGTTGCTAGGCCGATTGCCTACTTTGGAGATTCCCACTTTTAATGGGGATCTGTCAGCCTGGATGGGCTTCATTAATCTGTTTGACAGCTTAGTGGATTCACGACGGGACTTATCCCCTAGTGAGAAGTTGGCCTATTTGCGCTCCTCCCTGCGAGGAGAGGCCAGCGCGGTAATCCAGCACCTGCTCATCAGCGACGACAACTACCAGGTGGCTCGCCAGCTTCTGGTTAGCAGGTACCAGAATGTCCGGTTACTGGCGGACACCCACGTGGCCACGATTTTGGCCCTCCCGCGAATCACGCGGGTACACCTGTTACGGAGGGAGTTGCTGAACCCGCTACTGTCAGCGGTCAACTCCCTAAGGCGATTGGACCTGCCGGTGGATCAGTGGTCCTTTATACTGCTGCACATAGTCCTCGCCAAATTGCCCGCTGAAATGAAGGGGCGTTTCGAGCAGAGGTACGGAGGCGACAGCGCCTCGTATCTCCCGCCCTTCGCGGACCTCCTTCGTTTTTTGGAGGACGAATGTAGGGTGACGGACCACCTGGAGCCCGCCCCGGTTCCAGGTGTTGGTCGTATGGTGGCGGCGAGGGAACAGCCCCGTCGCCCGACCAACCGGTATGCTGCCTTCCAGCAGTCCCCTCCCCCCGCACCGAGTGAGCGGTGCAGGTATTGCAGGGGAGATAGGCACGTGGTGCACGAATGTGCCAAATTTAGAGGCCTCCGCCCAGAGGGACGGAGGGCCGTTGCGAGACAGCGCCAATGGTGCTATAGGTGTTTGGGGGGACACATGCAGTCGGCGTGTCCCCAGACAGAGGATTGTCGTCTTTGCGGAGGGAGGCATCACCCCCTCCTTTGTTTGGACCGCAAGGACGCCGGGAGCGACCGGGGTTCGAATTCCTCGCGCACGGGCGGGGGCCCGGCAGCCCGGAACCGGTCCCCTAGAGATTCGGCGGGGCTTAGCCCCCCCGTTCAGTCCCCCCCGGAGAGGGGGAACTATAGGAGAGACGCCCCCGCCACGGGCGGGGGTAGGGGGGTACCACAAGAGTACGCCACGGTGGCGATGGGCACGGGCCCTATTTGCTACTCCCCCCCCCTAATGGAGAGGCCTCGATTGGGGTACTATGTACCGAGGCACGCCCCACACGGGTATTACCCTGCACCTAGGAGTGCTGTTGGTCGGGGCCAGTATGTACCCGATTGGGACCCGCTCGCCCGGTACGAGCGTCCCACATTTGGCGCGCCGACTCAGGCGCGAGGGGGACAAGTACCCCCCCAAAATTTTTAATGGCGCCCCTGTCGGACCCAACCACCCCTCCGGAGCTTGTGCTGTTGCCAACAGCCTCCGTGAATGTTTGGGGACCTAAGGGCAATGTTGTAACGGTGCGTGCCCTTTTGGACTCAGGTGCCCAGGGGTGCATAATGTCCAGGTGGCTTGTCCGACAGCTGGGTCTTTTGCTTGTGCCGCATCACGAAGCGGTACGGGGGGTGGGAGACTCGCGGATCCCTGATCCGATTGGTCGAGTTGAGTTCTCCTTCTCCCCCCACTTCACGCCAAGGCCGAAGATCGGTGCTTCGGCGATAGTTTTTGATAAGGTGGTTGGACCACTCCCGCAAGTGCGAGTGCCGCCATCCACGATTGAGCTGACGTCTGGACTGGCTTTGGCTGATCCTTCCTTCCACCGACCGGGCCCAATACACTTGTTGATTGGTGCGGATGTCCTCGGTCGTGTACTGTGTGGAAGCAAGCGAGTTTTGCAGACAGCCGATCTTGTCGCCTTGTCCTCGTCGCTGGGTCATGTGGTGATGGGAAAGGTACCACAGACACCAGAGACCCCGTCGGTAGACCGCCAGACCATTGTCGGTTCTACTTTGTCCGACGTTCTCCAAAAGTTTTGGGAGGTGGAGGAACCCCCCACTGCCAAGCGGTTGGATCCGTTAGCCGAGGAGTGCGAATTGTTCTACCAGAACAACACTGGGCGCCTCCTCTCGGGTCGCTTGATTACCCGCTTGCCCTTCTTGGCGGCTCGCCCTCCTTTAGGGAGCTCCCGACCGATGGCCGAGAAGAGATTGTTGTCCATGGAGCGTAGGATGGCCAGGGATCCCGCATTCAAGGAGAAGTATATAGACTTCATGCGGGAGTATTTGGACCTTGGGCACATGTCCATCTCGCAGTTGGACTGGCGTAATGTGGAACATTACTTCCTGCCACACCACGCTGTTTTGAAGACTTCCAATGGGAAGATCCGCGTGGTCTTTGATGGTTCAGCGCCCACGTCAACCGGAGTGTCGTTGAATCAGTGTCTGCATGCGGGGCCGAATCTGCATCACGATGTCTGTGATGTTTTGACCAACTTCCGCCGGCACGCTGTCGTCTTTGTGGCCGATATCCGCATGATGTTCAGACAGACCGTGATTCACCCGGAGGATAGACGATACCAGCTCATCCTTTGGCGTGAGGATCCCCAGGATCCGATGTTGGCTTACGAGCTGAACACCAACACTTATGGTTTGCGGTCGAGCCCCTTTGTGGCGATCCGTTCGCTTTTGGAGCTCGCAGAGCGTGAACGGCTACGCTATCCCCGGGCATCTGCTCTTATTGAGGGGGGGGCCTTATTTGTCGACGATATCTGCACGGGGGCCTCGAGCTTAGATGAGGCTCTCGTCTTACGTGATGAGCTGATTGCGCTCTTGAGGGCTGGTGGCTATGAGTTGCGGAAGTGGCTGTCTAACTCACCGGACCTATTGGCAGATTTGCCTAAGGACCACCAGCAAGAGCCGCTCCTCTTTGAAAATCCGGAGACTCCAGACATGCTGTCTGTTTTGGGAGTCCAGTATCGACCAGTCCCGGATTTGTTCACATATAGATTGGAACTGCCAGACCCAAAGGTCTGGACTAAACGCACGGTGCTGTCTACTGTAGCCCGTACCTTTGATCCGAACGGTTGGCTCAGCCCTGTAGTGTTTTCGATGAAGTGCTTCCTACAGGAGCTCTGGGCTGCGGAATTGTCATGGGATGAGCCCCTCTCTGGTAGCCTCCTACGAGAGTGGGTGAGGTTCGTGTCATCCCTACCCGACGTCAATCGGGTTTGTATACCGAGGCAAATGCTGCCTTCGGGAAAGTTTAAAGCCTCCCTGCACGGCTTTTGTGACGCGTCCGAAAGCGGATACGCGGCAGCCGTTTACATCCGAACGGTGGATGCAGCAGGCGTTGTCGCCGTACACTTAGTTACGGCCAAGAGTAAGGTCGCCCCCCTTCGGACTAGGCTAACCATTCCGAAGTTGGAGTTGTCCGGCGCCACTCTCTTAGTACGGCTACTCAATCATGTTGCCGACACCTTGGGAAACGGTGTCGACTTGGGGTCGATATTTGCGTGGTCTGACAGCCAGGTCGTCCTTTGTTGGCTGAAGAGTTCAGTCCACACCCTTGAGGTTTTTGTGGCCAACCGGGTCTCACAAATTCAGACTTCAAAGGCCCCGTTGATTTGGCGCCACGTACCGGGCGAACTGAACCCCGCAGATTGTGCCTCCCGCGGCTGCGAGGCGCCTGAGTTAGTGGACCACCACCTATGGTGGAGTCCATCATGGTTGTTACGGCCTGAGCGCTCATGGCCTGCCACCCCGGCTGTGGCCAGAGTCCCAGACCTAGGCATGCGTGTTCACGCCGTGGAGACGGTGGCGGCTCCGCAGATGGAGTTTTTGTTAGACCGCTACAGTTCTCTTGATAAGTTGCTCGGCGTGACTGCTTGGATGAGGCGCTTTGTGCGAAATTGTCGCCAGCCTCAGGAGAAATCGTTGTCTCCGGTCCTCGCCCCACAAGAGCGGCAAGACGCTCTGTTGCATTGGTTGCGAGTGACGCAACAGCGAGAGTTTGAACCGGAGCTGAAAGCCCTGAAAGTCCCATCGTTCGCCGACAGTCGTTTCGCCTTTGGACTGATCGCCGATAGGACGTTTCATTTCTGAGAGATTCGCCGTCAGAACCATTCACCAACGCGACGTTTCGCCGACAGAATTATTCGTATATGGCTGTTTCGACGACAGGACTTGTCAACTATGGACTATTCAGCGATAGATCGTTTTGTTTACGATTGTTTCAACTACGTAAAGTAATGAGAAGTCTAAATTAACAAAGCAAATAGGGTCTGTTTTCGCACACCTGCCCAAAAAAGGAGTCTATTGATTCATCGCTGTATGTATGCGAATTTTTCATTTAAAGTATAACTACTAAACGCCTCCACCGATTTTGATGAATGAGGTATCGTTAGAATTCCTATCTTATGGCGATTTTATATACCTACTTAAAGATAATAAATAAAAATAAATAGTACATAATACTATAATAACATTTAGGTATGTCTATAAATCAAATCATCGCTTTGCAACACTAGTATATATATATATATATATATATTATATATAGTAAATATTAATATAATAATATATTTTCCGTTTTCGAATATCAAGTTATACAAAAAGTTGCACAGAGTGTATCCTCTAAACAGGAGGTGAGGTGGGAGGTGTTTTTAGGCTGAATGAACGAATCCTTTGCCATAATATGCTGAAAAAATTTGGTTGTGTTACAGTTACAGCGCCATCTAGTGCATCGAAAAATTACTGTAGGAAACTCTCCCAACAAGCATTAAATAGCTGCGCATATTTATTTGTCTCTTGACTAAATAGTTTTATAATCATTGCTACAATTTTATTTTATCATTCAAGAAAAAAGTCTTTTATTTTAGTTATAATTAATTTAATTAATATTTACTTATGTTATTTTATTATGTCTAGAGAGCACTTTGTAATTGCCTACCACTAGTGTTGCAAAACGAAGTTTTGATTAATAGACATACCTACCTAAATGTATTTTCACTTCTCATGCTCGTAAAGTTCGTGTTTATGTTGGGTATAGGCTGCATAAAATCGCTTTTTATGCTCTAGTGCATAAAGTAAAATCTTCGTCTAAGTCTCAGACTCTGAGACAAAGGTCGTCAGGTAAACAGTAACACACGCAATTAAACTTCGTTAAATAAACCTTTTTATTTCATTATATTTCTTCAAACTTGTACATAATCCATCCATCCATGTAAAATTACTAAATTAATAAAACTAGGCAAAATTAATGCGTTTTCTAAGAAATAAGTATTTCAAGAGCATTATGGACTACGATCTATGCTAAAGCCACTGACGCCACTGTGCTACTGCCACTGCCACGTATAAAAAAAAGAAAAAGAAAGTCTTCCCGCCAATATGGCGAAATCTTTATTTTTCTTTTCTGCAATATTGTTATTTATTTTTCTCACACTCGAAGTGAAAAGCAGAGTGTGTAACTCGTACATAAAACCCATTTTACCCTCGAATTGACTATCCACCCTTGCCTACGGCTCGGGTGGATATATACGTCTCGGGTAAAATGGTACGTTTTATGCACTTGTTGTACAATCTACTATTCATTTATAAGTACTTTAAAATTTTTGAACTTCCCATACTAAATCGTTCACGTGATCAGTCTGATTTGTATGAAGAGACACAATTACCCTGTATATAAGTACAGTTGTGAATTTAATGAAGTAAATAAATAATAATTTTAAGTGCAATAAATCTTATTCTACGTTTTATTTAAGTACTTACCTACTTACCTAAAAAATAAATAATAAAATTAAAAAGCACCACTGCCGTTATAAAAAGCCAACTACGAACAAAAAATATCGGACTATATTTTATTTATTATTTTTAAGTAGGTACCTACGTACATAAAATTGCCATAAGATAGGGATTCTAACGATACCTCATTTATCAAAATCGGTGAAGGCGTTTAGTTGGTTTAAATGAAAAATTCGCATACATACAGCAATGAACCAAAACAATAGACCCCTTTTTTGGGAGGTGTGTGAAAACAGACCCTATTTGCTTTGTTAATTTAGACTTCTCATTACTTTACGTAGTTGAAACAATCGTAAACGAAACGATCTATCGCTGAATAGTCCATAGTTGACAAGTACTGTCGTCGAAACAGCCATATACGAATAATTCTGTCGGCGAAACGTCGCGTTGGTGAATGGTTCTGACGGCGAATCTCTCAGAAATGAAACGTCCTATCGGCGATCAGTCCAAAGGCGAAACGACTGTCGGCGAACGATGGGACTTTCGAAAGCCCTGCGCTCAAGTAAGCCCAAGTTGAAGGGACCCTTGGTGCGGTTGAATCCCTTCTTGGACAGTACCGGATTGCTGCGTGTCGGAGGTAGGCTCAGACATGCCAACCTGCCGTACGGATCACGCCACCCTTTGTTGCTCCCCAAGGATGGACCGTTAGTTAGACTGTTGATTACGGACCGACATGTAAAGAATGCTCATGCCGGTTGTAATGCTTTGACCGCGCTCCTCCAACGAGAGTTCTGGATTTTGTCAGCGCGGAGAATAATCCGATCCGTTATTTTTCGTTGTCTCCCGTGTTATCGTTTGCGCGCCGATACGATGCAGCCCCAGATGGGTGATTTGCCTGCCGATCGAGTGAACGAATCGATGCCCTTCTCAGGAGTTGGAACGGATTTTGCGGGGCCATTCACCGTTAAGACATCGCGGCTTCGTAATGCTAGAACGGAAAAGGCTTACTTGTGTGTATTTGTTTGTTTGGCCACTAAAGCGGTCCACCTGGAGGTGGTTAGTGCCCTCACCACAGAAGCCTTTGTAGCCACGTTGAATCGTTTTGTGTCTCGCCGCGGAATGCCGTCGTTAATCAGGTCCGATTGTGGAACCAATTTCAAGGGCACCGATAGGTATTTAAAGGAAGTTTGTGAATTTTTGGATAGGAATAATTTTGAGATCGGATCCACACTCTCTCGCAGAGGGGTACGATGGCAGTACTCCCCGCCATCCTGCCCCCACTGGGGAGGGAATTTTGAAGCAACTGTAAGGGCCGCTAAAACTCACCTTCGTCGCGTTATTGGGGAGACGGTCCTCACGTTTGAGGAACTCGCGACCGTATTTTGTAAGGTTGAGGCGGTCCTCAACTCGCGTCCGTTGTGTCCGTTGTCTTCGGACGCGAATGATTTAGAGGCCCTTACGCCGGGCCATTTTTTGATTGGCAGACCGCTTAACGCCTTGCCGGAATATCCTTATTCCGAAGTGCCCTCCGGACGGCTCTCGCGATTTGAATTGCTCCAGCAGCTTACGCAGAGTTTTTGGCGCCGTTGGCATCTGGAGTATTTGCACATTTTGCAGCAACGCGTTAAGTGGTCGGATAGGACGACCCCACCCAAGACCGGAGACCTCGTGTTGGTAAAGGATCCAAACCTGCCGCCCCTCCGCTGGCGTTTAGGACGCATTGTTCAGCTTCATCCGGGGTCGGATGGTGTGCCCAGGTTTGCCGAGGTCCTGGTGGGGGACTCTGTTTTGAAGCGAGCGATCGCTACCCTCTCTCGCCTACCCTTAGATTGAGTTGGCGGACAGTTTGCTACTGTCCGGGACGGGGGGATGTTCGCGCCGCGCTGCGAGCAGTCAGTTGTCATTGTCAAGGTCACGAGACAATGCGCTCGGCCGGCCCGAGTGTAGGATCAGTTCGCCGTACTCTGCCGTGAGGCAAGGTTGTGTGTTTTGTAGCGACGTGCCGCGTCAGGAAACCTACCCGTGTTGTGACCGAGATTTCGTTGTTGCACCTACGCGTGCCCGGTCGGGGTACAGACGTGTGACCCGTGTGTGTTCGCTTTGAAAAGCGCCGGGAAAGTTTTAGCTGTCTATTAGGGCATTGTGTAGTTATAAGAGTGTTAGCTATAAGAGTTTCCCATCGGGGTTGAGTGAAGATCTTTGCCAGGCGCGCGCGCGCCGGCGAGACAGCGATCAGCCCCCCTGGATTACGGACAGTATCTGCTAGTAAGGTAGGCCTAGCTTAAGTAACTTAATTTTGCATGAGAAACCTCCGTTTCGATAAACTGTGGAACACAGTCGATGGTCACCACAATTGTGCGTGATCACATAGAATAGGGTTATTTATGGAATAACACTTCGGAGTAGGATAGTAACATTCAAAAATATAACATTGAAGAATAACAAAATTGAAAAAAAAAACAAACTGTTGATTAAACAAGCAATGAACAGTGTCTCTAGCAATCTCTATCTAAAAGAAATTTTATATGGCGGCAGTAAGTCTGTCTGTCCTTGTCTAGGTTTGATGCTCTATATCTCCGAAAATATGTAAATACTAGCTGACCCGGCAAACGTTGTTTTGCCACATAATAGTGAACCCGGTCACCAACATCCTGTGTGTGTGTTTATACACCAAAAGTTGCCTACACCAGACAACAGATAGCGCTAGTTCCACACTACCAATAAAGAGGCCCAAGCTTGGTCTCTATTTCCTACATATAAAAAATTACTCTGTGAAGTAGAGTGTGATCACGCACAATTGTGATGACCACATCTACTGTGTTCCACAGTTTATTGAAACGAAGGTTTCTCATGCAAAATTAAGTAAATTAAGCTAGTCCTACCTTACTAGAAAATAGTGTCCGTAATCCAGGGGGGCTGAACGTTGTCTCGCCGGCGCGCGCCTGGCAAAACGATCTCCACACAACCCCCGATGGGAAACTCTTACAGCTACCACCCTTATAACTACACAATGCCCTAATAGGCAGCTAAAACTTTCCCGGCGCTTTTCAAAGCGAACACACACGGGTCACAAGTCCGTACCCGGACCGGGCGCTCCTAGGTGCAAAACGCTCGAGATCTCGGTCACGATACGGGTAGGTAACTGGCGCGGCACGTCGTTACAGAAACACACAAACTTGCCTCACGGCTGCCTACGGCCAACTGCGCGCGAGTTGCGCGGACGGTGGTTGGCGGCGCACCCACGAATGAACGTGAATGAATGAATCACGCGCGGCGTGAACATCCCCCCGTCCCGGACAGTAGCAAACTGTCCGCCAACTCAATCTAAGGGCAGGCGAGAGAGGGTAGCGATCGCTCGCTTCAAAACAGAGTCCCCCACCAGGACCTCGGCAAACCTGGGCACACCATCTGACCCCGGATGAAGCTGAACAATGCGTCCTAAACGCCAGCGGAGGGGCGGCAGGTTTGGATCCTTTACCAACACGAGGTCTCCAGTCTTGGGTGGGGTCGTCCTATCCGACCACTTAACGCGTTGCTGCAAAATGTGCAAATACTCCAGATGCCAACGGCGCCAAAAACTCTGCGTAAGCTGCTGGAGCAATTCAAATCGCGAGAGCCGTCCGGAGGGCACTTCGGAATAAGGATATTCCGGCAAGGCGTTAAGCGGTCTGCCAATCAAAAAATGGCCCGGCGTAAGGGCCTCTAAATCATTCGCGTCCGAAGACAACGGACACAACGGACGCGAGTTGAGGACCGCCTCAACCTTACAAAATACGGTCGCGAGTTCCTCAAACGTGAGGACCGTCTCCCCAATAACGCGACGAAGGTGAGTTTTAGCGGCCTTTACAGTTGCTTCAAAAATCCCTCCCCAGTGGGGGCAGGATGGCGGGGAGTACTGCCATCGTACCCCTCTGCGAGAGAGTGTGGATCCGATCTCAAAATTATTCCTATCCAAAAATTCACAAACTTCCTTTAAATACCTATCGGTGCCCTTGAAATTGGTTCCACAATCGGACCTTATTAACGACGGCATTCCGCGGCGAGACACAAAACGATTCAACGTGGCTACAAAGGCTTCTGTGGTGAGGGCACTAACCACCTCCAGGTGGACCGCTTTAGTGGCCAAACAAACAAATACACACAAGTAAGCCTTTTCCGTTCTAGCATTACGAAGCCGCGATGTCTTAACGGTAAATGGCCCCGCAAAATCCGTTCCAACTCCTGAGAAGGGCATCGATTCGTTCACTCGATCGGCAGGCAAATCACCCATCTGGGGCTGCATCGTATCGGCGCGCAAACGATAACACGGGAGACAACGAAAAATAACGGATCGGATTATTCTCCGCGCTGACAAAATCCAGAACTCTCGTTGGAGGAGCGCGGTCAAAGCATTACAACCGGCATGAGCATTCTTTACATGTCGGTCTGTAATCAACAGTCTAACTAACGGTCCATCCTTGGGGAGCAACAAAGGGTGGCGTGATCCGTACGGCAGGTTGGCATGTCTGAGCCTACCTCCGACACGCAGCAATCCGGTACTGTCCAAGAAGGGATTCAACCGCACCAAGGGTCCCTTCAACTTGGGCTTACTTGAGCGCAGGGCTTTCAGCTCCGGTTCAAACTCTCGCTGTTGCGTCACTCGCAACCAATGCAACAGAGCGTCTTGCCGCTCTTGTGGGGCGAGGACCGGAGACAACGATTTCTCCTGAGGCTGGCGACAATTTCGCACAAAGCGCCTCATCCAAGCAGTCACGCCGAGCAACTTATCCAGAGAACTGTAGCGGTCTAACAAAAACTCCATCTGCGGAGCCGCCACCGTCTCCACGGCGTGAACACGCATGCCTAGGTCTGGGACTCTGGCCACAGCCGGGGTGGCAGGCCATGAGCGCTCAGGCCGTAACAACCATGATGGACTCCACCATAGGTGGTGGTCCACTAACTCAGGCGCCTCGCAGCCGCGGGAGGCACAATCTGCGGGGTTCAATTCGCCCGGTACGTGGCGCCATATCAACGGGGCCTTTGAAGTCTGAATTTGTGAGACCCGATTGGCCACAAAAACCTCAAGGGTGTGGACTGAACTCTTCAGCCAACAAAGGACGACCTGGCTGTCAGACCACGCAAATACCGACTCCAGGTCGACACCGTTTCCCAAGGTGTCGGCAACATGATTGAGTAGCCGTACTAAGAGAGTGGCGCCGGACAACTCCAACTTCGGAATGGTTAGCCTAGTCCGAAGGGGGGCGACCTTACTCTTGGCCGTAACTATGTGTACGGCGACAACGCCTGCTGCATCCACCGTTCGGATGTAAACGGCTGCCGCGTATCCGCTTTCGGACGCGTCACAAAAGCCGTGCAGGGAGGCTTTAAACTTTCCCGAAGGCAGCATTTGCCTCGGTATACAAACCCGATTGACGTCGGGTAGGGATGACACGAACCTCACCCACTCTCGTAGGAGGCTACCAGAGAGGGGCTCATCCCATGACAATTCCGCAGCCCAGAGCTCCTGTAGGAAGCACTTCATCGAAAACACTACAGGGCTGAGCCAACCGTTCGGATCAAAGGTACGGGCTACAGTAGACAGCACCGTGCGTTTAGTCCAGACCTTTGGGTCTGGCAGTTCCAATCTATATGTGAACAAATCCGGGACTGGTCGATACTGGACTCCCAAAACAGACAGCATGTCTGGAGTCTCCGGATTTTCAAAGAGGAGCGGCTCTTGCTGGTGGTCCTTAGGCAAATCTGCCAATAGGTCCGGTGAGTTAGACAGCCACTTCCGCAACTCATAGCCACCAGCCCTCAAGAGCGCAATCAGCTCATCACGTAAGACGAGAGCCTCATCTAAGCTCGAGGCCCCCGTGCAGATATCGTCGACAAATAAGGCCCCCCCCTCAATAAGAGCAGATGCCCGGGGATAGCGTAGCCGTTCGCGCTCTGCGAGCTCCAAAAGCGAACGGATCGCCACAAAGGGGCTCGACCGCAAACCATAAGTGTTGGTGTTCAGCTCGTAAGCCAACATCGGATCCTGGGGATCCTCACGCCAAAGGATGAGCTGGTATCGTCTATCCTCCGGGTGAATCACGGTCTGTCTGAACATCATGCGGATATCGGCCACAAAGACGACAGCGTGCCGGCGGAAGTTGGTCAAAACATCACAGACATCGTGATGCAGATTCGGCCCCGCATGCAGACACTGATTCAACGACACTCCGGTTGACGTGGGCGCTGAACCATCAAAGACCACGCGGATCTTCCCATTGGAAGTCTTCAAAACAGCGTGGTGTGGCAGGAAGTAATGTTCCACATTACGCCAGTCCAACTGCGAGATGGACATGTGCCCAAGGTCCAAATACTCCCGCATGAAGTCTATATACTTCTCCTTGAATGCGGGATCCCTGGCCATCCTACGCTCCATGGACAACAATCTCTTCTCGGCCATCGGTCGGGAGCTCCCTAAAGGAGGGCGAACCGCCAAGAAGGGCAAGCGGGTAATCAAGCGACCCGAGAGGAGGCGCCCAGTGTTGTTCTGGTAGAACAATTCGCACTCCTCGGCTAACGGATCCAACCGCTTGGCAGTGGGAGGTTCCTCCACCTCCCAAAACTTTTGGAGAACGTCGGACAAAGTAGAACCGACAATGGTCTGGCGGTCTACCGACGGGGTCTCTGGTGTCTGTGGTACCTTTCCCATCACCACATGACCCAGCGACGAGGACAAGGCGACAAGATCGGCTGTCTGCAAAACTCGCTTGCTTCCACACAGTACACGACCGAGGACATCCGCACCAATCAACAAGTGTATTGGGCCCGGTCGGTGGAAGGAAGGATCAGCCAAAGCCAGTCCAGACGTCAGCTCAATCGTGGATGGCGGCACTCGCACTTGCGGGAGTGGTCCAACCACCTTATCAAATACTATCGCCGAAGCACCGATCTTCGGCCTTGGCGTGAAGTGGGGGGAGAAGGAGAACTCAACTCGACCAATCGGATCAGGGATCCGCGAGTCTCCCACCCCCCGTACCGCTTCGTGATGCGGCACAAGCAAAAGACCCAGCTGTCGGACAAGCCACCTGGACATTATGCACCCCTGGGCACCTGAGTCCAAAAGGGCACGCACCGTGACAACATTGCCCTTAGGTCCCCAAACATTCACGGAGGCTGTTGGCAACAGCACAAGCTCCGGAGGGGTGGTTGGGTCCGACAGGGGCGCCATTAAAAATTTTGGGGGGGTACTTGTCCCCCTCGCGCCTGAGTCGGCGCGCCAAATGTGGGACGCTCGTACCGGGCGAGCGGGTCCCAATCGGGTACATACTGGCCCCGACCAACAGCACTCCTAGGTGCAGGGTAATACCCGTGTGGGGCGTGCCTCGGTACATAGTACCCCAATCGAGGCCTCTCCATTAGGGGGGGGGGAGTAGCAAATATGGCCCGTGCCCATCGCCACCGTGGCGTACTCTTGTGGTACCCCCCTACCCCCGCCCGTGGCGGGGGCGTCTCTCCTATAGTTCCCCCTCTCCGGGGGGGACTGAACGGGGGGGCTAAGCCCCGCCGAATCTCTAGGGGACCGGTTCCGGGCTGCCGGGCCCCCGCCCGTGCGCGAGGAATTCGAACCCCGGTCGCTCCCGGCGTCCTTGCGGTCCAAACAGAGGAGGGGGTGATGCCTCCCTCCGCAAAGACGACAATCCTCGGTCTGGGGACACGCCGACTGCATGTGTCCCCCCAAACACCTATAGCACCATTGGCGCTGTTTCGCAACGGCCCTCCGTCCCTCTGGGCGGAGGCCTCTAAATTTGGCACATTCGTGCACCATGTGCCTATCTCCCCTGCAATACCTGCACCGCTCACTCGGTGCGGGGGGAGGGGACTGCTGGAAGGCAGCATAGCGATTGGTCGGGCGACGGGGCTGTTCCCTCGCCGCCACCATACGACCAACACCTGGAACCGGGGCAGGCTCCAGGTGGTCCGTCACCCTACATTCGTCCTCCAAAAAACGAAGGAGGTCCGCGAAGGGCGGGAGATACGAGGCGCTGTCGCCTCCGTACCTCTGCTCGAAACGCCCCTTCATTTCAGCGGGCAATTTGGCGAGGACTATGTGCAGCAGTACAAAGGACCACTGATCCACCGGCAGGTCCAATCGCCTTAGGGAGTTGACCGCTGACAGTAGCGGGTTCAGCAACTCCCTCCGTAACAGGTGTACCCGCGTGATTCGCGGGAGGGCCAAAATCGTGGCCACGTGGGTGTCCGCCAGTAACCGGACATTCTGGTACCTGCTAACCAGAAGCTGGCGAGCCACCTGGTAGTTGTCGTCACTGATGAGCAGGTGCTGGATTACCGCGCTGGCCTCTCCTCGCAGGGAGGAGCGCAAATAGGCCAACTTCTCGCTAGGGGATAAGTCCCGTCGTGAATCCACCAAACTGTCAAACAAATTAATGAAGCCCATCCAGGCTGACAGATCCCCATTAAAAGTGGGAATCTCCAAAGTAGGCAATCGGCCTAGCAACGCCGTCGGGGTAGGTTTGACCTCCCCGCTCAAAACCGGCTCCCCCTTCCGAACAGCCAGGGCCCTCTCAGCCGCCTCCGTGAACTGGTCAGCCAGCTCATAGGCCTGGGCTACATCCTGCTCCAGCTGTTCCGACACGGCATCATCAGCTGGGGGGTTTTCCAAATAATGCGCGCGACACTCCATGGCGTGGCGCTCCAGGTCTTGCAGCCGAGCTGCCAGCCCGCCATACCGAGCTAGCAACGCGCCTACCCGGTCGGCTCGGTCTATTAATGTGACCGCACAAGCAAGCCAACGCAAAACTCCTTGGATGCCAGCCCTGGATACGGCGAGCGGATTCGTAGGAGCCATTTATAATCCGTTTTATAAACAAAGCAAACAAAGAAATATAAAAGTGGTAAACATCAACAAAAAAAACAATAGAAATAGGTCGCGTCACGATAATATAAAACACAATTAAAATTCGGACGACATACACGGACCCTACTATTTTCATAAATTATTAGCAACTTACCAATTTCAAGGGCTAACAATATAACGGTATAAACAAAACGTATAGGATTAACGGTATGGCATAACGGCACGGCCAAGTCAACCTCGCAAATCAACTACTAAACCGTTATCAACAAACGAAAACAAAACTATTTTTAATAATAATACTCGTAATTTAATACTACTAATAATTAAAACTAGTTCCACTTTTTTAACTAGGCAAGCGGACTCGGAACAAACACTAGTATGTGGTACTAATAAACAACACTTTCGAACGAAACTATTCGTCAAATAAATCCGGACACACAAAAAAAAATATACACATCTAGGCGAGTAAACTCGTATCAAATCACTAGTATGTGGTACTAATAAACACACTTTCGAACGAACTATTCGTCAAATAAATCCGGACACACAAAAAAAATATACACATCTAGGCGAGTAAACTCGTATCAAAACACTAGTATGTGACAACAATTATATAAGTGTCTATCTATTATCGGATCCACCAAGTGAGAAACATTCGCTTCGAGAATTTACTAGAACAATTTCTTAGTACTTCAAATCGTCTCGGGATCTTCAAATACCCTCGAGATTTCAACAAAAAAAAAAAAATTTTTAGGTACGCTTTTTAGGTACGCTTTTTATTTTTACTATGAAATGTTATGTAGTTAATTTTAATATGAAAATTAATTATATCAACTAAGCTCTGCTACCAAAAATATGATCACGCACAATTGTGATGACCACATCTACTGTGTTCCACAGTTTATTGAAACGAAGGTTTCTCATGCAAAATTAAGTAAATTAAGCTAGTCCTACCTTACTAGAAAATAGTGTCCGTAATCCAGGGGGGCTGAACGTTGTCTCGCCGGCGCGCGCCTGGCAAAACGATCTCCACACAACCCCCGATGGGAAACTCTTACAGCTACCACCCTTATAACTACACAATGCCCTAATAGGCAGCTAAAACTTTCCCGGCGCTTTTCAAAGCGAACACACACGGGTCACAAGTCCGTACCCGGACCGGGCGCTCCTAGGTGCAAAACGCTCGAGATCTCGGTCACGATACGGGTAGGTAACTGGCGCGGCACGTCGTTACAGAAACACACAAACTTGCCTCACGGCTGCCTACGGCCAACTGCGCGCGAGTTGCGCGGACGGTGGTTGGCGGCGCACCCACGAATGAACGTGAATGAATGAATCACGCGCGGCGTGAACAGAGTGAGTGTCAGATAACTCTGCGCGCATGCGCGACTGGGGCATTTTTGGCGCTAGTTACAGTACATTTTTTATTCTAAGCTTATGGAAAAGATTAGTATTCGCTTTTGACCGCGCAGGCGTCAGAGATTACATACTCTTTGGAAACGGCAATGGATGAAATGACAGATTTGTATCGAAGGTACGACTTTTAAACGATTTTTCATAGAAAATTACAATTTTTACTTAATTTTCCGGAATAATAAGTAGCCTATGTTACTCTTCAGCTCCCAAACTATCCCCATACCAAATATCACGTCTATCCCTTGCTCCGTTTTGACGTGAAAGAAGGACAAACAAACAAACAAACAAACAAACAAACAAATAAACAAACACACTTTCACATTTATAATATTAGTATGGATAGTATGGATATGGAAGTATGGATTTGAAAATAAATACCTGTACTCTGCCGTCTTTACGATAAGTGCAATAACTCGTAATATCGTAAGGATGGCAGTACTGTGTTTCTGATATTTCTAAAAAGCATTTTAAAGAAATAAAAAAAATCAATCCGGTCCCCTATTCTGATCACCGAAAGGAGTGAGTACACAATCTGAAGATGTCTCATGCATTAATTAAATGGTTTCACGGGCTGCATGACATGTAGCACTATTTCGTCAACACCACATCATGTTGACCACATCAATATCTTCCAATTTCGGCACAAAGAACAGTGTTATCATGTCAACGAAATTCAACAGCAAGCACACAAAATGGTCATAGAAAATTTCGGCAAAAGAATGCGTATGTTACAGCAAAGTTGTGAAGGCTATTTACCCCGAAGAGTTATTCCCTAAATAGCCCTAGCCTATGCACTTTCTAATTCAGTATAAAAACTGGATATTCTATAACTCGACTCTTGCGTTAATTTTGTTTGGGCCACTATATTATCAAATATCATTTTTAGATAACAACATCAGTCTGTTACCCTATGTATTTATTCGAAAGTACCTCACCATCTATCCAAATTGTACTTGGCCAAGTCGTCCGGTTTTGGCGGGAACATTTGCGGGCGCACCACCGTTTGCCACTTCTCGGGGACGTCTTCGTACTTCTCATAGAACACCATGTCTTTGGAGGCCGGCCGCCAGTACGTCATACCTGCGAGATTAGAATTTTGAATAGTTGAATTGATAAGATGGTTGATTTTAAGAATGTAGAAATAAACACTTTTTACGGATTTTAGACACGCGTATTTTATTATACAACTAGTTTTCCGCCCGCGGCTACGCCCGCGTGGACTTTCCGGGATAAAAAGTAGCCTATGTTCCTCTCCAGGCTACAAAGTATCTGTGTCCCAAATTTCAGCCAAATCCGTTCAGCCGTTTTGGCGTGATTAAGTAAAAAACATTTAAACATCTAAACTTTCACATTTATAATATTAGTAGGAAGTAGAATTACCTGGTAAATTTGTGTATTTAAGGTTTTTATCTTGTTTTTTTACGACATTTAGGCAGTTTTCCAGGATAGGTACTACTGTGATGTACGACGGATGATACGGATCTAAAATGTGCTTATTTGGGATCCTCACCATCATGTCAGCCGAACAACTCCCACTGCTGAGCATAGGCCTCTCTCAAGGATCTCCACAACGATCGGTCCTGCGCTGCCCACATCCAGCGGCTTCCCGCGACCTTGACTAGATCGTCGGTCCATCTTGTACGGGGCCTACCCACCGAACGTCATTCTGTACGCGGTCGCCACTCGAGAACCTTTCCGCCTCAACGGCCATCGGTTCTCCGTGCTATGTGTCCTGCTCACTGCCTCTTCAACTGAGCAATCCTTCGAGCGATGTCTGTTGTTTTTTTATTCATTTTCAATAATAAAAATTGCAATTTGAATGCAGCAGAGTAAAAATATATTGATTTTTTGGATCCGCAAAAACATTCATTACTTTTTTGTTTAATCCACAACGGTGTAGCACTTAGCCTTCATCACACCTGATGTTAAGTTGTGTTGTGTTTAGGCTGAAGGTGGAAGCGCACTACTCCCGGAATCTTCAATCACTGAGGAACTGGCTATCTTACCTTTAACTGCCGGACCGGAACACAATAATGCTAAAAAACATCATTCTTATGGCGTCAGACTTAGATAAGACGGTGGTAGCTAGCCATGCGTACTAATAACAAGTCCTACCACCAACCAAAATATACCTATGTCATGCCGTCATAACAGCACGCCTAAATTAATATTACATTTTGTCTTAATGCAACGATTACAGAAACTGAAGAAACTCAAAGACTTGTAAAAAGTTTCCACACTTGGAGAAGATATAACATAATTCTCGCCTTTATGGTACTTCAAGCCCGGCAGCATAGGAGACGCGTCCACCAGCTTCACCGAGTCCCCCATCTTCTGCAGAAACCTTTTCACCACCGCCTCATTCTCCATCAGGTTGAAGGAACAGGTGGAGTATACCAGACAACCTCCTATGGCGAGGAGTTCGCAGCCGCGGCGGAAGACTTTTAAAAAGTTTCCACACTTGGCGAACAAATAACATAAGTCTCACCTTTATGGTACTTCAAGCCCGGCAGCATAGAAGACGCGTCCACCAGCTTCACCGTCCCCTGTCTCCTGCAGCAGTCTGTGCACCACCGCCTCGTTCTCCACTGGGTTGAAGGAACAGGTGGAGTATACTAGTCTAGTTCCTATGACGAGGAGTTCGCAGCCGGGGCGGAATGAAACTCAAAAGACTTTTAAAAAGTTTTCACACTCGTCGAACAAATAACATAATTCTCACCTTTATGGTACTTCAAGCCCGGCAGCATAGAAGACGCGTCCACCAGCTTCACCGAGTCCCCTGTCTCCTGCAGCAGTCTGTGCACCACCGCCTCGTTCTCCACTGGGTTGAAGGAACAGGTGGAGTATACTAGTCGAGTTCCTATGACGAGGAGTTCGCAGCCGGGGCGGAATGAAACTCAAAAGACTTTTAAAAAGTTTTCACACTCGTCGAACAAATAACATAATTCTCACCTTTATGGTACTTCAAGCCCGGCAGCATAGAAGACACGTCCACCAGCTTCACCGTCCCCTGTCTCCTGCAGCAGTCTGTGCACCACCGCCTCGTTCTCCACTGGGTTGAAGGAACAGGTGGAGTATACTAGTCGAGTTCCTATGACGAGGAGTTCGCAGCCGGGACGGAATGAAACTCAAAAGACTTTTAAAAAGTTTTCACACTCGTCGAACAAATAACATAATTCTCACCTTTATGGTACTTCAAGCCCGGCAGCATAGAAGACGCGTCCACCAGCTTCACCGAGTCCCCTGTCTCCTGCAGCAATCTGTGCACCACCGCCTCGTTCTCCACCGGGTTGAAGGAACAGGTGGAGTATACTAGTCGACCACCTATGGCAAGGAGTTCGCAGCCGCGGCGGAGTACGCGATATTGGATTCTAAAGACAAGAAAGTAAAGTTGATTTTGAAGTTGAAAGGGTATTGTTTACTATTTCAATTCAAGATTACTATTAGACAAATTTCTTACTTAATGTAAATGCACACTTGTGCGCAGCTTACGCGACTTTAAGAATTCTGTACGGAAAACCGCGTCGAAGGTTGGTGCGAGGTTTCATAGAATTTCAGATAAATAATTCTAAAATTCGTTTTGTTCGGCTCGTTCGCCGCGGACAAGTGTGCATTCACTATCCACCTTATTCCAAAACGCGGACTAAATGAGTCACACCAACACATCAAAATATGACTATAAAAATTACTGCATTGAATGCGCGTACTCGTGCAAGTAATAACAGTTTTTTCACTTCTCATGCTCGTAAAGTTCGTGTTTATGTTGGGTATAGGCTGCATAAAATCGCTTTTTATGCTCTAGTGCATAAAGTAAAATCTTCGTCTAAGTCTCAGACTTTAAGACAAAGATCGTCAGGTAAACAGCCACACACGCAATGAAACTTCGTAAAATAAACTTATTATTTCATTCTGTTTCTTCAATTTTGTACATACTTAATCCATGTTAAATTACTAAATTAATAAAACTAGGCAAAATTAATGAGTTTTCTAAGAAATAAGTTTTTCAAGAGCATTATGGACTACGATCTAATGCTAAAGTCACTGTGCTACCAATGCCACGTATAAAAAAAAGAAAAAGAAAGTCTTCCCGCCAACATGGCGAAGTCTTTATTTTTTCTTTTTTGCAATATTGGTATTTATTTTCCTCACACTCTAAGTGAAAAGCAGAGTGTATAACTTGTACATAAAACCTATTTTACCCTCGAATTGACTATTCACCCTCGCCTACGGCTCGGATGGATATATACATCTCGGGTAAAATAGTACGTTTTATGCACTTGTTGTACAATCTACTATTGTTTCATCGAAATCTGTCCAGGATTTCCAAAGTTACAGCGTTGTAAAGTTTCACCAGCTTTTGTAAATTTGCTTTCCTTGCGCGCTATTCCGATGACGTCATGTCGCAGTGACATTTCCGATTGCGGCTGCTGCGGGTGATTTCCGTCCAACTGTACCTACATTTGAGTCCGTTCGTGCGCAATCTTCGCGCAACTGGTGCGTTTTAGGCGCTAGTTACAAGTACATTTTTTTCGTTATAATGTTATGGTAAATGATTAGTATTCGATTTTGACCGCGCGCAGCCGCTAAAACTGTCACCTACTGTCCATTTGACGGCTTCGTGTTATTGTTGATCGAAGTTTGACAGTTGCTATTTATATTGACAGAATACCGCCCGCCATTCCGAAAGTTGATTTCATTTACAACTACAACTACAAAAATACAACTTATGTATTTGAAGGTGTTTTTTCACATGGGCACAATACAAAATTGATCATTGATCGACCTATAAGAAAAATAAATAAATTTATTACGAAACCGTGAGAGCATAACTCTAATAGCCAAAGGAAAAATACGGAAGCGCCAACTCTCAATCGCGATGTGACATCACACGTTAATTCCATTGGCTCACCCGAAATTTTCACGGAGGCCGTACTTTAACGTTTAATATCTCAGTCATTTTGAAGATATGAAAAAAATAAAAACATATTCTTTTTTCTCGAGTAGTAACATATTTTTTAGATATGCTGATAACAAAAATCATTGGTGTGACTCATTAGTCCTGGTTTAAAACTGGTACTAAACTGGTGCTGTCACTTTCATGTTCCAAATGAAAGACAAAATTAGCATCGCTTTTAAACCAGGTCTAACTTTTAGTACACGTTTTGGTATAAGGGGGATGTCTTATACTTGGAACGTGCGCAAATGTGCAAAGAAATCTTTTAGAAAAATGGAAAATGAAGTATTTAGAAAAAATCGACCCGTCTCACAAACTTCTTCAAGACTTCTAAATGTTTCATTTTCCATTTTTCGATAGTAAAAATTGCATTGTGAATGCAAAAAACTAAAAATTAAAATAACAAGAAATCTTTTGTTGTATTTTAAGATGCTAGCAACACTACTTGCGTCATGTAAACAAAGGCTCCTGTATATTTAATAAGTTTAAAAACCATTTATACGTTTAATTTAAGCCATACGATTATAATTTGATCTATAATTAAGTGATACATCTGTGGAAGTGTTATCTACGTCTAACTGTGACTAATTTACCAATAATTAATACAACAGAATTTGTATGTGAATGTGAATAGAATATACCTAAAGTTCATCAATTCAGCAAAGAAGAAGTCATCAACAAGGAGGTACCACTCAAATCTGGTTATTTTTATGAAAATCTTGAGACTAAACACCTTTACGCATGCAGAGTTTCTTGGTTTTTAAAATCAGATAACGTACATAGTACATGGAAATCGTACCAAATAAGTGGTGTTGCCTTGCATTAAATGAGGTAGTTCTGATTTTTTTATATGTTAGTAGTGATGAGATGGTAATGACAAATCCAAGTTTTTCCACCTCGAAAGCCCTCCGGATCATTGTTAAATATTAAAAAATCCAATAAATTTTCAGATTTTTTTCAGTTTTTGTAAATTTTTACCACCAAGGATCTGAGTCACGGCAAATGTTACTATGCACTCTTTGAAGTAGACTAAATTTGCAATAAAAAAAGAGTAATTGGGTTTTTCTAAGCCAAATAGTTTTTAAGATACGGCTATTTTAAAATTTGCAAAATCACAAAAAAGGAAGTATTTTTATTTTTCGTCAACTTTGACCCCCTAGAAGTGGGTTTATGGCAAAAGTTTTTTATTAGTTATTAAAGTCCATTAAATTTCCAACAAAATGAGATTAAATTTGTCGATTTACACCTGATAGTTCCTAAGACACAGCTGTTCAAAGTTATAGAGGTAGGTAAGTAAACAATTATGTAATAGAAGGCTTTGCAAAAGGTAGTAAGCCCTAAAGGAAGAAGGATCTGGGAGACGTTCCCGTTCTACCCTGTTAATGACACGCAAACCTTAATCACCTTGAAAGCATACCAAAGATGTAAGGTTGTACCAGCAGATGTGGTTGCAGGAAAGCAGAACTCAAATGTTCGGTTGTTTGCAGCTACTGCATTGGCCAATCATGCGAGAACATACCAGACCTGATGTGTGATGACATTGATGAACCATTGATTGATAACCCACCATCAAAAGACGATTTTGACCTTCCTGAGCAGTTCGATGAAGAAATTATACCTCAGCAAGCTGCCCCCAAAAAGTGTGCTGTGGATTCAGAGGACGTGCCTGGTCCATCAAAATTATACATACAATGTACATAATTGATCCCACCACCTCCCAGATCCTCCTTCCTTTATGGCGTACTTCATTTTGCAAACCCTTCTATTACATAATTGTTTACTTACCTCAATAACTTTGAACAGCTGTCTCAGGAACTATCAAGTGTAAGTTGATATTACTAATTGGTCTCATTTTGTTGGAAATTTAATGGATTTTTATAACTAATAATTTAACTTTTGCCATAAACCCACTACTATGGGCCAAAATGTCGAAAACTAAAAAAACTGTAATACTTCCTTTTTTGAATTTTTGCAAACTTTTAAATTGCCCCATCTTAAAAACTATTTGACTTACAAGAACCAAATTATTCTCTTTTTATTGCAAATTTAGTCTTCTTTAAAGCGTGCATAGTAACTTTTGCCGTAACTCAGGTCCTTGGTGGTAAAAATTGATAAAAACTGAAAATTTATTGGATTTTTAAATATTTAACAATGATCCGGAGGGCTTTCGAGGTGGAAAACTTGGATTTGTCATTACTATCTCATCACTACTAACATACAAAAAAATCAGAACTACCTCATTTAACGCAAGGCAAAATGTACGATTTCCATGGACTAACAACTGTATTTGAATCGTAAACAACAACTGGACTTTGACCCGAACGATCAGCTGACTGACTCGCTGCTTTTAAACCTACATAATAAAACCAGTAGCGACATCTAATCAACGACGTATGCAACTACTCAACAATCAACAACTCCACGCACATCGATAGGATATTGACAGCACGCGGCAAATAGCACATACAAACTTTTAAAAGATTCTGTAATGAACCGTAAGATGGCGCCGATCTGCAAAAAATGCACACAAAAAATTACAAACAAACAATTCTTGACTCGCTTTGTATGTAAACATTATTATCATTTAGATTGCACAGAAGTTTCATTCGCACGATATAGAATAATGACGAATGAAAATAAAATCACCTACAAATGCCTACCATGCACTTCCTCTAATACGAGTAGTACCTTGTCGCGCACACTTTCACCAGGAAATGACTTTGTTACGCGACGCGCTAAACACAAGATAAATGTAAGCACAAGTAACT
The DNA here is from genome assembly GCA_949710035.1 of Crambus lathoniellus. Classification (NCBI taxonomy): domain Eukaryota; kingdom Metazoa; phylum Arthropoda; class Insecta; order Lepidoptera; family Crambidae; genus Crambus; species Crambus lathoniellus. The sequence continues at coordinate 14,140,681 of OX453313.1, read as the reverse complement.
CGTTTGAGGAGCTATCTGACAAGGACGAATACTCATCATTTACATCGACATCAGCAACGACACTCAACAGAAGCTTCTTCGAATTACGATCTAACAATAGTGACCAAATGGAGGAACTAAAAGAACAAAATCGCATATTAAAGGAAAAACTTGAAATCGCAGATATAGAGATAGAAAATTTATTGATCGAAAATAAAAATATGACTAAACAATTAGCAGATTATGAACTAAAAATTAAACAATTAACACACATTTGCAGTTCTACGCCGGGAAAACTTATTAAGAATGCTAAAAAAGTTTCTAGTACAAATCTGGATATTTCCCAGTTAGGGCAAGTCACACAAAACAAACCATCTTCACCTGTAATACTGATGAGCAGCAGTACACCTAAACATGATAATGAATGCAAATCAAATGAGAGCCCCATAAAATCACGAAAAGTTAACAACAGCAACGACACTAGCAACCAAAGAACACAAACAGATCGCAGCAAAATTCATATTATAGGCGACGAACAATTGAGAGGATTAGCAACAGTTTTAATCAAGTCACGACAAGGAAAATGGAATGACAAATATATACCAATGGCACATATTTTATCTGGTGCGACAAGTACTGAGATATTAAATTATTTTAATAATATTGTAGAAACCATTAACTCAATTGACATTGTGATATTAGGTATTGGCAGCAATGACAGAAATATTCACGTATTACATTCCAATATTTGTATCATTCTGAACAAAATCTGTCAAAATATTGTATATCTATCGCCGATAAACTGTAATTTTAGTTTTAATGTTAGAAAGCTAAATTATAATCTACATTTATGGACAAATCACTTTGAAAATTGCACTTATATTGACATGAACTCATATGATTCGCAAAAAAATACCTTTATTGACCATTTATGTTACAGGTTAAATCTATGTATCGACTATATTGATTATAAAAACAAATACCTATCACCTAAGAGCATAAAGAATTTTATTATGAGATCTGATAATGTAAAATCTGGTAAGTGCACATCACACAACTTTAAAAAGGGGACTATACCGTTCTATTTTCATAAAATGTCTAAAATGACGACCCCACCTACTGTAAAACAGCCTGACGAGCATAAGGCACATTCGCAACCAGAACAGGCTCAAACACAGGACACTTTTTTTCGATCCGAAAGCTAGTTACACATTTACCGTGCTCCATCAAAACATTCATAGCCTGTTATCAAAAAAAGACATAATAGAACTAACATAACAGGAATTAAAAAAACAGTCAGTTCCTGACGTATTGTGTTTCACAGAAACCTTTGTTAAGGATACCGATATTCCAAATATAAATATAAACGGGTATGAGCTAGCAAGTAATTATTCACGGAAAAATAAAAGAGGAGGGGCTTGCATTCTAATCAAAAAAGGTATGTTTTTTGATGAACTAGCTATGACTTACCACTTTGAAATATGTGCTATAAATGTAATACCTAGTAATACAATAATAATCTGTTTATATAGGATACCCTCGAAAATAAAAAGGCACATAGAATACTTTTTAGATAAGGTGGACTTATTGCTTCACAAATTTTTCTCTAAATTCCATAAAAAAAATATCATCCTAATAGGTGATTTCAACTTAAACATGTTGGAAACAAACCAGTACACCACACGCTTTAGAGACATCTTAAAAAAATATAACCTTCAGTCCTATATAAATGTGCCGACTCGACTAAACTCTTGCTTAGACCTAATTATAAGTAATATAAGTGACGGACATGGTAGCACTATCCCGCTCGGTCTTTCTGACCACAACACTGCCCAAATACTTAAATACAAAATCAATAATTTTAAACCCATGTTGAAAGAGTATTTTATATTTAAAAGATCTTACACAAGGGAAAACATTGAAAAATTTAAGCACTACCTAGAAATGATTTCATTTTCTGATACATACAATCAAACTGACCTAAATATTGCCTTTAATAATTTTTTTGACATCTTTGGACTTCTTTATAATCTCTGCTTTCCAAAGATCAGGATAAAAATAAAACTATCACAAAAACTAAAATGGACATCAAAGGGACTCGCTAAAAGTTGTAAAACAAATAGAACATTAAGATTTAAATATTACTCGAGTAGAAGTACTATTGACCGTAAAAAGTATTTGACATATAATAAACTACTAAAAAAATGTACAACACAAGCAAAAAAACTAGCAAATAGAAAATACATTTTAAATAGTCAGAACACAGGAAAGGCGACATGGACAGTAATAAAAAATGAGATGGGACAAAGTAACTCAAAAAAACACATAAATAAATTGACATGTAATGGAATAGACATATTAAAACCATCTGACATTGCAAATAAGCTTAACGATTACTTTACTGACAAAACAAACAACTCAAACAAGACATATAGTCATAATTACAATCACTTAAGAAACTCCATCTTCATAACGCCAATAGATGAGGAAACAGTAAATAAAATAACAATGTCCTTGAAAAATTCGAACTCAGAAGGTTACGATTCTGTAAATACCAAAGTGATAAAATCTTGTAACAAACAATTATTATGTGTATTAACCTATTTAATAAACCTCTCCTTAGAAACAGGGACTTTTCCTGATATATTATTCCTGATATATTTTATCATTAAAATATTCGGTAATCAAACCACTTCACAAAAAAGGAGAAGAATCTGATGTAGCAAACTATAGACCGATCACGCTCATATCTATATTTGCAAAAATATTTGAAAAAGCTATGCATGAAAAGCTCATGTCTTTTCTGAGTCAGCATGAAATTATCCAGCAAAACCAATATGGCTTTCAAAAAAACAAGAACACGGTCCACGCAGCTTTTCATCTGGTAAATAGCATTCTACACAATGTAAATAATAAAAAGAAAACTACTGTACTATTCCTTGACATGTCCTCCGCATTTGATTTGGTCTCGCATGATATAATGCTGGATAAACTAGAAAGCTACGGAGTGAGAGGACCAGCATATGCCTGGTTTAATTCATATTTAAGAAATAGATACCAATGTGTTGAAATTGACTATGTAGATAATAAAAGGAATACAGTAACAGTAAGATCGAATTTTAAGAAAAACATATGTGGCCTCCCACAGGGCGGAGTTATTTCGCCTTTACTATTTTTGCTCTACATTAATGATATTGTCCCAGTCACTAAACATGAAAAAATTTTATTTGCCGATGACATATCCGTTATAGTAACATCCAACATTGACGCCTCGATAGAGCAACACGAATTAGATATTATTGAAACTCTGACATTAATAACAAACTGGCTACAAAATAATAATCTTAAAATTAATATATCCAAGACTAAATTAATTAATTTCAATAATTTTAAAAATCAAACTATTGACATAACTTTCAACAGACAAACTCTTAGGACGGCTGAAAATGTGACATTCTTAGGTATCATTATTGACTCGAAATTTAATTGGAAAAATCATGTAGAAAAGGTATGTAACAAGCTTAATAGATTCGCCTATGCCCTATATAAGCTTGGTATGGTAGCCTGTAGAAACACAGCACTAACCACATATTTCGCCTACGTAGAATCCGTTTTGAGATACGGGTTACTCATTTGGGGTAACGGAACGGAAAACAACAAGGCGTTTATAGCGCAAAAAAGATGTGTGCGCGCAATATGTCACGTAGCGCCAGACGAACCTTGCCGTCCCTATTTCAGACTCTTAAAAATACTTCCATTACCGTGCATCTATATTTTAGAAGTGAGTGTTTTTACACACCAGCATTTAAATAATTTTAAGAAGTCCAAGGATTTAACGACTCGAAGTAATAGAGATCCTAACAGGCTAGTAATAGAATCAGTGCCTAGAACAAAATGCTACCTAAATAATTGTTATGCGATGTGCATTACTGTTTATAATCACATACCAAATGACATTAAATGCTTACCGACGACTAAATTTAAAAGGGCCTTGCGTCAATGGCTGCTCGAAAATACTTTTTACTCGGTGGGTGAATTTTTAAGAAGTTAATAGGTACGGTTAGAATATACTTTATAATTATTTATATCGATGTGGTCGATGCATTGACATAAAAAATTTGCATGCTATAGTACTATGGCTAAATAGGTTTTAAGCGACATTTTCTTTTATTTTGACCATCTGTATTATGTACCCTATTTATGGCAAATAAAATATTTGTATTTGTATTTGTAGCATAAGGGTAAGTCGGTCATATCCGTGCGGGTTAAAAACCCATACTTACCCATGTAGATTATTCCCGTTGCCAGTAGACCACTTGAGCCAGATATCCGGATTCTTCCGCAGCGTGGCGTCGCCGGAGCAAGGAACGTCGCACAGAATGCGGTCGAACTTCAGCGGCTTAGTAGCAGCAGGATTCTGAGAGAACAAATAAAGGTATACAGGATGACTTACGCTACACCGTGCTGGGTCCGATCCGAGCCGAACGTCGTTCGTGATATTTTGTATGGATACTCGGTGTGTGTACAGTCACGAGCAATAATATGTATACAACATACAACTTTGTCACATTGAGGCGTGCCGAAAGAAAACGATCAGTGTCATAGAAGTTATTCAATATTGTAATATGATAAAGTCCTATGTTGTATACATATTATTGCTCGTGACTGTACACCTTTGATCAACAATAACATCTAGGTCTAGATACATAGTTGGAGTGACAAACACACAAAATGGAAAAAGGTGTACGGTACTAAAAAAAAACTTCCTACGGTCCACCCAGGTGGTCGTGTGAGGTGGACGGTGGTCAATAAGCGGAAACATCATTGTTATAGTGCCAGATTGAAATAAGATGGTGGTAGCTAGCCAGGCGGACTAAGATCAAGTGCTACCACTAAACCGAATACAATAGGTACCCCCACTGGGATTCGAGCCCGAGACCTCTGGGTCTGATACCGGTGGTGTGTACCAGTCCACAGAGGCGGTTCAAATGGTATTATATATTCTTCATTAAACATAATAGTTTTAGCAGTCAAGTAAGTCAGTCAAAGGACATGAAAGAGATAGAGCGATAGTTTTCGATTACGAATACAGTTTGCCAAACTCATACTAAGGGTACTGATATTACCTGACTATGTCGCTATGTCGCTCCCACTTAAATATGGTCTAACCACGCTTGCACAGATGCGATGACCGCCGACTCAAGGGATCTGTGCAAGCGTGACGCCCTATATTTACACAGGAACGACAGGGACAGGAAATAACAAGTCATTGTACGGGATTCTTCGTGCTCCGCGACCATACTTTACTAAGGCTATGTCCTAATTGCTTAAGTCGTTCCGACGACAAAATCGGTCGCTCGCATTGCCGACAACAAGACTAGATTAGTTGGTCGTACGAAAATACCATTGTGTCCTAACCGGTGTGTCTTCAGTCGTTAAGATGGCGTTATCAAAGGCCAATGTGTTTTATCTGTGAAAACCGAAATACGATTCTTGTAGTTTTTGTTCCATTTACTCCACAATATAGGTCTTCCTTGTATTTCTGTTATCAAAGAATCATTGACATTATTCATTTTTGTTAACAAACGACGCGTGGTTTTCGCGCGACCGACACGACAAAATAGAACTGGTTTCATATTCAAACTCAACGACCAACCAATGCGACGTTGCATGTCCGTGCGTTTTGCCAGTCAGGACAGCTCCATTCAAAGAGCTATGTTTAATTTTGTCGCGTTGGTTAGTCGGTTGGACAACAGAAGTTGTGTCGTATTGCGAGAGCTAATTAGGAGTAATTAATGGTGACCTGTTGATCCGACACGACGAGCGCTGGCATGACAGCAGAGTCGTGGTTGGTGATGACGATGCAGGGGGAGTTCAGCCGCTTGGCCTGGTGCACTAGCATGTAGCAGCGGCTGTTGTCCACGTCGTTGGCCATCACGAACCCTGGGCACAGAATAAATAGTTAGTTACTAGTAACAGAAGCTGCACTCTGCGAGACCATTTAAACAAATAGCAACTCTTACTTCAACACGATAAAGTAGAATTCAGCTTGTACGGCTCTAATTACGAAAGGCTAGACATTGCATCTCTTTCTATCGCATATATTCTATCGCACTCGGGCGGGCGGCCCGCTGTGAATTGTATCGCGAGATATACCCGCACTTATCTCGGGTCCTTGAGCGAGTGATGGACGCCTGCCCTGGGGATGTCATAAGTTATTGCTGGCGTTTGGCCAGCTAGCGACCCAAATTAGTAGACCCAAAACGCTTCTTTATGATTTTATCAAGATAACATAGAATTCTTTGGGGGGCCCCAGGACTGGAGGCCCAAAACGCTTCTTTATGATTTAAGTAATCAAGATAACATGGAGGTCTTTGAAGCCCCCAGGACCGGAGGCCCAAAACGCTTCTTTATGATTTGATCAAGACAAAATGGATGTCTTTTGGGGCCCTAGGACTGGAGCTCCAAAACTCTTTAAAATTTGATCAAGGTAAAATGGACGCATTTGAGGGCCCCCTAGGACCGGGGGCCCGGGGTTGGCCGCCCGTTCCGCCCCCGGATTAGTCCGCCACTGCCGTTTCCTCCACTCCATTCAATCGACAAATAATTACACAATCGAGTCATCATCATCATTTCAGCCGTACGACGCCCACTGCTGGGCATAGGCCTCCCCCAAGGATCTCCACAACGATCGGTCCTGCGCTGCCCGCATCCAGCGGCTTCCCGCGACCTTGACCAGATCGTCGGTCCACCTTGTAGGGGGCCTGCCCACGGAACGTCGTCCGGTTCGCGGTCGCCATTCGAGAACCTTTCCGCCCCAACGGCCATCGGTTCTCCGCGCTATGTGTCCCGCCCACTGCCACTTCAACTGAGCAATCCTTCGAGCGATGTCGGTCGTTTTAGTTCTCCTGCGGATCTCATCATTTCTGATTCGATCGAGCAGGGAAATACCAAGCATCGCTCTCTCCATTGCTCGCTGGGTAACCTTGAGCCTTCTTATGAGAACCATAGTAAAAGACCACGTCTCGCTTCCATAAGTCATAACTGGCAACACACACTGGTCAAAGACCTTAGTCTTGAGACATTGAGGAATTTTGGACGCAAATATATGCCGGAGCTTCCCAAACGCTGCCCATCCGAGCTGGATTCGACGAGAGATCTCTTTCTCGAAGTTGGACTTACCTAATTGGATTGTCTGTCCTAGGTAGACATAGTGGTCAACAACTTCGAGTGTAATGTTCCCAACATTAACTGGAGCGGATGCACACGGACGCACAATCGAGTAATACATAATTATTTACCTGTAGGAGTTTTATCTTCATCTGCATGCAAGAATTCTATCAGTTGTGCAGTTTTTGAACCAGGTGCTGCACACATATCCAAGACCTAAAACAGGCAAATGGAGCTATGAAAAAATTTACCAAAACTTTTTTCAATTAGTCTATAATGTCGTCAATACAATAGTATTATGAAAATACAACATTACATATTATAAGACACATGAAAGTACTTAAGTAAAAACTAAACTATGTATACAGTCAAAAGCAAAATTATGTAAGCAACATAGAACTCTGTAATGTCGAAGCATTCCAAAACACAATTATCTGTGCTACAAAAGTCATTCAGTATTGATATATGACATTATCCTGTTGTTTTTATTTACTTATTATTGCTTGCGACTGCAGATACTACAATATCCATACTAATGTTATCAATGTGAAAGTGTGTGTGTTTGTTTATTTGTCCGTCTTTCACGTCAAAACGGAGCAACCAATCGACGTGATTTTTGGTTTGCGGACAGTTTGGAGGCTGGAGAGTGACATAGGCTACTTTTTATCCCAGAAAAATATCACATTCCCGCGGGATAACATCGTGTATTCCACGCGGGCGAAGGAAAAATGTGAAAGTGTTTATAAATGTGAAAGTGTGTTTGTTTGTCCGTTTTTCACGTCAACGGAGCAACAGATTGGCGTGACTTTTGTCATGGGCATAGTTTGGGAGCTGGAGTGGCATGGGCTACTTTTTATCCCGGAAAAATATTACATTCCCGCAGGATAGCGTCGTGTAGTACACGCGGGCGGAAGACTAGTCTTAGAATCAAAACAAACCTTATGGTGCGGCTGCACATCTAACACAACTGGTGGTATCATAGAAACTGCCTCTTGACGCGACACGCCGCCCGCAGCCGTCTCCGCTACCAGGAAGTTGTGGAGGCGGTATAATGGTTCGCTGCGACGGATGTCCGTTCGGGAGAGGCGGAGTTGCCATGCGAAACCACCGGGATACCTTCAGTTAAGAGTTTTGTTATTAGAACAATGCTACACTAAGATATTTTTCGAGTTCTACAGAAAAATAATCATTTAGACAAAGTCACAGCTACTAAGTTTTATAAATTAATAAGGTAAATTTAAAATAAAAGGTTTAGATAATAATACAATTTATACATTTACTAGCTGACCCAGCGCGACTTCGTTCTCGTGGCCCTACCCCCTACTCCACCCTACCCTACCCGTATTCTACCCCTACCCCTACTCTACCCCTACCCCTACCCTACCCCTACCCCTGCCCTACCCCTACCCTACCCTACTCCACCCTACCTCTACCCTACCCTACCCCTACCCTACCCCTACTCTACCCCTACCCTACCCCTACCTTACCCTACCCCTACCCTACCCCTACCCTACCCCTACCCTACCCTTACCCTACCCCTACCCTACCCTTACCCTACCCCTATATCCTTCCTTGGACTTCCACGAACATTTAAAGACCAAAATTAGCCAAATCGGTCCAGCCGTTCACGCGTGATGTCGTGACCAAGGGAAATAGGGATTCATTTTTATATATATAGATATTTTATACCAACATGGATGTGAAATAAATATAAAGTAGGCTAAAAATATGTCATGACATAACATGCTTTAAACCTCTTAAACTTTAGAAGCTTTAACCCGAGATAATGTCAGGTAGGTACTAATTTTATAAATGCAAAAGTTTGGATGTTTGTTACTCAATCACCATAAAACAGCTGAACAGATCTAGGTGAACTTCAGCACAGAGATAAGCTATGATCTAGGATAGCACATAGGCAATACAAGTAAAATATCTGATTCCCTCAGGAAAATTGCCTAATTTGTGTTGGCAAAGGTGCAAGTAGTAAAATAGTTTATTAGAATCATAACAAAACTAAAGCTACAACATTCAGAGAGATTAACAATCTTTTTCACACTTGTGAAATACTTTACTGAATGCAAAGAAAGTGAATTTTAATTAAGATAACTTTCAAATTATTATACCATGGCAGATTTATAGGTTTAATTTCTTCTTCCTCTTCCCCATCTACTTGCAGCTTCACATTCAATAACTCGGAGAAGTATTCACTCTTCACAATGTTCATCAGAGCTGCGGCTTCAGTCTTGGAACCTGTGATACGGAATGCTGTCGGCAAGTTCTGTTTAAGAGCTTTCATGAAAGTGGGCCATTCTTCTTCCAGACACACTTTTTGTTCCTGAAATTAGAGAACTATTATTTCGCAAAATCAAGGCAAAATAGAATATTCATTATTGTACACTGAAACACACAACATAATGGACAATACAGTAGTGGTACAACAGGCGGTAGGCGCAGAGTACTTTAGATAAAATTGCAGAATTTAAGTTGGTTTCGAAAGAGGGTAAACATATTGTTCGAAGTTTTAATACCAACTTTAGCTAGTATGCATGGTGATTGTATGATAAATCTATTGTCATTAAGCTTTAGACGAGTTTTGTTTGAATTTAACGGGTAAAGTTAGAATTTAAAGCACTTTATGAAGTGGCTAAAATCTTGTTAATTATTTACAGTAGTATTGATCAAATTGCAATTGCAAACGAAAACATGAAGATGACTTTCAACTTACTTTATAATACTGTTCAAAAGCAGAATTTTCTCTGACTATTTCTTCATAATGCCTACGTGTATCACCAGCAGGCTTTTCTTGTGGATTTTTCTCCTACAATTTCAAAGAATAAATGTTAAATTGTGGGCTAAAACTGAAAAGACAACATTACAAAAACGGGGACGTAATGAATTATTCACCTGTTCTCGACGCTCTCGTTTACGTTGAGCAAACCTATTTACGTTGCGATTTTTGCGCCCCATTCTTCTCAAATAAGCACCGAGTGTTACAAGTCGTACTTGATTAAAATTATGAAAACAAAACATAAACTCGTAACGCGTTGACTTGACAGTTGAAAAGTGAGAAAGATATTACTTCTGTGAGAAAGTGAGGTTATTTTATGTTCTTTTTTAAACGTTTACCCATTCTGGGTAGGCAAAGGGATCAATGCCCATACAACCTAGCCACAAGAAATTTGTATGTTGTTGTAGTATGGAAGCCACACCCTGAATAAAAAACTGAGGATGAAAAATTTGACAATACCAAAGCCATCTTCTATCTCACTCGTTGCACTTGTAACAAGCCATGCTCCTTGGCATGGCCCGCTATTATTTCTCGGCTGCTTGCGCTCCTACAGGCCATGCTGCTCGGATTGGCAACGTCATAAATGTCAATGTCGCACCACTGCTCCTAATTTCTTGTATGCATGAGATGAGATGAATTCCTGATTATAGCGCCTTAAAATCAAATAATACGCGTACATAACTAAGGGTTGTTTTAATTTAACTATATCACAGTCACGAAAATGTTTATTAAACACTCCTACTGATGTTGTAAGCTCCCAGTCGGCTCGAGGTATCGCACGAATCCATCGCTGACGCAGTGTTCCTCCTTCGGGAATCCAAATCTTTCGAGATCCAAGGTTTCATAAGTAATTTCCAACAATGATCACGTATTTATATGCACTAATTATACAATAAATATTGTATTAAAACACCCACAAAGCAAGCAAGAAAATTAAACAGCAACGTTTCTTGACATGACCAAAGAGTATTCCGACTTGCCACATCCAGATAAAAAAATTATCCAAAATGTGCAAATATAATAGATTTTTCTTTTTATTTTGTAACAAGCAAATTTAACCAAGTTGTTAAATAAATGCGTGCAAAATCCGAGAAAGTGTTTTATTTAAATGAACAGTTCGCGCAGAAATTTAAGATGTGAATTGAATTACGGCGAAAGTTATTTTTTTTATTATATTATATCAAGTTTAGCCGAGTCAACGAAGAGATATAGAGGTAAATGTTTGGAACACAATTTTTGACTTTGGAACTTAGTTTGGGCTAAAAGTTTTGTATAATACTGTATATAATTATTATTTTACCGGCCAAACCCGATTTCAGGACAAACTAGTTTTTCCTAGGCCAAACTAGTTTATCGCGTTGACATTTCAGAGAGCTAGTTTGCCTCGGAAGTCCTGTAGAACACGTGATTGGTTAAAATGGTGGTTATTTTTTTTGTGTCATGTTCTACATCTACTGCAGGCGTAGCATGACGAACCCGACAAAGATTTTGTCTACCCCTTAATGTCATTTTTGACAGTTAAACAAAGAGTTTGTCTACGTTGGTATGTCAGTTTTGACATTTCAACGTAGACAAAACCGCTCTCGAGGTCGTCATGCTACCCGTGCAGGTCTTCCGAGGCAAAGTCGCTCTCTGAAATGTCAACGCGATGAACTAGTTTGGCCTAGGAAAAACTAGTATGTCCTAAAATCGGGTTGAAAAAAAAATGAGACCTTCAAACAAACCCCCCCACCCCCTGATTAAGGGCTACGGGCGGGGGCTTTTGCTATGTTTACCTCCTTATTAGCCCAAACAAAGTTACAAAGTAAAAAATTGTGTTCCCAGCATTTACCTCTATACTGTTTTTCGAGTGTTCGTTGATTTTTACTTCCACATAATGGGCGATTTACTGAAAGCTCAGTCACTAGATGGCGCTGTCCCACCTATGCAGTTAGAAGGAACGGAACGTTATAAATTTTACTTTGACGCGACTTTTTTACGTAAAACGGAACGTCAGACAGATGTTATTTATTTACCTAAATCTTTAAATTTACCTATTTCGTTTCTGTTCCTCACAGTAGTACTTATTTAATATATTATTAGTTTCCTTTGGGTTGTTAAAAAGTAATTAATTAGGTCGTCACAGACGGTGAAGATACTATAATATTTTATCTTAACATAGAATATCGCTCGCCATACAATTCAATGAACCATCACACACGCCGAAGATAACATATATTTTCATATTAAGTATCTTAAGATGCTAGGCGATACGGCAAAATATATATTTCGTATGTTAAGATACGGAAATATATATTTTGCATGTTAAGATACTATCTTAACATACGAAATATATATTTTGGATACGAAAAGATGTGTATACAGGTTGTCCCGTTTTCGGTGCTGGGCATAGAGAGAACTAGCGGCCCGCCCCGGCTTCGCACGGGTGGACATTTATTTTTTAAACATTTTGGGATAAATACGAAAAAGTCAAAGCATTTGTAACGATGCCGTTTCGTTCCAGTGGATGGATGGTTAGAAACTCCATAGTGGCTGGAAAGTTTTATAGTTTTACGTACTGGCCATCAATTGTATGCTGTACCACTGTTCTTTCGTAATTCTTTCAGCATTTTGATTCAGTCCTACCAGAACAATCAAGCTGAACAGAGCTCGCGTGCGAGCTAGCGTACCAAAAATTTATAAGTGAAATGTAATAACTATTAAATAGCCAATTAATTAATTATAGTAACAGTTCCTATTCTTCATATTCTTTCACATTTCTAATTTACAATATTTGATAAAACAACTCTTCAAGTGCTGAAACAATCTTTTATTCTCTACAACATCTTCTAATTGAATACTATGCGGTGACTTCCGACGTTCCGGCTAGTGTACCGCTGGCCGACGAGGGGGTCCCGTAACACATTCATCCCCTTATTAATAAACGAAGAGTAAGTTTACACCTAGTTTTGTCGCGAAGGGTTCGCGAGTATCAAAATTAACCCAACAATAATTGTATATAGCAACACTCAATACAAACCATAGAGCTAATTTCCGATCAGTAAGTGTCAACATTTTTCGCTCCAACGTCGACTCGCTTTCAAGTTTTCAAAGTGTAAATCGTGGCATGTGTGATCTTCGCCTGCTGCTCGCCGCCAGCCTCAAATACCACCGAAGTTAAGTACTCAGCATTATACAAACCTTATTTAGAATTGAATGCATAATGTTCCTGTTAAGGATCGCGTTGATAAAGGACGATGGAATGGTACGCCCACGAAACTCGCTGAGCTGATGGGATGTGGTACAGTTTCATCGTACAGAGGTAATGTCCTTACAAATCACTGTTGTTTAATGTCATAGGCGTGTGCAATCCTGTCCCTTGTCAGGGAACTAAGATTGGATGAGTATCCATAAAAGAATGAGCCCTTGAAGAGCTCGCCCGCACGGCCGCCTGCCACTGGATGGCGGCTTGCATGTTAAGTTTGCGCAATCTTATCACGAGGTATAAAGGTTGGTCTGAAGAGACCGTAGTTGAGACTAGGGCGTGTGCCGACCGTAGGGTCTGCACTAGTACACCTATTGAGAGAGTTGGTCTGCAGAGACCGTAGTTGAGACTAGGGCGTGTGCCGACCGTAGGGTCTGCACTAGTACAACTATTGAGAGAGTTGGTCTGCAGAGACCGTAGTTGAGACTAGGGCGTGTGCCGACCGTAGGGTCTGCACTAGTACACCTATTGAGATACGATAAGACCTGCCGATGCTTTCGGAAGGTAAACAAGCTATAACGAGGACTGAGGTCCTTCACAAAGTATGTGAGATTGCACTCCTAATGACATAACAAACTCAAGTTGATATGCTAAATTTCATGTTGATTACATGTGTTACTTTAATGAGAATATATGTGCTGAGTGCTTAATGATTGTACATGACTGTATGATCATAAGAATTGTCTAACCACAGGTGTGTCAACCTGACCAAGATGGCGAGGGGGCTAGAGTCTGGCTGAGGGACAAATCATCATCATCCAGGTGAGACAACTGACAGACCTACTTTGCATCATTACCTACCTTAACTGCATGAATACTCTTGGCCTCCTGTATCAGATTTCTATATAATAATATATTAAGATAAAGCGAAGCAGATAATTTATAACTAATAAAATCCATTAACTTTTGATAAGTACATAGGTACTTTATGAAAGAACTCTGGCAACAACCTGTATGATAGTTTGATTTGTGTAGGCTGTCATACAGATTACAGATGTAATTAAGTAATGAATGTAAGGTCACATATGATACCTACTATGTATACACAAATTTGGTGCAGATGTGCTGGGATTGAAATTTGATATAGATAAGTTGGAATTTATCTGGGGAAAATAAGGGGATAAAGAATTGGATATAGTTATAGGTACCTTACTTACTGAAAAATAATTTAAGTAGTATAAATTCAAACAAAACAATGTTTAGTACAGATCTCAAACAAAGCTTATCTGATATATGGCCGAGGAGAGTTTAATGAGAATTCATTTGATGCAATAGGATGCATTTGTCAGCTGTCTCATCGAATGATAACAATACCTATAAAAAGATAAACAGATAAATACTCATGAAAAACAATGAACAAAGTGCAACAATTTACTTTATTAGTAAAAGTCATGCGGTCACACCCACACACTTACTTACTATAAGTTATTATTTTTGATGGTATGATATGAGTGAAATGCAGTTTTACTAAGGTTGTGAACATTGATCTAACAAGTTACTACTGTTGAGTCAGTGTTAGCAACTTAACATCAAAGCAATCAAAATTCCCGCCAAATGTCAAGTTTAGGATCAGCGCCACGGAAGTGTCAGTGAATACACGCAGCGCTAGTGTGTTAAGATGTTGCAATTTTTCTCCGCAGGTCGCTACTATACTTACACGAAAGGGTCATTGTAATTGTCAACAAACAAATTGAATGTCATTCGAAACATTTTCAATAGTTTAAAGTGAAACAAAGAAAGTACGAATTAGATTTCAACAGGTAAGACAACAAAGCATCACAAGCATTGTTTGAAATTATAATTTCAAGTTTAAACCATATCTTTAAGTCAGAACAACCAATTGTCAGGAAAAATTTTGCGGCAACCTATAAGTCATATAATTATGTTGAAAACAATCTTCAAAGTTTTTATAGACAAAGAAAATGTGCTTAATGATGAAATAAAATATCAGTAAAGGGTGTTTCAATGAGGACTCTAGCTGTGTGAATCTTTATTTAAACCTAACCTTTTTATCATTCTAATAGGGACACCGATACTCAGTACCTACAAACAACACATATAAAAGTGTACTATTACAAGAATACATTGAGTAATAAATTGAAGTCAAGGTTCAGGTATGTAAAACTGTGATCACACACCATATTATTTCAAGCACATACAGGACTAGTCACTTGATAAAACTTCCAACATTAAAGTAGAAGCTGACTAGCAAAGATTGTTTCAGATAGCATGTCAAATTATCATAGAACATTGTCGTTGTAATTCTTATACTAAATCAAAACTAATCATAACCCAATGTTTACATACTTATGGTTTACATGACATTTTCACCAAGCGCACTTAAGTTTTCACATAGTGTCACATACCTACCAAGTTGAATATTGTCATTGCTTCAATTAAATACAACTCAAAACATTGACAACAAAGATAATATGAGCGTCTCACACTAACTTTTATTATTTGAGTACTGACAGGTGTTATAATTATCACAACAAAATACTACTTAAGTTAGCTCACTAAGATTCTTAAAATTATAAGAACAGAGTAGCATCAAACTAGACAAATTCTGATCAAACTCAATAGCCTAACGGTGAATAGTTGGTTAATGCTGTGAGAAAATGATACACAAACAAATACATAAATAATGACCTACTTACCTATCTATTACAAACTACATGCATACATATTTGATGTTCAGATGTTACATACACTGTGAGAATGTAGTATCTGTGCTTATGGATACATAGTGAAGTGCTGTTACAATCAGTGTTCATGTTCAGTGTTTACACACTGTGCTATAGTTTGATAACCTATGGTCAAAAGTGAAAAATTATTGGTGGTCAATATGGTATATTGAGTGTACAAAAAGCAATAAAATGATTGTGATTTCATGCGTTTGATAAAGTTAGTGCTAAAATACAATCTAAACACTGTGTGACCAATAAGAAGTGTGGCCTAGTGAACTTTCTTGTGTTCCCATATAACTGAGTCAAAGAGGCACTGTAGTGCCATAGCCAAGTAACTAAGTCAAAGGGGCACTGTAGTGTCATAGCCAAGTAACTAAGTCAAAGGGGCACTGTAGTGTCATGGCCAAGTAACTAGGTCAAGGGGGCACTGTAGTGCCAGAGCCAAGTCTAGATAAGATCAAATGTTTTAAAGGTAACAACAACTAGCTCAACTAGTGCTATGATTATAGACTAGATTGAGTAGTATAACTTACTAGAGATGTTTCACAAAATTGACTATGGGATCAAGAAGTCACTAAATAATTAAAACTTAATACTTGATTAATTATTTCAAAACAAGTTATGAAAGCACTATTATAGATGAATATTATGATTGTTACTGTAAGGTAATAAGAGTGCTAATCTACAAACACACTTTTCACACACAGTAAACGCATAACAAAGTTAAAAATAAAGCTCTTTGTGCTTTGAAGTCGTGGTCAGACGATGATTTAGAACAAGCAAGGATCGTGTCATCAAAATTACAAGCAGTAATTCACCGATTTAATAGCGAATTGTATCAATATTTTAACACTTCAACAAATCCGGATGCGGATGAGATATCCAGTATGACGACAGAACAATTAAGAGGAGAGGAAGCATTAGCTGAACTAAATGTAAAAATACAAGTCAAAAAGGACAAGGCTGATTCTTCTTCCAGTTCTAGTCAGTCCATCAGCAGAGGAAAGCTACCTGAATTGAACTTGCCCACATTCTCCGGAGATGTTCTACAATGGACACAATTTTGGGATCAATTCTCTTCCAATATTGATCAAAGAGCATTAAGAGACGTCGATAAGTTATTGTACCTAAAGGCTTCTGTGAAGGGTGAGGCTAAGACAATTTTGGATGGTCTTGAGACTACAAACGAAAATTATAAAATTGCTGT
Organism: Crambus lathoniellus; assembly: GCA_949710035.1. Lineage (NCBI taxonomy): Eukaryota > Metazoa > Arthropoda > Insecta > Lepidoptera > Crambidae > Crambus > Crambus lathoniellus. The sequence goes on along the minus strand of OX453313.1, from coordinate 14,123,606 downwards.
AGCAACTTTAACAGACAGATATGGAAAGAAAACCCAAATAATCGATGCTCATTATTCAACACTTTACAAACTTAAGAGAGCAGACAAACAAGAAGACTGTAGAAGAATATTAGATGAGATTGAAAGACACCTTCGTGTATTGAGCTCACTGGGCGAAAATACAGAACACAACCATCTGAGATTCTTAATTCTGGAAAAGTTTCCTGAGGATATAGTATACGAGTTGAAATTGAAACTAAGTAACGACACTATCGAAGAAATGAGAAAACAACTCCATATTGTACTCTCAGCGAGAGAGGATGCTAAAAGAACATCTGAATAATTCAATTTAGAAGATACCAGTTATACAACAGAAACGCTTCATATACTAGAACCTAGAAATGAGAAGGGATCAAAAGTCCGAAAACCAAATAATATAAGGAAGACCGATAAAGGAATTAAACGTAGTGTAACTGCTTTCAACAAAACCTTTAACACTAAGAGGAAATTTCAATTTAATGAAGAGAAGTATGGGCATGGATCTAATCAGAAAAGAAGGAAGCTCTACTGCATATTTTGTAAAGGAGATCATTTTAATGATGAGTGCACAGAAAGTAAAACTCTACAACAAAGAAGATTAAAATTAAGAAACCGTTGCTTTATTTGTTTCCGTGAAGGCCATCAAACAGGCTCCTGTAAGTCTAAGCACATAACCTGCAGACACTGCGGTAAGAAAGGCCTCCATAATAGAGCACTTTGTCCGAACAGAGAGTTCCCAAGGAAGGTGACAACAAAGAATGAGGTACCAAGGAAGGAATCTACCAGTACAATGCACATCTATGAAAAGGGAGCCACAATACTACAAACTGCTATTGTTAATGTCAAAGGACCTGAGAATACCTCAAAGAAGTGTCGTGTACTGTTAGATTCAGGCAGTATGAGAAGCTATGTTACGCAAGATGTCGCGCAGGACCTTAATTTAGAAACCGAAGAAGACAACCACCTCACAGTATTCACCTTTGGTTCGAACAAACCTCAAGAACTAGATAGCCCGTTGGTAAAACTTCATATTCAATCAAAAACTCATATGCGAAGGACAGTATATGCGAATGTCGTACCATCTATTACACGCAGTATCTCATCTTATGGCAAAGAATTGACCAAATGGAACCATCAAAAGGATTACTTATTGGCGGATGATGGATCTATGTCAGATAAGGTAGATATTCTGATTGGAAATGATTATTATCATTCACTTATGTCAACCGAAAAGGTGAAATTACAAGAGAACTTGTACTTGGTGAATTCCGACTTAGGATGGATATTGTCAGGCAAAATAACGCATAAACATGAGGATGAGTTATCAATGCTCACATACTTCCAAGCACCCTATGAAACTAGATTAAACGAGCCTGATCTGCCATTAGATAACACATCAATGAAAACTTTGTGGGACTTAGAATCTCTTGGAATTACTGATTCTCCAAATGCTAACCGTGAAGAAGAAGCTATTAAGCATTTCAATGAAAACACCGAATTCATAGAAGGAAGATATCACGTTAGCTGGCCTTGGAAGGAATACCCACCTGAATTACCAACTAACTACGGTCTGGCATACGGACGCCTGATAGGACTAATGAAACGCCTAGACACAGAAACTTTGTCAGCCTACGACCAAACACTAAGTGATCAACTGCAAATGGGTATCATTGAACTAGTACCTAGAGAAGATACAAGTGATCATCCCATCCACTACCTTCCTCACCATGGAATATTAGCACCAGGTAAGGCTCTGAGAATAGTCTATGATGCTTCAGCAAAAACAAAGGATACAAAGAGTCTGAATGAATGTCTATACTGCGGTCCGATGATGTTGGAGGATTTGACTGGACTACTGTTGAAATTCCGAAGTCACGCCGTAGGCATGACGGCAGACGTAGAAAAGGCATTTTTACAGATTGGTCTAAAAGAAGAGGACAGAGACGTCACTAGGTTCTTATGGTTGAAAGACATCAATAAACCCGCTACTGAAGACAATCTACTACACTACAGATTTACCCGTGTTCCCTTTGGGATCATATCCAGTCCATCCTTTTAAACGGTACGGTTAGACACCATCTTCAAAGGTCGAATGGAGACTACGCAAAACAGTTAGCTAAAGACATATATGTTGACAACATAGTCACTGGGGTAGAAACAGCAACAGATGCTTTAAACCTTTATAAAGAAAGCAAGAACATGTTTTTAGAAATCTCAATGAATCTTCGCGAATGGAGCTCCAACTCCAAAGATTTTATCGAACAAATACCTGATGCTGCCACACAAACAACTGTAAAATTACTGGGTCTAAACTGGGACTTGAAAGAGGACGTACTTTATCTTAGAGCTAGAGTCAACGAGAACAATGAAACCACAAAAAGAGGAGTCTTAAGAACTATTGCAGCTATTTATGACCCCTGTGGATTCTCTGTACCAGTCATGTTACCAGCTAAGTTACTACTTCAACAATTATGGAAGAAACAGATTAAATGGGACACACCATTACCAAAGGATCTACTTCACAAGTGGACGAACATCTTGAAAGAAATGAAACAAGTAGAAAACATATGCCTACAGAGAAATATTACTGTACCCAACGAAAGAGAGGCACAAATACACTGTTTTACTGACTCATCTACAGTAGCTTACGCAGCAGTAATATACATAGTACAGAAAGGCATAGTCAACTTCATAATAGGTAAATCACGCTTAGTTCCTATTAAAGACCAAGAGAACTTAAAGATTCCACGCTTAGAGTTATTAGGCGTTCTAATTGGAAGTAGACTTATAAAATTCGTACTCAAATTCTTACCATTGAACATAACCCAGTTAACACTGTGGACAGATAGTCAAATAGTGATTGATTGGTATCACTCTGAAAAGTTACTTGAACCTTTTGTATCTAAAAGACTAGAAGAAATAAAGCGCAACAAAAATCTGATAGTAAGATACGTACCGTCTGGACTTAACCCGGCAGACGTAGCGACACGTCCAACCGCCTCAGAAGAGGAAAGGAACAAGTGGTTATCTGGACCCGAATTTTTAAAACAAAACCCTAGACACTGGCCTAGTGGTCCGATAAGGGATACTTCTCTTCTGATGGGGGAGGGTCTGTTGAACACAGAAAAACAACCAAAAATAACACCGTCAGAGAGAGAAGCAATATCAAACGAAATTTTAGATTCACAACTGCAAGAGATAAAAGAACTACAGAAAAGTACATTTCCAGAAGAGTATGGAGGAAAGAAAACAAACCTATCTAAGAACTTAGGATTATTTATTGATACTAATGGAATTCTAAGATGTGATGGAAGACTCACACATTCAGATTTATCCTACGATGCAAAACATCCCATACTACTACCAAAGAACAGTGAACTTACCGAAAGAATAATTAAGGAAACTCATGAGAAAAACCTTCATGTTGGAGTACCACATACATTAAGCCTTATAAGACAAAAATTTTGGATACCTCAAGGAAGAACAAAAATTCAAAAAACGCTAAGCAAATGTACAAGGTGCGTAAAGCATGGAGGAGGTCCATATGAACTACCTAAAACTCCAGCGTTACCGGCTGAAAGAGTAACGTTTAATACACCATTTACATACGTCGGTGTAGACTACTTTGGGCCGATGGTCATAAGGTCAGAAAATGGTATAAAAAAGAGATGGATTTGTCTTTTCACATGCCTTGTGATACGAGCAATACATTTAGAGGTTGTCAAAGATCTAACCCCAGACGAATGTCTTATGGCATTCAGACGCTTCATTGCTACTAGAGGAACTCCTTCACTTATATTAACTGATAACGCACCTCAGTTCAGACTGCTAGCTGAGGTAATATCAGAAAGAGAATCGACAGAAAAGATAAAATGGAAATTCATTCCTCAACTAGCACCCTGGCATGGGGGCGCGTACGAAAGACTGGTAGCAGTGGTAAAGCATTGCCTAAAACGAACTCTTCAAAAACATATGCTCGGAGAAAATCAACTCTCGACGATCATCAAAGAAGTTGAAGCCGTAGTCAATACCAGACCACTTACGTACGTGGGAGCCGATATGGACCACATTCTGAAACCAGCTGATTTCCTAACACCAGGAAAATGTTTGAACATTCAATTACTCATGGATTGTTTGCCACTCTCTGGTTCAACCATTAAACAACAACTCATCGAAGGATGGAAACGTGGAAACACGATAATGAATGAGTACAAAGAAATGTTCATCAGCCGATACCTTCTGAGCCTCAGAGAAAGGTACGGAAATTCTCCCAAACAAGCAAGAGTGAGGACTCGTGAAATTCCTCAAATTGGAGATGTGGTACAAATTAAAGGTGAAACGAGAAACCGCGAAAGTTGGAAAATAGGAAAAATAGTAGAAATATTAAAAGGAAAGGACGGTTTATGCCGTGTTGCTAGAATAAAAGTCGATAACAATGTGTTCACACGATCAATTGCTCATTTATATCCTCTTGAAGTGGAAGAGGAAGAGACACCACAAATTTCCATTGACAAAGCACTAAATCAAGTGGATCTCGAGAACATAAGCGTTGATGATAGAGACTCGATACAAACGCCGTCTATCGGGATTGAAGGTGTCGACACTAATCCAACCACAGAGATAAGTGATAAATCAAACGATGATGAGAGCACGAATACAAACGTAAGACACGACTCAACACAAGACGCGAGAAAAGAAATAGAGGACGTTAGTACGTTAAATGACACTGAGCTTGCACAAGACTATAATGAACGTGATCTAGAAAACGAAACAATAGATAACCATGAATGTAATAACCAAACAAGCGATGAGAGATCGCGTCGAGCCGCTGCAGTCCAAGCAATGGAGAAGATCCATAAATGGACTCGCGACTTGATGACTACTATAGTGTAAAACTCGCGAGGCGGGTGTGTCGCGAAGGGTTCGCGAGTATCAAAATTAACCCAACAATAATTGTATATAGCAACACTCAATACAAACCATAGAGCTAATTTCCGATCAGTAAGTGTCAACATTTTTCGCTCCAACGTCGACTCGCTTTCAAGTTTTCAAAGTGTAAATCGTGGCATGTGTGATCTTCGCCTGCTGCTCGCCGCCAGCCTCAAATACCACCGAAGTTAAGTACTCAGCATTATACAAACCTTATTTAGAATTGAATGCATAATGTTCCTGTTAAGGATCGCGTTGATAAAGGACGATGGAATGGTACGCCCACGAAACTCGCTGAGCTGATGGGATGTGGTACAGTTTCATCGTACAGAGGTAATGTCCTTACAAATCACTGTTGTTTAATGTCATAGGCGTGTGCAATCCTGTCCCTTGTCAGGGAACTAAGATTGGATGAGTATCCATAAAAGAATGAGCCCTTGAAGAGCTCGCCCGCACGGCCGCCTGCCACTGGATGGCGGCTTGCATGTTAAGTTTGCGCAATCTTATCACGAGGTATAAAGGTTGGTCTGAAGAGACCGTAGTTGAGACTAGGGCGTGTGCCGACCGTAGGGTCTGCACTAGTACACCTATTGAGAGAGTTGGTCTGCAGAGACCGTAGTTGAGACTAGGGCGTGTGCCGACCGTAGGGTCTGCACTAGTACAACTATTGAGAGAGTTGGTCTGCAGAGACCGTAGTTGAGACTAGGGCGTGTGCCGACCGTAGGGTCTGCACTAGTACACCTATTGAGATACGATAAGACCTGCCGATGCTTTCGGAAGGTAAACAAGCTATAACGAGGACTGAGGTCCTTCACAAAGTATGTGAGATTGCACTCCTAATGACATAACAAACTCAAGTTGATATGCTAAATTTCATGTTGATTACATGTGTTACTTTAATGAGAATATATGTGCTGAGTGCTTAATGATTGTACATGACTGTATGATCATAAGAATTGTCTAACCGCAGGTGTGTCAACCTGACCAAGATGGCGAGGGGGCTAGAGTCTGGCTGAGGGACAAATCATCATCATCCAGGTGAGACAACTGACAGACCTACTTTGCATCATTACCTACCTTAACTGCATGAATACTCTTGGCCTCCTGTATCAGATTTCTATATAATAATATATTAAGATAAAGCGAAGCAGATAATTTATAACTAATAAAATCCATTAACTTTTGATAAGTACATAGGTACTTTATGAAAGAACTCTGGCAACAACCTGTATGATAGTTTGATTTGTGTAGGCTGTCATACAGATTACAGATGTAATTAAGTAATGAATGTAAGGTCACATAATATGATACCTACTATGTATACACAAGTTTAACCAAAAAGTTTGCTTAGAAATAATGACGCTTTGAAACGTCAAACGTAAGGAGTAGGTACCTACCTAATGATGATAGTATGATTTTCTATCCAAACTGATCTAGAGATCGAATTAGCTATAGCAATTTTTATATCAAATTCCAGGTCAGAATCATCTTCTGATGAACTGTCCAATAAGTCTAATAGCAAATCCGAATTGCTCATTTTTTATCATCCTGTATAAGATGGTTTACAGAATATTCGTCCGCTACCTAGGACGGATATCAAGAGAGTGAAAAGATTCCAAAATATATCGTATCTTAACCGTGTGTGATAGTTTAAGATGCTATAATATTTTATCTTACGATATCTTAAGATAAGATATTATAGCATCTTCACCGTTTGTGACGCGCTTAAATATGTTTTATACCAAAATATACCATAGACATGTACATACTTATTAATTGGAAGCTTTTTTTTTTTAAATGGCCTCTCAGAAAATTGCTCATTTGAGAGTTATCGCCTAACCTGGCAACACTACACGATTGTTTATTTATATAGAACAAAGAGTAAAGTGTCTAGATCAACAATCTTTTCTGTTCCGGTGACAGCAGCGCTGGTTGGACAGTGCAACTCATGAAGTTTGACTTAATTAAGCTTTTTGGTGCAACTTGACAGTAAAATGACATTATTGGACATTATGAACAAAACACGTTAGTTCCAGTTTTGGCCACCGGAACAGAACACGTTGACGTAATCGACTGCAACGTTGCCGCTTTTCCAAGGAGCATGGCTTGTTACAAGTGCAACGAGTGAGATAGAAGATGGCTTTGTCCTTGGAAAATCGGCAACGTTGCAGTCGATTACGTCAACGTGTTCTGGGTTCTGGGGGGCTACCGGCTAAGAAATCTGGATATGGGTATGGGCTTCAACTGTCATTTGAATTCCTTATTCTGATAGATTTTTGCTGCTTTGTTCTGTTGAACGTTGCTAGCTACTTATCGTTATACCCGACGTCACAAAACAAGGAACTGATAGCGGCAATTTTCTTTATAAAATTGACTTAAAGTTCTCAAAAACGTATGAAGTTCATACCCATAAAGTTACGCGGTAGCCCCCCAGGGGGGCTAAGCTGCAAAAATCTATCAAAATAAGGAATTCAAATGACAGTTGAAGCCCATACCCATATCCAGATTTCTTAGCCGGTAGCCCATGGGTAGCCCCCCTGTTCCGGTGGCCAAAACTGGAACTAACGTGTTTTGTTCATAATGTCATTTTACTGTCAAGTTGCACTGTCCAACCCATGAAGTTCGACTTAATACTGAGGTAACTGGAGAGTGCAGTACGAACAATTTTTTGAATACCACAAATAACACAGTGGCTGTCTTCCGTCTCACCTACACTTTAAAAAAATACGTATGGTCATATGAGACAGCTAACAGCCACTACATACATAAATGTCAAATTTGCTGGCGACACTTTTTTATTCAGGGTGAGAGCTCCAGTTACCTCAGAGTATTAAGTCAAACTTCATGGTCCAACCCATGAAGTTTGACTTAATACTCTGAGGTAACCTCAGTATTAAGTCGAGCTTCATGGTCCAACCCAAAAAGCTTAGACTAAATACTGAGGTAACTGGAGTGTGCAGTACGAACAATTTTTTGAATACCACAAATAACACAGTGGCTGTCTTCCGTCTCACCTACACTTTAAAAAAATACGTATGGTCATATGAGACAGCTGACAGCCACTACATACATAAATGTCAAATTTGCTGGCGACACTTTTTTATTCAGGGTGAGAGCTCCAGTTACCTCAGAGTATTAAGTCAAACTTCATGGTCCAACCCAAGGAATTTGTTGTATTATAACTTCCTTGGGACGGACTTTGTTTCTTAATTTTTTAATTGGTTTTTTGGAGCTTTTATTGTGTTAGTGTGGTGGAATTAGTGAAATAATGTGCCAATGAAGAACAATTAAGTAAAAGTGAGAAATAAAGTAAGGCGCTCCGTACGATTCAGATTGCTATTCTCGCGTTAAACTCCCATGAGCATTGAAATGTGTACGAACCACCCGCGCATTTTAATGAGTTAGGTTAGGTCAGCAAGACTGAAGACATAATTAATAAGAAAAAAAAACGTAAAACAAGTATTACTAAAGACATTTTCAAGAATGAAGAAAGAAAACTTACTAATGACGAGGCAGTATGGTCTCAGACCTTAGCCTATTCCTTTAGGAACGAATATATAAAAAAATAAAACGTCAAAATAATAAAAAACGTCAGTGATTTCTCTAATGTTGTCGGTGTGGTATTTTCAGTAATTATCGTACAAGTACAATAATTTTTACTTGTAAATAAATCAAAAAATGATTATTGAAAATAATTAAAAATATAAATGTTGTTTTATTTTCAGTGTTGATGGATTGGTATTTTCGACTTTATTTCTTGTACAGTAAGAACTTTGACAGTACTCATTACAGCGTTATCAGCTTCGATCAACAATAACACCTGTTATCAGTCTAATCATAAAACTGTTTCATTATTTTGCAGATCAAACATTGAACTCTGAATAAGAAACTACAGTATCATCATTTATCAATAGAAACTAATAGGTGCTTCCGGTGCTTTATTATTCTTTGAAAAATATATCTGTTTGTTTAGAAGTTTTAGGACCTAAGTAAGTACTTACCTACCTACCTATCTATAGATTTTGTTAAGTTTTAAACAAATAACTTTCTTTGTTATTTTTTGTCTTAAAATACTCTTTTGTTTTCACCAATGGTCAGTTTCTATAGGTATATAAAATCTTTTTGTTTCTACAAACTCTGAACAGAATTACAACTACTTATATTATTATCTGCCGTAACAGGTATCCTAGTACTTTACTAATTCTTTGACTGAAGTGCTTGTGTTCATGATTTCAGAGAAAATAAAACTTCAACATGAGTCCTCCGAAAGGTTTCCAATTTGCTATCGACCGGGGAGGCACCTTCACAGATGTTTATGCTCGCTGCCCCAGCGGTAAAGTTAGAGTTATGAAACTACTGTCTGTTGATCCTCAAAACTACGATGATGCACCAAGAGAAGCTATACGAAGAATATTGCAAGAGGTAACCAAAAGAAGCTTTTATTATTGAAACCGAAGTATTAGAAATAAACAAAACTTCTCACAACTAGCTCCAAAGGGACTTGAACCCACAAACGTTTTACTGTCTGCATGAACATGTCTATTTGTCTTGGTCTGGGTGTTTTCTATGTATTTAAGATATGTATTAAGAAACAAAAAAGTATTTAAGTTTATATTTATCTATTATCAAGATCACATAGAAACAGTTTCTTAAGAAATTTACTATGCATGCAGATTTTCTATATATCGAGTATTATGGCTATTATTGCCAGTTCTTGACATGTGTAGGGAAACATTTTCAATTAGTAATAAATAGTAATAAAAGTAAATACGCCTGCTCTAGATGAAATTCAAATCACGACTGTCTGATCTTGTGAGGTTTCCCACTCTTTGACAACGCATTTCCCACTCATTGACGCCATGTTGCCTACTGGTGACTGACGACTTGATCTCCTAGTCAACGACCCATTGATACCGAATTGATAGTTTGAATTTGAACAGTGTTGGATTGGTGTCAAGTCGGTGTAATGTGTGATGACCTTAACTACTGTAATGCTCCTAACAGATAGCTCTCACACACTACATTACTAGTTATTTGTATGTCAACTATAGAAACATATACATTTGTTACATATTATAACATATTTAAGTATATTTTATTCATTATCTTATCAGCTAAACAAACTATTATGAAATTAATTAACATAAGCAAACACTTACATGAATGATTATACATAAAATAAAATTCATTCTTACTATGCAAATATTTGATAGTAAGTATCTGATTACAATATTTTTATGTAGATAAAGGTTTTCTTCACAAGATATAGTTCAGCTGACCTAGCTAATAATTATTTTAGACTTAAACGCATCAACATAGGGTAGGGCTCAATGTCTAATGTAAATGGACTATTATTTCTTACTAGCTTTCCGCCCGCGGCTTCGCCCGCGTGAACTACACGACGTTATCCCGCGGGAATGTGATATTTTTCCGGGATAAAAAGTAGCCTATGTTCCTCTCCAGGCTACAAAGTATCTATGTTCCAAATTTCAGCCAAATCCGTTCAGCCGTTTTCGCGTGATTGAGTAACAAACATCCAAACATCCAAACATCCAAACATCCAAACATCTAAACTTTCACATTTATAATATTAGTAGGATTATGCCCGGGCTTCACCTGCATCTAATGCCATTAATTAGCGCGCTATTTGATATAATACGCAGGTGTAGCCAGGTTTTAGCGCACAAATTTCGACATGGAAACCAACCATCTACTCTTGACCTTATAATGACCAATGATGAAAACTTGATAACACATATAGAGCACCAAGCCCCAATAGGAAAGAGCGATCACAGTTGCCTACTGGCGACTGTACAACTGACCTTCGAAAATAAAAAGAATAAGCACAAAACCTTTAGAAGATGTTATTATAAGGCTGACTACTCAAAAATAAAACAACATTTAGCAAACATTTTGGATCTTGTCGAACAGAACCACTGTGCACAAAAACAGTTTAACGCTTTCCACCGACAGATCACTGAAGCAATTGACCTTTACGTCCCACATGTCGAAGTTCGCAACTCGACATCAAACAAACCATGGATACGCAAAGATATTGAAAAAATAGCCAAACAAAAGGTAACACTTTGGAATAAGTATGCACTGACTGGACTAAGCGACGATTACAAAAAATACCGTGAATTAAACAACAAATTAGTTAACCTCTGTAGACAATCAAGATTGAAATTTGAAGCTAATATTCTGAATTCAACTTCTAAAAAGTTCTATTCATACGTTAGACAACAGATGTCTTCCAAATCCGGAGTGCCGCTAGTACTGACAAACAACCATGGACAAGAGGCCACTGATGCAAAAGAGGTAGCCGAGACATTTGCAGACCAGTTTGCTAGCGTTTTCCAAAAAGAGCCAACTGGAAACCTACCAGAGTTAGACATAAAAAAGCGACTAAACGCCACAATAGACGACTTGTTATTTACTCAAGACATTGTAAGAAAATATACCAAGGATCTGAAAACAGACTCCTCACCTGGACCCGATGGGATACCCGCTTCTTTACTTAAGGAATGTGACCTCTCAGAAACTCTAGCACGTATAATGCAAACATCATATGATAATGGATCCCTACCCGCGCAATGGAAAACCGCCACTGTGACTCCAATATACAAGAAAGGAAACAAGTTGGTAGCTTCAAACTACAGACCCATAAGTTTAACATCCATTGCATGCAAACTCATGGAGAAGATAATTGTCAAGCAAATAAGAGATTTCTTGGAACAAAATCACATCATAGGTCACCAGCAACATGGTTTCTGCCCCCGCCGCTCGACAGTCTCAAACTTACTGCAGTGCCTATCGGCTTGGACTCATAGCTTCAACGATCGAGAACCAGTTGATGTCATTTACCTGGACTACGAAAAAGCATTTGACAAAGTCCCTACAAAGCGGCTACTTCAGAAATTGGAATTCATTGGAATTCGTGGAAAACTCCTTAATTGGGTTGGAGACTTCTTACGAGAGCGAAGGTTTCGTGTCAGGGTTGGCAATAGTTTATCCGAAGAGCGAGAGATACACAGCGGCGTTCCACAGGGGTCGGTTCTTGGACCGGTTCTTTACATAATCTACACTTTTGACTTGCCTCACTGCCTGGAATGTAGATGTAGTATCTTTGCAGACGACACCAAAATTTTTGGGAATCCCATCATTGATTATGACCACCTACAAAATGACCTGGACAAAGTTGCTAACTGGTCTAAGGAGTGGCTACTCAGCTTAAATAGTTCCAAGTGCACTGTTCTCCATATAGGTAAAAACAACCCACAAAGAACCTATAAGCTCGACAACAGTCAGCTACAGCCTGTAAGGACACAAACAGATCTAGGTGTCATTATAGCAGAAGATCTTAAATGGGCTAGCCATATCCACATGATCGCCAAGAAAGCCAACAGTCTTGTCTATCTTGTCAGAAAAGCGTTCGGAATACTTACATCGGACATGGTTACCAAGATCTACAAGACCTTCATCAGGCCCATCTTGGAATATGGTTTCCAAGTGTGGAACCCGTACTTTATAAAAGACATTGATTTACTTGAAAAAGTTCAAAGAAAGGTCACCAGAATTCCAAGACGACTTAAGAGCCTTGATTATGAGGAAAGGTTGAAGACCCTAGGATTAACCAGCTTAAAAGATCGAAGAGAGCGAGGGGACTTGATCGAAGTTTACAAGATCCTGACTGGCCACTATAACATACATGGCTTCGACAAGATGCTCATCCGCAATAAGAATTCACATCTGCGAGGGCACAGCCTTAAGCTGGCAAAAATGAGATCTAATAATAACCCGCACAAGCACTTTTTCAGTAACCGAGTGGTGGAAATGTGGAACAAGTTGCATGAAGAAATAGTCACAGCCGAAAACACAAACCAGTTTAAGAACAAACTAGATGCTTACTTCTTAAATTCAAAATAGTAAATTTCAACTGTAATAGAATTGGATACAGGCATCTATCAGTTGTCTCAACTGCCTGCCTGAATTATAGATAATAATAATAATAATAATTTTATTTTAGATTTATTAGCCTCAGTATCCTGGCTCCGCTTCGGCGATCTTTTTGGTGAAACCGAAGGTTTTGTCTGTGCAATTATGGATGAGGTTGTGATGACGAATAACTACCGAAAGTATATCCTAAGGGATGGCACAGTGGATATTTGCCGAGCGTGTCATCGTCCGGGTGAATCCCTTAGGCATATAATCTCCGGTTGTTCTCGTCTCGCAAACGGCGAGTATTTGCATAGACATAACCAAGTGGCCAGGATAATACACCAACAACTTGCTCTGAAACATAGTCTTGTGGCATCCGAGGTGCCGTACTACAGGTATGCACCAGAACAGGTCCTTGAAAATAGCCATGCCACATTGTATTGGGATCGATCTATCATTACAGACAGGACTATTGTAGCTAATAAGCCTGATATTGTATTGATAGATCGACACGAACGCCGCGCGATAATTGTTGATGTCACTGTTCCCCATGACGACAACCTTGTGAAAGCTGAAAAAGATAAAGAAAACAAATATCTTGATTTAGCTCACGAGATTGTTGACATGTGGGACATTGATTCAGCAATTATTGTTCCGATAGTCATATCTGCCCATGGTCTGATAGCCAAGAGCCTCGATAAACACCTTAAGAGGCTGGCGTTAGGTGGATGGATCGGGAGTCAGATGCAGAAGGCAGTACTTCTGGACACGGCCCGTATAGTGAGAAGGTTCTTGTCTCTGGATCCTTAACCATCGGTAGCCGGGACCTTGATCTTGCTGCCGTTGGGGAACTGCATTTTTGTATTTTTAAATGTTATATTTTTTTGTGTTATACATTGTAAAAATTTAATGTTTAGAAATATAATTTTGTAAGTATTTAAAATGTAATAAAGGGAATAATAATAATAATAATAAATTTGATACAATAAGCGCGCTAAGACGCGCATGCCGTTATTAACGCCGTTAGACGTCACGCAGGTGAAGCCTTTGCGTGCGTTTAATAGGTATATCTAACCAAGGCAATTCTGATTGAATCTAAAGTCTAGTATTGTCTATACAAATAAATAAAATTGGAGTGCCTGTCTGTTTGTTATATTAAAATAACCGCTTTTTACTACATGCATATGATTTTATATATGGTAATAAAGTATTAGAAAAAATCTACCTGTCTCACAACACGTTAGCTCCGATGGGCTTTTTCCAATACCTACTTATTTTTTAATGCAAAATGAATGCAAAAAGTAAAAATGATTCTAAAGTCTAGTGGCTCATATATGGTAATCATATATAATTGTACTTATAAGAGATAAGTAAATTGGTTTAAGTTCAAAATCAATTAGAGAAAATCTACTGTTTTCTTAAAAGAATCCTTGCTTATAGGAAACAGGAAATGCTTTAACCAACGATGGCAAGGTGAACTCTTCTCTGATAGATTCCATACGTATGGGAACTACCGTTGCCACAAATGCATTACTTGAGAGGAAAGGGGCTAAGATGGCACTGGTCATCAATAAGGGGTTCAAAGATCTGCTGTTCATAGGAAACCAGGCGAGACCACATATATTTCAGCTGGTAAGATTAATTCTGCACTGCAAATGATATAATTGATTCCTAGATCCATACAGATATTATAAAGAGAAAAGATGTGTATTTTTGTTTGTAACAAATAAACTCAAAACTACTGGACCGATTTTGAAAATTCTTTCACCTACATTCTTCCCGAGTGACAAAGGCTATATTTTATCCCGATATTGCCACGGGAACGGGTACCACGCTGGTAAAACTGCGAGGAGCCACTAGTTTTTTATCATGCTAGGCTTTCACTCCCAGCTTTGCCTGCGTGAGCTAGTTGATGTCTTCGCGTGGGAATTATAGTCTATATGGTATTATAGACCATAATCTATACCTGTGCCAACTGGCTCGCACCACCGACCGGTTACAGACTCAGAGGTGCTGGGTTCGATTCCCAGTGGGAATACATATTGTATCTGGTTTGGTTGAAGCTAGGAATTGTTCTTAGTCCGGCAGGCTAGCAACATCTATACCTACCACCATCTTATCTAAGTCTGACGTCATAACAATATTGTTTTCAGCATCATTGTGTTCCGGCAATAAGAGATAAGATAGCCAGTTCCTCACTGATTGAGGATTCCGGGAGTAGTGCGCTTCCACCTTCAGCCTTATCACCACTTAACATCAGGTGTGATGCAGGCTACACCCCACCGTTGTGAATAATAAAAACTTTCACATTTATAATTTTAGTAAGATTTTGGGAAGTATGGCGTGCTGAGAGATTGGGTGGGTATCTAACCTTTTCTTTAAAAAGAGCACAGGATGTGGGATTCTAGTAGGTATCATTGAGAATTGGGAAAGAAGAAAGGAATAGATCTGAACTGGGTTAAAAAAACTTATTGGATGAATTAAATTTGTTTCCATAATATAGCGGTTTTACAAAACAATAAAACCGATATTATGTGCCGAGAGGGAAAACATACAGCATTGTCTATGAAGAAGCAGTGTGTACTTAGCTTTACGATGGTGTGGTCTGGCCTTTAGCCATAGACAAAGTCGATCTTCCACTATTCGTCCGCTAGGTGTCGCCTGTGTCCCCAGCTAGGGCGGAAGGTGTTTGCCGCCATTCCGAGTCTCATAGTCTTCACCAGGAAGAACTTCCTGCAATGCTGTATGTTTTCCCTCTCGGCACATAATATCGGTTTTATTGTTTTGTAAAACCGCTATATTGATGTGCCTCCGGAAAACATACAGCATTGTCTATGAAGACGTGTTTGTTATCTGCTGGTGAAAATAATTAACACAACGCTATGATGATTAAGACATTTTATATTTATGTCTGATAAAAATAATGTTAAATTGTCATTATAATATAATAAGAAAGTTTTCAGAGTTAAAGAAAACGATCAAAATGGTTTTTACTTATTTCTAGGGAGACTAATCGTTTGCAATAATTGTTACAAAAATTATGTCTTGGACAATTTCCAATTGCCCCTAGAAAGTATTTTTTACCCCTCAAAGAGGCGAACAGATCTGCAGCTTCCTGAAGCTATCAGTAAGCACATTTTATACTTAATTTCATTTACTGCAGTATTAAGCTTTAATTAATTATTTAATTTAGTTACTTTGTCTTTTAGTCATGACCTAAAAGAAGTATTCTCTAATTATCTCGAGAAGTATTACTGGTATTACTGCCGGTATATTTGAAATGGTTTCCAAGCTGGCTATGAACATGAGTCAGTTTCAAGCCCAAAATATGGAATAAGAAAACTGTTTTAATGGACTCTGCGTCCAGATGATAAGAATAGTACTTTGCTGATATACTAGCGATATCGAGGAGTTAATAATCTTAGACTTGGTTGGCAGAAAGCCACTTTAGGAATAGACTTGGGTCCCAACCACATTTAAAATTTCGTTTCAAGTTTCAGTTGGAGAATTATAGTTTTTCTCTGTGAAGTCCAAAGATTATAATAATTTTTCTGTTACAATAGATTTATCAAGAATTTATGCGATATTATAAGGCTTAGTCAAGAGATGTTAAGGATCGTCTTGATTATCACCATCTAAAATATCTTCTACTTGCTGGCATATAAGCCGTTTAGGTAGATTTACGTCAGTTTTGTTTTTATTTAATAAATCTTTTCCTTCTTATGACCACTCATATTTGACTACCCCAACCCCAATTTTTTAAATTTTCAGGTGATTTGTAATGCTTGAACCTGTGGAGGTGGCAGTAACAACGTTATACCTATCAGCGTCTTGGACAAGTGCAGGATTTCACGCGTGTGATCCAGAGATCGCGATTTCGGAACTTGTGATCAGAGAAAGAAAGCTCGAGTACACTCTGGCTCGACTATCATGCATGTTCTGTATAGATGAGTGCCCCAACTCTACTCGGAAGCGTCCGTTAGCTAGAAAGTGAGTAACTGGAGGTTCTAGTATTTTTGTCGAGTGGTTTATGGCTCCGCGCCACAACACACACAGCTGTGTGGCTCCGCGCCACATCATCTCTTGGCATACCTTTGTAGGAATCGAGATAGTATGTCGAAGTTACATTTTGTCGAATTAGCGTTACAATATTTGTGAGTAGTAGCGGCAGTGCGGCCGTGCCGTGGCCTACAGAATCTCGCCGGCCTCGCTATTACGCATAACGAAATTGGCAAAGCTCCGCCAGGGTACAGCAGACTCTAAAGTGCACGCAGGCCAGGCAGTACCTCTGTTCTATGAAGCGATCTAGACTCCTGTTGAATTTGTCTACTTGCTACTAAATTATTCGCTATATTTTGAATTTTCTGCTGTATTTCGCCGAATTCGGGAATATTCCCAGTGTTGAGAGGGCGATAGGGTAGGTTTTTAGTAACTGACTGTACAAACCAGGTTTCTCCAGGTGTCTAACGGCCTCCGCAGTTTCTTGGTCCATCGGTCTATTAGTAGGCAGGTAAGACCTTGACGAACTTCCGGGTCGGGATAGGGTGTCCGCGACCCTGCAGGTAAGACCTTGACAAACTTCCGGGTCGGGATAGGGTGTCCGCGATCCGGCACGTTACTGGGTCTCAGCGACCCAGCACGTTAGTGTTGCAATAATTTTCTACGAACTTTCGCTGGTAGGGTCTACGCGACCCAGCACGTTACTGGGTATCCGCGACCCAGCACGTTGCTGTTGCAATAATTTTCGACGAACTTTCGCTGATAGGGTCTCCGCGACCCAGCACGTTACCGGGTCTCCGCGACCCAGCACGTTGCTGTTGCAATAATTTTCAACGAACTCTCGCTGATAGGGTCTCTGCGACCCTGCACGTTATTGGGTCTCCGCGACCCAGCACGTTGCCGTTGCAATAATTTTCGACGAACTATCGCTGATAGGGTCTCCGCGACCCAGCACGTTACTGGGTCTTTGCGATCCAGCACGTTGCAGTTGCAATAATTTTCGACGAACTCTCGCTGATAGGGTCTCCGCGACCCAGCACGTTACTGGGTCTCTGCGACCCAGCACGTTACTGTTGCAAAAGTGTATCAGCCTCCGCGTCGCAGCCTGTAGGCGCAACTTAGTAGGTGTAGGTCGTCATGACCTGACCTCTCAAACACTAAGCGGTTATATGAGACTGCGCTGCTGTCAGATCCCACAAACGAAAATGCAAACACAAAAACGAACCTGATAATTGGTCCTTAAAACCACCCGATGCGATTGTGCAGTAGGGATACGAGTGTAGATTCCTTTACTCTAGTTTTATATCTAGTTTTTTTTTTTTTTCATTCAGTCTCCAAGCTGAAGGAACACCGACTTCACGGAATGTGAAATATGACAGTGACTAGTTCTGACAAGTTATGTGTTGGTGATGTAATTATAATTAGGTACTGTCTGCGCAAGTAATAATAAATAAAAAAGTGATGAGTTATTTTAATTAACTATTCGTTCAGCTTTCGAAGATTGGATGCATTATTCCATTGCTTTTCTTCCGCAGAAAAGGCTTGGAAATGAGACTGGGAGTCTTGTTTATAACAAACAGACCATAATCCTTCCTTTCAAAAGTGCCCGGATCAATCTGTTGTTACTGGTAATGTCATTGCATGTACATGTACTGGTATTGTCATTGCACTGGTATTGTCATTTAATGTTTCACTGTTACTTGTGAAGGCATTATTTTCTTTAAAAAAATGGTTAATGTGTGGCAAGAGCAAGATACACACATGAGATTCACTATTATTAACCCGCACAGATCAGTTTTGCGAATATAGAGGTAACTATATTGTGTTGACAAAACACACAGTTGGTAGTACGACCATAATGAAATACTATATAAACGTGTATAAAACAAACGTTACCTGTAATGTGCAAGATAGTGAAAGCCCAATTTACATGTGGGGTACTAACATTACGTTCTAATAAGATATATGAAGAAAATAATGTCAAATGTACGAAATAGCACATTGCTTTAATTTTTCAGTCTGTTTTATTATATTTTCGTTGCCGATGTGAAAGGAATTTGTTCCGTGAACATTTCTTAAATAATTTCAAAGATGAGGGTAGGTAAAAACCCAAGCTCATTTCTGGGAGCAAACGTAGCCTTTTTAATAAAATTCTACCGCCTTTAAATCAATTCACCTTTGTGTAAGTAAATTCAAAAGTTTATAAAGATTCACCCATGGGCAAAAGAGATAAAGACCCGCAATGCATGGTATTGATGTAACATAAACACTAGGCATTATGTTTTTTTTTTTTTCTTTTTATTAATAATGTGTAATGAGTAACGATATAAATATCCTTAGCTCAGAAAACGCTAGCAAGTTTATTGTGCCTGCTATTCATGTTGGTTAGAAAAAACCGTAAACATAACTCTTTATTATTTTTAATTTCAATACCGGGTTGGTTAAAACATATCATGCAAAGCTTAAGCTTAAGCTTCCCTACAATTGTAGTGAACGTATTGCCGATTTTAAGAGTAACAAGGTTGAAATTCCATCATAAGTTTGAAAAGTTTCTTGTCAACTGGTTTGATGAACTTTTTATGTACATTTACTTAGTTCTAACAGTTTTGCATATCCAGTTGGTGTCTTGACATTGATACAAATCGGCTTAGTCAAGTTCTCATCAGTATTGTATTTGTAAAAAGACTGACCTGATATATCACGCATCGATCCGAGGATCGACCGTTACCTCAGCTCTTAGTTTCCTTTTCTCGGTGTTTGATGCTTGTTGATCAGTCTCACTGGAGCTGCTGGTCAAACTTTCCTCTTGTACTGGATCCCTCTCGTCGATGTCGATGTAATGGAGCCCGTTGACCAACGCCATATTTTTCCGCAAATTCCGTAATAACCGAGAAAAAAAATAACAAATTTAATATAGATCGTTTATGAAAGACGTTAACAATTAACGTGTGAGTTGAATTTCCGATCTTTATTTGAAGATCATGAAGATTCAGGACGATTTTCGTCCGTACGTGACGAAAGTACACAACGCTATGAGACTCGGAATGGCGGCAAACACCTTCCGCCCTAGCTGGGGACACAGGCGACACCTAGCGGACGAATAGTGGAAGATCGACTTTGTCTATGGCTAAAGGCCAGACCACACCATCGTAAAGCTAAGTACACACTGCTTCTTCATAGACAATGCTGTATGTTTTCCGGAGGCACATCAATCAGTTTTATTTTCGCAGGACATAAAAAGACCAAGTGTCCTATACAAAGAGGTAGTGGAAGTAGACTGCCGAGTCATCCCAGCATTAGAAGACAGATGCCAAATGGAGAAGCCTGGACATTGGAAAACTGTTGTCGGGACTACTGGAGAGAAAATGTTAGTGGTTACAGATGTTGATGAAGAAGCAGTGAAGAAAGACTTGTTAAAGCTGAGAGAGAAGGGGATAGAGAGCATTGCTGTTGTGTTTGCACACAGTTATATGTACCATGATCATGAGTTAAGGGTCGGCAAGATTGCGACGGATTTAGGTGAGTTTTTTTATGTATGTTGGATAGTATTTTTGAATAAATACTATCAAATTGAGGGTTGAGTTATCATCTTCAACCAGCATCTGAAAAGTAAGAAGTTCTACGCAATGTAACCTTTTGCACTTGTGTATACGCTCTTTTCGTTCACTCAATGGTTTTCCTACTGCCTATAGACTTTCAGCAGATACATCAACTCGGAAAGGGATCGACACCGTATCGCCTTTCTCCTCGCCGTCAACCAGGCGTCAACCTAACGCAAGCACGTAACCAAACCGGATCAGCGTCGGTACGTCGGCTCGGCTACGGCTAGGCGACGCCGCGCTTACGCCTCGCCGCACAGTGGTTCCATATCGAAAAAAGGTGGACATGGGATCAAACCTCGGAATTTCAGTCTGATTTTTTGAAATGTGGTTAGTTCATTTTCATTTTCAGACCACTGTGCGTAGAGCCGTAAGCTCGGGTACGGAGAGACGTGAGCGCGTGGATGACAAGCGGTAAGCGCGGGGATAGCAAGTTGAGCGACCCGCAAAGCGGTTCGTGAGCTGTTCCCGAGGCGAGGCGATTACGTTACGATTCCGATTAGTGTACGTTGCAGTAGGGGGTTTCATACAAAGAATACTGAACCGCTCGAGTTGATACGTTTACGATCCACTTACGAATTGATATGTCTGCTGTGACATTAATTCTGCTAGCTTATCCTAAATTAGATAATGTAATTCGCACTTTGATTGTGATGCCAGTAGCAAATGCTGAATGGAAACAGAAAAATTTCCAAGATCTTTATTTTTTCTTAGCTCCTAAATTTTCTAAGAATTCTCACTGTCTAAGGGCGCTTGTACACTACACTGAATTTTACCGTCCCGGAAAAAACGGATGTTTGTATTTTAATAATAAATAATTTATAATAGTAAGAATTTATTTATTTCGTGTAGTTTAGGGTTTGAAACATTGAAACTACACGAAATAAATAAATTCTTACTATTTTTGTTTCTTGTTTGTATTTAAATTATAAGATTATTATTTTTTTGTAACCTACCTACACAATTTTAAATAATTTCTTAAAATATTTTTTTTGTATTGCACTGATTTAAACATGTTTACAGTACATTCCTCCTGGAGCTACAACATATCGTACTTGCTTGTAGTCTACTGATTTATGCCTTCATTAGTTGTATCTCTGTTTATGTACTAATAAATAAAAAAATAAAATATTATAAATGATTTATTCTTAAAGTACAATCATCATATTTGACGGTAAAATTCAGTGTAGTGCACAAGCGCCCTATCTGTGTGTGTGTGTGTAAGTTTTTACGTTTTTATGTTAGCGGTTTATGTCTCCAGGGTTCACCCAAATATCCCTCTCGCACGCTGTGACGTCAATGGTCCGGATGGCGCCGCGCGGCTACACCGCCTCAGCGGACGCGTACCTCACTCCGCACATAAAGGAGTACGTGAGGGGTTTCGCGGCGGGCTTCGCTGACGGACTGAGGGGCACCAATGTGCTGTTTATGCAGTCCGACGGAGGACTGACGCCTATGAACTTGTAAGAAAAATATCTGTTTAAAATGAATCCATAGGTGATCCGGCTCGAAGGACCATGTCAAAAGTTGGAAATGAATAAAATGTACTTTATTAAGATGGCACAAATAATGTCAACTCAACTCGATAGGAGCTCGTGGCGCAGTGGCAAACGCGCTAGGCCTGCAATAGCTGAAGTTAAGCAACTTTCTTAACGGTCGGTCACGGGATGACCAAAAATTTATTATCTTGAGCTCCTCCGTGTATCGGAAGGCACGTTCAGCCGTTGGTCTCGGCTGCGCATGCAGTCGTTAATACCCGCCAATCCAAATGGTCCCCAGCAGTGGAGACTATAATGGCTGATGATGAATGATGAAAAATGTCAACTAAAATGTCACTATTATTTCGCCAAGATTTACCCAAATTGCCCGGAGTTCCTGCTATGGTTCTTGAAAGACCAAGGTAGCCCACATGTAGGCGCATAGTGAAGGCTTGTTTGTTGTTCCCAATCGAGTGCTTACTAGGTAGGGGTGGCCCAAAGAGAGGAGCTCCACATAATGTTACAAGTCAGGTAAGGTGGTAGGCGTAGACGCATTAACCTTCAGGTAAATGTTATAAGACGGTTCTACCTAAATCACCCTCTCGCACGCTGTGACGTCAATGGTCCGCATGGCGCCGCGCGGCTACACGTACCTCACTCCACACAAAGGAGTACGTGAGGGGCTTCGCTGACGGACAGAGAGGCACCAATGTGCTGTTCATGCAGTCCGACGGAGGACTGACGCCTATGAACTTGTGAGAAAAATCTCTGTTGAAAACTTCGATCATATAAACCCTAGCTACAGCGTAAACGCACAGAAAGTGAAGCCGCCAACGAATGCTCCATTCGAAAGGGAGCATTAGATCGCTCTCAGTATGTAGTCATTTGACCGCCCGGCGAAACGATGCCTAAATGTGCTGAGAATATGCGCAAAAACAATTCGAAAAAAGGTAAAAAAGAGATGTAATATCATATTTTCAGTCAGTATTGAACGTAAGTATAATTGCACAATTAATTTAAAGTCAAACATGTACTGAAACTATCATAATTTCATTATTTATACTAAAATTATTTGCGTTAGTAAGACAGAGATGCAGGCATGACGAAATACGATTCGCTGTTCTAGCGTCGGCCGACCATCTGAGCTTTCCATGTAATAAGATCGTAAGTATTACCATGCCGACCGAATTTAAATCCAATTACGGTTGCTTAGGGTCGAATATCAAATGTGTTGACGGCAGTATTCGGAATCAAAATATCTATAACTATAACTACTAACGACAGCGCTGTTGGAATCACTTTTTCAAGCGCATTTAGTATGGAATTCTGTATCTAGGGTTTATATGATCAAAGGTTAAAAATTAAAAATTAATCCAAAGTAGTACGTGAGTGAAACAACCCGTTGTTTTTTTGTTTCATGTCTTATCGTCACTCTTGTTTATTTTCATCTCTTTATCAGGTTCAACGGCTCTCGCGCCATTTTGTCCGGGCCTGCTGGGGGGGTTGTGGGGTACGCGATGACGTCGTACCAGAAGGAAACTGGTTTGCCGGTTATAGGTGAGTCTATTATGGTACATACTTACGTTTCACCAATCTGGACGCTCCATTATATCAAAAATAGTCCTATATATTGCTCTAACTTTGGTTGATTCACTTGTGATTAAAACAATGGTATACAAGAAAGAGCTTAGAAGGAGCATGTCACATAGTACTGAATTAAGCGTGGCATTAAAAACCAACTGCATGACAACCTGAAGAAATTCAAACTCGTGAAAAGCTAAAATGTGTGGAGCGTTTGCTGTTTTAAGCAAACGATTTTCCAAGCGCGCCCCTCCGATTACTATTTCTAACTTTTTTCATGTGTTTTGTGGCTTTTTGACATTAAACCTTCAAGGAACCTTTTTACTCAACTACGGGAGGTTTCCGTGCTCTATGCCTTTATATTTTTTTGCAGGTTTCGACATGGGCGGGACGTCAACGGACGTGTCCCGTTACGCCGGCTCCCTAGAACATGTCCATGAAGCGACGACGGCCGGAGTCACCATACAGGCACCGCAACTGGGTAAATAAAAATTTTGAACACTCTTCTTCGCCTATAAACATTGAAATGAAATGAATGAAATTTATTTGCAAAACCAAGTGTCACAATAGATCTTAAATTAGAATGAGAACTTACAACTTAGTAACCTTGTACCTACTAGTATAGCAAATTTTAAAAGAACTTAAACCTAAATCTAATTTAAGGATAATTTTTATAAACAACAATAAATTGAAAATTTATTACACTTACATTATAAATCTGATAATTTTTCTAAATACTTCATTTTTTTTTAATAAATTGAACTAATATAAATTATTATAGGTTTTGAAATGAATATAAATATTGAGTAAGTTACTTTAGTTAGGTCGTCAAAAGGCAGATTTTTATTAGTGGGTAGTTCAATAGTAGATTGTACAACAAGTGCATAAAACGCACGACTCGACTCGACTTGACTATCAACCCTCGCCTACGGCTCGGGTGGATATATACGTATCGGGTAAAAATGGGTTTTATGTACGAGTTATACACTCTGCTTGTCACTTCGAATATGAGGAAAATAAATAGCAATATTGCAAAAAACAAAAAATAAAGACTTCGCCATGTTGGCGGGAACTTTCTTTTTCTTTTTTTTATACGTGGCAGTGGCAGCACAGTGACTTTAGCATAGATCGTTGTTCATAATGCTCTTGAAATACTTATTTCTTAGAAAACTCATTAATTTTGCCAAGTTTTATTAATTTAGTAATTTAATATGGATTATATGTATAAAATTGAAGAAACAGAATGAAATAACAAGTTTATTTACGAAGTTTAATTGCGTGTGTGACTGTTTACCTGACCACCTTTGTCTTAGAATCTGAGACTTAGACGAAGATTTTACTTTATGCACTAGAGCATAAAAAGAGATTTTATGCAGCCTATACCCAACATAAACACGAACTTTACGAGCATGAGAAGTGAAAATCATATTTTGTAATTTTAAATGTCAAATTTTGTTTAGCTATTATGAAAATACTTTTCTTTGCATAGACTGTGCTTGAACTGGGATAAACTTGCATTAAAATTATGTAAACTAATCTATGCTAATATTACAAAGCAAAAAGTTATGATTTTTTTGTATGTTTGTTTATATGTATGTAATGGATTAACTTCAAAACTACTGGACCGATTTACAAACTTCTTTCACTATTTTTTTTTTCCTGAATCACATAGGTATATTTAAAGTTGTAAACATTGTAATGTTTGATGTTGACCAATGAAGATGTAAGCTATTTATGTAACCACTAAACCTATTAAGAAAGTTCTTTCACCAATAGATTTATTATTATTTCTGAGTGAAATAGGGATTGTTTCATGCCGATATTGCTACGGGAATGGGTACCACGCGGGTGAAACCGTGGGGAGCAGCTAGATAAGAAGCTAACAACATATTAGGAAAAGTATTTGATTGATTCTGGCGTCACTTGGCGTCATTCCCTACCCTACCCATTGTGAAAATAGAAATATTGTTTTATATCTTTGGATGTTTATATTATAGCTTTTAGGTTTTTTATAGTTTAAATGTTTTTATATTGCTCTATGCTTGTTTACCTTATCTTTTTATTTGAAGTTCTGTTTTTGGTTTTGACTACTGTCATAGTTTTGCTATCATTATAGAAATTTGCTCACTCTCAGTCGCTTTGTTTTTCCTTGTTTCGTATTATACAGCCCCTATCGTTTATAAATATATCTAGCTTACTTCCGCAAAAAACACAACATGCAAGATGCATGGACCACCACCGCCCGCCTGCCCGCAAACAATTGCACATGCACACCACGAAACTATCAGTGACAGCTAGTCAGACAGCGACACACCTTGCACCAATGACCACTACACGTGTTTCGCCTCAATATGTACGGAGCCGCCTCAGGTGTTGTTAGATCGATTTCCAGCACTGCTGAATGAAGTTTAAGCACAGAATAAATAATAGTACAGAGGTATAGAAACTTCACTGCGCTAAACCATTACCTACATTGTAGGTATCGACAGCCGGACTAATTACAACGCAATAAAGTGGAATTCAGCTTGTACGGCACGGCGCTAATTACGAACGGCCAGACGAACGAACGTTGCTGCAACGCTGCATCCGTTTAGGCGCATAATGTCCAATTCGCAAAATGTCCAGCGTTCGCAAAACGTCCAGTTCGCACAATGTCCAGTTCGCAGATTGTCCATTTCGCATAATGCCCAGTTCGCATAATGCCCAATTAGCACAATGTCCAGTTCGCAGATTGTCCATTTCGCATAATGCCCAGTTCGCATAATGCCCAATTAGCACAATGTCCAGTTCGCAGAACGTCCAGTTCGCGAAAATGTCCAATATTCATCATAACGTCACACCATCAATCAGTACGTCTATTGATTAGTTTAGCGTTGGGTTTTAATGATTAGTCAAGTTTTTCCTTGAAAATCAGTTTTTATTTTTGCAATTTATTTTTATTTAAGTAACATAAATCGTAAAATAATAAAATCAACATAAAAAATCAAAAAATCCTTCGGTGATTGTAATTTTTAAAAGATCAAATATTGAAAAATACACATTTTTATTTTAAAATAATATACTGTTTCTCATTATTTGATCTGTTAAAAATTATTGATTGATGGTGTGACATTATGACGAATATTGGACATTTTCGCGAACTGGACGTTCTGCGAACTGGACATTGTGCGAATTGGGCATTATGCGAACTGGGCATTATGCGAAATGGACAATCTGCGAACTGGACATTGTGCGAACTGGACGTTTTGCGAACGCTGGACATTTTGCGAATTGGACATTATGCGCCTAAACGGTTGCATCTCTTTCTATTGCATATATTGTAGCTCTTTTGCGGATCTAACTTCTTTGGATTTGCACCGCGGCGGTGCGGGCGAGAGTAGCGCGCAAGTACATCGAGTGACAGACGCCTGGGGCCTATTTCTCAAAAGCTTGTAACTTGTAATACAAGCGGATGTCACTTTTTGACAGATATTGTTAGAAAGGGACTTCCACTTGTATTACAAGCTACAAGCTTTTGAGAAACGGGCCCCTGGTTAAGCTACATATATTTCTTTTTTCACAATATTAGGAAAATACTAAATTTTACATTGCTACATTCCCGTGTTAACTTACCCATGTTGATTTTCTTTCACAGATATAAACACGGTAGCAGCGGGTGGAGGTTCCATGTTATTCTTCCGGTCCGGATTGTTCGTGGCGGGACCAGAATCCGCCGGGGCGGAACCGGGGCCCGCTTGTTACAGGAAAGGCGGCCCGTTGGCTGTTACTGACGCTAACTTGCTGCTGGGTATGTAAGGCTCAACTCACATGGCGCACAGTCGAAGTTTCAATCTGAAATTTCACATAGCAAATTCACCCATATCTCCACTTTAGAAGAAATATGTGCATTTTGTTTTTTACGTTTATAGTTTTGTGCGCTGTTTAGTAAAATGACTACGATTTGAATTATTAGGTCCGATTCATACCGAGATGAATGAAAGCAGTGGGCTGCAAACGACCGCGACGCGGCGAACACTTCCATTGTTGAATAATTGGAATCCCACTGGGAATCGAACCCGGGACCTCTGCGTCTGTAACCGGTGGTGTGAACCACTAGACCACAGAGGCAGTTAAATACAAGGCGCCTATACAAGGCGCGTGGATTCGTTACGGCGCTAGCAGCCGCTTGTTGACGTCCGAGGTCGCGGCTTTATTGGGCCTAAAGTCAATAAGCTAGTTCGCTACAATGTAACAATGGTGCCCCATACTACACTATCAATATTATCACGCGATACGTGATATCGTGATCCAGTATTTATGAAATATTGATGGTATTGACGGTATCGCGATGATATTGACGGATTTCAAGACGGTCTTGAAATCTGCGATTCCAGGGGGCGTGGCTTCAATAATATTAACAGTGCGTACGCGTCGTATCGCGATACCGTCAGTGTGCTCCCAACA